>OY856346.1:28827899-29452899 GCA_963693475.1 Ectropis crepuscularia
CAACCAATCTACTTGACCCCAAGAATCGATAGCGGCGAGATATGCTGTGGTTCTACTTATTTTGGTTGTTAATAACGAATAGTGATAGGTAGAAATGTCCGGCGTCCACCGCTTCCTGCATCCGACTAGAACTGAAAGAGTGAGCTCACTCTTAACAACGATGACATGATTCCGAAGTTTGGGAGGGCACATCTGTGTATTAAGATCGGTACTCACAACTGTGACTCGGATATTATTGTCATTACGCCACCGCGGTACTACGCTACTTCGGCTTCTTGAGAATTAAATATGGCAGTTAATCTCCCTACACCGTCCAAATGGTTTTTTTACTATCCAGCCTGACATTTAGTGAGATGTAGTGTGATTGATTATATCCAGCTGCGAGTAGGTCATCGCTGCAATACCTGCAGTTACACCGAAGGCTGTAGATGCAATACTGCAATATGTGAAGCGCGCAAAATTTATGGGCATACAATCAATCTGATCTGATCCATCAGTATCGTATTAAAACTAACGTAGTTGTTACACATGTTGAATTAATAGATTTTTATATCGATAATATGAGTTATGCTTGATGTTAAGCGACGTTGAGGTCTACGGAGCGTCGAAAAGAAGAGACCTAGGACCTACATAGAAGGAACCTATTTTACTCTCGAATTAAGAACACAAAAATTGTAACCATTGAGAAAACCCACTCAGGCAACGCATTCCACAACCTGGACGTTTTTATGGCAAAAATAGAGTTAAACAACGTTAGATTCTAAGGAACATCAACCATGAAATGATGTTGATATTTCGAGCTGAGAGCAGTCCAATAAAAAAGTACAAAATGTAACTTATTAGATTATGTAACTGTACACTCTCCAAAATGCATTAGATAAATGCGGTGATGTTGAAGAGTTTAGTTTTTTTAATGTTACAGAATGAGTAGATGAGCAGGACATGTGTCTGATGGGAAGCAACACCACAACAGTTAGTGATACAAAGCTATTATAACATGGAGAGTCCAAATAATATGAATCCGTCTGGGGAAGTACCACACCTTTGTCAGTTATTCTACCGCCAAGCAGTAATGTGCAAACATTACTGTGTTTCGGTTTGAAGGGCAATGTTTCCAGTGAAATGATAGGGGATAGAGATAAAACGTCTTATATATCTGGGCGACGAGCGCAGTGCAGTGCTGCAGGTAATGATTTGTACTCTTCATGTTCCAATAGCTGCTTGTCACTGTGCTGTTACGTGGCAGGCATGTCGCTTACCATCAAGCACATGTCTTGCTTGTCTCAGTACTCAACTTATACAAAAAAAAAACATTACCTAACACTGTCCTACACTCGTCACCTAAAGACATTAGATTTCTCATCTATGCTTCTTAATACTTATGTGCACTATAATATCTATATTGATTAGGTAAACGGGTAACTCACGTGTAATGAGGTCGGTCAATCCGACTCGAGTTTCGGCCGCGTCCGGCGGCCTTTTTCAAGGAGAGTGTACGCGCCCGATGGCGTCCCGTTTGGCACTCAAGGCCGCCGGACGCGGCCGAAACTCGAGTCGGATTGACCGACCTCATTACACGTGAGTTACCCGTTTACCTAATCAATATGTGTAACAACCACGTTAATTTTAACACTATAATATCACTAGAAATATATACGTATTGTAAAGTTTCGAGCTTGACGTGGAGTTTGCTTTTTCAGTATTCAATGAAAACGCTGTGTACATACGTTATGTACGTAGTAGTACGCGCGACCTTCACCCGCCGCGCCGCGGGTCACTGACTCTCGAACACTTTCATAAGATCGCTATTCTATAGGGATTCACCATTGTAATATGGTTTTTTTTTTTAATTTTAATATATACTACGAGTAGCAGAGTCTCGTGGTTTACGTCCGTAGTCCCCATTTCTATTATTTTGTCGGGATAAAAAGCCTATTTACTATTCACAATTATAGTATAAGTGTGTTCCATATTTCGATCTATCCGTTCAGCTGTTCTGTGTTGCGAAACTAACATCCAAATATCCAAACTTTGAACTAAAGTTAGAAGGATCGTAGGATTTTACTGAGGGGAATTTACGACACTTTTCCTGCTGCCAATAGCACAATTTCAATTATAACTTACACTAGTTGTCGCTTTCAAAATATTTGCTTTGTCAAAAATCTTTTTTACTAAAGTCGTAAAATTAAAGAAAATTAATATGTTTATAAATATAAGGGGAGACCTTTACGCAGCAGTGGGACAAATAAGGACAGTTAAAAAAGGTTGTATTTAAAGTTAGGTCTAACTTTAACTTCGAAAAGATATTGGTGCGCGTGCGATTCGAACCAGAAGCTCTGGATCAGCAGTCACCGTTCTCCCGACTAGACCAGCCGTAACTTCAAATTACGCAATACAGCAAACTTACAAAAAATCTATTCTAGCATTTAGATCCCATCAATCAGTTATTATCATATTGATTGATGAGCACCTTATTATGATGCATTCTAAATGATAGTATATCATTACTTCAACGTTGCAAGAACATTGTAAGTGTGACCCTGGCCTAATACTTCAGCATCATTTACCACCGAATTTCTAACATTTGCCTACTCAAGGCTCACGTAAGAAAAAACCTGTAAAATCTTTTCAACGAAGTCAATTTATATTATTTATGTTTTCGACTGAGTTGCGTATTTTGGGAGATGGTTATGTCCAAAGGTAAGCTAAAACGATAAGGTGTCCACGACGTCCACCGCGATTTCATGTAAAAAAAATAGTTTGCATTTTTGTTACTTAAGATACTCATGATCAAGATATTCATGAAATTACTCCAAACAGAACATTATCTGTGTTTATTACGATACTGTATTGTACCTATCGGTGTTTTACTTCATTCAAGATGGAGCTCGTTTTTAGGGTTCCGTAAAACGTAAAAACGGAACCCTTATAGATTCGTCATGTCTGTCTGTCTGTCTGTCCGTCCGTATGTCACAGCCACTTTTTGCCGAAACTATGAGAACTACACTGTTGAAACTTGGTAAGTAGATGTATTCTGTGAACCGCATTAAGATTTTTACAAAAGTTTTTTAAAAAAACAAAAATTAGGGGTGCCCCCCATACTGAGAACTGAAGCTCAAATATTTTTTTTTCATCAAACCTACACGTGTGGGGTGTCTATCGATAGGTCTTCAAAAATGATATTGAGGTTTCTAATATAATTTTTGTCTACACTGAATAACTTGCGCGAGAGACGCTTCCAAAGTGGTAAAATGTGTGTCCCCCCCCTCTAACTTCTAAAGTAAGAGAATGAAAAAACTAAAAAAAATATATGATGTACATTACCATGAAAACTACCAACGAAAATTAGTTTGAACTCGATCTGATGAGTAGTTTTTTTTTAGTACGTCATAAATACACTATTATTAAAACTTCGATCAAAGTTACAACGAACTACAAGAACTATGTGTACTATGTATATTATGTTACTTGCTGCAACGGAACCCTTCATGGGCGAGTCCAACTCGCACTTGGCTACTTTATTTCTAGATTATATTCATATTCATTTATTTGGTAAAGCCAATTTACACGTCACAAATAATTAGTTGTAATTAAATATAAAATAATAATAACTAATCATAATAATAACTAGTAATACAATTAATAATAATCAATAATAATAATTAAGCAATAGAGCAATGTATAAAAAAATACTTACAATTGTAAAAATTCATCAATGTCATAAAACGACTGATATCGATTTACTTTGAACACCATTTTGTGCAAGACCAATTTGTATATTTTACCGACTTCCAAAAAAAAGGATTTTATCAATTCGGTTGTATGCTTTTCTTTTTTTTTGTATCCATGTTACGCAATACTTACTTAGCCCCGCCAATTGAGAATCGATTTTAATGTTTTTTTGTTTGTTTGTTAGCTCATATTTCAGAGGTAATCCGATAGAAATTTTACGAGACCCGTGTAGCTGTTTTGGAAATATAAATAAAAAACTAAAATTTGCATTCATGTATTTAGACGATATAGTGATAGAAATTTGGTCGAGTGTCTGAATTGAATTTTAAGTTGAAGTCGGTTTTTTTTTTTTTTTTTTTTTTTTATATTTGTGTTTTTTTTAAGAAAATTTTCTTGGGTTGAAAAGGTTGTCTTATGTTTTGTTGAAGTGTCTCATTAAAGTGAGACAATTGATAACTTCGACATTTGAAATAGAAAAACTCTCAAAGGTTTTAAATATCACTTTTCTTAATTATTATCTGTATTCTAAAACAGCGCGGATGCAGCCCTAAAGTAAACTGTTCTACATCCCCGATTGCATGATAATAAATGATTGTATCATAGAAGAATTTTAACAAGCGCCTGCTATAATTCGTCCAAATGTCGATTGCAAACTGCTTCAACGATATATTTCTATTGAGCAGCAACTTTTTAATTGTGCTCCGCTCAGTTAATTATTTCGGAAGGGAAAATGAGTCGTAATATTCCAATTGATTTAGTGATAGGAAATAATTTACAATTTTAAAATATTCGGTACATAGTGTTTTTTTTTTGTAAATAACTTGATTGGTATTTGTAATAAGATAGTTCAGTTAAAAGTATAAGCCAGTAATAGTTACAAATGCGCACTTACAAAACCAAAAGAGGGCAAAAAGTCTGACAAGTGCATAATGATAATATTAACCAATTAGTAGTGAGTGCATAATTACAGTTATATGCCTAAATTAGAAAACATTGCAGTTCCGTTCAATTCAGTAAAAACATAAAATATAGTTATATTATACACATATCCAAATTACACTGATCCAGTTTTTCATTTATACATTACTTCCATCACTTTTTAAAACACTTCGCTCCAAAAGATTATTGTTCGAATTGCAATGCCCCATTGGGGTACGTTGTGTTACGACTTAATCTGTTATTTATCTGTTCATGTAATCCTGACTATCTGTAACATAATGAAGCAATAAATGTTTGAGTATTGAAAAAAAAGAAATGATTTTTTGGCAATATCATAAGTTTCGCCTTGAAGTTTTAAGATAACATTTATTTTATTTACAATAAAAAATCACATAATTTTCAATATAATAATTAAGTTGGTAGAAATTAACTTTTTTGGTCTCTTTTTCCACGAATGCTTGATGATCATTCATTATGAAATAAATAACACCAACGATGCAAGCCTAGCTGACCGGAGTATTAATGTTGCTGATCATTTTATTTCTCGTATAGTTTTATAACTGAATTAATACTCGTAGTTTGAAGATTTTTAATGAAGAAGTTTGGAGGCCATACAATAAATATAGCGAATATTACTATACTTGATATTTTGCTGCGATGAATTTCAAATATTATGCTTCGATGTTTGTTTTAGAAATGAGAAGTTACACGTGTGACTGAAATAAGCGTAGTTTTTGGAAGCAAGTTCTTAATGTTCTGGAGTCAGAATATTTGTTGTTTGGCAGCGTGTGGGACGCAGATAGCGGGGAAAATAGTTATGTAGTGGTAGGACTCTTAGCAGAGACCGCCTGGGGAAGTACCACACCTTTGCCAAATATTCTACCGCCAAGCAGTAATGTGCAAACATTAATGTGTTTCGGTTTGAAGGGAAATGGTTCCAGAGAAATTACAGGGCTTAGAGATATAACAACTTAGATCTCTGGGTCTGGCCGCGATGGCTGCCATCGCGTGCGTACACTCTCCTTGAAAAAGGCCGCCGGACGCGGCCGAAACTCGAGTTGGATTGACCGACCATATTATACGTGAGCTACCCGTTTTACCCAATAAAACATGGTGTATGTAGTATTTTTTTTACTCCAACGATTGGCTTTTTAATGTTTTCGCTATTTAAAGGCTGATCCTCTAGTTTCTAAATTATTATTTACGTAATGCAGCCATTCGATACTAAGATAGTATTTGATATATGATACAGTAGATGCCATGTACTAGTTCGGTATGTATTTCTATCTTTTGGTTCTCTAAGCGGCTGGTGGCGGTTGGAAACGTAAGACTGATCGGGTCGAGTGGCGTATTATGGGAGTAGCTTTTATGAACACAGGCTGATGATGATGATGACCATGCCGATTAGTGCAGGCGTTCAACATAACCCTATGTAGTGTAAACGGCGCAACAAACTAGCGCAGTGTAAACCGTGTCATTGTGTAAAGCATCACAAGAAGGTCACGGCCGAGACGCGCCACTAACCGACAGTGAGCGTCACTCCATGAAAGTGAAATGAAGAACAGTAATGCAACTTACAACGAACCATACAATTGTGGAAGCTTTTGAACCTCTTTAGGCGCGTTAATCACTTTATGGGTTAAGAAACATTTCTACGCAATTCCTGATGACCATGATTAGAAGACTAATCGAGATGGCCATGATTAGCACATTATTCTAGATGGTCATGATTTGAATATTTATTTCACACTAGCAGCTCCCTGCGGTTTCACCCGCGGAGTCTCGAAAGTGAGCTATCAAACTCTAAGTTATACATTTTCTATCTATCCATCAGCAGTCCTTATGACTATCATTTTTGAAGTGAAAACTTCTTTTGGCGCACCAAAGACAGATTTGGCACCACAGACGTGGGCTGTGAATTTAATTCTAGCGTCAGCACTCTCGGGTATGATAAGAAATCTTCGGGTGAACTCGGGATCATGGGCATGCTCATGGCCACGCCCTCCGGTTTCACCCAAAGTAAAGTTATCAAATTCTGAGTTAAAAGTTTTCATTTCTGTCGGCAGATAGATAGATAGAAACGCTTTATTGTCCACAATATAAAACTTACAAAACAAAGAGACTTAGCCTAGTACAAGTGAATCAAGTGGCGACCTTATCGCTAAAAGCGATCTCTTCCAGGCAACCGAAGCTGCTCTTATGACTGCCAATTTTTTAACAAGTTTTTATTTATTCTGCATTGACGAGTGCTTTGGTGCTAAATGGTTACCAGGTTCTGATCTTCTGATGGTGAAGAAGGAAGATCCATTATCTTTTTGGTTATTTTTTATTGACGAGGCTTGTATTTAAAAAGGTTTTTTTTTAAATAAGCTTTTTTAACTAGTACCTACTATTTATAAATTGTTTGTTTGCCGTTTGTAAAAATTTCTATTAGTTTTTATCAGACTTGGTAAATAACATGGAATAATATTTTGTTAAATTTTAGTAGTCAGATGGCCCGGTAATCGTTGTTCTGTCATGTGAATCAAATTTCGAATGAAAGCCATAATGTTCTTATTTTTAGGAAATATTTCTTACAAAAATGAAGAAATAAAGCGCT
The DNA here is from genome assembly GCA_963693475.1 of Ectropis crepuscularia. Classification (NCBI taxonomy): domain Eukaryota; kingdom Metazoa; phylum Arthropoda; class Insecta; order Lepidoptera; family Geometridae; genus Ectropis; species Ectropis crepuscularia. The sequence continues at coordinate 28,835,170 of OY856346.1, forward strand.
CTTACTGCTTACGTTTGTACGTCTGACGTAGGCTAACGACGGCTAACGTGAGTAAGAGTAAAAGTGATTAAGACGTCACAGTTTTCACCTTCACTTCACTGAAAGTGAATCTTATTTGCTTCTCGCGGCGCTAGCGAATGGTGGTAGTAATGCTACCGTAAACGTATATGCGGGTATATAGTTACATAACATCGTAGGTTTTATGATCGTTTTATATAAGATACAGTGACGGCACTAGCAAATTGTATGTACTTATAGTTTCATTTTTAACGGATACACTTCGGAGAGTGTGCAACTGATGTATATGACCTAATACCGCCTTGCCCTTTTTTAAATTTACCACTCGTAGCTCTAAAAAACGACAACGTTTCATGCTTAGGGTTCCAAATCTCAAATGAAGAAGCTTTGCTGTCGTTGATGTTTGTTTACAATCTTGGTGTCTTCAAATAAAGGTTGAATCACCATCGTAGACCGCATCGCCACTTAAAATCAGGCAAAATGGTGTTCAAGTTAAATCACAGTTCAAATCACAGCCTGGTACTATAATGTACGAAGGAAGAAAATATAGCATCCCTTAGCAATAAGGCCGCCAATTAAATTTCTTCATAATAATTCGAAGGTTATGGTAAAGAACGCGGTCGTGTTGGATGGAAGTATATTTTTGTAATATATAGGTATTACACAAGGATAAGCAGCCCAACTAAATGTTCCCACTGCTGAGACTCAGGGCCTTCTCTCGCAAGGAGAGGATTAAGGCCATAATCCACCACGCTGGCCTAGTGCGGATTGGCAAATGATGCACGACCTCGAAAGATTTTTGGAACAGGTCGGCTTCCTCACGATGTTTTCCTTCACCGTTAAAGCCAACGATAAATGAGTGGGACAAATGTGATGACATAGGTACTAGTTTTTTTTAATATTTGGGAATTTATTTAGTCAAATTATACGAATCAGCCCAATTGACGTTGCAAAACATTAAATTGGGATAAAAATAACATTCATATTATTATCACATTAGATGTCAGACGGGCACCTTTTTTTAACACACTTTTATTAGCTTCACTTGTAACTAACTATGTATGTAAGAAAATCTTGGAATCTTAATTTGACCCACTTCCCGGTCTTCGATTAGGATAAAATTTTACACGCGCTCTGAGTTCTGATGACAATAATACATGACTAGCTAAGAAACGTCATTAAAAATCCAATATGGCGGCCTCCCCTAGATGGCGGACTGGCTGTTTGAAATCCACCCCCATGATATTGGTATCAAATGAAAGGATCTTAAATACAAAATAAATAGTCACGTTGCTTAAATCTAATATGGCGGACGTCCAAGATAGTGGACAGTCTATTTGAAATGCACCCATATACGAAAAAAATAATCACATAACCTAAATTTTGTAATTTTTTGTGCGTGCTAAACCTAGTTAAGCTAAATTAAGTCGCTACTTAACTCAGTGAAGTGTAATAAATAGCATTCAGTAAGATAGCATAGGTACTAAATTCAGAAGCGAGGATTGCTTGCTTTTAAGTTACTTCTGAATTTTATTGACTAACCTTGATTTTAAATTTGCTTCTGAATTCATTCACTTAATTTACTAAAGTTTAATACCTAAGCCTTTAAGTCTTTTTCTATCGGAATTCTCGTAACTCGAAGAAGCGGCATCGTTTCATGGTTGATGTTCTAAAGACACGAACAAAGAGGTTTGACTCTACTTTTGTGATAAGAACGTCTCGACTGTGGAATGAGTTGCCTGAGTGGGTTTTTCCCGATGGTTATAATCTTGGTGTCTTCAAATCGAGAGTGAATCGGTTTCTTCTAAGCACGCTCCATCTTAGACCGCATCGTCGCTTAACATCAGGCGAGATGGTGGTCAAGTGTAAACCTATACATGTTAAAAAAAAAAAAAGTAACACAACCTAAGCCGCCATCTCTTATCTTCATGCTACACTACTAACCTTTTATCAAACCCCAATTTTCTAGTCCAAAAAACTTGTTTTTATTATACTACTCGCGCCATCTATAAGAAAAACGAAAAACTACGTACAACATCATCGATAAGACGAAGTAAAAAAATTCAAGTGAAAGGCAACACACTCGTGGTATATCGTATGAGCATATGCTTAAATAGTTTGAACATTTACCGCAACCCTGGCGCGACGCTGGTGTAGAAAATTGAATTTTGAAATTCATCATATAAAACACTTTTACATTAGTTACCTACTTAAAAGATGTATTACTATGCAAATAATTAGCATGTATTTTTAATGATATGGATATAAGACTTATGACGTATATATAACACAGTTTAAAGATAATAATTAAATTCCACAAATTAGCGCTTTCAGAAAATCAAATGAATGCCTGTCAGAATCTGTAAAAGTATTTAACTTTAGTATTAGTATTTAAGCACGGTTGTTCCCTACACTAGAATTAGTAATTGCAGGTTATTTGCCGTGTTTATATAATGGAGCGAGTTCCCATGGTACTAACTGAACAACCAAGCGGATAAAATCACGAAGCGCTACCAGTTATGATTTTTGTATGTACATAGGTATATTATGTTGTACTTACAAATTATACATAATACATTGTATTAATATTAGTAAAATAAATGGAAAATAATGAAAAGGAAAATAAAGAAAATAATGGCCGTAAATGGAACCACTCTAGAGATTGTTCGAAGATATGTTTACCTAGGACAGACGCTCGAACTGGGTAAAAATAGCTTTGAGAGTGAAGCCATGAGGAGAATTCAGCTAGGTTGGGCAGCGTTCGGAAAACTTCGTCGAGTCTTCTCGTCACCCATCCCACAATGTCTGAAGACAAAAGTGTATAATCAGTGCGTCCTACCTGTTATGACCTACGGTGCTGAAACGTGGACACTAACAGTAAAAGCAGTCCGAAAATTCAAAGTCGCTCAGCGAGCTATGGAAAGAGCTATGCTTGGAGTTTCTCTGAGGGATTGTATTCGTAATGAAGTCATCCGTCAGAGAACCAAAGTCACCGACATAGCTCAGCGCATCAGCAAGCTGAAGTGGCAGTGGGCTGGTCATATCTGTCGCAGAACCGATAACCGTTGGGGTAGACGAGTTCTGGAGTGGAGACCGCGAATCGGCAAACGTAGTGTAGGACGCCCTGAAACTAGGTGGAGTGACGATTTACGGAAGGCAGCTGGTGGCAGTTGGAAACGTAAAGCTATCTAGGCGTCGCATCGTTTAAAAAATAAGAGTTTATTTTTAGCCTTCACACTCACCTGTTTTATGATGTGTTAAAGAACGAACGTATCTTGTTTATTAGCTCAGTTATAACGAACTTACCTGAAACAAAAAAAAAAATTAAGTACAATAATTAAACACTAATCAAAATATATAAGTAGCCTCTCAGCATGGGGCAGACAACATTATCTCGTTTTTATCGGATCCAAATCAGAGAGTGTAGTTGCTCTGCGGAGGATGTAATACGTTCTTGTTTTGTTTCAAATAATGAGGTGGGCTCTTCACGTTCCAATAGTTGCGTGTCAATATGCTGTTATAGGCAGGCATATTGCTTACCATTAGGGACATGTCATGCTAGTCTTGCCTATAACTATGTAAAAAAAAATCTAGAGTTTAAGCTAGGCCTTAGGAGCCGTGGTCTTGGCCCAGTGGCGAAAACGTTCGATTCATAATCGTACAATCGTTAAGTCGTAAGATCGAATCCCGTATACACCTCTACATAGAGTCTTTAATTATATTATAAAGATAATATTTATCCAAGTACGTACCTACCAAACATGCAGATTTTTAACGTTTTCTATCAAGCCAGTGATGACCACAAACTTTTACATATTTTATGTCCCTACTTGGATAAATATTATATTTATAATAATTATAGACTCTATGTAGAGGTGTATACGGGATACGGGATGAAAGAGAACTTTAGGATGGATCATGGAAGGTCATGCCTGATCCACCAACCCTAAAATGGCAAGCGTGGTGGATCACGGCCTTGAATCTCTCATCGTAAGATAAGGCCCCCAGTCACAGCAGTGTGAGTAGTGGGCCGCTTTTAAGCTATGATCGGCCTCAAAACTCCCGAAAACTGTAAATAATTTCTTTTGCTGATGCGTTCCTATGCAAATCTCAGAACACCGAGAAAGTTTTAGTGCGAAAAAAAACTGTCAAAAAGCTGTACCCCAACACAGTATCTTACAAAGGTTTTCACTACTCAACTATAGAACAACCTAACTGAGCGGGGGCTATATATTATTATTATACTTTATGTGTAATGCCAAAACAACTTTGTGCATAAAAACAACTGGCCGGGCGACCAAGAAAGAGATGGCGGACAGTACTCTACACTTGCAGGGAAGATTAGAAGAGCGTTGCTTTGAATCGGGAAAAGTGGAGAGAGAAGAGATGTTTGGGTTCCGTGATACGAGAACAATTTAAAGGTTAAGACCATAATAAAAATAACACAAAACAATTTGAATTTAAATAGTTATTACATACTATTCATAATTAATTTTACCAATCTGGTATTCAGGCCGTTCCGTGTTTTGAAGACGTTAATAATATGTTTAGTTTGTAGCTGTGTAATTATTTATTGTATAATGTAATTAATCCTACATCAGTTGATCTTTGCGCGCTAGTTGTGACCCGTGACTTTGATTAAGATAAAAATTGTATCTATGCAAATATAATTATGTTTACTTTGAAGTATTTAAAGTACCGGTAAGATGCTTTGCGGGGTCCCCTTGAGAAAATATATTTCCTTTGCGAGTTATTCTATCGTCGTGTAACGAAAATAGCAAATACACATCGATATAAATCATTGACGTGCCCTCCCACACTTCAGGCGCACGGAATTAAGTCATCGTTGGGAAGAGTGAGCTCACTCTTCTGTTCCGTTAAATACAAAAAAAATGTTTCCTTGTGCCTTCAGAAACACAAATAAATCCAAGGGAATTAATTATATTTCATGCGTAAGTTTGTTACCAATTTCAAGATGCTCAGGGGACAATGATTTACCTATGTATATCGACGACTTTACAGTGTTCCTGTATGTTTTCCTGTGTGCTTATAAGTTTCCGGTAAAGTCAAATAAAATGTTCTGGGTGTGTATATGTAAAATAAGTATGTAGGTATTTAAAACTATATAACTATTATATCAGCTATCTGGCCGCCATTATAATACAAGGTTTGCTTAGTTTGGGGTCAGATGGTGTTGTGTGTGAATTGTCCACCAATATTTCTTTAAGTATTTATTTATTGTTAAAATAATGAATTCAAGGAAACAAATTTTTGCAATGCAAAAGCACATGTTTGGAATGTTTTAGAAAGCCTATTTAAGTGTAAGTTACCATTGTATCAGACTTCAGTATTAAAAAAATGTGCAGTCGTAGGTACGTAGTGAGATATAAAACTGGAAGGAATGCCGAAATAGTCTAATGATCTGTATTTTTCATACGAAAAAGCAAACGGCTGGCCTGATAGTGATGCGCCAGCACTTGTTGTCTCATATGCGTGCAAAAAGAAAAGCAATTCTCAAAGTGATTTGGTCAGAGTGCGGCGGTAAAAGATAGCATTATCGCTAAAAGTAATCATTTCCTCCAAAGTTACAACTACTAACAAGTAGTCAGGGAAAAGATTTATGTATTTTAGATTCACACAAATCGTTGCTTGTAAAACGTCCCTTTCGAAAATATCGGAAAGTGGATAGATGTTCATAAGATTAAATAAATATATGTGTATTTAGCTGGTCTCAGACTCGGGGATCGCTAGCGCTGGGATTTACTTTACTCAAAAGTTAAGTCTGGTGAACCAGAGAATAACGCCAACTGTCACACTACTTTACGATGTATAACATATAGCTTAGAGATATATAACATCTTAGATCTCTGGGTGACGAGCGCAGTGCAGTGCTAGGTAATGATTTGGACTCTTCATGTTCCAATAGCTGCGTGTTACTGTGCTGTTATGTGGCAGGCATCTTGTTTACCATCAGGCACATGACCTGCTCGTCTCGTCACTCTTTATTTAAAAAAAAAAAACATATGACCGCCATGCGCCATCTCGCCTGATGTTAAGCGACGATGCGGTCGACGTATAACTATTTACTAAAAAATCTATTTTTAAACCAGATCACCAAGATATAGTATAATGGTAATAGATTTAGCCTTATATATCAAAATCCCAGTGTATTATCTACTTTCACCATCGATCACAGAGCGACGCGACGGCGCTCTACGGCCGCGGGCGACCCATGATTTACAACTGCAGGAGGAAGCTGTTAGCCAACAAATAACGACTAAGCTGACGGCGCGGCCGCAGATACAATCGTACACGATACATAGCTAAGTATGGCTAAAGAGTTTTGGTTGAAAATATATTCCCCTGTAGTATTTAGCGTTTTCGGTGAGCGCCATCGAACAACCAACATTTTAGAATCATAATTATCATTCAAAAATAAATAAATTACTGGACAAGAACACTGTGACATTAATGCGTTTACCGAATGTATTATATATGAGATTCATGAAGCAAAGATGGTACCTAAAAAACGGCGAATAAACGAAATCGACGACGATTTTATAACGGGCGTATAAATGCAGTTAGTCAACAAAGAAATTACCATTGGTCATGCATTAGACATATTGCGTAGGTAGGTACATGATTTTTTTTCTCATAGAAAACAATATATTCTGTTCCTTTTTAACTTTTTATGCGTATTAATAGCGGTGTATAAATTTTAGTTTATTTGTTGTAACTAATAATAAGTCTAGACAAAATTTTTGTTTTAAAAATATGTCACAACACTAATACTTGATGGCATGATGGTGGTATGGTTTGGGACCCACCCTACCACCAGGGGTAGGGCTAGTAGTATGGTGGGTCTGCCATGTAAAGGTAACAGGTGAATGGGTATCTTACAAGACAACATGGACCATCTTTGAACAGGCTATCGCCTCGGCAATGCTTTCTATCAATACGTGCACTATCAGGCGAGTTTAATGTTTGCATATTACTGCTTGGCGGTAGAATAACAAGCAAAGGTGTGGTACTTCCCCAGGCGGACTCTGCAAAATGTCCTACCACTACAAAACAAAAAAGGTGCTAGATGACATGTATGGTATTGAAGAACAACCGAGTTGAAATACGTACCGTGGTAGTGTTTTAATGTACTGTATCAAAAGAAACAGAAATATAACTCTTACAAAAGTATCATAGGGCTTGATCCCCGATATAACACTTGTCAGTTGATTGAAAAGTAAATATATATTTTTTAAATAACCTCAGTAAAGTTGTCCCACTGCTGGCTGGGCAAAGGTCTCATATGGTTTTTGAAATTTTGGCGATTTGAACACACATAATTTATATAAGTGTTCTTAATCACTGCTGAAACGTCGAGATAATTAAATAACAAATTCATGGTCCTGTATAGGTAATAATATAAATAACAAAGGTCTTATATTAGTGATATAAAACAATACAAAGCCCTTGAAGTTAATTTTTCATTTTGCAGCGGTCGTACGCCAAAACTATTTATTCTACGATAGAAAAGGTTATGTGATAAATGGTAGGAAACATCGTCTAGTTTAATAACTTAATGAATATTTTATCATAAAAAAAAATCGGTAGTAAGAAAGTCGGAAGTCAGTTGAATCTAGTGAAAAACCAAAAACTAGTTTTCGATCATATTTTAAAAACACAAAATATTTTTAAATTATCTATATCTACGAACTTGCTATTTTCGCCAAGAAAATATTTTTACTTCTTTCCACACCAGTACAGTTGCGTACTTATTATACGCTATATCACCAGCTTCGCTATAAAAGACATGTACCTAAATAAAAACAAAATCATAAAAAGCTTCCATAATTTGTGGTTGCGTCTTGAATTTGAAATTTATTTTAAGGCACGTAAACACTATTCTACTAATCAAGCCCTTTGATTTGATTCCCACATGGAGTTCTGTAAAAATACGTAATCGCCTGTTTTATAGCGGTGCATATTTTTGACTGATCTTCATCTACAAAAAAAAAACCCAGGTAATTCACCTTTCAACGAAAAAATACCAACTCAAAATCAGTTCATCCGTTCGAGAGCTGCGATACAGACACACAGTGCTGGTCTTAGCACTATCAGTGCCCTAGGGCGAGTTTTTTTTTTACTCTTATAGGTTTACACTGGACTGGACAGTGGGCATATAGGGGCACTTGCGCTTGCGGCGCGGCGCTTCTCAATACCCGAGCTACACGACGCTAGTTTTTCAAGCTAAGATAGCAAGCTAATGTTAGCAAGCAAGCTCTAGTACTTCTAGCTTCGTGTAGACAACGCTACGCAACGCTAGTTTTGTCTACACGAAGCTAGAAGTACTCGCTTGCTAGCTTACTAACACTAGCTTGCTATCCTGGCTTGAAAAAGTAGTCTCGTATAGCTCGGGCATTTTGCTCCTGGGCGGTCACCCTACCGCGTCCTACTCCTACCCTAATCACAGAATAAATATTAGTACAGAAGCCTCACTTACCAAAAACAATTATATAAATAGCGACTCTTGCTGGGACACAACAAAGTTCAATTCAGCTCGCATTAGCGCTCAATATCTGTCGCGATTTTCAACTCTATCTTCTAACGCGTAACTCTGTCCCTGTCTAGCGCGGAGGGTTTACGACATATCTAATAACAATATGCGCGGGAAACTGTCACTTGTTTCCTGGAAGGAACGGTCTAGCGGTAGGCTAAAACCGCGCGACCTTGAGCGAGTGATTTCAACACACAGAAAAACACGCTGTCAAATTTAATATTAATCTTACAATTAAATACATTCCCCATTATACAGCGTAAGAAATATCTGCCACGGTTAATAAACATAAAGTAGATAAGTAGGTATAAGCAAAGCTCACAGGTCTTAACTTCCCTTATCATTACATGAACTAGCATTAATAAGTAATCAGGTTACTGTGACAGTAATGAAATAAGGAAATAGTGATGGGAAACTCGATCGCAAAAACGGGTCTATCGAGTTACGGGAACTTTTATGTCATGCATTCTCGATAAATATAGACGTAGTGATTTGGATGTACGCCTAGTATAGATTGTTTGTACTTTGTTCTTGAAGTGATAACTTCTTTTGGCTCACTACAAATTTTAGGAATTTTTTGTGCATGAGCCAAATGATTTTGAACGTGCTTGAATAAAAACTGAAGTATCGCTCCAAGGAACTAGTGCATTCCTCCCCACACCTGTTCCGAAACATAACTGCAGTAAGCTTGGGTAACTAATTACTATGCATTACTCTTATCTTGATAGTTAATGATGTCTATGAAGTAACGCCAGCGCCAACTACTGCTTACGTCACGGCTCAGTGGTCGCTGCTACGCTCGGTATTCCGATCTATTTAATTACGTATGCGTATTAAACATTGTTGTAAGTAATATCGCTTGCACACTTCGCTAGTATTCTTAATTAAGGGATAATATACTATATATGCTGGTTGCCTGGAAGAGATTGCTCTCAGCAATAAGGCCGCCATTTGTGGCGCTAGTTTATTATGTGTTTTTCTGTAATTTTTTCCTTTCTTTGTGTCACAATAAAGAGTTATCTATCTATCTATATACGTGGTTGTATGGTGAAACGAGACTGCCAATGGGCAAGTCTCGTTTTCATTTCATTAAATGAAAACTTATTCAAAATGTAATAGCTCACTCACATTGCGGTCAAATGTACACCTAAAATAGTAAAAAAGAAAATTTGTTTGCGATTTTGTTATCTTGAAAATTGCATTTTCCTGAGTAACTCTTCATTTTTATGACATAAAAAGTAGCTTGAGTTGTTCCAGGCCGTAATATACTTAACTACCAAATTTTATTTTCTTACGAAGTAGTTGACCAACAAATATTAAATCATACTGTATATTTAATGATATTTTAACTAATACGTATAATTATAATTTAAAAAAATCGACTGCAAATATCGACAAATAAGAAAAACAATAAATAAAATAAATATTTCACAAATTCACAGCAAACAATCTGTTATTATTTTTTTTATTTACCTATTTTAGGGCACTTCGGTGTCTGAGACAAATCTAACGATCTGAGACTAATCTTAATTGTCAAAACCATCCAGCCGTTTGGAAGATCATCATTATCATCAGCCGCAAGACGTCCACTGCTGAACATAGGCCTCCCCCCTAGATTTCCACAACGAAGGGTCCTGTCGCACCCAGCTGTTTCCAGCGACCTTTGTGAGGTCATCTGTCCATCTAGTGGGAGGCCGTCCAATACAGCGTCTTCCGGTTCGTGGTCGCCACTCGAGAACCTTTCTTCCCCATCGGTTGTCAGTTCTGCGGGCGATGTGACCTGCCCATTGCCACTTCAGCTTACTTACTCTTTGAGCTATGTCAGCCACTTTCGTTCTTTTGCGAATATCTTCATTACGGATTCTGTCGCGCAAAGAGACTCCGAGCATAGCTCTCTCCATAGCTCGCTGTGTGACTTTGAGCTTTGTTATGAGGCCCACAGTTAAGGACCACGTCTCACGTTTAGAAGATACGAGAGAAGAAATAAATTAACAAACATACAAGATACGCGCGAAAAATATAACTCCTCTTACAGTCGGGTAAAAAGATCGTACTACATATAGTAAGAATACATAAGCATTCCAAGTAAGCACGCGCTGTCTACATTCGTGGCATAAGCACATGTTTTATTGGCCGTGATGGAGCATTTCGCCTTGACCCTCGCTGAAATGATTCACCGCAAATACGAGTATTAGAACCAAACCACAAATTTGCAAGTTCAATGACCATATATTTGTACGTCTTGAACTCAAATAAATGATTACTCTTCTATTTAAAATAAATAATTACCTTACCTAATTACGTATTTACATCTTAAATAGAAATTTAGGTACGGCAATTTTTTATATAATTTGTAAATAATGTACCTATATTATAAATTCGAAAGTTTATTGCTCAATGACGTAGGCACGTCTAAGTGTAGAGGGCTGAAATTTGGAACACAGATAATAGTCAGGAATACCACACAGGCTACTTTTTATCACGGGAATATAACAAGAACGGGAACTGCACGGGTAAAACTGCTAATGCTAGTTATAAAAAATATACGTAAAAAAGGTAAAAGTTAAACAGAATATTAGAAATCGACGCTTAACATCAGGCAAGATGGCGGTCATAAGTTGGCAATACTACTACGGACTATTTATTTCAAACCTTAGGTTACCCTTGTTCTCAAATACATTTTTACACACATTTTATTTTAGATATGTTTCTTTTGGATTTCATTTTATTTAAACCATAGCTTAAGCAGCTCCCTGCTTGAACATGATGTTCAGCACTGGCTAACGGTGAAGAAAAACATCGTGAAGAAACCGACATGTACCAAGTTCCAAATATAATCCGCCAATTACTAACCTAAATACAAGGTTGACTAACTTTTATTTTTTGTCATTTAGTGGGCTGTTTTCGGCATTTTATGGTCTATCGGCTACCAAATTTAGGAGTAGCACAGAAAGCGCGGGTCTATACTAACCTAAGCATGCATACTAAACCTACGCACACATGAAGAGCTAACGAGAAAACACACAAAAAGCATACATACTATCATTTTACTTCCCCTATCAATAAGTCCGGAACAATTCTATCTGAACACAAACTTACTCTACAAATGTTTACTGTCATTGGGATGATTATTTATGGGATATTTACCGTGGTTGTACAATAAAGCCAGTCTGTATTTCTGTCAACTTTTATGCACCATGTTCAAGGATAATCTCCATCAGGTCAGTCTACCAGTCAGGTCAGTTGTGCCGTGAACACAGTGTGCATAAAATTTCATCGAACTATCGGTACTCACTCCACCATATAAATGCAACCACCACCATATACACCTCCACTCCTCCACCATATACATATCAAAACAAATGTGAACAACTTTATTAGATTAGAGCTTTCTTTACTTAGCGTCACTTGAAACTACTCAGCGTTCCTCTAGAATGTAGGAAGTCGAGTGGTCCACAATAGATAGGGTCTACAAAGAAATTTACAGTCACAGGAATCGAGAATATTCCACCGAAGGCTAAATTTAAATTATAGCATTAAGTTGTGTAACCGAAGTTTATTATTCCCAAAGGGTGTGGTCCCACTGTAAGATCGTAGAGAATAGGTAGTTTTGTTTTCAATTAATTAAATCTACTCAGAGTCACTATACCACTATATTATATATGTGATTATTCAAGTAAAAATAAATTTCGTCGTGTGTCGTTTCGTCATTAGTCAAAATCTGTGAAAACTACAGTTCTGCTTATACCTATATTTTTGACATTATAGGTATAAGGGCAATAGGTCGGTAATATTCCATGTGCTCCCTATTTTCTTTTTTAAATACAGGTATGATTATACTTTTTTTAAGGGCCTTGGGAAATGTGCCTGTACTTATACATAAATTGATTATATGACTAAGAGGGCTACAGATAGTCTCTTTAACAGTTTTTATAATTTTTGTGCATATCTCATCATATCCAACACTATTAGTGTTTTTTAAGGAATTTATGATTTTGAGAATATCATGTGGTGTAGATGGCGCCATGAACATTGAGTTCTGAGTTCTATCAATATTTTGTGTCACATTTATACCAGAACTAGGTAATGGAGTAATTTTATCAACAAAATAGTTATTAAATGCATTAGCCATTAGTTTTGGGTCTGTCAAAAGTTGACCATTACATTGGATTTTATCTATGGACATTTTAGGTAAGTTATTTCTCAATCTATTTATAATATGCCAAGTAGTTTTTGATTTATTGTCTGACATTTTTATTTTGTAATTGTTTTGAGCTTTTTGTGTTAGTTTGATAATTTTTTTGAACAATCTGGTGTAGTTTTTATATTTTGCTTTATTTTCTTCATAGGGTTTAGTTCGACAATTATTAAACAACAACCTTTTCTTTTTACTACATAGTTTTAACCCACGAGACAGCCATGTTGCATTTCTTGTTACATTGATTGTTACAGTTCTATAAGGGAAACACAAGTTGTATAATAACTTAAATAAATCTATAAATGTGTTGTATGCTAAGTTTGCATCAAATATTTCATATATATCTGAAAAAGTAAGGTTCTTTAAGTGACTTTGAAATTTTATTATATTTTCGACACTGTAATCTCTACATTTTTTCCGCCAATACTTGTTAATACATATTTTTTTCACAGGATATCTCAACAATTGAGCGGTGTGGTCGGACAGAGCCAATCCCAACACTTCTGCCTTGCAGTTGCTCCTAAAGTCATGTGCAAAGTTGTCTATGCAAGTTTGACTTACCGGTCTAGTAGGTTGTTTAATAGCTAATGACAAATTAAAATTGGATAATAGGCATTCAAAGTCCTTTGTAGTCTTATCAAGCTTTAGTACATTTATGTTATAATCTCCAGCCATGACAATGTGATAATATTTATTTTTATGCAAGTGCAATAGAACATTCTCTAAGATTGAAAAAAAGGTATCTTTGTTACTACGAGTACTAGATGGAATTCTATACACACAAAGTACAACAACATTATATCTAGTGAGCCTTACTGCACAGCATTCTATTATATTATAAACAGAAAATTGTTTTACTTGGGTAAGTTCAGTCCACTCATTACCATTTCTAACAAGAATACAACTACCACCTCTTTTGATAGTTGGTCTACTACAGGTGGTTGCCAATGAGTAATTAGGTAAGTGTAGATACTGCTCATATCCAGCCAACATATTATGTTCGGTGATACAAACTACATCCACCGGTACATTTTTGTCAAGAAGTTCATCAAGGCATAGTGAAAGTGTCTCTGATTTTGTTATCAATCCTGCTATATTTTGATGCAAAATGTTGATATGCTTATTTGCGAAAAAATTTAAGATTAGGTTCAGATTCAGATCCATGCTGAGCACCTGTCGAGCCTCCCTGGCAGTTGATGTATTGGCGCTCAATATCATCAAGTTGTCTGTACAAGTACTCAAACATAGTTCTTACACCGTAATCATTTATTGTGCCATTAAATTTGTTGAACATGTAGGAGGAGAATGGCACAGTACTATTTGGGTCAAATATAGTAACATGGTTGTGTTTTCTGAGTTCTAGAGTTAATAGTTTATTGAAATGTTTTACTCTCCAATTATATTCATGTGTTGTTTGTATGGATGTTTTTAATACTGGTAAACACAAAATGATGTTTGTGTTCCTAGTTTTATCCATCATCTCCTGAATTCCATGCGTCAAGTCAAAGTGATCAGTCTGTGTTCGAAAGTCTTCTTCACCGATTAGAATAATGCAGTAGTCATTTTTGGTGAATTTAGTCAGTTTTGTGTTCAAACCTTTGATGAGTTGTTTAGTGCCCACATTTGGTGTTAAGTGGTGGCAAATGTCATATGTTTTTTGTTGTGGTACTGTGTTTTCAGCTAATTGCAAGATCTTATGTTTTTTAGTGGTACTTAAAATACATATTTGTTTTTTATCTATATTTTTTGGTGATACGCGTTTTAGTTTACCGTTTTGGCTATATACTGGGGATTTAGATGGGGATTTAGAGGTATTAGATACATTATTTTTGTTTTTTGGTGTTATTTTGATAGTCTGGGTGCCTATTGTATTTACAGGTTTTGTAGCAACTCTTTGTGTAATCGGTCCAGTTTGGGTGTGTTTGTGTTCTGTTCCTGAGGTCTGTTTTTTCTTTGGTGTACGTGGCCATTGCTTAAGAGGACTTTGGGTCACTTTTTTGTACATGTCATTTTTTTTTTACAAGTTCATTGTTAGTTTTTTTCAAGCTGCTATTTTCCATTAGTAAATTCTCTATTTCTGTGTGGGCACTACTTAAGGTAATCTCTAACTCTTCTATGCGGTCTTGTAGTTGCTTAGTAAAGAAATCATCATTAGAAACATCTGGCATACTTGTAGTAGTTCCATCTAAAACCTCAGAAGACGTTTCGCTGACAGCAGTTTTATTGCCATCTGAATTGCTTCGATTGCGACGGAATGTAATATTTTCAAAGAAATTCATTTTGATTTGTAGTAAATTACTGATATTACAGACGGTTATCAAAAGATAAAGATATCTGAAGTCTTAGTATCTAGCTGTCAAATTTTATAAATATAACGGATTTTTTAGGTTAAGACATTCGACTTTTTACATAAACAAATAACGTTTAAAGGCTTTACGTACTCACAGTTAAATTATTTCCTTTATTTGTTCGTATTATGATTCTAATATAGGTTGTTCCTTGAGTTATAGTACCATATTTATTGCAATTCACAGTCCACAATGATTTCGTCAAATCCCGGTTCCTAGGGATTAGAGCACTTGCACTCACTTTATTAAACTGACTACGATTATGAGTAAATCAAATTTATTGCGATGTATATGATAATTCGTGTAAATAACAATTATATTCAATTTAATTTTCGCAAACCATGTACTCTCAACAAGCAATGTTGCCAGACCGTGAACGTATCCGTATTCCAGACCATAATCTAACTGTGTTTCAAATTTCAATGCTATTCATTCAAACGTTGCGACTTTTCTATGTTGATTTATTGAATATCTAAACATTAAAATTTTCTAAACATCTAAACATTTTCGAATTTATATCAATATTAGTAGGACTATATTTCCTACTCTACGTACTACGTGTTTTCTAAAAACAATAAGTATGTCTTTAAAAATATATAAGTACTATATCAGGTATCTGGCTTCCATACCACAAGCTTTGTTTAGTTTGGGGTCAGATGGTGTTGTGTGTAACACCAATATTTATTTATTTATTAATATTGAATAGGATGTTATATCAATTCCAATGAGACCCATAGTACGTAGTATATGAGTATGTAGTAAAAATTATATCATATCTGTATATGTCAACTTAAAATTTTATTAAAAATACCATCATTTTACAATCTAACGAAGTTAGTCTATAAACTAATATTAATTACCGTGGTAATTAATAGTCTAGTCGGGAGAACGGCGCCTCCCGATCCGGAGTCCCCGCGTTCAAAACCACACGCACAACTGTCTTTTCGAAGTCATGTGCTTAATACCGCTAACTTAAAACGGCGAAGGAAAATATCGTGACGAAACTAACATGTACCATCTTTCGAAGTCATGTGTCATCCACCAAACCGCACTGGGCCAGCGTGGTGGATTAAGGCCTTGACTCTCTCCTCGTGAGAGAAGGCCCCGAGTCCCAGCAGTGGGAACATTTAGTGGGCTGTTTTTGCTAATGCTAATTAATAAATATTAATGAATAAATCTCGCGCTTTTTATTATAAACTAAAGGTATAATATACAATTAAACCGTAACCGTAAAATTTGATAATAAAATTGTTAAAAAAATTGGCTATGTATGGCCTTCAAAATGTAATGTAATAAATGAGTTTTACACAGATTAAAAATAATAATAAAATTATATTCACATTTTTAACATAAGCTTAGCTTTGTTGTTTTGTATGGTAATGTCGTATGCAAATTATTAAGTTTTTCGCACATTGGAAGTATTATACAGGAATAAATCGCAATTTAAATATTATTTTGATACCTCTCTACGTATCAAAATAATATTTTCGCATCATTTTTTAAATTACATCTTACTAAAAATAATATTTTAGTTGATTTATTAATTTAAAATCAAAAGTCATAAAATCTTTTGAGAAATCGTTAGACGCCTATGCTTACGAAGACATGAACAAAAATCGCGTAACTCTCTAGCTACCACCACGCCCCGACCTCAGAGCAATTGAATGTAGCTCTTAGGTAAATCGCTAATGTGGCGCACTGCTGCTGTTAACTTTTATGAAACTGTATCGCAAGCCCTCGTTACCCGCTCGCTTTTGTTCTTGTAATTAAACCCTTCGAACAAAGGACAGTGGTAGGCGCCTTTACGGAGTTACGACATACGACAGTAACTTTGATGAGATGGGAATTGGGTTGTGATGACAACATGTGAGCTGTTGCTGGACCGATAGCTGTTGGGATGGGTCCTAGAGAGGTGACCGCGAATAGGCAAACGTAGCGTAAGAGGTCATGGTACTTGATGGATTGTCGATGTACCTAAGGCAGCAATCAGTGGCTGGAAAAGAAAAGCCAAAAATAGGGCTGAGTGGAGTATTGTGGAAGAGTTTAGTAGTTGTAGGACTCTAGGCGAAGTCCACCTGGGCAAGTACCACACCTTTGCCAGTTATTCTACCCCAAGCAGTGATGTGTAAACATTACTGTGTTCCGGTTTGAAGGGCAATGTTTCCAGAGAAATTACAGAGCTTGGAGATATAATAACATAGCTCTCTAGGTGACGAGCGCAGTGCAGTACTAGGTAATGATTTAGACTCTTCATGTTCCAATAGCTACGTGTCACTGTGCTGTTATGTGGCAGGCATGTTGCTTCCCATCAGGCACATGTCCTGCTCGTCTCGTCACTCTAAACTATAAAAAATGTCTATGCCCAGCAGCGGACTAGGGTAGGGTGACGATGATGATGACATGTAAAGTCAGGACGGACGAGGCGCTAGTTTAATAGATGACTTGAGAATATTTTACCCATTGATTTAGTACGTTAATACGTACGTGGTAGAGTGCGTAGGATGTACCACGTAGGGGCGTGGGACGTCCTTTCAGTATGTGTTAGTGGGCCTCTGCTCTGGTATTTCGCAATTCACTCATCAAATCACCATAACTCGAAACTTTTCCTATTTGAATACCAGTTTATTTAGATTTAGATACTAGCTGAACGCGCGCGTTGCTACGGCGTCAGTCGAAAATTGGTTTAACCAATTCAAATTTTGAAAAAATTCGGTTACTTTAGGTTCTAATGACGCAACCTTTAAAAGATAGACACTGTCACGCAACGAAAGCTCTCAAAAAGCAATATTTTTTCCCGTTTTTGTTAAATTTTTCAACACAGAAAGACTCATTCAATTCGGACCTGTAGTTCCCGAGATCCTTGCGTTCAAACAAACAAATTCCTCAGCTTTATAATATTAGTATAGATAGTATAGATGTAGATTAGTTATTTATAGTTATTATTTAGTTAATTAGATACAAGTGACTCGCGATTTTTCACGCATACTTCCCGTCTTCGTAATTTTCAGCAATGAAAATTGTAAGCGATTCCAGACTTTAATCTAGCATTGTCAAATGTCAACCCGATCCGTTTACTCGACGTGATTGAGCAACAAACAGTCGGTGAAAAGCCGATAGCCTAGCAACTTTGCAGTGATGTTCAAGACTTTGAAGCATTTATCGAACAAGAGAATTGTTGCTTACAAGAGATTTGACATGTCTCTTAAGCATTTCCAAAGCCTTTCAGCTGGTTAGTAATTAGACGACCCATCCCAAATTAACATACTAATATCTTATATAATAAAGTAGCCAAGTGCGAGTTGGACTCGCCCATGAAGGGTTCCGTTGCAGCAAGTAACATAATTATACATAGTACACATAGTTCTTGTAGTTCGTTGTAACTTTGATCGAAGTTTCAGTAATAGTGTATTTATGACGTACTAAAAAAAAGTACTCATCAGATCGAGTTCAAACTAATTTTCGTTGGTAGTTTACATGGTAATGTACATCACATATTTTTTTCAGATTTTTCATTCTCTTACTTTAGAAGTTAGAGGGGGGGGGGGCACATTTTACCACTTTGGAAGTGTCTCTCGCGCAAATTATTCAGTGTAGACGAAAATTATTTTAGAAACCTCAACATCATTTTTGAAGACCTATCGATAGACACCACACACGTGTAGGTTTGATGAAAAAAAAATTTTGAGTTTCAGTTCTCAGTATGGGGGGACCCTAATTTTTATTTATTTTACTTTTTTGTAAAAATCTTAATGCGGTTCACAGAATACATCTACTTACCAAATTTCAACAGTGTAGTTCTCATAGTTTCGGCAAAAAGTGACTGTGACATACGGACGGACAGACAGACAGACAGATATGACGAATCAATAAGGGTTCCGTTTTTACGTTTTACGGAACCCTATAAACGGTCTGTTAATTTAGAAGTATGAACAAGTGAAGAGACGAGCTAAACAAGCACAAGTAAGCTTAAATAAAACGCTTACTCATAACAGCATTATACCTATCACTCAGCTATTTGAGCACTAAACACTACCTAAGACTCGATCTACTGCGCTCGTCATCCAAATAAATAAGATGAGTTTTGACTTGATTTCAGTTAAACATATAACAGATTTTTATCTCACGCTAGCCTTTGTTTGAAAAACGCCAGTTAATGTCTAATTATAATGCAACTTTGTAGCCTAGTAATAAAAGCAACTTAATATTTCAAAGCAAAGTTTAATTATCGTTTTATAACATATTACACAACTAGAATAAAACTAAGTCAGTAAGTGTAGGTATAACACTAACATACTTACTAGGCGTGAATGTTTTAACAAGTCAATGAGTATGTTTTTTTTTCTTTATCCGTGATAAATTACCTAAGTGTGTATGTGATTAAACCTATTAACACTTAATTTTATTCACTTTTTAGTTTACTTAAATTATATTAAAATTACGGTTAAGACAAAACAAACTCAATTTAAAATTTTTATTTGATCATAATATGAAATTGTGATCGCCTAAAATTCAAAATCACCAACATATCAGAAACTGATAATAATGTTTAAACTAATATCCGAAAAACCCACCCCGCGTTCCCACGTTAAATGGCAATGGCCAACCTTTGCTCCAGGAACGCGCCGGAGTCGGAGTCACCCGTATTTTCCCTGAGCCTGCACCCTAACTCTGAGAGGAACCTTTTAGCCTCTGCCCCACAACAACCCAAGGTCTCCATATCAATTATTTGGTAATCATAAAATCGATTTTATCATTTTCTTTTCATAGTACAGATTAACGGAACGAGCAAGACACGTGCTTGATGGTAAGCCACACGTCTGACCCTAACAGTGAAGTATACACAGCTATTGGATAATCAAGAGTTCAAGATAGTAATAGTTTATTATGATTAATAAACTATATAATACTAGTTTATTAATCATAATAAACTATTACTATCTTGATTTTCATTGACATTCCTATATAGTTACACCAGGATGTCATAACTATAAATGAAATATACAATTTCAGCGTCAAGGTGTTCACTGAAACCCACACTAGGTTATCCTGTGTCGTGGGTTTCAGGCTCTCCTTTAAACTAAATATCTAGAGTTCAAGATCAAATCATTATCTAACTCTACACTGCGCTTGTTATAATGTAATTATAATGTATATGTAATATAAGTTAATTTATCTCTATGTACCTATGCCTAATTAGATATTCCCAGTAATTTCTCCAGAAAACGTTTCTCTCTTGAGCGCGGCACCGAAACGCTGCCCGAAAAACCTTTTTTGAATTTTTTGTGCGTAATTTTCTGCTTTTTGTTTTCAGTGCTGTTTTCCATCGGGATATCGGGAAACTCAGAATCAGTTTGTGTATTCCACATTTGTATAGTGCCTATGATAAACGTAGACTTGAGTAAATGTTTGCATAACGGCATTGAGTCAGCACTTATTAGACTATGTTCGTGACATAACTCACAGCAGTTATCATTTCATCCCGTCTAGATAACAGTAGGCAAATAAATAAATACCTCAGACTGCGCTGGCTTAGTAATAGCCGTAATTGCGTGATGGGACAACCGTGATGTAATAAGCTCAAATCCCACCTCTGATTCGTGGTTTTTCTAAGTGCAGATGTATTAATAAGTCAGTCCATTGGCACAGTGAAAGAAAACGTTGTAAGGAAACCAACAAGTTACAAAAATTACACATGAAATCCGTCAACCTGCAATTGGCTAGATGGTGGACCAAGGTCTTGACCCTCTCTTTGTGATAGAAGACCCAGAATGCCAGCAGTGGGAAGATACTGTGGACTGTTCATAGGTACGTATGATAAATACCACAATCAATACGCCTCATTCTTTATAGTTATGGGCTATGCTGTAACGATTTCGATGCAATTCTACCGGTTCTTCATGTTATAAAATAGATTGATAGATTAACAGCCGTTGCAGTTCGTATGCTAACTAGTCTAATGAGAAAGCTATTTATTGGCTTTATGTATTAGTTCAGTCATTATTTATATTTGGAAATGCATATTATGAACCTAGGAAACTACTTTTAGATTTGAGTATGTTAAGTTAAAGTCAATACCGATTACTTTTGGCATTTAACACGAGAAAGTTTAGCTACAGTCAGTTTTTCTAATATGGCGGTTAGCAAAATTACGAAGTGATTAATACTGTGATATTTAAACCAAATAAATGTTGGCTGTTCATTTCAGATTTATTGTAATAGAAACCGACAGCGGTCATTCAGCATTTCATTCAACAGAATTCATAAATGTTATGTATTCTACATAGCTACTATTAAATAAGTCATAATTACAAAAAAGTTTGCTGAAAACCAAAGATGCGAAATTTTATTTTCTACAATAAAGAGTCTCCATGATGCCCTAAAGTGCATAGTTTCCGAGATATCGGCCAAAACCGTTTTTTCAAGATGGCGCTTGAAGCTCCACCAGAATCTGTCAGCATTTTGTGATTTTATGCTCAGTAAGTGATTCTACACTTTATAATAAAAAAAAATGGATCGGTTACTAATGGCAAAGTTGGCCAAAAAACGTATATTTTATTGGCCTATTAAATATAAAGAAATGTATACTTAGAACACTTTAACAACATAAACAAAGGTTAGAATTGAACTTACGATTTCACAATTTTGTGACATTCTCGCAATTGAGCGTAAAAAGTATAAAAATTCAACAGTTTATTCAAAACTGGACTAAAGCTAAACTTTATTTCTTTGAAGTTTATTGAACATCATAAACTTCCAAAATATACTGGTTTGACTTTACTCAGAAATTTTACAGTATTTAGACCGCGTAAGCGTAAATATTTGAAATACGGCGGTTAGTGCCAATTTAATAAAATTTTATTACAAATTAGGTGCTAAGTATTACAAGTAGATTATCCAACAGGCGATTATAACATCTGATGGAGCAATGAACTAACAGTTAGTACGCCGTAAAATAATTAGGATACGGTTCAGTATTCGCGTCTCGCAATCAGTGAATGTGTTGGGCCTACCTTCGATGATCTTAATATTATTTTTAACACGCTTTTATTAGCTTCACTTGTAACTATGTCCATATGTGAGAAAATCTTGGAATCTTAATTTGACCCACTTCCACTCTTCGATTAGGATGAAATTTTGTACACGCTCTGAGTTCTGATGACAATACATGAAAGAAACTAAGACAAAGAGAAAGAAAGAAAAATACTAAGAAACGTCATTACAAATCCAATATGGCGGCCTCCTCAAGATGGCGGACTGCCTGTTTGAAATCCACCCCCATGAAATGGGTATCAAATGAAAGGGTTTGCTGTCAGAAATACTTGTGACTTACATCCAAGATGGCGGATTAGCTATTTGAAATGCACCCCCATGATATGGGATATGGGGTATAGAGTCAGAACAAACGAACACCGAAAGCACGAGTCTGATCGCTTTTGTCTTGTCGCTCTTGTGGAAGTGTCATACTTTTGTCGCGGCACATCACTTTGTTTCCACAGCTAACATACGCCTCTTCTGCTTACGATTGACACGAAGAAACCGTACGGAAAACCCTGATCCACTTACTTATTCTTTATCTAAGGTTGAATCAGTTAATGTGTTGGGTCTACCTTCGATGATCTTAATAATGTTTTGAAAGTGAATTTTTTTGCCACTGTGAGCACTTTTTGGTTGAGGAAATGTTGGATGGCGTCATCGACTTGCTAGTGTGAGTGTAGCGTCGGAGAGGTAGAGCAGCGGAGCAGGACGTACGCATTAGACGCTATTGAATTGGTGAAATCTTGTAAGTTTGCCTCACTGAGATGCGTACTACCAGTATATCTGTACATAATATACATCTATATCTATACTTATAATAAAACTGTAGCGGGTCGAATTCTGTACATTAAAGATATTTTGAAAAAAAAATTTGGGGGCACTCCATAGTCGATACTGATGACGAAACTGTATTTTTTTTCTTTCATGTCTGTCTGTCTGTCTGTCTGTCTGTGTGTATAGGGAACTCACATCACGCCGAAACTACTGATTCAATTCAAATGAAACTTGACGTGATTTAAGATCATACTAAGTGGATGGTAGCTGTCTACTTTTAATCCCCAAATTTTGCACGGTTTTTGTGCAGAAAGGAGTTAAAGTCAGAATGTGTTTTTGGTTGTAACTCATGTTTGCGTTGTTCAATTTCGTTAATTCTTATTTTGTTAGAAAGAATACATTTCTAATATAGTCTCATCAAAATTTTAGCATTATTGGTCGTGTGGTTCGGAAATAACATAGAAATTAAATAATAACGGAATTAATAAGTTCGGCACATACTAACTTCTAAGTATTCTGTGACAATGTAAACAATAGCAGGTCTACTACGAAGTCCGATAAACGATATATCGGCCGAACTTATGAAGTTTCCGACCACGAAAGACAATCGGTCGGTTGATCAGATCGGCCGTTTCGTTCGATACGACCCTCATCCGACCTAAGTCTATAACTTCCGACCCGAAATGTATCGATCCGAATGTTTTTCGTGGTTATAATCCGATTCAGCTGTCGGTCGGATGCGATCATTCCGAGTTTGTTTTCGTAGTAGACCTGCTGGGATGTAACGGAGGTCATTTTATCGGATTCGAAGGCGGAGTCGGAGTTTTAAAATTTGATTTATCGGAGTCGGAACTGAAGTCGTAGGCAGGATTAGAAGTGGCGGCAGGAGATACATTTTTATTGGGTATATTTTTTTTTTGCCAAACACGTGGACACGATAAACATTGACAAGCAATTGATTTAGGAAGTTGGGATTTTGTATTTTAATTTACTATTCACCACAATAAAGGATTATCTGCAATATTTGTACACGTTACCTCCGATTATAACCTCCGTTTTAAAAGTTTCGGAGCCGAAGTCGGAACCGAAGGTCTAATAGTACCTAATCGGAAGTTCCGACTTATCGGAGTCGGATTCGAGCTCTTTCCTGGTACACACACAGTACTCAAATCCGTCATCCATCATCTATCGTCAGGTAATAATATGATAGTACCTGTCTTATGTTTTTTTACAAAATGGCAGCTCATGGTACGAAACACAATCTGATATTTATTAGAAAATGTGTAATGTAGTATTTGTTGTTGTAGCGAAAATATGAATACATCATCTGTGAAAATTACAACTCTCTAGCTATCACCGTTCTTCAGATACAGTCTGGTGACAGACGAACGGACGAACAGCGAAGTCTCAGTAATAGGGTCCCGTTTTTACCATGTACATAATTATATTATATGGAAAACAGGGAGGCGGTTTTTTGAATATTATCAAAAACTGGATGGCAAGATGTTCAAGCCCACTAACAGTCGGAAGCGTGCCCAGCATGCTGGCGGCAGTACCACGCTGAATAGCGATGTATATGTGTTGGGTCAAATAAACGCTAGCATTTTGGTCACGCGTTGCGTCGGCGAAGCTCTCGGAAAGGCTTTTGAAGATGAAGTCAGCTCCCGGCCTTCACACGCACGATGTCTCAACTCTCAACCCCAAAAGACTTAAATATAAAACCATTACCGAGGGTTGCATATTTCCGCCGTTTGAGATGCTCAGCTGAATTAGCCGCCGCACTGGCCCTACCATGTGTCTCTCGAAGAAGTGATGGTGCCAGAGTATCGACACAAGCTGCGTCCCACACTAGGGGCCGACTCATCTTCCAAGGCAAAAAACTCATGCTGTCAGGTCTTTTGCCATCGTCACGCGTAAGATCACTCCGGTTTGAGTAGGGCTGGGACATTGGCGGTGGAAAAAGCCAAAGTTGTGTGTGTGAATTGTTCACCAGTATCTATTTATCTGGACTACGTAGTCATAGCTTCTTAAATTAATCGAGTGAACTTTTTACTTGACTAGAAATTAGTTAGTTGACGTGAAATGATAATAATTGAAGTCGGTTTTTGTTTTTTCGGATATTATTTCAATCCAAATACTGTACTAAATTTAGTGTTCAACAAGCTTCGGTGCAGAAGCAGAACCAAAGCAGAACGTTGTTTTTCTAAAATTGAATAAAATGTTATCTTACTAAGTATTTTTATGTATATATTATGTAAAGGTTTGATTTGGTTGAAATTTGAAACACAGATAGTTTATATTGTCTCATATACTACTTATCATCTCGGAAAAAGCGTGGGCCCTAACGAAACAAATATTAACGACAGAATGACATTACCAATTAGATTGACATTTGAAACACACATGGTTTAGAGTCTTAAATATTACATCGGCTAATAAGTCTTTCACCTACTACTTAGGATATCATCCTGTAAAAATGTACAAGTGGGTAAGTATCAGATCACGCACATCAGCTACAGACTCTTTGTAATGTATCCTATAAAAATCCTACAAACTTAACACTGCGGCTATGTTCGATACTCCACAACCTTACTACGAGTGTGTTTGATGTTGCTTAAAATATAAAATATGAATGTGCTAAACTTAAATAAATATATTTTTGTGTGGAAAAACAAATCACTCTGTTTGTGTAATGGCCACCCATCCAAATATTTTTACGTAAGTACTACGAATGCACTAATAAGGTCGCAAGATCAACGTACGCGAACGAAGTAGCGGGTTCAGCTAGTATTACATATAGTTCTTGTAGTTCGTTGTAACTTTGATCGAAGTTTCAATAAGAGTGTATTTATGACGTACTAAAAAAACTACTCATCAGATCGAGTTCAAACTAATTTTCGTTGGTAGTTTACATGATAATGTACATCATATATTTTTTTTAGATTTCATTCTCTTACTTTAGAAGTTCGAGGGGGGGAGACACACATTTTCCCACTTTGGAAGTCTCTCTCGCGCAAATTATTCAGTGTAGACGAAAATGATTTTAGAAACCTCAACATTATTTTTGAAGACCTATCGATAGACACCCCACAAGTGTAGGTTTGATGAAAAAAAAATTTTTGAGTTTCAGTTCTCAGTATGGGGAGCAACCCTAATTTTTCTTTTTTTTAAATTGTTTTGTTTAAATCTTAATGCGGTTCACAGAATACATCTACTTACCAAGTTTCAACAGTGTAGTTCTCATAGTTTCGGCAAAAAGTGGCTGTGACATACGGACGGACAGACAGACAGACAGACATGACGAATCTATAAGGGTTCCGTTTTTACATTTTACGGAACCCTAAAAAAGGTATCTGCTGCTTTACGAAATTGATTAAGGCTACCGAACAAATTCTTTATTTATGGCCACATAATAAATAGCTTATTGTTATTTATTAAATCATTTATTGTTATCAAACAAACTACTTATGGTGGTTTAAAAAACTGTTTATGGTTGTCTAACAAATTGTTTATGGTTGTCTGACAAACTGTTTATGGCTGTCTGAAAAATTGTTTATTACTAACTTTACTATGAAATCACTTATGGTTGTCTAACAAATTGTTTATGGCTTCGTAACAAGTTGGTTTATAAATTGTTTATGATTTGTTTATGGCTACCTAAATGTCAGTGCCTCCAATAGTATTTAAGTCTTTTATTATTTATACATTATCACGTGTATTTTGTTTTGTTTTATTTTTAGGACTGCCTTATTAGTTCCATATTACATTTAGTTTTTGTTTGTGTTATGAGTGAATTTTAACTATTTCCAATTCGTAATTGGATAAAGATAATCCGAAAGAAAGTTAATCAAGATAATTAATATATTTCCTCAAGTTTTGAAATATTTAACTAAGTTAATGTCTTAACTAAGTTAAATATTTCAAATGTAACTAATACTAGTTTAATTTAATATAACTAGTTTAAACCTTCAGGAAATGGGATTAGGAAACGTTCTGACATAACGAAATAGTTAAGATATGCTAAGAGTGGCCACATGATGGCAACTGCTCTACTAAGCTCCCCGACACGTATGACCACTTCTTGTTATTCTATTAGGACTTTTATTGATTACTTGAGACTTTGATAGAATTTAAAATAGTGTTTAGAATAAAAATAGCGTTGACCGGTGGCAATATTATGATACTTCACTTATGATAGATTTTAAACTGACATGCTTTAAGCATATATTATAAAACAGGAGTTATTCGCGATCCAAACAACATAATTACGTTTTTATCATTATCTTTATCATTTAGTCACGAGAAGATTCAATTGAAAGAACTTAAGTCCGCCTGGGGAAGTACCACACCTTTGCCAGTTATTCTACCGCCAAGCAGTAATGTGCAAACATTAGTGTATTCCGGTTTGAAGGGCAATGTGTCTAGAGATATTACAGGGCTTAGAGAAATCATATCTTAGATCTCTGGGTGACGAGAGAAGTGCAGTGCTAGGTTTGGACTCTTCGTGTTCCATTAGCTGCGTGTCACTGTGCTGTTATGTGGTAGGCATGTTGCTTACCATCAGGCTCATGTTCTGCTCGTCTCCTCACTCTATAAGTACTATAAAAAACTAATAACATTGTGTTATGTTTTCAAAAAAGAGTTCAAGCCGCAAAATTTTTCAAACTACAATTATGAGACGCTTCGTTTTTTATAATCAGAGTGCAAAAAATTAAACATTAAGCAAATGGAGTAATAAGCATACTTATGGTTCGCCTGATGGTAAGTGGTAGTCATTGCTAATAAATATATACAATATCAGAGATGCCAAAGGCGTTTTACATACAAAACTTAAATAAAATTTCTAGTCGAGGATTTTTTTTTTCACTTGGTTTTTTGAGAGATTTTCAATTCAGATTTTTACTAGTCAAATTTATTTGACAGATAATTAGAATACTATTCATAAATGTACAGTTCAATTAGTATTTACACAGTTTGTTATGGGAAGAAATAAATCTAGAATAATGTAGCCCGCTTACCTAAATGAACAGATTTGCATTCAATTTGAAAACATCCACCTTAAATGCATCAGGAAATATTCTTCTTCGTTTATTTTACGAAATTTTAGATACTAATCTATTTAAAAAAAGTAAATGTACTCCCAATTTTAAAAATTTATCTCTTATATAATATTTTAAAGACCTCTCCGTGTTAATTCACAGTCGGTATCATTGAAGCTGCCAACGTTCATTAGTTATGGCTATCGCTTACCTTAAGGTGGACTGAAAGCTATCATCACCTTTTCAAAATATTATGTGTGCTTTTATAGGTTTAACTATATGTACTCGTATAAATTCGTTTAAACTTACATCGGTCGATTTTCCCTTTAGTTGTGATATATTTTTTTTTGTTTGAACTAATTCTAGACGGAGTTTGTCGTATTTTAATTTGCAGATTTTGGTAAAGAAGGTAAATTTAGATATAATTATCATTCACAGCCGTTGTATCTTTTCTCTGATCGTTGTTCATCAATATAAATCCAAAAGCTATTGAAGCTAAACATAAGATTCAGTAAATTTGATTTTAAAACCCGACTACTATCAATAGGTAAAAAAACATTATATACTATCTAAGGACTCTAGGGTGATTCAGACGAATCTAGCGATATCTTAATTATCAAAATCCATCCAGCCGTTTGGAAGATAGGTGGGAATAAAGAAATTTACAAACATACAAGATAAGCGCGAAAAATATATTCCTTCTTTCAGTCGGGTAAAAAATAAATAAAACCCGGAGCAGAATTGTATCAAATTAATTATTATAGGTCACACAAAATTTTGCAAGGAAAGCATATAGACTCATTATGCGTCTCAGATTTCTGTTGCAACTACCAAAAGACCTTTGGAAACTTTAATCGGCTGAATCGATTTTGATGAAGTATAGATACCTACAAAGAATATCACAAACCTACAAAAAGATACGTGCAAAGTAGCCAATATAGAATTAATTAAAAGAAAAATGAAACCTTTTAAGATGTTATTTTCTACGGTGTAGTGTATTGTAGGTAGAAATTGTAAACCCCTTTTTGAGAAAATTTTGTTTATTACACATGTTTATACAAATTAGGTACATTGGTACCTTGCTAGGTAAACGAAAAAAAAACTACGTTATTTTATACAAATTACGTTAAGCTACGTTATATTATTAATATATAAAATTATTTACTAGCAAAGTAATTTCAGAATATGCGTTCAGTATTCCCAAAAAAGTCTACATCCACAAAATACTTACAAACAAACCTTTTTCTCTCGTTTGTGTATACCGTATGCCCGATATGATTATTGTTTCGAGACTTTATAGCAAATTTTCAAAGATTTTATCTCTCAGTGTGTAAAGCACCGTGTTACGCTAGTGTGTAGGCTTACAGCGGTTATGAGTCGATAATAATAATCGTTACTGCTGGAAATGAGATAATCGCGCATAACGAATAACGAAATACCGATTATGCACTATTCAAAGTGTTCTGATTTTAATTCGAAGGTCTTGTTTCACGATCTGCTGATAAATTTTATCAATGTAGCTTAGACTGAATAGATTCTTTTTGTAATTTTTAAATATTATTGGGTAGCTTGATCACGTATTGTGTCGTGTCAAAAAAATAAAGAACACGCTTATCCTGCTGATACTTATAGAGCTACTAAAGACCTCGGAAGTGGTAACATAATATTAAAACCGTTTGGTATTGAGACATCGGGCTCGTAGGGGCCGGGAGCTCATCGCAATTTCAGAAACCTTTCCGAGCGCTTTCTTTTTCTTTGGCCAAACGTACAAGCTTTGTCATTCAGCGTGATTATACCGTCAGCTTGCCAGGCAAGCTTCCGACTAGTAGTGGGTTTGATTATCTTTAGAGTTTCAATTGTCTATGAATAATTCAGATGTGCTTAGTGTTAGTAGTTCAGTATGTAGTAGTACCTAGGTAAGTATAGTTTAGTTCTCATTATAATTTTGTTTTGTTAATAAAGGCACAGCTACCAAAAACATGTTTGTAATCGATTGTGAAAGTGAACAACAGTCCTTCATATCTGAAAAGTTGTTCACTCTGTATCAAGCGTAAGATCAACCTTTCATGGAGTATTGTTTGCTTCAATAGGGTACCGGACTGGGTCAAAAATACACCATCCTAATTAGTCCGTCAGCTAGATCATGGAAAAATATTGGACACATATTTTTTGTTTTTTCATAATATTAATAATCGTCAAAGATATAGACCATCAAACTTCGAGCGTGGGTCGCGACGTCACTCGTGAGCAAAAATCGTACTCACAAGTGACGTCACACGAAACTTCGAAGCGCTGTATCTTCGTCATTTTTTGGTTGTGAAACAAAAGAAAAAATACGTGTACAATATTTTTTGGCAATCTAACTAACGGGCTACTTAGTTTTTTTGAGGATTGTACCCTATTGGACGGTTTAGCTAAGGGTCTTAGCAACGAGCCCCTGTTATAGATAACCTTCGAGGTTTTGGATATCGCCGCAAAATTACTAGTAAATTGTAGAGATACGTTTCAGTGTGTGTAATAGTGTAATTTTATTCCACCTAAACCGGTTTATTATCTGCATTAACAATTGATTTGATAACATTTCCAAAAACACGAACGAAGAGATTTGACTCCACGCTTGTGATAAGAACGTCTAGGTTGTGGAATGCGTTGCCGGAGTGGGTTTTCCCCGATGGTTACAATCTGGGTGTCTTCAAATCGAGAGTGAATCGGTTTCTTCTAGGTAAGCACGTTCCATCGTAGATCGCATCGTCGCTTAACATCAGGCGAGATGGTGGTCAAGTGCGAACCTATCACAGTTAAAAAAAATAAAAAATTAAAAGCATTTTATTAGTATCGGTTGATATAATATAAAAGGTACTAGTTTTGCCTAGTTTGGGGCTAGAAAGTTTATCATTACAAATATCCACCATTACAACATTTATTTATTTATCGGACTACTTGGGACTCGACAAGGTAACAAACTACATTCGTAAGGCTCAAATAAAATGGTAGGTAGATACGATGCTATTAATTTTCAACCCACTTCACAAAAAGAGGAGGTGCTCAATTTGGTTGAATGTATCATACGCGATAGCTCAAATTGTAAAATGATTTTTTGTTTTTTTGATAGATCATAGTTCAAACGTGGCTCTCCATATAAATTTTATAGAAATCTTATAGTTTTTAAATTTATCTGGACGACTAAAGGCCTGTTTTCATTTTGATTAGTACGCGTGCGAGTGAGTAGTGCAGGTGTTGAGTGATTGGTAGCAAACACGTGTAGACACCGATTGATTATTGCGAGTGCATAGTAATCAGTCACTCGCACTCACAATCGCACTCGCACTCACACTCGCAGTAATCAAAATGCAAACGGCCTTTAGTGACAGCTTACTATAAAATAATTGTTCTAAATGTAATTTTAAATTGAAGTTGGTTTTTGATTTTTCAGAGAAAATACATGATTAAATGAACTTTTTATTGAGGTATGCTCTACCTGAGTGGATTTTGTCCCGATGGATTTAATCTTGGTCTTGGTAAACGCGTTCCATCATATACTGCACTATCAGACGTGATGAAGGTCAAACTTAATTTGTTTTTACACATTTACACTTGACCACCTTAGTGCGTGATGGTAAGCGATGATGGGGTCCTGAGCATGCTAACATCGAAGAAACCAATTCACTCTGTATTTGAAGACACCAAGATTGTAACGACCGGAAAAATCCACTAAACCTAACTCTATCTATAATAAAAAATACTTTGAGACGTAGCTATATTGTGATTGGACTCCCCAGTCCAATGGTAAATGGTAAAATGATGTTTTCATACAAAATTTCTTAGTCAAAGTCTAAAACAGAAATTTAGTTCCATACCTTATATTGAAAGTATCGTGAAAGCTGTGTGTTCTATCAGCTTCAATAAATAAGTAAAATGTTAAGTTACGATTATCGGAAATCTTGTAGATAAATTTTGTCACGATTTCGTAAAACCGACAAACTTAGTGAAAGCGACGTATATTACAGTCAATCAGTAATATCGGGTTTAACGTGTAACCAGACATAATTGTTACTAATAAAACTTAATAGGTAACCGTTACATATGTTTTTGACCTCGAGATCACGGATCTTGATGGATTTTATTAACGACTAGAGCGACATTGAAATGACAAACTGGCGCAGAGAAATTTACAAAATTTGTTGAGCTATAAAAAATAATAAAAAAAAAAGTTGTTCGCACTTCATACAAATGACTCATTTTTATGTCATAAATTTATGCTTATAAGTGGCTTTGTCAGATATGAATAAAATTAATACATAATTGATAATATATCATTTTTAAATGTTGACTTTATGATAGGAGTTGAATAGAATCCAACTAATATAAATGTCAAAATATGGATGTTCGTTCAATCGCGTAGGAACGGCTGAATGGATACAGTTGAAATTTGGAACACTTTTAGATTATAATCTGGGATAGCACATAGGCTACATTTTACTGCGATCAAATTACGGGAACGGATAATACGCGAGTAAAACTGTAGAACGATGCTAGTCTCAAATAAAACCCAAGTGTCAACTTGTAGTAACATGCTTTCTGAATTCTCTTTTGAACCTCACTCTGAATTTGCACAGGGTTGATCCTGTGTCATGGGAGACAGTCTATAAATTAATTATTTATCGACTGACTCACAGACTGACACACAGCCTTCCGACCAAATCGTGGTATTTATGTATCTTTCCTTTGAAGAGTTTCGTTATTTGAATTTTAATGAACGATGAAAATAAACATTAATCAAACATATTTATTAGTTAATCCATCGTTCTAGTAAATCTTCGAAATATAATTCCATTTTATAAAAAAGACAATTTCAAAAATATGGTCAAAATAGACAGACATCACAAACAGACAGACAGGTAGTAGATTATTTCGGTGCTTGTCTTAGTAAAGATTGTTTGTAAGCTGAACACAAGGAAAGCTCTTCTTTTAGATTAAACGTCACTTTAGTTGTCCTCGCTTTTGACTATTTTTCCATCCTGTGGTTGCCTGGAAGAGATCGCTTCAGCGATAAGGTCGTCATTTACTTTTTTAATGTTAAAGTGTCTAACGTGTCTATCTATCTTAGTACAAGCTTTGCTCAGTTTGAGGTCAGATGGTGTTGTGTGTGAATTGTCCACCAATATTTATTTATTTATTTATCTATCTACCCGGTGATTATTAACCTGCTATGCAAAAAGTAGATAGTTATGAGTTTGACGTGATTTTGTGTCTGTGTTATCATAGTTTATCATCATAGTTACTAAATCAATTAAACGTTTTATATAGTTATTTTTTGACGTGATAGCGTCTTATAATTCGATGAAGCCGGCTGCACGCCCGCAAAACATGACGTCATGTAACGTTACCGTCATAGAATAGATAATATTTACCACCGTTACCTCGCCTTATTACTTTTCGCACCATCTAGTGAGTGAAATGTGTATTACGTTCAAGGAGTCTGTCCATGTTTTAGAAAAGCGACGATATGAAGTTAAGAACTTGTGCTAGTACAATGATGTACCCAGAGATGGCGCTTTGAACAGCTTTTCAAAAAGCTTCAAAATGTTTTACCTAGATGGCGCTTAACACAATCAGTATTTTCTTAAGACGTTGTCACGTTCAACTATCGTCAGTAAACCGACTTTACAGACAACCATTTTTTGTTTGCAAGACATGCGTCTGGTAATAAGTCACGCTTACGTGTATTTTAACGTGATGAGTCCAAATTAGTACCTAATACTGCTCTACACTTTTCATCCTACTGGATGCATTACCCTTCAAACCGGAACATGGTACTGTTACACAGTCCAGCTTTGCGGGAAAATAACTGTAAATGGCGAGTGCTGGCCCAAATGGACTCTGCAAAAAGTATTACCACTAGATATTTTTATTATGTACGCAAATTATTTGTCCTTGGCGGCTATATATAAGATATTACCTAATTAGAACGTCACTGATCTGACCAAGTTTAATGAGGGTAAGACCCAAGCTTGTCTGTTTTTTTGCAAAAATGCTTCCAGAGAAATAATAAGACAATGAAATCAATTAGCGCAGTCCTTGTTCAAAGGACTTCTTTTTTCATGTCATAAATGTATACTTATGAGTGGCTTAATCAGGTGTAAATAAAACTTACGATTTTATTTTAATATGTTGATTTATGATATTATTTGCTTGCACATGAAACTTTTATTTTTTAAACTTCATATTCAAATAGCTGACGACATTGTGTTATTAAGAGCAGGTGCGTTGCTTACCATCAGGAGCCTGTCTAGCTTATCCCGTTACACTATATTATAAAAACCTTTATTTTAAAAACCTGCTAAAAACTAACAAAATAATAATTAATACTATCTAAACACACTTGGGTGATTGAGACGAATCTAACGATATCTTAATTGTCAAAATCGATCCAGCTGTTTGAAACATACGTGTGAATAAGTTTACAAAAAATACACGATTCGCGCGAAAAACATCTTTCAATCGGGTCAAAAAGAGTCCATCAGATATGGCTCCCTCTAACTCTTATTTTTTTGACTCTGGTAATCAAAATAAACTAACACATTATATCCATTAAATGTATTTTTAAATGACTAGCGGCTCGTTCCGGCTTTGCTCGGATAATAACCTAGATACCAAATGCAGCGCCATCTGCCGGGCTGATTTGTAAATCTAAACCATCGAGGGCCCTACCCAAACGCATACACAAAAATTCATTCAAATCTGTTCAGTCGTTTAAAAAAATGTCTTTTGAAAATGTTGAGTTCCAGCAATTTTTACTTGGACCTATAAGCTATTAGAACGTGATTGAGCACATTATAATATTAGCACCACATTTGGATACTTAATCAATAAAAAAGTGCAACATTAGTAATAATTTATGCCTATGCAATTCACTTGACTAGAGAAAAGAGTTCAAATCTTACACATCCATTATGCATGCAATGACATTACTTAATAATAGAATGGGCTAACTGAGATGCAACAATCCAATCTATAAAACACATTGGCTAACAATTAAATTTAGAGAACTAAATAAATTAGGATTGACAGCAATATCTGATCTCTGATACCTAATAAAAGTCTTCTATTCACTGACAAACAATAAAATTCCTGCATTACTACATCCCAGATTGAAAAGAAATTCTATATAATTTAATTTCAAGGCACAAAGCTATTCTACCGCCAAGCAGTAATGTGCAAACATCACTGCCTTCTGGTTTGAAGGGCAATGTTTAAAAAAATACGGGGCAGAGAGAAATAAATCATTTTATATATCTGGGTGAGAAGCGCAGTGCAATGCTGTATAAAAATTTGGGCTCTTCATGTTCCAGTAGTTGCATGACACTCTACTGCTATAGGCAAGCAAGCTTACAATCAAGCAAATGTCTTGCTAGTCACAAAATAAACTATGTTATTATCTGAAGTCGAGCGCTAGGCCATGATATTTTCTACAGCAGATATTTTGCGATTAGCGGCAGCTATTTAGCGCTGTGCTGTTACAAGCAAGCGTACCTTACCATCATCCACAGGATAAGCTTGCTCAGATCCTTATCTTAAAAAAAATCATCGTTTATAAAGATATACCTGAGAGATGAGTGTAGAGCACAAGCCAACCTGCCTTGTTAGGGTTCCGTAAAACGTAAAAACGGAACCCTTATAGATTCGTCATGTCTGTCTGTCTGTCTGTCTGTCTGTCTGTCCGTCCGTATGTCACAGCCACTTTTTGCCGAAACTATGAGAACTACACTGTTGAAACTTGGTAAGTAGATGTATTCTGTGAACCGCATTTAGATTTTTACAAAAGTTTAAAAAAAAAACAAAAATTAGGGGTGCCCCCCATACTGAGAACTGAAACTCAAAAATATTTTTTTCATCAAATCTAAACGTGTAGGGTGTCTATCGATAGGTCTTCAAAAATAATGTTGAGGTTTCTAATATAATTTTTGTCTACACTGAATAATTTGCGCGAGAGACGCTTCCAAAGTGGTAAAATGTGTGTCCCCCCCCCTCTAACTTCTAAAGTAAGAGAATGAAAAAACTAAAAAAAATATATGATGTACATTACCATGAAAACTACCAACGAAAATTAGTTTGAACTCGATCTGATGAGTAGTTTTTTTTTAGTACGTCATAAATACACTATTATTAGTCGAAAGACGAATTAATTGCATCTCTCCCAAAAGACAAAAGTGCTTCGGACCTTGAATCTAGACTTCAATTCCACAAACAATTTATGGCAGGTGCGCAAGTAAATACAGCTGGGTTGGGTGCGAGTAAGAAAAGGGAAGACCGAGACATGGTAAAAAACTTTCTACAACAAGACGAAAATGATAGTTACAAAGTGCACGCTATGAATTTAGAAATGCAAAGTGAGTGGTTAACCATAGGTGAGTTTTGTATCCCATTAGCTCTGAAGTGGCGCACCTTGCTATATGACTGGTCTCCTGCCTTATTAAAATTTTATCTGAACGCTTTCCAAATGACCCTCCCTGACCAGAGTAACTTGGTAAGGTGGGGAAAAGCCTCTGAAAAATGTTGCTATACTTGTGGTGAGGCGATATGTACAGCAAGGCACATATTGGTGGGATGCAAGGTGCTCCTTAATAGGGGTCATTACTCACAGCGCCATGACAGAGTACTTGAAATCATACGTGAAGCCGTAAGCCTTTCGGTAGCTAGAGCCCAAAAGGGATTGACGATAAACAAAAGACAAATTAACTTTGTAAAAGAGGGCTCAACTTCAAACTCCAAGAACAAGCCTTACTCAATCCTGGGTTCAGCTCCTGATTGGACTATTTTAATGGACACGTATGAAAAGCACTACAAAATCCCAGAGGATGTGGGTGTTTCGTCATCCAGACCGGCCATTTTCCTTTTTTCTAGGGCTACGAAACGCATAGTCATGGTAGAACTTACCGTACCGTGGGAAACTAATATACCTAAAGACCACGCGATGAAACAAAATAAGTATTACGACCTGCAAAATGAATTAACAAAAAATGGCTATGTAGTTAATTTATACGCTGTAGAAGTAGGAGCGAGAGGTATACCAGCAAAATCTCTCTATAACCTGCTTAAAGACCTTGGATTGTCCAGAAGTGCAGTAAGTTCTATACTAGAACGAGTATCTAAAGCTGCACTAGTAGGATCATATCGGATTTGGCTGGGCAGGGAGAGAAATACGAGTAGTGAAGGTGAGTGTTGACGTACGTCAATATAAGGGGCCCCTTTTAAACCTACTACCCGAGTCACAAGTCTTGGGGTCTATTCGATGTTTCTCTCTCTGCCACACGATGGACCCGGCACCCGCACGGTGAATCCATGGAATGCTAAGAAGTACGTCTCACTTCGATCAAAGTTACAACGAACTACAAGAACTATGTGTACTATGTATATGATGTTACTTGCTGCAACGGAACCCTTCATGGGCGAGTTCAACTCGCACTTGGCTACTTTATTTTTTAAGTTAACATTTCAATGCGCGCGTCACTACGAAATATACAAAATTTTGTTTTTTTTGTTTTATTATGTGTCTTTAAAATATTACCCTTCAAATCGAAACGCAATAATACACATTGTTACACTGTCAAGCATGGTAAAGGAAAATGAAATTAAGAGCGTAGTATAACATTTTTTTTGCTAGCCTGTTATTTTTGCGGCAGTAGAAAGTTCAGTAAACATTAGGCGCTATTTGAAGTCAATAATAAGATCCCTTAAATAAAATTATACGTTTTATTCCACTTTTGTTGTAAGAATGTCTAGGGTGTGGAATGCGTTATCTGAGGGGGTTTCTCTCCAATGTCTTCAAGTCGAGTGTGATTCGGTTTATTCTGTGTAAACACGCTTAATCGTAGATCCCACCGTCGCTAAACATCAGATGAGGTGGCGGTCAAATGTAAACTGATACTCTTATATAAAAAAACTTAGGTGTACGTTAGACTAAGCACCAAAGGTCTACCAAGCTAGTAACCTACTAACACCACTAACCCAAGACATGGCCTACAAGAAATCGCTGAAGTGCCAATGATGATGATCTGGCTATCATTAAGTCATATTTCCTCCTGAAACAGTATCTCTATCCACTCAGCCCTGGTAAGGAATATTACTTTGATAAATTCTAAAATGACGAAGAAAGTAGGATAAAAAAAAGGTTAGCAGGTTTCAGGCAAGTACGATTTTCAGTCAGCGTCGTAGTAAATATTAATTCTTGCTGCTACCTTGTAGAGATTGAAGCAAATTAACTTATTGACCCTTGACTTATTATAAATATCAGAGCATACTAGAGGTATAAAACTTAAAGCCATCTTCCGCATTCGCGAAAACATAAAACATGGGTTACGGGGTTATTTCCAGAAACATTTTTGTTTAGACCATCATAACGCGTCAACAAAAACTATGAAACTATATAATATATTATGATAACGGTATAACATAAAAACAGACGACAAAGAAATTTTTTTATGTATGGTGCACTTACTTAAATACATAACCCTAATATTATATAAAGAATAATAACATAATACTAAGAAATGTCGCACTCGCGAAAAATTCGAAAAATTGCGTACTTTATTTAAGTTCCCACTTTTTTAAAAAGCTTGGTGTAAAATAACTGGTAAACTTTTATTACAAAATCTTAACTATGGACAAACTTGGTTAAGGTCATTAATTTACTATACTTATTAAAATGAAAACACTTGTTTAGTAAATACGAGTAAAAATCAAACAAATTAATGTAGATAGCTCATAAAATAATACAACAAAACGACAGCAACGAATGATTGGCAACAACATACAGTTAACAATCTCTAATTCGACCATAGCAAGTGCAATGCCCATCATCCCTTACCCAACTGCCCCACATATTCATGACATTGAAGTCCCATCTTCAGGAGAGAAAAAAATCGCAGAAAGATCGAAAGCAAGCGAAAGCGTTTACAACACCGCGGCCGAACCACTTGCTTGCAGTATAAAACCTGACGGCAACGAGACACCACCACACTCCGGCGCCAGATTCGCTGCACCACAAGCGAAGCGATCATGAAATTATTGGTCAGTATTTCAGAAAAATAATAAAAAAACAGAAAAATAAGACCTAAAATTTATATAAACAAGTGAAGTGGTCAGGATAATAAAATTGTGTTAAGACGAAAATAAATTTGTGATAAGGATGTGGAACAGTGAATTAGTGTATTTTGTATACAATGTTGTCCTAATGTGTCAATTGACGTTGCGTGTGATTCTTCGAATGATAGTTTAACAGTACTGTGTTCCTAATAGTTTTATCTGTCTGAAATAACTAATAGTTGACTGGTGCTATAAATTTGTACAGTTAGACAATGTTTCGTTGCTTAAACGTTTTTAGTGGTCCTATTTTTGATGAGCCATTTAATGTGCGATTGTTTTTTGTATATTAAAATAAAAAATGTTTCAAAACATATCAAAGTTAGCAAGACTTTACAAATCGAGTGGGTATCAATGGTCAGGAATGTGTATTTCATTTTTTTTATTTGATTTCCAGAGACACTCCTTGTTCCTGGCCGTGGCTATAAGCCTGGCCACGGCAGAGGAGAAGGCGGAAAGCAAGAAGGCTGAAGAGAAACCTGTAGAAGATTCGAAGAAGCAGGACAAGAGAGGATTGTCGGAGTACTACGGAGACTTTGGAGGTGACTTAGGAGGTCATGGCGATTTTGGAGGTCACGGTGATTTTGGCGGACTAGGAGGAGATGGAGGTCATGAAGGAAGCTACGGTGGAGACGAAGGCCACCAAGGGGGCTTTGGAGGCGAGGGAGGCCATGATTCAGGCCATCATCACGAAGAGCACCACAAAACAATCACTATTATAAAGAAAGTGCCAGTGCCATACCCCGTCGAAAAGAAGATCCCTTACCCAGTGGAGAAAACCGTCCGATACCCCATCAAAGTACCAGTACCCCACCCCTACCCTGTCGTCAAAACCGTTCACTTCCCCGTTAAAGAAACCATCAAAGTGCCAGAGTACATCCGTAAACCCTACCCTGTGACTAAGCACGTACCTGTTCCAGTAAAGGTTCACGTCGATAACCCTGTACCGGTCAAAGTATACGAACACGTCCCGTATCCCGTGGAGAAGCATATTCCAGTACCCGTGAAGGTACCGGTCCCACACCCCTACCCAGTCGAGAAGAAAGTGCCCTTCCCCGTGAAAGTGCCGGTCAAGGTATACGTGCCCTACCCTGTAGAGAAAACGATACACTACCCCGTGAAAGTGGAAGTTGACCACCCTGTGCCAGTTCACGTAGACAAGCCAGTTCCAGTTCACGTCGAGAAACCTGTGCCTTACCACGTAGAGAAGAAGGTGCCTTATCCCGTGAAGGTGTACGTCGATAACCCAGTACCAGTTCACGTAGAGAAGAAGGTGCCGTATACAGTGAAAGTGCCGGTACCTCACCCTTACCCGGTAGAGAAGCTTGTCCCTTACCCCGTTGAGAAGAAGGTTCCGTTCCCTGTGCACGTCCCAGTCGATAGACCAGTTCCAGTACATTTGGAAAAGCATGTGCCCCACTACGTAGAGAAGCACGTACCCCACAAAGTTAAGATCGCAGTCCCTGTTGTACACGAGGAGCATCATGAGCATCATCCCCACCAGGAGCATTACGAGCAACATGATCACGGTCACGAGACCCACCACGAAGAGAGCCACCACGGCTTCGAAGGTGGCGACTACCATCATTAACAGAACTGATCTCCCTAGCTTTAAATGTTATCTCGTGTTAGTATTGTTTTATTTTTAACGACTGGTAAACTACGTGTGATTGTAAATAGTAACGAAAGTATTAAAATTCGTGATAAATGTTCGATTGATTTTTGATTTTCGACCGTTGACATGCAAACACATCGTAGACATTTGGAGGTTAGATGACTCGTCAAAGTAAAATAAAAGCCATATGACATAACTTGAACTAGCAATTAACTAGCATAAGGTCAACTGAGGTCACTACGTTACACAATACCAACAAATGCTTTGGTAACTTAGCTGACTTAGCGATAAAAATACATCTCCAAAATGCCACTATCCCAGCTCTATCTAAATATAAAATCCAATCATAGAATTAACAACAAACTGCCCCAGAAACAAAACACCGTTTCCCAATCACAGTAACGCACGCTTTAGCCGATTTCATGAATAATAAAATATTCAGAAGTGTATTACACACGCACGGTTTCGTCACCGCCATTTTATTGCTCTAAGAAAAGACTTAATTGCACACTATTATTGTTAAGTAGGACAATGCACTTCTCACGAAGAAGCTTCACAACAAGGAAGTATTGCAGAACACATAATAGGACGCATAAACACTATAAATTTAGATAAAAAAAACATAGGCACAGTTCTTCGCTACGCGTTGAACTCTTATGCACGCATTCATTTTACACAATTGTATATGGTAATAACGTCGCTCAGAGTTCGTTGTTCCACATACATAATGTTAGGAAACTCAACACTATTAGTTTTGTACTTACTGAAGTTTATTTTAATGTATCTTCTGTAACCAACGCCATTTTATAATCGCTGTCAATTACGTGAGCTTACCCAACTCCGACGAAGAAATAATCTATCTGCTGATTATCCTGTCATAACTTACTGATTGAATACCTGTGAAACTGGCTGCGGTATAAAACAGGCTATATCAGAGGCTTCCTAGATTATAATGGAATCAAGAAAACCGCATTACACGTTACGTAATATTACGTAATTACGTACGTAAGTATCCGACATAGTAACGTATCAATCTCATAGAAGCGAGCCATGCTCTGTATTTAGATATATGCGTAGTGAGAGTAAAAGTTAATAATGTAACTGCCGCCGATTTTTATTATAATTATACGAGCAATTTATACTCTTCAATTATATTCGAAATTTTTATAAATTGGTGCTAAGTTATGATAATTAAAAAAAAATCCAGAGAAATTACAGGGCTTAGAGAAAAAACAACTTAGGTCTCTGGGT
Source organism: Ectropis crepuscularia (assembly GCA_963693475.1). Lineage (NCBI taxonomy): Eukaryota > Metazoa > Arthropoda > Insecta > Lepidoptera > Geometridae > Ectropis > Ectropis crepuscularia. The sequence continues at coordinate 28,877,141 of OY856346.1, forward strand.
GACGAGCGCAGTGCGGTGCTATGTAATGATTTTGGCTCTTCATGTTCCAATAGCTGCTTGTCACTGTGCTGTTATGTGGCAGGCATGTTGCTTACCATCAGGCACATGTCCTGCTCGTCTCGTCACAAAACAAAAATAGAACCAATTTATGTGTTAGTTTTTTTTTCTGAGTTGATGTTGAGGTTTGTTATGATTACAGAAAAAATCAAATATACGTTTTTCATATAATAGTGTATTCATCGTAATCATTTCAAATAATATAGAGTGATGAGACGAGCAGAATTTGGGCCTGATGGTAAGTAACAAGCCTGCCCATAACAGTACAGTATCTCACAGCTATTGAAACATGATTAGTCATATAATAGTATTTATTATTAATTATGTAATGTTTTAATTTCTCTGAAAACGTTATCCTTCAAACTGATACACAGTGATGTTACATTACTGCTTGGGAATACAATAACTAGTAAATGCGTGGTGGTTTCTAAAGGAGAATTTGCAAAGGAGTATACTCCAACTACGTTCTTTGAAATCTGATATTTCAGAATAAACAATATTCACCGATTTACCAGCACTGTGGACAAGGATTGACCATCTTTCCACCACCACCACTGACCAACTGACCTGTTTACCTGCAGCCTGAAAATATGCACACATGTTCTTAAATGTATTATTCTCCAATCTTATCTTATCTTATCTTACCTTATATACGGGATGTTGGCCGGGATGTGGTACTTGGATCCCGGGTCGAAGTCCAGCTCCGATCGCAGCACGGGAGGCTTGATTCCCTGGAACTGTTCCCTGCCGAAGTTTTACACAAATATTTACCAAATACCATTAACAAAATTGAATTTCTGTTTGTACGTCCCACTGTGCCATACCACCATCACACGAAGTATGTATATTAAAACTGTTATAGTAGATGTATTAAAACTATACGAGCAATTATTATGTTTATTCATTAAGCCGGGTCACACAGAGGCGATCCGATAGCGATAGCGATCCGATACCGAGTATGGGATCGCGCCCGCTTGCTGTGTGTCAGGTTGCATACAAATTCGAACATTACAAAAAATCCCGTCTCGGATCGCTATCGCTATCGGATCGCCTCTTTGTGACCCGGCCTTTATGGTGTGAATGTAGATCACAAATTACGATTTTTTTGCTAGGCAAAAAGATCAACAATGCGAGGGAGTGACAAAACATTGCCATGTTGAAATTGGAATGAAAATACGATAAAGATGTCTTTGCTGTAGTTCTTGAAGAATTTTACACTAAAATTGTCGCTTTTTTCAGTCAAACTAATGCTTGAATTTAAATTTTGCGAATGCGTTTTGGGAAGATGCGAGAAGGCGAATTTAGGATGAATACCAGAGCTTAATTTTTTTTACGAAAAATACATATATTTACCTAAAAATGTACCTATTAAATTGAAATAATATTTTAGATGTCCCAAAACTACTGGCTATATTGGTGAAGGAAACCATCGCGAACAAAACGATATGTTCGAAGAAAGACATCTTCTGAGGACATGCGTTATACGCCAACATGCACTTAGCCAGTGGATCATGACGAGTCTTCTTGTTAAAGAAGTACGTGAGTCCCAGCAGTGGGAACAATTAGTGGTCTGCTTACTGCACGATAGTAAACACAGGTCGAAACTTTTAATAATGACAACAAACATTTGCATTAAAAGAATTAAATTTAAATAATAAGTCACCGCAGTAATTGTATATACTTACTCAACTTCCGCAGAAAAGTAAGTCAGTGGAAGCATAAACTGCTAAACGGCTGTGATACTAATTACGATACATATACTGTTAATGTAAGCCTTGCGTATACATCCTGTTTTTGTTGTAGATTTATTTTAAATCGTAAACGTCAAATGTGATATTAAGAAACATATCCGTCAGCACATTCTAAAGTAACTACTCATAGAATGTAAATATTTAAAAATGATTAACGAACTTAGTTTTAAAAACCATGTTTGTGATGTTTTATGTATTGATTTACATAATTTGTATGATAATTTGTCAAACTTCTTCGTTCGAGTCTTTGGAACATTAATCATGAAACGATGTCGCTTTTTCGAGTTACAAGCACTTCGATAGAAAAAAGGCAAGATGATATTAGATCACGCACATCTGCTGCACACTCTCCGAAATAGATTCGATAAAAACCCGATAATCTTGCAACTACTCGGTGATGTTAAAAAATTTGAAGAATATATTTTACAGGAATCGTTGCCCATTATTCATTGTCTGATAATGGTAGTAGTTAGCTCTGCCATATTAGAAATTTTGATTCTAACTAAACTGTGTATTCATTAAGTAGAAGATGGACGAGACAGACTAAAAGTACGTAGGTACTCTGCATTATCTAAACCGCATTTCTCAGAATACATCACTTTATCCATTCATTGTTTTTTGCAATCGATTACAAAGTTTGCTCTGAAAAACGTATAAATATTGTATTTCAACATTTTCCCAATCTTAGCAATTTTATTTTAAACTTTTGTCGTATCTGTATTAATTAAGATAAACATACTTGCAACATGCAATGTTGCAGAACAAGCGAACCACAGTAGATGTGTGTTTTAATGCAACTCTTTCACAAATGTACGGTTAGTAAATCCATACGTGATTTGTTGTTGGGCAATGTTGGGCGAGCGCATTCTGTAATGTGTATGTCTAATGGTAACATTGGTAGCAATGTTTACGGAATAAAGATTGAAAACTGACGTTGGTGCAATGTTTGCGATCTGGCGATAAAATACGACTGTGGGACTAACCGTACCCATGCGTAGGAACTAGCAGGGTCCCGGCTGGCTGGCTGCATCACCAAAGACCATTCGAGATTTCAACCTACAGATGGCCATTGGAGACAGAAATGCGGCCGTAGTGGAGGCTCTGGGCCAGGAGGAGGCGGCTTAGGCAAAAGACGATGTCGAGTCGATTACTATCGGAATCCTAACCGGTAGTGATCGGCTCAACAGACGAAATCGGACTGACTAGTACTAGAATTACGTTTAAAATGTTCACCACTCCCCTACTCCCCCCCCCCCCCTACTCTCCCCCCCTTTATTTTTCTTTTCTTCTCCTAATCCAAGATCTATGTAAATAAAAAAAGATTATTGTAATGACAAAGGTCACGGACCCCGGAGTCTGTGGAGTGTTTAAATTAAATAAAAAAAAAACAGGGTCCCGGTATTACAGTGGTTGTTTTTTTGCTGGATGAAAGTGAATATGTGTTCTTCCAGACTAAAATCTATTTATGTTCCAAATTTCAACTCGATCCGTTCAGACGTTATTACGGCGTGATTGAGTAAAAAACATCAAAATATTTACATTTATAATATTAACAGGAAATAGGATGTTTATGTCGCAGCCAGCTAGCTTAATCAGGCGTTCAATTAGCCACCTAGGCTCTTTACTAAACAGCGCCGTTTAACTAGCTTCTTGATATTTATTTTCATCGTCACCATTATCAGCCTATCCTAGTTGGTTGCTGTAGGCATTAACCTACGTCCACTCAGCCTTGGCCTTGACTTTTATTCTCCAGGTGCCATTCGTATATCGTCAATCCGTCAATTTTTAAGGCATCCTTAAATCTTAATAAAGACTGGCCTCGTGGTTTAGTTGGTAGTAGCTCTGCCTGCGAAGCCGAGGGTCGAGGGTTCGATTCCCACCCATTGCAAATATTTGTGTGATGAATTCAAATGTTTGCACTGTGTCTGGGTGTTTCTATGTATAATAAGTATGTATTTAAAACTATATAAGTATTATATCAGCTATATGGCCGCCATTACACAACCTTTGCTTAGTTTGGGGTCAGATGGTGCTGTGTGTGAATTGTCCACCAATATTTAATTTATTTATTTTAAGTTAAGTATTGGGTTTTTTAAGAGATTTAAGAGAGCGAGATCGTGGTAAACCTTTAAAAGTAAAAAAAACTATTTAAGAAAATAATTTGAAACATTTTGGTACATCAATTTTAATGGTTGTGATTGTATATTTTATATGTCTGATTAATTAGGAAAGCTAAGTCATTATAATAATATGTGCTGTACTAAAATCTTTAAAACATGTATGTATACTTGCTTGAATTATTTTAAAATGTTTGTTTTCATTTTACAACAATTATTAGAAACATCCGCTGTCGCTCAAGACCTTCACCAAACAACTTTTATTTTCAAGAGAGTTGAACCCGTTACTGAGTCAAGGCCGACCGACGCTCCATAACCACTTAGCCGATATTGAAAGTAAACTAAAAAGAAAGGCTTGACGAAAACAGTGCACTAATCAAGAGACTTTTAATGGTTCATTAAGAAATGAAAAAATAAGCAAAAGTAAACGTGTTTTGTAAAAAAGTAGTTCTGAAAAATGCTAGTATTACAGACTTTAGAACTACTGTCTTCTAATCGTAGGATTGTAGGTTCGAACCTCTTTTACACATCAGCTTTGTTATTTCTTATTTTAAGGGTTTCGTAAAACGTAAAAACGGAACCCTTATAGATTCGTCATGTCTGTCTGTCTGTCTGTACGTCCATATGTCACATCCACTTTTTGCCGAAACTATGAGAACTACACTATTGAAACTTGGTAAGTAGATGTATTCTGTGAACCGCATTAATATTTTTACAAAAAGGGTTGCCCCTATACTGAGAACTGAAACTCAAAAAAAAAAATTTTTCTTCAAACCTGCACGTGTAGGGTGTTTATCTATAGGTCTTCGAAAATGATGTTGAGGTTTCTAATATAATTTTTGTCTACACTGAATAATCTGCGCGAGAGACACTTCCAAAGTGATAAAATGTGTGCCCCCCCCCCCCTCTAACTTCTAAAGTAAGAGAATGAAAAAACTAAAAAAATATATGATGTACATTACCATGCAAACTAGCGGCAGACCTTGAGGAAAACAAGTCTCACTTGAACGCAATCCAAAGAGGTTTTGCCCAGAAAATCTGTAAGTCGTACCGTACTGTTTCCTTAAAGTCAGCACTCGTCCTTTCTGGACTGCTTCCCCTGGATCTGAGGATACAGGAAGCGGCAAATTTGTACAGAGTGAAAAAGAACTTCTCCCAAGATTACCTCCCACCAGAAGTGGAACTCGAACGGAACGTCAACTACTTGGACCAACCCCATCCGTCCACACAGGCATCTGTAGAGTACGAGCTTCTGGAAGACACCTCCAATCTACCAGAAGGGCCTCAGATTTATACTGATGGCAGTAAGATTGATGGTAAAGTTGGAGCTGCTCTCACATGGTGGGAAAAAGGAAGAGAAATCAAGAACTCGACCTTCAAGCTTCACTCCGAATGCACAGTCTTTCAATCGGAACTTTATGCTCTTTGTCGGGCAACTCAAATGGTGTTAACAAGCAAGGACCCAGAAGTCAATGTCCTGAGTGACTCCCGATCTTCACTCGAACTGCTAAGTAACCCTAAAACGAGTCACCCCTTGGCAAAGTGTATAAAGGAAAACATTGGACAGATACGTGCAGAAGGGAGATCTCTTCGTTTTTTCTGGGTAAGAGCGCATGTGGGTACCGTCGGCAACGAAAGAGCAGATGAACTAGCGAAGTCGGCGGCGGTCATGAAATCACCCAGAGACTACGAGGGGATCCCCTTGTCCTACGTCAAACGAAAAATACGCGAAGAATCGGTCAAGAAATGGCAGGACCGATATGAGACCTCGGAAACCGGAAAAGTCACTCAGATGTTCTTGCCCGATGTAGCAAACGCATATCGGTTGACGAGAACCACGAAACTGACTCCTTTCCAGGTACAAGCGTTGACGGGACATGGAGGAATAGCTGAATACCTGTACAGATTTAAGCTCAAGAGCAGTCCTGCATGCGAGTGTGACCCTGACCAACCCGAAACGGTCTGGCATGTGCTGGTCGATTGTCCCAGATTCATGGCCGCAAGACATGAGCTCGAATCTATGATCGACGGGAGGCTGGTTGTTTCGGATCTCCAAAATATCTTAGCAGATCCAGATAACAGACCACGGCTCCTGTCCTTCATGGAAAGCTCATTCCGCATAGCGACCAATAGGAATTCCACACTCTCAAATACACGCCCCGCTTCACCACCACATTCTACACGCCCCCCTTCGCCACCACATTCTACACGCCCCCCTTCGCCACCACATTCTACCGCGCTGTCCGTGGAAGCCGCGCGGAATGCAGTCCCCACCCAAGATAACCTCTCAAAAAGCATCTCCGTCCAACAACTACTGGAGAATGCAGACCGAGGAGAGGCAGGGATTCGTATCCGCGGAGTGGCTCTCTTCATGGACAGCAACAAAGAAAGATTCGGAGTGAGCTTTTGCTTCGCCTGGGAACGGAAACGCGCCCGTTTGTCACCTGGATTGTCGTGCCTGCTCAATGGGAGTACCGCTAAAGTCACAATGAAGCGGAAAACCTACGATGCTATGCCAGTGTGCGAGGTAGACGGCCACCGATTTCGGTTGGTGCGATCGAAAAACAAAACGATTGCACTAATAGAGTACTCGGAAGGTCGGACGCCTTTCACACAGGCAAGTGCGCTGCTCGCACATCTGAGCAGAAATGCGGGTGACACACCCCGGGTGATAAGCGTGGATGCGATGGCGATTGAATATTCAAGAGCGAGGGTCGCAGACCGGCTGGGTTGCATTGAGGCCTCTAAACATCACGAGGTTGTCGTATACGAAGATAGAGGAGAAAATCTGAGCTTCCTCAGAGTCCCTTCGCACGACCTAACTAATGCAACTGACAGCTGGGGACATCCTGTTCCAAGTTCGACCGCCCAAACCGGCTCCGAAAGAGCACAGCAGAGGGCGGCGGCGGAAAAAGCCGCAGCCAATCAAAGCAGCAGCCGAGGAACCAACACGACTTTCGTGGCGGCCTTTAACGCAGCAGCAAGGAGCGTACTCCGAATCTCATCCCCTTCATCATCATCAAACCCCTTGACGTCAAAGACCCTCAAAGCAGCTTCACAGCAACTAATTAGCCGAACCAGAGCCGACATGGGACTGGTGGAACCGCCCCGTTATGTCACGGCGTCGGAGCCGCGGAGTCATGCACGTAACGCCTTTATCGAATTCACAGCCACACTGAGAGCGACAAGACAAGTCAACCTCAAGACCTGCGAAAACATCATGCAGTTCTATAGGCTGGGAAGTGAAAGCCTATTAAAGGCGAAACTCGAGGAGGCCGAAGCAGCCATTTACAACAATGTTACTTCCCGGGTCATCAAGGGAACCATGACAGGACAGTATATGGCAGCCTACAGTGCAGAAAATGGCTTCGTGACACTGAACGAGAACGAGACAGAGCGCGCTGGAATGCCTGTATATGCGACACCACCAAACGACCCTATTGTAGTTACCGCCCGATGCACCAAAATTATGTTGGACGACAAGATCCTAGAGATGGCCAAAATTATCGAAGGGAACTCAAGTGTCACAGCGGCTTGGGAAAATTGGGAGGTACCAAGAATACAGTGGGTCAATGGTGTTCCGGGATGTGGAAAGACAACATGGGTTATTAGACACTTCGACGTGGACAAGGACGCTATCATCACCACAACAACTGAGGCAGCAAAAGATCTAAGAGAAAAGCTATCGCACCGCATTGGAAACCTGGTCAAAACCAGGGTGCGGACTATGGCTTCTGCTCTCGTAAATGGATTCGGAAAAGAGAGTTTCAGTCGCCTCATGGTGGATGAAGCCCTCATGAACCATTTCGGAGCCATTGTAATGGTCTCACGCCTGTCTGGTGCTGGCGAAATTGTCCTCATCGGAGATGTCAATCAACTGCCTTATATCGATAGGGAAAATCTCTTCGAAATGAGGTATCACCGCCCGAACCTGGTAACAAAGATCAGCCAGGAGTTGCTCTGCACACATCGAAACCCAATGGACGTCGCATATGCGCTGAGGGAAATATACTCGGGTATGTATTCCTCGGCGCCTCGCATAAAGTCCCTAGAGCAGAGAAGGTATAAGGGAGCGCAAATACCCAACACCCAACCAAACACCCTCTTTTTAGTTCACACTCAAGAGGAGAAGGAGACCCTGACAAACCAGGGTTATGGTTCAGGCACCGGGTCACGCATCCTTACCATCCATGAAGCTCAGGGACTAACATACGAGTCGGTAATCGCAATAAAAACTAAGGCAAACACGAAGCTGCACGAGAGCGTGCCTCATGCGGTCGTCGCAATCTCACGGCACACGGGGACCTTCATATATTACGCTGACGACACCGACGACGCCATCGGTCGGTTCGTGCGGCGAGCGTTGTCTGCAACACCGAAGACCATCCGAGAGTTCAATTTGCAGATGGCCATCAAGGATAGAAATGCAGTCGTGGTGGAGGCGCTGAGCCGGGAGGAGGCGACTTAGAAAATAAAATAGTCCTAGAATTAGCAAGAAAATGTTCCCTACTCTCCCCTATTTCCTTTTCTTCTCCAATCCAAGATTAATGTAACAAAAAGAAAACGATTGACAAAGGTCACGGACCCCGGAGTCTGTGGAGCTGTAAAATTTAAATAAAAAAAAAAAAAAAAAAAAAAACCATGCAAACTACCAACGAAAAATTGGTTTGAACTCGATCTGATGAATAGTTTTTTTTAGTACGTCATAAATACACTATTATTAAAACTTCGATCAAAGTCACAACGAACTACGAGAACTATGCGTACTATGTATATTAGGTTACTTGCTGCAACGGAACCCTTCATGGGCGAGTCCAACTCACACTTGGCCACTTTATTACTCATTTGAAAGAGATCGCTTTCAGCGATTTGACTGCCAATTATCGCACTAATTTAAAGTTGTTATTTTTCTGAGCGTCTTTTTTGGCGTGTCATTATAGAATAATTTTTATCTTTTATCAATAATTTCATGCGAAAATGCTTGGTGTAACGGTGAAAGAAAATTTCATAATAAGGAAACTTAAATATTTCACATTTCAGGAAATATACAATTTGTGTACATGGGATGTGTCAACTTAGGTACTCTTGTTTAGCTAAGAAGGTCGGCCAAAAAGTGTGATGTTATGCCATAAAAGTAAGGGGCCTAAGATTAAAGTTAGATAACCAGGTCGTTGACTTTGCACTGGTTAACGCTTACCTCTTCTTTAAAAAAAAGTATTTGTATGTTAAATATTTATTGCATTGAATGAAATACTTAATCGATGAAACCACTATTCTAAAAAACTCATTTTTTTTAATAAAAAGTTAACGTAAATATATTTTAACCAGTCTAAAATTTGAGTGCCGAATTTCAGACAAATCATTTTAACTTTTGTAACGTTCTTGAGCAACAAACATCTTAATTTTCACATGTATGATGTTAGTCTCTGTAACCCACAGTAGAAGTGACCGCAAGAGATAATAATGTGAGTGTCTAGGATATGGAAAAAAAACTAAGTTATGTAAATCATTTTCGATTCGATTATAATATAGTTAACATCGATTATTGTGTTAACTATCATCGAGTCAACCACTTGGAAAATCGCTATAGAAACCACTTCTAATATTCCGCCTTGGAGTTAGCATAAGAGTTTGATCTATTCATGGTGGAAACGGTTTAGAGGCAAATGTTTTAGCACCACTTGATTTATTATGAATGTACTAGCTGTTACCCGCGACTTCGTCCGCGCGAAATAAATACTAAGGTAACTTATACCCAGACCCATTTACGGTTACTAAAAACAGCTTATAATAAAACAATTTTATACAATTTCATCAAAATTGGTTCAGTTGTTTAGGTTTGAAAGCGTAAGAGACATTCGTCCCTCATTTCAACACCAATTTCAGCCCTATACAGTTAGAAATTACAAAATTGCTAGAACAAACATTTATTTGCTTCGTGTTAAGTGCCTATTGTCCAAAGCATTTGATAGCGTTACGCATTCTTTGCTAATTGATAAACTAGAACACATTGGAATCAGAGGAGTAGCTTTAAAATTGTTTAAATCATATTTACAAAATAGGTCCCAGGCAACTTTGATTGAAACATATAACAAATAAAGTAGCCAAGTGCGAGTTGGACTCGCCCATGAAGGGTTCCGTTGCAGCAAGTAACATAATATACATAGTACACATAGTTCTTGTAGTTCGTTGTAACTTTGATCGAAGTTTTAATAATAGTGTATTTATGACGCACTAAAAAAAAACTACTCATCAGATCGAGTTCAAACTAATTTTCGTTGGTAGTTTTCATAGTAATGTACATCATATATTTTTTTTAGATTTTTCATTCTCTTACTTTAGAAGTTAGAGGGGGGGGGACACACATTTTACCACTTTGGAAGCGTCTCTCGCGCAAGTTATTCAGTGTAGATAAAAATTATATTAGAAACCTCAACATCATTTTTTAAGACCTATCGATAGACACCCCACACGTGTAGGTTTGATGAAAAAAAAATTTTTGAGCTTCAGTTCTCAGTATGGGGGGCACCCCTAATTTTTGTTTTTTTACAAAACTTTTGTAAAAATCTTAATGCGGTTCACAGAATACATCTACTTACCAAGTTTCAACAGTGTAGTTCTCATAGTTTCGGCAAAAAGTGGCTGTGACATACGGACGGACAGACAGACAGACAGACAGACAGACAGACAGACAGACAGACAGACATGACGAATCTATAAGGGTTCCGTTTTTACGTTTTACGGAACCCTAAAAATCCAAAACAGTTGAAAAAATGTTTTCACAGTTTCAAAATGTTATACGTGGTGTGCCCCAAGGAAGTATCCTTGGTCCATTACTCTTTTTAATTTACATCAATGAGTTACCGCTCGTAACTAAATACTTATGTATCATGTTTGCTGATGACTCGACAATTTATATACCCAAAGGAAACGACTCATGTTTCCTTGCATGAGTGATGATGAGAGATGCATTTGAAACAGAAATAAAAAATGTGTTAGATAAAATTGTCAGTCTGTTAGAACACATCAACCTTTCAGTAAATATACAAAAAACAAAGTTAATAGAATTTAGAAATACTAAACGAAAAGAAATTAACTTAAATATAATTCATAATGGTGTGAAAGTTGACATGGTTAACGAAGCAAAATTTTTAGGTGTGACAATAGATGCAAATTTGAATTGGAAGGCACATATATATAAAATAAATAATAAAATAAATAAATACATACATTCTCTATACATATTAACAAGTGTGTCCTCTAAGAAAATAGCTATCAACGCATATTATGGGTACATTTATCCTCTTTTAAATTACGGAATTATTTTTTGGGGTAATTCCACTAATGTAGAAGCAACATTTGTATTGCAAAAAAAATGTATTAGAGCTATATTCAACTTAAGTAGGACAGATACCCTCCGTAATATTTTTAAAGAATTCAAGTTTTTAACACTTACATGTGTTTACATTTATGAAATTTGCTTGTTCGTCAAACTAAATCGGAGTGACTACTTTAACTCCTCATTTAGAGCTGACATAACACGTGCTAAATACAAAAATAATATATTCGTTCCGCAAGCAAACAATTCTTTGTATCATAAGAACTCATACTTCACTGCTATCAAAATATTTAATAGTTTACCTTCAGACATCAAGAACTTGGACAATACTCGTTTTAAGAGAAAATTAAAGAACTGGCTATTAATGAAAGGATTCTATAACTTAAAAGAATATTTTAACCATGAAAATGACGATTATTTATTATTTTAAAATGTTGTTCCTATTTCATAATTATTATTTTTTTGTTTGTTTTTTAAATTGGTTAATTATTTTCTTAAGCTTAATGTTCAATTGATATCATATTTATGTATACTAAAGATAGATTTTTTAAAATGTTATAGCTATGTAGGTAAACTTAAGTTACTTATTATTTTATTATTCATACTTGTATGTAACTAAGAACTTGACATAAATTATTACGTTGAGTACCTACTACGTCACTATGTGACACATATTGCACGTCCGTAATTGGGCACACTGTTTGTACATTTAAGCTACTTTAAGATCTTTGTAAACACAGTATGGCAATAAATGAATTCTTATTCTTATTCTTATTCTTATTTACGGAGTTTCATGGTTTTATCTTCAACGATTGGGAACTTCCATATTGACATTCATCCTTCATTTCAACCCCAATTTCATCCCCGTACAATTCGAAATTACAAAATTGCTAGAACAAACATTCGTTTGCTTCGTATCAAGTGTCTATAAACAAAGTTTCATGGTTTTATTTTTAACCGACTTTAAAAAAAAGTAGGTTTCTCAATTCGACCGTATATTTTTTTTTTTGTGTGTGTTCGCGGATATCTTCGTTGTTTATGAACCGATTTGGATGATTATTTTCTTGTTGGATAGGAGACATTCCAAGGATGGTACCATGATAAGGAAACCAGGATCTGATGATGGAATCCTGCAGAAATTGAAGAGAACTTGCAAAAATTGTAGGGGCGACAAGCGCGATTGTTAATTTTTCCATTAAATATTTACAAGCACTACAATTTATTTTGGTTTGGCACTACGAAGATTTGGAAGCGATCTGATGATGGAGCCAAAATACTGTCGAGGGAACTCCTCAAAGATTTACAGCAGTTATCTTGTGTTTGGGCTTGATTAATTTGTAATGATGAGCATTTTACGTCTAGATGTCTTGGGACTGTCTTTCATCATCATTATTAATGTCTATGTTTGGATGTTTGTTGCTCAATAGCGTTGTAACTAATTAATTAATCGTTAGACGTTTAAAAACTGCAAGGGTAAGTAGTAGGATGGAGCGAAAATACTTTTTTCGTTTAACTGTAATGTAATAGTAAAAATTTGGTGCCATTTGGGCTTAAATTAAGTATCACAAAATATAAATCAGTTCGGTTTAGAGTAACTGCCTCCGCATCGGCATTGTTTTTATAAAAATAGTTGGTTTTAGACCTCACATAGACGCCATATATCAGTACTATGTTTTCATAAAAATATTATTTTTTTATTGCAAATCGTTCTCTCGAATCCTATATTTTCGATGTAGAATACACAAAGAAACCAAATTGTGTGTTTATAAATTTAATAAGGGGAGTGTTGGAGCACGGAAGGAGACGCTAGTGGCCCTTGTCGCGACACTCGTCGTTTACAGTGCTCTGTTCTTTTCAGTTCCTATTTTTAACACTATGTATAGAACTCGAAGCGTGTTTAAACGTCCTTATTTGGGAGATGTTAGTGAGATAAAAGAGAAAGTGTTAACTACTTACAAAGATGTAATGAAGTATTACGAATTAACATGAACGAGACATCAACTAAAATTACAACTAGAAAGAGCAAAAGAGCCAACTTTATCAAAGATAGCAGACATTCTACCATCTAGGGCTAGAAATATACGACAAACTGTATTTATTCCGATAGTAACACAAAATAAATGAGGATCATTCAAATATTAAAAGCATATCATTTAAAATGCAAAAAAATACTCAAATCCATCAAGAAAAATCAGAATGTTTTCAGTAATGCGGTAAGATACTGTTTGATATTTTAGCATTTAATGAAATTGCTCAGTGCATAAAAAGGTTCCTAAACAAAACCAGGCTTCTATAGTTGATCAAAAAATGTCTCATGAAATGATGATTACCAGCAGAATCGATGTTACTGGTACAAATAAATAGCAAAATGCTCAAAAAATGTAAACGTTGTACCTGAGATTGGTACATCTAGAGGAATACAATCTGTGATACCAGATTTTCTGTTACATAAAATAATTTCCCAAGCCTGTTTCATGGCAATTATCATGGCCATTGGTTGTGACGAAACAAATGTTAACACTGGAAAGTGTGAAGGATTCATAAAACTGCTTCAGAAAAACCTACAAAAACCATTTTAGTGAAAAATCAGTTTGCTTCACATGAATGCTCTAAGACATTTGCTTCTTCATCTCGACGAGTGAACTTCAGGACCTATGTCTTACGTAGGTTCACTAGAAAAATCTCAAGAAACATGTGAAAAACTAACTATAGAAATTAAAGCACATTACAGGACAAATAATACTCGCAATGGCCAATTGCTTAAATCAAATCTCGAAAATAAATTTCCAGGTAAATTTTCACATGCCCGTTGAATCACACGTGCCAACCAAATACTACGTTTGTATTTTGTATGTGGCAACTGAAAATCCAACGGACAATTTGAGGATTCTAGCTAATTTCGTCAATAAAGTTGGACCGTCTTGGTTTTCAATTAGGATCCAGCCATCCTGCAAAAATATCCCTCGTCATCTGTTTAACATTGTTATGGACTCCAGAAACCTGGCCATAAACTTTAAGCAAGGATCCAGTTATCCAAAGAAACGCATATTTTGCGCCTCCCGAGAGCCTTCTTCTTGCGATGATAACAGATGAAAGAAAGCATAATATTAGAGAGCTGGCTGCTTGTCGCATACTAAAGACACGCAGTGTGAGTCTTCCTTCAACACCTAGATTTTTCAAGTGACAATGATACATTTTAATGCTACTTCAAGTTTACATTGATTAATTAATGTACTGGTAGGAATACTTAACCGAACCGCCGCTCTAAAAACAAATCTGACCAAGGAATTCAGGACATTGTCGAATCTGGTGGTGAGAGCAAACCATTGTTCTTAAAGGTTCCCTGCCTTACGGAAGCTGTTGAGAGTGCTGTGAAGATTACGAACGAAGCTTCTATTACCCAGTGCACACAAAAGTCAAGATTAGGTGCAATAAAAGCCACGTTGGAATCGTGGAACGTAATGCCTCAATTGTAACAAAAAAGGATTTTCAAGCTTAATTATTAATGTAATTTTTCAAATCCTTCTTAGTATTTTCACAGTATTATTCTCATAAATGTTTAATCCATACATTATCTCTCATTAAGTATCTTCTTACTTGTAAATGGAGGGCACCATTTCACATTTTACGATTTTAAAATTTAAGTATTTTTTTTTATTTAAAGTCACTGCGGGGGCAAAAGATACTAACTAAATGAGCTAAAAAATTACACTTCTTTCAATTTCATTATTACGCACAAATCCCCCACTATTAGAACTTTGAAACTAAAAAAAAATGTTCGTCCATACATTCGTGCTCCACCCTAGTAAGTAGACTAGTGCGTTTGAAAATGTTTCAATTAAGTATTTTAAAGCACTACAATTGAATGAAGGTCTGGAGTCGATCCGATGAAGGAGCCGAAAGACAGTCGAGGCTACTCCTCAACGATCTACAGCAGTTACCTTGTGTATAGGCTTGATAAAGCTGTATTGATGAGCACTTTACACATACCTAGGTGGGATGTGACTGTTATTAGGGGTCTGACGATGAAGACAAAGGACAGTTATGTGAACTGTTTAACGGTTTACAGTAGCTAGTGTTTGTGCTTGATTCATGTACTCTTAAATATTGATGAGAACTTGGCACCCACATGGGTACTGAGGACCATTTTACAGGTCTGAGTACACCGACCATCCTGGATTTGAACACTTTATCATAGCGAATATTATTTTACTAGTCAAGATTGCAAGAAAAATAATGCTTTATCTTCTCACCTAATTCAAGAATTATTCATCTAACCATCACTTAAAATCGTAAAATAAAATAATTTTAACAAAAAAAAGAACCGACTTCAAACAGTAAACTAAAAAGTAAAAAATAAATCTCTTTACCACAAAGTAGAACGTACTTTGATTAATTTGAACAGACATGATTAAATAAGTATTTAACAATTCTGAAGTCGGTGCCAAGTAAATGTTGCAACAACCTTCCTGTCTATCATACATATGTCCCTAACAACTTCTCTATGTTCCAAATGTCAGTTCGATTTACTACTCTACGAATGTTAGCTTCAGCTGTAGTTGTTTTACTTGGCACCGACTTCAGAATTGTTAAATACTTATTTAATCATGTCTGTTCAAATTAATCAAAGTACGTTCTACTTTGTGGTAAAGAGATTTATTTTTTACTTTTTAGTTTACTGTTTGAAGTCGGTTCTTTTTTTTGTTAAAATTATTTTATCATCGTTTGGGAACTTCCATATTGACATTCATCCCCCATTTCAACCCCAATTTCACCCCAGTACAGTTCAAAATGACAAAATTGATAGAATAAACATTTAATTGCTTCGTGTCAAGTGTCTAGATACAAAATTTGATAACTTTGAAAATCACTAATTTTCATACAACCGTTCATCCCTTGTTTCACCCTCTTAGGGGTTGAATTTCGCAAAACCCCGTCTTAGCGAGCGCCTACGTGCTAAAAGGGTTCTCCAAGCAAAATTTCTGATTCCTAGCATTTGTAGTTTCTGAGATTCTTATTTTATTAAGGAATTATTATTTATTAATTATTATTAACTATTTTTAATTATTATTATTTATTAACTCTTATAATAGATATGAACTCTTCACCAACTATTTAATGTTGTTGTCATTGGGCAAACATGGCGTTTTATAGTATACTAGCGGCCCATTCCAGCTGCGTTCGGATATTGTCATTTAAAGACTATGAATCGAAATAATAAAAACTATCATATCTCTCAAGTTGGACCAGACTGCTCACGGTGTGCCAATTTAATTTCAAATCGGTTAAGTAGTTTAGGAATCCATCGCGGACAAACATCGTGACAGGAGATTTATATATATTAAGATAATATTGACTGATTACACCGAATCACACAACCAGTCAACCATTTCATTGATATGAAAGTAGTTAGGAAAGTACCTAGTATTATTTTAATGGATTAGTGCAATTTATTCCCCCGATCACAAAAGTATTCAACAATCGTGCAGTGAGAATCCGTTGATGATTCTACATAACGACATATTAATGAGGAAGAACAAACATTACGCCGAGATCCGTAACGTGAAATCTATGAGGTCAGCGTCCACTACACACATAGCGCAGATGTGGTATTTTGCTGAACATTACCTGCATATATATCTTTTTGACTCAAACTAAGTTTTTTTTTTACTAAGAAAGCCAGATAGTACATACGAGTAAAATCCGTACATAATTTTATACTGAACAAAATGTTTGATTGCTTTGTACCCTAAAAACAAACAATATTCTAGAATTTAGTATCTTTGGAACTTATGTCTATAATTTAAAATACTCTAATGGTAAAATAAATTACAGATAAAATGATTTAGACAACGAAAGGTTGATAGTAATCAATTATAAATCAACAATCAAACTTTTTACTAATGGAAGAAGTTTCTGCTTTTGCTACCGGTACTACACTAATTATTATTTGAAATCATCCAATTTTGACGGACACTATAGTTAAAAATGATGCCATGTCAATGCAAATCAATTGTATATTTTTTAAAGAAAATTTACGTAGTAATTTAAGAGACGCAACACTAAGAGCACTTCTTTGATTTTACGATGTATCTTCAACCTTTATTGGCACGTTATATCATAATTATAATTTTATAATTAAATAAATAATAAATAAATATTGGTGGACAATTCACACACAACACCATCTGACCCCAAACTAAGCAAAGCTTGTGTGATGGTGGCCAGATAGCTGATATAATACTTATATAGTTTTAAATACATACTTATTATACATAGAAACACCCAGACACAGTGCAAACATTTGAATTCATCACACAAATATTTGCACTGGGTGGGGATCGAACCCACGACCCTCGGCTTCGCAGGCAGAGCTACTAACCACTTAGCCAAAAGGCCAGTCAATTATATTTTTATAATTTATTTATAAAACATTGGTGCGTCGGTCCCGAACTAGGTTACCCTGTATCTCATATACATATAATACATGTAACTAAAAGTAAACTATTTTGATTCGTATGTGATGATGTCTAGTGGACGTTAACCCCAAGAACATGTATTACTAGTAACTAAACCCCTGCATAATTCAATGACCTAGAACGCCACGCATAATTTGGCCACGCAGCAGACTGGAACTGTTATATCATCCATTACGTCGCGCTGTCCATAAATACTGTGTTAGGATAAAGCAACAGACGAGCGACTTTTAGTTGCCGATAAACAAAAATCGTTGACACAACTGACGAAAATACGCATCAATCGACCCCACATGGGTGACCAATCACAAATCTTAATTCTACATAAAGTGTACTTATAACACGGTGGTTTTAACTGATAACTTGAAATTGTTTTTTTTCTGTTTTATGCAAGGGAAATCTACAAAATGAGTAAAGAGACGATTATATCATATACCACATAATTCAGCGTTTTATTTATTCAGGACACTGTTACTGTACCAGGATTTCTAAGGTGACAGTTAGATGCTTTTTTCTAACCGTCAAGCAATACCGTTATTGTACAATAAACCAACTAGGTATATAACAGATAAAATTTTACAATGGCTTAACGACAAATGAAATATTTATCGAAATAATTTTATTAATTTGTAACTAGTACAAAATTTTCTACAGCCTATATATACAACGTGTTGCAAAAAGGTGCAACAATATTTATGGTAGTTCATCTACATTCAGTTTTGAATCATGTATGTGAAAATTAGGCATGAAAGCTCAAAATTTTTTTCCAAAAAAATAATTAAATTTTTTGGTTGTTATTTCATTTGACATACCCCTAATGGCCAGATCTCCGCACGGATTTTTGTACGACGTCGCGGCGTCGGTGGCAAGGTCGTTTGTCTGCTGTACAAGCTTTAGGGTTGAAGCTGGTGATTTGGTGGGAATTTTACGTCAAACTTTGACTCGAATTATCTCGTGATCTACCGTGCTGAAGGGAAAGATACCTTGGGTGATGAAGTCTACATCAGTGTTAGAATGCACTGTTAAAATATTGTTGGGGGTAAATCCAACACGTTGTATAAGCACAAATATGTTTTGGCAGCTACAAGAAAGTATATATTTCCTCGTGACTCGTGTTAAGACTGGCCTCGTGGTTTAGTGGGCAGTAGCTCTGCCTGCGAAGCCGAGGGTCGTGGGTTCGATCCCCACCCAGTGCAAATATTTTTGTGATGAATTCAAATGTTTGCACTGTGTCTGGGTGTTTCTATGTATAATAAGTATGTATTTAAAATTATATAAGTATTATATCAGCTATCTGACCGCCATCATACAAGCTTTGCTTAGTTTGGGGTCAGACGGTGTTGTGAGTGAATTGTCCACCAATATTTATTTATTTATATTTATTTATTATTTTTAATAATTATGTGGCACCACAAAAAGTTGCCCGTCCATATTTCAACAGCAATCACCTGGTTGAGTCTATTCATACTAAAAAGGGTTGTCAGGATCAAATCTGTTCTGGTTCATTCGAGCCTTTGTTACGTCTTCAACTCAATTTTGCCTGATTTTCGTTGTCACAAACTATGCAATGCTAAGAAAGTAACCAAATCAAAATTCAAATTGATCTTCTTATAGATCTACTTTCACTTCTTAGTTCAAAAATCCTTTCTGCATTACGCAAACATCACACCCTCCACATTTCAAGTTTCTACGTCCACGGCGTAAGCCCCACTTTAGCTGTCAGATTATAACACACAGATAACATACATACGTAATTAAGTAATTATAGTTTCATAGACATTAATAAAGGCTAGCGGCACAACAAGAAAGACAATAATTATTGTATGACCCATAGTGGTATGAATGACATCCGAAGCGAAAATAACTATGTACTTACTTATCATACTATCATAGTAGAAGCTTGAGAAGATTGGCAGATCAAAAGTGTAAGTACGAACTAACAGTTTGTCAGATCATATTTTCTACTCAGAAACTCATCAGATCAAATGGCTCATCAGGTTTTAAGTCTTATTTGAAATCGTAAAAAATCATAGCACGAAAATGTTCTCGACACAGATCCATTTTAATGAGACAAGAAAATTTGAATTGGGTGTCAAAAAAAGTGCGGAGGGAAATTTGAAAATTGAACAGAGGTATTTTTACTTTTAAATTATCAAAGTTTTAAATAATTAACTAAAATAACAGGTGGCCAGTGTCTACAAAATCTTTTTCCGCTAATTTTTTTAAGTGGCCTAGTACTTAACATCTCCTTAAAAGGATGCATGCTGGCTGATAACAAATAGTCCTGTTTTTATGCACACGAAAACATACACAAAGATCTTCAAAGATCAGGTTCGAATCTATGACCTTACGTTTGTGACATCAGACGTTCTTACCACGAGACTATAACGGCTAGCTATCTATGAGCCAATAGAATAGAGATAATAGTTAATTTTGTTGGAAAGCGCTTATGGATGAGACTACCAGTTCGATTTATCTTCATCGAACGATCATTGAACTTGCAGTGGACGTTCGATGTCGCTCGAAATTTTAAGAGCTCTTATAAAACAAAAAATACTACGAATACGTATGTACTACGTGTTTAATGTTTTATGATAATGTAACTGACGAATTAATTGTTTCTTTTTAATCTTTATGAAAAATGATATCGTCAAACGAAGCTTTGGATCACGGTTATTCTCTGAAATAGCTAATAACAAACCTGAGTCTCCACCAGTGGCAGTTGTACTGCTCTTTCTTGACATCTCCCGTGAACACGTCCCAACGCCAACGGTCCATCAGCATGGCGAACGGAAGGAACGCGAGCTTGTCCATCGCCTATCACAGAAATAAATAACAAATAAATAATATTACAATTAACGTTGTTGTTACACATATTTGTTGGGTAAACGAAAAAAGCCGCCGGACGCGGCCGAAACTCGAGTAAAATTGACCGACCATATTACACGTGAGTTTCCCGTTTTCCCGTGAATAATGTTAATGGAATGTTTATATATGTTAATAAAAGCTATTCTATTCTATTCTATTCTATTCAAGTCAACCGATATATATACATGAAAATTTCGAAATTACGTTTTTCGTGGAAAAATAGTAGACATCCTACTTTTGGATAACCGACATTGAAAAATATTTGTAACTATTGTTGCGATGTTTTGTTTCAAAATTCCATCAGGTATTTAATCAACCCTCATCAATACACCATTTCTGTAGAAGTACATAATTGGCTCTACATAACTGGGGTAAAAAAAGTTTCTGAAAACCACACATTGGAACATTAATCGCTATGTAAGCTTTTTTATCAATATTATTTCACTTTTTAACCTTTGACGCAAAAACAAAGGCGTGCAAGGGGTAAGCTTGACGTTTTTTTGTGTGTATGTCTGTTTGTGGTAAGTGTGAGGTGTGAACATATCCATGATATCCTGATATTGAAGATCTGGATTTAATATATATTCGTATGGTGCACCTCTGTTTTTTCGAAGTCATGTACGTAAAGCTACTAACTTAAAACGGCGAAGGAAAACATCGTGAGAAAACCAACTTGTACCTAGAATCTTTCGAGGTCACGTGTCATTCACCAACCTGCAGGAGACCAGCGTGGTGGAATATGGTTTCGGCTCTCTTCTTGCGAGAGAAGGCCCTGAGTCCCAGCTGTGGGAAAATTTAGTTGGTTGTTTATCTATACTCGTATAGTCTGGATTTCATCTCACCTGCGTGAACAAGTAATTGATGTCATGTGCCGTGTCTTCCACCGAGCGCTGGACCAGGCCGAGAGTTTGCAGATGGCGGGGAGACGACACGGAGAGAGCTATAGCTTCGCCGATTGCTTCGTGGAAACCTGGGGACAAGAAGACGGTTTCATTAAACACTTATTTTATAGTATAGAGTGTCGAGAACCCATACATACTGCAGTACATTTTTTTTTTCAACTTTTTAAGGTTTACACTTGACCGTCATTTCTGACCGTCCTCTCGCCTGGTGTTAAGCGACGATGCGGTATACGATGGCGCGTACTTACCTAGAAAAAAACCCATTAACTCTCGATTTGAAGACACCAAGATTGTAGCTATCGGGAAAACCTCATTCAGGGAACGCATTCGACTTCCTAGACGTTCCTATCACAATAGTAGAGTAGCCTAAATATGTGTGTGTGGCTGAGCAATACGTCCGCCCATAACAGCACAGCGTCACGCAGCTATGGGAACAAAAGCATCCAAATCTTTACATTACACTGTAATACGCTCGCCACTTAAATATCTTATAAGATGATTTCTCTATATGGCCTACCATATGCTACTTATTTTGATTTTTCAAGACAATTTTGAGGACGTTCCGTTGCCACTTTTGCCATGCCCTGATAGGGCCATATTACGGATATCGGATCCATATGTAACAACATAAAACGCTAATATAACAACACATGAATGTATTGTACCTGTATATGACGCCATAAAGATTTGACTTAGTAATTGACTCAGATAAAGGTATATGTATCCTCTTTGGTATTTGAGTATTGCCACATCTGTGCAATACTCATCATTGATGATGTGTGTGATAATTGCGCATTTTCTGAAATACTTGCAGGGCCTGCGGTTTTATCAATGTACTTCCCGACCTTCCTGTTTCTGTCATTTTAAAACAATGAAAAATGGCTTATAGCCAAGCAAGTTCCAAATTTCACCCTGTCTCTGATCCAAACCTGCAGATTTTTAGGTCGTTTATTAGAAATATTACAAATAAATATCGATGGACATTTCACACACAACACCATCTGACCCCAAACTAAGCAAAACTTGTACACCTAAGAGATAGCTGGTACAATACTGATATAATTTAAAAAATAAATACTTATAATTATACATAAAAACATTGTATTCCTCACACAAATATTTACACTAGGTAGGGATCGAACCCACGACCCACGACTTCGTAGACAGTCTTATACTAAGCTACGAGGCCAGTCAGTATTAGTATGTAGCTGTAGTATTATTTTATTTCTGTAACTGTTGACTTATAATATTTTAATTCCCATATTAAAAGATGAGACGATTGAGTCTTCATAGTTACAAGTAATTCAATTGTAAGTTCAAGTTATACATTCTACAACGAGAGGTAGACGTATAACGTTTTAAATGACATTGTTTGTCAAAGATCTCCCAAAAACAGTGGTATCACGTAAACCTCTGTCGTCGCAACTAGGGCACGGTAACAATGCTAAGCTATCCACTTGATTCTAGCAACAACGCAACAATTGTTTTGTCTCTACGTGTTTAATCAACATTTTCGTCACGAACCGAAGCGTCCGACTTCCGAATACTTGGTGGTTAGTTGTTGCGTCATATGGGCTTCTGGATCACACGTGCTTTGGAATTCAGATAAGTTGTGTTTATCTTTAAGAGTTTGAATACATTTCGGAGAGTGTGAACTGAACTGCATGATCTGAAATCACTTTTTTGTATAGGACAGCTCGCAGCTCGAAAAACCGACTATATAGATAGCTTCAGGGTTGACGTTTCAAACACTTGAACGAGGAAGATTGACCCTACTTTTGTGATAAGAACGTTTAGGCTTTAGAATGCGTAGCCTGATTAGTCATCCCGATGTTTATAAGTGTGTGTTTTGCTTGTAGTTTGCTTTACCGAATAGGTCTTTCTCAATGTATGTACATGTTACCGTTAAATTTCAAATACAGTCAGTTTATAATCTAAAGGCAATTGTTAACTTTAACTTTTTTAATTTTTTAGGTTTACACTTTACCGCCATCTCGCCTGATGTTAAGCGACGATGCGGTCTACGATGGAGCGTGTTTACCTTGAAAAAAAAAACCGATACACTCTCGATTTGAAGACACAAAGATTGTAACCATCGGGGAAAACCCACTCAGGCAACGTATTCTACAGCCTAGACGTTCTTATCACAAAAGTAGAGTCAAATCTCTTCGTTCGTGTCTTAGGAACATCAGCCATGAAACGAAATCGCTTTTTCGAGCTACGAGCATTCCAATAGAAAAAAGGACAGGGTGGTATTAGATCATGCAAATCAGCCGCACACTCTCCGAAGTGTATCCGATAAAAAACCGATAGCCTTAGAACTTAGCCGTTGTTAAAGTCTAACCCTTCGTTGGCTATCCTCGGTTTATAACCTCACGCATTTTATTATAACCTGATGACAATTATTTACAATTTCAAGGTGAGATAATTATCTAATTCGAGTATCTTCAACCCTAATTTGAGTATAGAGAATGAATCGGTTCCTAATAAGAAAGCATGCTTTTTCTTTTAACTACTGTAGGTTCGCACTTGACCACCATCTCGCCTGATGTTAAGAGACGATGCGATCTACGACGGAGCGTGCTTACCTAGAAGAAACCGATTCACTCTCGATTCACGCTCCATTTTAAACCACATTGCTACTTTAAAAATGAACTCTACAAAGAATCTATTATTCCACTTTTGTTAAACATAATAAAATTTAAAACTTTAAGTTGGTCATCATCATCATCAACAGCCCACTAAACGTTCCCACTGCTGGGACTCGGGGCCTTCTCTCGCGAGGAGAGAGTTAAGGCCATAATAAGGCCACGCTGGCCCAGTGCGGGTTGGTGGATGACACATGACTTCAAAAGATTCTGGGTACATGTCGGTTTCCTCACGATGTTTTCTTTCACCGTTTTAAGTTAGTGGCATTACGGACATGACTTCGAAAAAGACAGTGGTGCGTGTGGGGTTTGAACCCGGGGTCTCCGGATCGGCAGGCACCGTTCTCCCGACTAGACCAGCCGTAACTTTTTAGATCAGCCGTAACGTTTCAGCGTTAACTTTCTAAGTTGGTAACAGTGTCTATAATTATGCACTTACTCATAATAGGGTACAAACCTCAAAAAAACGAAGTAGCCCGTTAGTTAGATTGCCAAAAAATATTGTACACGTATTTTTTCTTTTGTTTCACAAACCAAAAATGACGAAGATACAGCGCTTCGAAGTTTCGTGTGACGTCACTTGTGAGTACGATTTTTGCTCACGAGTGACGTCGCGACCCCCCACTCTCGAAGTTTGATGATCTTGATATCTTTGACGATTTTTAAAATTATGAAAAAACATAAAATACGTGTCCAATATTTTTCCATGATCTAGCTGACGGACTAATTAGGATGGTGTATTTTTGACCCAGTCCGGTACCCTATTAGACATTCGTTAAGCTGGTAAAATAAGTATAGATCAAAGTTTTTAGAGTTTTGCGTATTTATATAATTAGAAAGTAGATGGGAAGGGCAAACAACTTTCCGATCACTATTTTATTATAATTAGCTATTTTGCGGATTATATAATTTAATGTCTTCGTAATAAGTTGTAAAAAAATTATACAGGCATAAGTTGTTTTTATATCAGAAGTGACAAACAGGCAAATTACTATACAGCGTGGTAATGCCACCCGAATTTTACGTATGGTTGCATGACTTGATCATTATCTTTTTGTCTTAATAATCTATGGATAATTCAGACTTGCTTAGTCTGAGTTGTTATGTATGTGGAATAGTTTAGTTAATTTAATGTATTTTAGCAACTATAGCACAAAGCTATCAAGAAAAGCTTTAACTACAAACAAAGGCTAATTTGTGAATGTTTTTTTTAAATGGTATAGAATTCTCTGTCGGAGCTGGCCACGTGCCTGATGGTAAACAACATGGCTGCCCATTACAGCTTAATATCACTTCATCATCATCATCAAAAGTCCATGTGTTCTTCCAGACTATAATTTTTCTGTGTTCCAAATTTCAGCCCGATCCGTTCATACGTTAGGACGTGATTGAGCAACAAACATCCAAATATCCAAACATCCCAACATCCATACATTGACATTTATAATATTAATAGGATGTTTGTCGCTCTTTCACTCAAAAAATGTAAAGGTGATTTGGATGAAGTTGCGTACACGAGTAGATTATATAGTCTGGAAAAACATATAGTCTGTTTACTATCCCGGAAAATAACGGGATTGGGAACTACGCGAGTAAAACCGCGCAGGACTGCTAGTTTATAGTAAAACCATCTCTTTCGGTTTGGGTGAGATGTGTACAACTCCGACCGCGAGAGAAAGCGTGCGGAAGTGCGCTCCCGATTGATAATTTCAACGTAACGAACGCGGAAACTGGTCCAGAACACTCCACCAGAGAGAATGGATCTAGGTTTGGTGTCTAACACCTGCGCTGCATTTTGAGAATTTGAAAAACATTAGCTAATTTTTTTAGTGTAAATTTCTTCAGCCGAGGAAAGTAGTGTTTATTTGAGGAAAATCTTATGAGTTTACGTCACTAACATCCTAATGCAGTGTATCGTCCGAGTGGCGTCGAGGCACTGGGTCGTAAAGCCGCTCACTGTATGTTACCACAGTTGGGACTCGGTATTTTTTTTTAAAATAAAGATTGACAAGACGAGCAGGACATGCGCCTGATGGTAAGCAACATGCCTGCCACATGACAGCACAGTGACACGCAGCTATTGGATCATGAAGAGTCCAAATCATTACCTAGCACTGCACTGCGCTCGTCACCCAGACATCTAAGATGTTGTATCTCTAAGCCCCGTAATTTTTCTGGAAACATTGCCTTTCAAACCCGAACACAGTAATGTTTGCACATTACTGCTTGGCGGTAGAAAAGAGTCAAGAACCCTTCTCTCACAAGAAAAGAGTCAAGGCCGTAATCCATCACGCTGACCATTACAGGATTGTTACATGACGCATGTTCACGAAAGACGTCTTGTGTTGAAACATGCCGGTTTCCTCACAATGTTTTCCCTTACCGTTAAAGCCAGTGATGAGAAACTTGTACATCTGCATCTACCCTTGAAAAACTGAAAAGTTTAAGTGGGATTCGAACCTGTGACCTCAAGTTTGTAAATCGCATATTCTCGTTTACTGGTGATAATAAACTTGGCTACTAAAATGTTTTCCGAAAACACGAAAACCGACTTTAATTTAAAACTAATTTCAGACTTGTCTAAGCTACTCGTACCTTCGTTAGAAGCTTTTGATTATCATGTCGGCGTCGTGCAGATAAATGAAAGCAAATTCGAGCTTTTGTTGATCTCAAAAAACTATACACCGATTTCAAAAAAAATAAGCACCACCTCTGAAAACGAGTATATTCTACCCAACAATAAAAACAATCACCAAAATCCACTTACAATTGCGCAGCTATCTATTGCGTAATTTACATACAAAAACAAACGACTGAATTGAGAGCCTCCTACAGTCGTTTAGTAGTGGTAGGACTCTTAGCAGAGTCCGCCTGGGGAAGCACCACACCTTTGCCAAATATTCTACCGCCAAGCAGTAATGTGCAAACATTACTGTGTTCCTGTTTGAAGGGCAATGATTCCAGAGAAATTACAGGGCTTAGAGATATAACATCTTAGATCTCTGGGTGACGAGTGCAGCGCAGTGCTAGGTAATGATTTGGACTATCATGTTCCAATAGCTGCGTGTTACTGTGCTGTTATGTGACATGTATGCTTACCATCAGGCACATGACCTGTTCGTCTCGTCAATCTATGCTAAAAATTATAATAATCCTCCTCCTTGGTTATATAAACAGTCAATATGAGCTAACTGGATTCGAGCCCAAGACATGGTAGTGAAATTGGTCGTTCCTACCTCCATGCCATCACGGTTTCCTGCTTGCATAGTGTGGGAATTTCATAAGATAAGAATCGCTAACATTCGATTACATTAACGAAATCAAGTTTCTCAATTCAACTAAAGACTTGTTATCTTCTATATATATAAAAGCGAAAGGTCACTCATCAAGGAATCTCAGAAACGACAAATGGTAGGAACCTGAAATTTTGCATGGAGGTCTCTTTTAGCACGTAGGCGCTCGCTAAGACGGGGTTTTGCGAAATTCAACCCCTAAGAGGGTAAACAAGGGATTGAAAGGGATGAACGGTTGTATGAAAATTCGTGGTTTTCAAAGTTATCAAATTTTGTATCTAGACACTTGACACGAAGCAATTAAATGTTTGTTCTATCAATTTTGTCATTTCGAACTGTACGGGGTGAAATTGGGATTGAAATGGGGGATGAATGTCAATATGAAAGATCCCAACCGTTGAAGACAAAACCACGAAGCTTTGTGTATAGACACTTGACACGAAGCAAATGAATGTTTGTTCTAGCAATTTTGTAATTTCGAACTGTACGGGGGTGAAATTGAGTTTGAAATGAGGGGTGAATGACAACATGGAAGATCCCAACCGTTGCAGAGAAAACCATGAAACTTTGAATATAGACACTTGACACGAAGCAAACGAATATTTGTTCTGGCAATTTTGTAATTTCGAACTGTATAGGGATGAAATTGGGATTGAAATTAGGGATGAAACTATACATGGAAGCTTGAAGCTTCCAATTGTTGAAGATAAAACCTTGAAACTCTGTGTATAGGAACTTGACACGAACCAAATAAATGTTTGTTCTAGCAATTTTGTAATGTAGAACTGTAGGTACGGGGATGAAATTGGAGTTGAAATGGGGTAAAAATGTTAATAATATGGAAGTTTCCTATCGATGTAGATAAAACTATGAAACTCTTTATATAGGTATGATTATGATATGACACGAAGCCAATAAATGTTTGTTGTAGCAATTTTGTAATTTCGAGCTGTATGAAATTGGAGTTGAAAAGGGAGACGAATGTCTCTCACGCTTTGACACCTAAACAACTGAACCGATCTGGATAAAATTGTATGAAATTGTTTTATTATAAGCTGTTTTAGTAACGGTAAATGTGTCTGGGTATAAAAATAGGTACATACTCCCTGAGTTACCTTAGTTATTTATTATTTATTATACGCGGACGAAGTCGCGGGTACCAGCTAGTAATCAATATTTTAAAATTATTTACCAAAAGAAAAATGGCAGTCGTAGGGACTGCCGAGAGAATACTTATAATTTAGAATCTGATAGCACGCTTTGGCAACTACGCGGGTGAAACCGGAGGCCGCTGCTAGTCTGAAATACATCATCAAAGCATTGTCGCCTAAATAAGTCATCTAAGCAGGGGGGGCATGGTTTTCTCCCCTATCAAAGAATGGTCGCGGCAAATGAGTTTTAACTAATTTCAGTTTTTTTTAAACGAAAACTTTTGGTGCACCACAGAATAGGTCACGAAAACGTGACCTGTGAATTGAATTCTAGCGTCACGCTCGGGATTGCTAAGACATTCTCGGGTAAACTCAGGACTATGGTAATCGGGCATCTAGGAATGCGTCTGTATTTCCCATTGGCTATCTAGGAATGCGTCTGTATTTCCCATTGGCTATCTAGGAATGCGTCAGCATTTCTAGATGGCCATGGTCATGGCCACGCCCTCCGGTTTCACTCGCGTAGCTTCCGAAGTGACCTATCAAATTCTGAGTTATAAGTTTTCACTTCTATCGGCATTCTATTCTTTTTTTTAGCAATATTCTTCCACAACAAATTACTGCTAAGCCTACACATATCGTTACAAAACACTGCGTTTATCAAGCCATTTCATCAAGCATCATTATCCGAGGTCGAGTCAATCATCTGCGATGATTTGTGTAACTCGGACATGGCTGTAGTAAATACAACGAATCTGGAACGTTCGTTGAACTTGGCCTCGATTGGATGCTGCTAAGAAAAGTTTGGCGTAGATGATGTTATCGGATCTAGATGTGGCATGGTGAAAAGTTATCACACTTATTTTTAACTAACCACTGTTATTCCACTGCTGGGCAAATGTCTCCCCAATTCCCTCTACTTTATCATATACTAATTCTAATCTATCTATATATATAAAAATCAATGCCACTTTTCGTTGTCATTGAACTCCTCCTAAACGGCTGGACCGATTTGAATGATTTTTTTTGTATACGTTTGGGTAGGGCCCTGGAAGGTTTATATTCACAAATCAGCCCGGCAGATGGCGCTGCAGTTGATATCTAGGTTATTATTCGAGCGAAGCCGGAGCGGGCCGCTAGTATTATCATAAATTTGTGGATTTCTGATGTTTGTAGCTCAATCATGTCGGAACGGTAGCAAGGACCAAGTTGAAATTTGAAACACGGGTAAATTAGATATAGTCTGGAATAACACATTATATCTTCTTATTCTGCGAAAGTAACGAAAACTACGGTGCTAAAACCGTGGGGCGCTGCTATAATCGTGTGTTTGTTTATCTGAAGTTTTAGTAAATTTGTTTGTCGAAATAAACCTTGATCCCATGAAAAAAAAAGATCAGAAACTACACTGGTGACTCCGTGGGAATCGTGGGATGCATCTAGTAAATAATTTAACAAAATTTCTAATAACAATCATTATTTATTCGGTACAATATAAATCAGTGAAAATATTTTTCATATTATTATTAACACGGTCTTATACACATTTTCTAACAAAATGAAACATTAACGCATTTAATCCCTGACGCAAAAACGACGAGGTGTTAGGCCCTTCGTACACTATGCTACGCAAATCTTGGATACTAATGTTGTATACTACATTAGTATCGTGTCGCGAGTATCGAGTAGCGCACGGTCCGTACACACGGCATTGAATCGCAAGACGTGAATTGCCTATTCAGCCACTACTGACATAGCGACATGACATTCTCCACCTCAGAAACAAATTTAATATTCAATAACTGCTCCGCCATCTTGAAAATCGCTGCGACTTATGTAGCGACGATCTCAGCAGGCAGGTAGCGCACGACTGGCGCGACGCAAGTCGCGGGACGAATGTCAGCGACGCAACTAGTGTACGAGCCTCAATGAATTTGTATGGCGGTAGTCGCTTGGAGACTAAAATCGTCGAGTATCCAAGATTTGCGTAGCATAGTGTACGAAGGGCCTTATAGCTATGCTGTATACGTGTGTCTGTCTGTGACATCATAGCTCTCGATCGGATGAACCGATTTTATTTTCGTTTTTATTTTAATACAAATTTCAAATTCAAAATGGTCACAGACACAAAATGTGGATTTTTTAAGTAAAATTTGCTTGTTTGAACCAAAACTCGGCGCTGTAATTGGCAGCTCCTGGTCGAAGATATAAGAGTCCGATACAAAACTAGGTGGAGGACTGTAGTGCGAAGAGACATGAGAGAATGCGAGCTGTCCGATGACGATGTCATAGATAGTGCGAAGTGGAGAAGTAAAATTAGGGTGACTCCACCACCACGTGGGATATACCTATACACTAATAGCGATGACCCGCGCTTTGGAAGCAAGGGAAGAATTGTGCAATGCAAAAAAATGGTTATCTGTAAAGTCGGTTTACTGACGATAGAACGAGACAACGTCTTAAGAAATCAGTACGCTGATAGCACGAGTAGTGATACCGCTCGACTCGACTCGACTCGTGGTGCCCTCAGCGCTCAGCTTCGTCCGCATGGCACGGAAGACGAACTAACGGTAACGGCGGAACGTTACAGTTTTGAGGGCGTGCGTCCCGCAAATATAGGTTCGAGATGTCACTTTTTGTGTTTATACATCTGTGTATAGACACTGAAGCTGAGGTGACATCGTCATCGGACAGCTCGCATTCTCTCATGTCTCTTCGCACCACAGTCCTCCACCTAGTTTTGGGTCGGACTCTTGTATCTTCGACCAGGGGCTGCCAAATACAGCGCCGAGTTTCTGGTTCAAACTAGCAAATTTTATTTAATACCCCGTTTACATTATTCCAGTCCAGCGACCGAATCCAGCACTGGATTGCTTACTGGAGTAATGTAAACCGACACTGGAATGCATTGGCACTGGATTGATGCATTCCAGCGCCGGTTTCCATCATTCCAGTAAGCAATCCAGCGTTGGATTCGGTCGCTGGACTGAAATCATGTAAACGGGGTATTAAAAATCCACATGTTGTGCGCTTTGGAAGAAGAAGCGAAGAATTGTGCAATGTAAAAATTGGGGACGTTTTTCCAGTAAATATAGGTTCGAGATGTCACTTTTTGTATTTATACATCTGTGTATAGACACCAAAGCTGAGGTGCGCATGAGTTGCGTAACTCAATACCGGAGCTTGTAACCGTTATTTATTCATTTCCGTGATTTCTTACAATTTATATGCGCGTTAACGAATCGAATGATCGTTTTACGAGGGTACGCATAAGACACGACGCCTCTGTCAGCAAACCTTTTATAATTATGAAATTGAGAGAAATGTGGAAATTAAATTAACTGCCGTGTTATAGAACGTCACATAAACCCAATTTTATCTCTTTAGCTATGTTTTACGTCACAAATGTTGCTATATTTCTCTGACGTTACTCGATAATTTGACACATTTTGCATATGCACCGAGCAAATTTAACGTTTACCACTTTCATCAGGAAACATCAAGATTAAAAATCCCACCAAGGCAACACATTCTACAGCCGTTCTTTTCACAAAAGTCAAAGCTTTTTGTTCAAGTTTTTGGAGTTTTGGTGTGAAATGCTGTCACCTTTTCCAGACACGCAACCTGCGGAGAGGCCTAAACCCAGCAGTCGGGGATAAACGTCTCAAAATTATGAAAATGGGATCCCGATACAGAACAAACTTCTATAATGCTCTGACAAGAAAACTGTGCGTGCCACTACGCATGCTTTGAGTTAGTAGTTAGTTTTTTTTTAAAGTAGAAACTATCAACATCAACGTTTTAATAAATTTTAAGGCAAAAAAAAACTACTGGCACCTGAGTTGGTCACACAAGTTAGAGGTGGCAGTGAATGGGTTCAAAACAACTATTTGTGTACGAGCGTGTGACGTCACGCACTTCACGTGACTATTACCATACCAGACCATAGAATACCATAGGAGAAACAGCTTTTTGGTAGGCTTTTACAACTTTAAACTTTCAGCATTTATTTTCAATGTTAATAAGAGGATGTCAATAAGGTCTCACGGATAGGTCTCCTGTAGTGTGCAAATAGAAGCTAATCTAACAAAGAAACCAATGAAGATGTAATTAAAAATAATTGAAACGGTTTTCAAAATTTGGACAAATACAAGTCAAACCGTACTTACATTATGGATATAAGTTTAGATTAGGGTACAATATATTTATAAGTAAGTTCAAATTTAGTTAGTTATTAAGTAGGCAATGGCGCCTATAGTTTTTTTTTAAATAAAGAGTGACGAGACGAGCAGGACATGTGCCTGATGATAAGCAACACGCCTGCCACATAACAGCACAGTGACAAGGAGCTATTGGAACATGAAGAGTCCAAATCATTATTTAGCACTGCACTGCGCTCGTCATCCAGAGATCTAAGTTGTTAAATCTCTAAGCCCTGTTATTTCTCTGGAAACTTTGCCCTTCAAACCGGAACACAAACGGAAAACAATGTTTGCACATTACTGCTTGGCGGTAGAATAACTGACAAAGGTGTGGTCCTTCCCCAGGCGGACTCTGCCAAGAGTCCTACCACTACAAGAAAGATGGTTATATTGTTAATGTCTTTGAATCTATTTTTGTCTCGTTTTAAACGGCTAATTATATAGTTTTCTTAAGAGTAGATATAGTATAAATTCTAAGCAAACCTATCAACCTACATTAAATAATTGGATAAACTGCATAGCTCTTGACTGGTGCCTCCAGTTTGTATGTCGTAATATCGTGAGGCTTAGATCTAATTATTATGTAAATGCAAGTAACCAGCCGAGAGATTACGGAGGTGTAATCAAATACCGCCGCAGTGGGCCAGCGTGGCCGAGCATGGTGATATCCGTCTCACAGGTTCTATCTAGGTAACTGTGTTATATACACGTCAGCAGTTAATAGTAAGTAGATTAGTTGGTCCGCAGTTTGTTGTGATATTATGTATGATTTGAATCGATTTAAAAAAAGAAGGAGGTAATTCGATTGATTTCTTTTGTGTGTGTGTTACGCGATAGCATCGCCAATCAACTTTTTACTAACGGGAAGAAAACCCAGTTATGCAAATTTAGACTCATCAACAACAACATCAACAGCCCACTAAACGTTCCCACTGCTGGGACTCGGGGCCTTCTCTCGCAAGGAGAGAGTTAAGGCCATAATCCACCACGCTGGCCCAGTGCGGTTGGTAAATGACACATGACTTTGAAAGATTCTAGGTACATGTCGGTTTCCTCACGATGTTTTCCTTCACCGTTTTAAGTTAGCGGCATTACGCACATGACTTCGAAAAGACAGTGGTGCGTGTGGGGTTTGAACCCGGGGTCTCCGGATCGGCAGTCGCCGTTCTCCCGACTAGACCAGCCGTAATTTAGACTCAATCAACATGAATTAAGATTTCAATTAACAGGAAGAGGGCGAGCCCGCCGACGCCGGTGTACTTATGCCTCGTAAGGGGTTAATTGTAAATCGATTTTGTTTTTTTTTTTTGTTTGGTAGTTCATAGTTCCTGAAGTATGAACAAAAAGTTACCTGAGTTTTTCTTTATAACTTCAGCGATGTGAAATATAATTTTTCTTTCAGCTCAGTATACCGTTTCTATGGAGCCTTATATTTTGAACACTCTCATTTCGTCTTAGTAAACAGTTTCTGTGAAACCCTGTATTTGTACAACACTTCACAGAACTCTGTTTTCTGTAATTTAATTAAGTTTTCCTTGGCACCAACCTAATTCAGTTTAGTGTCGTCACCGGGAGAAGCAGCTAACCTACCATGCTTCCGTTTAGTTTAGTATGTGGTGTTTCAATTGTGATTTTGTTAAATTCTGTTAATTTAGGTAAGACTTTAAGTATTTATCTACTTTTCATCTAGGTCCGTTCATATTAAGAAACATTATGTATTTCTCATGAACTGGTATGTATGTACCTATTTCGTTATACACAACAATATCGAGAGCAAGGAATAACTATTAAAATAGGATTATTTCTATTAGTGAACAACAGTTACGCAGAAACTTAGTATTATCATTATTATGACCATTTTCAGCCCGATATGATGACTCTTACTCCTTTTTTCAAAATTATAATTGGCATATAGATATACTGACAATTTTATGTTTCCACTACGGGGCTTTCTCTGATAGGAAGATAATAATCAACATCATGATGCACCAGGCCAGCCATTATATCACATACATTGGCCAGCAGATCAAGTATGGATTAAGGAATACCTATCACATACCTACTTATTCCCGAAAAATATTTTAATTGAAACGTTTCCCCACGGTATTTTCGTTCGTCATTAAGGCTATTAAAATGTTGAATTTTCAAATACTGAACTGAATACTGACTAAATACTGACTTTCAATTTCAGTGTCGTTTTTTCTATTAACTTTTATTTGATTTACACTTGAGCACCACTTCGATTTTGTTATAACTGAAATTTGGTTTGCCCTAATTAACGATCTGGATTATTTATTTATCGTTCAAAAGTTAAATTGTAGTCTTTTTTTTTTTTTTTTTTTTAACATTTATAGGTTTACACTTGACCACCATCTCGCCTGATGTTAAGCGAAGATGCGGTCTAAGATGGAGCGTGCTTACCTAGAAGAAACCGATTCACTCTCGATTTGAAGACACCAAGATTATAACCATCGGGAAAAACCCACTCAGGCAACTCATTCCACAGTCGAGACGTTCTTATCACAAAAGTAGAGTCAAACCTCTTTGTTCGTGTCTTTGGAACATCAACCATGAAACGATGCCGCTTCTTCGAGTTACGAGAAGTCCGATAGAAGAAAGGGCTAGGTGGTATTAGATCATGCAGATCAGATGCACACTCTCCGAAGTGTATCCGATAATAAACCGATAAGCTAGCAATTTTTCGGCGATGTTCAAGAGTCATATTAAAAAGTCTTATGAACTCAGCATCACGGTTTCAAATAGTTCGGTTTGTTCTATGGTTGATCAAATATACATATATTTTTCGATTAACTGTAGACTAGGACTGTATGTAGTAGTTATTAGTTTACTATGTGTGTCCAGAAATTAAATGTAGAGCTTTTAATTACCTGTTTCAAAAACCAGTGTTATCAAGACGCTATTCAACCAAATTTCTGTCAGATTTAGCTTTAGCTCTAAAAATGTGTCTTCTCGTATTATTTTAGTATTATATCAGCTATTTTTGTAGTGGTATGATTCTTGGCAGAGTCCGTCTGGGGAAGTACCACACATTTGCCAGTTATTCTACCGCCAAGCAGTAATGTGCAAACATTACTGTGTTCCGGTTTGAAGGCCAATGTTTCCTTAGAAATTACAGGGCTTAGAGATATAACAACTTAGTTCTCTGGGTGACGAGCGCAGTGCAGTGCTGGGTAATGATTTGGGCTCTTCATGTTCCAATAGCTGCGTATCACTGTGTTGTTATGTGGTAGGCATGTTGCTTACCATCAGGCACATGGCCTGCACGTCTCGTCACTCATTATTTAAAAAAAAACATAAAGCTATCTGGCTCCCATAATACAAGCTTTGCTTAGTTTTATGTTAGATGGTGTTGGGTGTGAAGTGTCCACCAATATTTATTTATTTATTTTTGAATTGTGGACAACAAAGAGTTTCTACCTACCTCTAATATAAACTAACAGACATCACTGTTCGCTTTGGAAGGCAAAGAAGACTTTCCATTTCGGTATCGCAAGTAGGCCAGGATAAGCCCATTAAAGAAACCGTAGGGAGACCGCAGCGGATTAACTTACACACCGATGAACTTGACAAGGGGCGACCTATATGCCTTGAAACATTGCTTAGTTGAACTAATTACCAAAGCAGACTGAGTAGACTTCTCTAACGTTGGGACAAAGCAGGTACATTCTTAATTATATAAACTTGAAATATTGTCAATGCGTAAATGGAACACCTAGATGGATGTTTGTTACTCCTTCAGAAAATATGAAATTCAGTAACAATATATAGTCTAGAATAACAGATAGGCTATTTTTTTCTATTGGGACAGTTACAGGATTTTGAAGGAGATCGGGAACAATGCGGGTGAGAGCGGCACTACTAACACTGAATATGAATGCTTTTTACCAAATTCACAAAGAAGGTTTTCAAGATGCAAAAAGACTTGTCAAAGACAGTTCCCAATTTCACCATAGGTGGCGCCAATGTTTTATTTGTTAGAGAACTTTCACAAAAACAAACAGTGGTCCCACACTTGGCTAATTTTATAACTACCTATCTTTGACAAGTCAATTTTCATCTGGAAAACGCCTTATTCTAAAAACCGTTGTGTGTTTTGATTATTATTTATTAGTCTTCGGTCTTCATGGATGCATTCATCATGAAAACTCAAAGTCTCACAAAATTTTAGTTCTGTTTCCAAAATTGAAATTAACTACTTCAAAATCGAATATATGTATATAATATTACTAGCGGCCGATTCCGGCTGCGCTCGGATATTGTCATTTAAAGACTATTAATCGAAATAAAAACTATCCTATCCCTCAAGTTGGACCAGACTGCTCACGGTGTGCCAATTTAATTTAAAATCGGTTAAGTAGTTTAGGAATCCATCGCAGACAAACATCGTGGCAGGAGATTTATATATATTAAGATAAGATAAGATAATATACCAGTTGTACTTTGCGCGCGTTGCTACGCCACTTCTCCAAAATTGTTTGTAACTCAGAAACCTTAGGCTCACACACAACACCTTTCATCACATGATCAAACGCATAGTTTACCTTACTATATAGGACATACAGACAAACATTAATGTATATAAATATAACTGTTTGTCGTAGGTAAATGTAGACTGTAACTTCCATTCCAAAATAATTTGGATAGATTTAAAGATGTACTGTTATTGTACAATTTTAAAAGTTCTCATGCCTTTTATGCTGAAACTGTGCAGCACTAGATCATATAATTTTATGATCCTAAATTGTAACCATAATTTTTGGCGAATTGATTACTTCGACTGTGACTTTTACACCGAATTAAAAACAATGTTATAGACCAATTTGAAAATAGCGTAAGCTCACTTAATGTTACTACAGTTGGTAGTCTGAATTGTTTCCAGTTTCCTCAATATTCTGCTACGACTGCAACAGCGCGTTCGACCCCCGCTGCGGCCCCGATTTCGACCCCTTCAGCCTGGGGGTGGTCAACTGCTCCCTGCAGGACCCCCCGGATCACATCAACTACACCGAGCCAACGCTCTGCAGGACTATCAAGATGGACAGTGAGTTATTTATTCAGACTACTGCAAAGAGGATTCTAATCGATTTTGTAGACAGATCAGACCAGCCGCAAATTCCTAGACCATGCTTACTTTTAACTTTGCTTTACATCTTTTAAGTTACGGCTGGTCTAGTCGGGAGAACGGCGACTGCCGATCCGGAGACCCCGGGTTCAAACCCCACACGCACCACTGTCTTTTCGAAGTCATTCGCGTAATGCCGCTAACGGTCAAGGAAAACATCGTGAGGAAACCGACATGTACCTAGAATCTTTCGAAGTCATGTGTCATCCGCCAACCCGCACTGGGCCAGCGTGGTGGATTATGACCTCAACTCTCTCCTTGCGAGAGAAGGCCCCGAGTCCCAGCAGTGGGAACGTTTAGTGGGATGTTGATGATGTTAGATCTTTTAATGAACAACATTAAACATTTTGAACGAAACCTTAGGCCTAAGCTCAACTAGACACCGTCGAACTCCGACAAGCAGCACCCGTTCACGAGTATGACACATAGGTATTTATGTCAGCTATCTCTTCGACCAATATTTGAGGACGACCTGACAGATGAAAGATGGACAGGAAAATCAATTTTCTAAATTGGACTTATGGTGGTCTGGCCCCAGCATCTATTTCGTAAGCGCAACAGACCTAATTATTATTTTATTATAGACTACAAGCCCATGAACAAAATTTACGTAGTGAATGAACCACCAGGAGACCTATGTAGGTTGATAGAAGGGTATGAAGTATCAAGTAATAAGTGCTGAAGCACTATGCCGTAACTTGTAAGCTGTCCAACTAAGTACCTACAGTCAAAGAGGGGGGTTGCAACCCTCCATCATTTCTCCTTGTCTCATTATTTTTGTACGGCATTGCGAAATAATGGATTTGGAGAGGTATTGAAACCGTATGGAACCAATGCCGTACATAATCAAAAGCCCAAATGTAATCTGTGCATCGTCAGAAAGTCACGAATTTTTCCGACAAACTAATAATTAAAAACTTAAAGTTTATAATTTTTTTAGTTTGAATACCTCTTCTAATCTATTTTTCTGCACCGCCGTACAAAAATCATGCGACAAGGAGAAATGATCGAGGATTGCAACGCCCCCTCTTCTACTGTACTCAGTTGGACAGCTTACAAGTGACGGCATAGTGCTGAATCTTATTACTTTATACCCTTCTATCATCCTACATAGGTCTCCTGGTGGTTCATTTAGTACGTAAATTTTGTTCACAGGGCCAGGACGTCTACTCTCTTTCTACGAAAACGTAATTTCGAAATAAACTCGCGACTTTCCAACTCCGATGCTACTTCGATCCGTCGTTTTGTCCGTTTAAATGTTCTAAGCCTACTCTAATTAGAGTGTACTTAGAACATTTAAACGTCAAACAATGTTGTATCGGACGAAACGAAGTAGAAAGAGAGTAGGAAAGACGCGAGCTTTTTTTCTAAGCATACTCTAATTAAGGCCGATTTAAACTGAACGAACATAGAGCTAGAGCTGGAACAAGAGCATTATTTCTCGATCTTTTAGTGTAAACGAAAGATCGTTTTCCATATTATAAATTCCATAGAATCTTTGCGAACGCAAACAAAACAACGAAAGAATGCTCTACGTTTGTTTACACCAAATGAATTTAATACAGTGGGGATAGAATGAGCATTCGCTCGTCTGATGTAAATCGGCCTTTAGAGTAGACTTAGAACATTTAAACGGACAAAACGACGGATCGAAGTAGAATAGGAGTTGTAAAATCGCGAGTTTATTTCGAAATTACGTTTACGTAGAAAGAGAGTAGACGTCCTGGAGTGAATACTGCTTATTCGGAAACGTTATTTGTCACAAATTTCGTCTATTTGAGTTGGTTTAACTTCATATAGGTACTTCGAAGATTACCTAGGTACCTACCTATTATAGATACCGATTTGATTTTCAGAAAAATCTATTTTTGTTTCAGTTTTCGGTGATGTCAGAGTGGTCCGCAAATGCGGCTACATCGAGGAAGCGGTCAGTAACGCCACCTGTCGGCGCGTGACTAGCGTCGGAGAAGTTTACGTCACATACTGCGCTTGCAAGTCCGACCTCTGCAATGCTAGCGCTTCACACTATAACGGACAGATGGCGCTGTTCACAACTTTGTTAGCGTGTTCAATTTTTGCGATGAAATAAAATAATAGAAGTATTTGAAATTTTAATCAAAAACAACCTAGACCTCACATTCATTAGTATCCATTGGTCCTATTCCTATCAAAATCATTTTTATTTTGAGG
Organism: Ectropis crepuscularia; assembly: GCA_963693475.1. Lineage (NCBI taxonomy): Eukaryota > Metazoa > Arthropoda > Insecta > Lepidoptera > Geometridae > Ectropis > Ectropis crepuscularia. The sequence goes on from OY856346.1 coordinate 28,917,278, forward strand.
AAATGCCATGTTGCTCAAAAATTACAATTCAAGATTCTTTGAATAAAATTACTTCTATACTAGGTAGGTAGAAATTGAATTGTAGGAAATTGTATCTATCGTGGAAAAGGCATATTGTAACTAGTTAAGTAATTTTCCTTAATTGTCAACAACAAAGCCACCGTATAGCTAACACACGAACCACTCTATGTGGGGCTTGCACTCGTAACTCCATTATTAGCAAAAAAAGGATTATTCTGATTAGCGGTAGGCTGAAACTAACAATTAAAATGAAAGAATACGCTAATTTTGTTAGGTCAGTTGTCAATATTTGCATTGTATATACCTACGTAGATATATGAGCTTGGACGCAGATTGGAAGAAATTGTTATGATCCTTGGTCCAGTTGGTTCAACAAAACACATTTTCTATCCAGAGCAACAACATCGCAAGCGTATTGAAAACCTTTGGCGCAGGTTCGTTATACAATTTTATTTTTAATTTTATCATTTTATCATAAGTACTAGCTGTTACCCGCGACTTCGTCCGCGCGAAATAAATACTTTTTTTTTTTTTTTTTTTTAACTTTTATAGGCTTACACTTGACCGCCATCTCACCTGATGTGAAGCGACGATGCGGTCTACGATGGAGCGTGTTTACCTAGAAGAAACCGATTCACTCTCGATTTGAAGACACAAAGATTATAGTCAACAGGGAAAACCCACTCAGGCAACGCATTCCACAGCCTAGACGTTCTTATCACAAAAGTAGAGTCAAATCTCTTCGTTCGCGTCTTTGGAACATCAACCATGAAACGATGTCGTTTTTTCGAGCTACGAGCATTCCGATAGAAAAAAGGGCAAGGTGGTATTAGATCATGTAAATCAGTCGCACACTCTCCGAAGTGTATTCAATAAAAAACCAAAAGGCTAGCGACTTTTCGGCGATGTTCAAGACTTTGTAGTCTTTTTCGCACAAGAGTGTCGTTGCCTATGAGCCTTTTGGCACGTCTCTCGATCGATTCCAAGGCCTCCAGCTGATACTTAGCCGAACCATCCCAAAGATGCGAACAGTACTCCATACAAGAACGAATTTGAGCCTTATATAACGTGAGCAACTGCTCAGACTTGAAGTACCTTCGCACCTTTGAGAGGACACCTAGCTTTTTGGCAGCTAATTTGGCCTTGGACTCGATATACGAACCAAAGTTCAGCGTAGATGTCAATGTAACGCCCAAAAGCTCAAGACGGTCAGAAATCGGAACGGATACACCTCTAAAGGTTGGAGTCAGTTGAAAAGGACTCCTTTTAGCGGAGAATAGACACGCCTGCGTCTTACTCTCGTTGAACTTGACCAGATTGGCATCGCCCCATGTAGACACCGCCTCAAGGGTCAAGCTCAAACGCTCGATCAGACTCTCTCTGAGTACCTGAGTTTGCTGCCCACTGGCTCTCGCACTAGAAATGTAACTCTCTACAACGGTGCTATCATCTGCGTACCCAAAGATACCGGGCTTCAACAGATCGTTGATATGTAGCAGGAAGAGCGTCGCAGAGAGTACCGACCCTTGAGGGACTCCGGCATTGATAGCCATTTGATCTGACGAGCAGCCATCAATGACGACTCGTATGGATCGATCCCTCAAGAAGTCCGATATCCACGAAATAAAACCAGGAGACAAACCATAACTAGAAAGCTTGCTTATAAGGCCATCATGCCAAACCCTGTCGAAAGCCTTCGAAATATCCAGGGAGACTGCAAGTGCTTCCCCGTGTTTCTCGATAGCTTCACTCCAGATGTGAGTGACGTACGCTAGAATATCCCCGGTGGACCGGTTTCGGCGAAACCCGTATTGCCGGTCACTGAGGAGGTCGTTTGATTCTAGGTACGTCAGGAGCCTGTGGTTTAAGACACGTTCCATAGTCTTGCAGAGTATGGACGTGACTGAGATGGGCCTGTAGTTGGCAGGGTTAGCACGACTACCCTTTTTAGGCACTGGTTGCACATTGGCAAGCTTCCAAGACTTCGGTACTAATCCAGTTTCGAGAGAGAGTCTAAATAGACGCGTCAGTATCGGGGACAACTCAGGCGCACATGCCTTCAACACTAGGGCAAGAATACCGTCTGGGCCACTGGCTTTATTCACGTCCAGATTTCGTAGCACTTTGCGAACCTCAATTTGGCGAATGTGTACCTCTGACATGAGAGTCGGACAGCCAGGTGGAGTAGGAGGTGTCGCGCTACCAGCATCTAGACGAGAAGATTCCGCAAACTGAGATGCAAACAAGTTTGCTTTCTCCATTGCGGTGTGAGCCAGTGTCCCATCAGGTTTCAGCATTGGAGGTAGTGAGGGGCGGCAGAAGTTCGATTCGACCGATTTAGCTAGGGACCAAAACGCTTTGCTACCCGCAGGGTACGAAGCTAGTTTGTTCCCTATTCGACTAATGTGGTCAAAACGAGCCCTCTGAAGAACCTTTTTGCTTGCCTTAGCAGCCTTGTTGAACGCTTTCTTCTTCTGGTGTATGTCCCTTGCCTTACGCTGTCGAGCATCAACCCAGGCTAGGTAGGCCTCATGTTTAAATGCTTCAGCACTTTTACATTGAGAACCAAACCAAGGGCGAGCTTTGCTGGATAATGGGACGTCGGAGTATGGAATGAAATATTCCATAGCCGTTCGTATTACATTAGTCACAGCATCCGCGCAGACTGAGGGATCACCAGAAGTAAAGCACAACGACTGCCATGGGTAAGATGCAAAGAAAGAGCGCATCTCGTCCCAGTCCGCTGACTTGTATCGCCACATCCGCCGGTTGCCTCTGGGGCTGGGATCAGGCGGATGGTAGACGGATACTGACTTCACCAGACAGTGGTCGGAGGGATACCGCCACGGAATAACGGTCTGGATCTGTTGTCAGCAGAAGGTCTAAGCAATAAGGTGTATGCGACTCAACGTCGGGCACTCTTGTTGCCTCTTGGACCAGCTGGGTTAGGTCTAACGATAAAGCTAGCTTTCTCGTTTCCTGCCCAGCGTGGTCAGTGTCCCGGTATGGGAACAGCCATTCCTTATGATGGCCGTTAAAATCCCCCAGTAGCACTAATTGGGCCGAAGGGTATTTCTGTTGAGCCGCGTCCGCCGCTTCACTTAAATATTCTGTGAGCCTAGTCGTCTCCTGGTCTCCGCTGTGCGACCGATACACACATGCATAGACAATTTTGTCTATACCTGTGTCCACTAGTACCCAAATAACAGAAAACCTAGTGTCCTCAAGATTACGGAGACGCCGACAGCAGATGTCGTCACGGGCGTACAAGCACACACCAGCACGAGACCGGAATTTGTGCTCCAGGGTATAACCTGGGTATGTTAGGTACGCCACGTCCGACGGACAACCTATCTGCGTCTCCGTTAGGAACAAAAGTGACGGCTGATCAGTCTCGAGATGGTGATGGACTGCCGTGAGATTGGAGTGCAATCCTCTGATATTAGTGAGGTGCACTTTAATGGTCAAGGAGTGCAGCCGCTTTAACACTTTATTTCCTTTTGTAACTTTTATCATGATTTTTGTATGGTGTGAGAGAAGATCGGTGGGAAAACGGAAGTAGAACGAGGCAGCATAACACTTACCAATGGTCACAACACACAACACAAATACATGTATGGAAAACTAGTCTGGAGACTGCGGGGACGCCCGAGCCCCCCGGAGATGTCTATCTGGCCTTGACTTCCGGTCGCCAACCGGCAGGATAGCGCATCCCGGGATTTTTCGCTAGATGGCGGGGCAGCCTTTCATGAGTGGCTAGCTCACTACTTGGGCCCCCAACTATCTGCGGTCGGTCGCGGCAACCGTGCCTCGGATCCCGCTACCCTCCAAGACTAGCCTTCCCATGTAATGTATCAGTGTGTGACAATCTGGTCTCGTTGTTATGCTGCAACTGTTCTGACCCGTTTTCCCTTAATGGCGTCACCAGACAACATGGCGGAACACGGCTGGGCCGCTTGGCGGCATGACTTAGTCTGGTGGGTGGTCACCAGCCTCGGCCGAAGCCTACCACCGGTATTTTTGTCACCTGATTGGCACCACCCAGGGACTACGTGTGGGGTTTCTATGTACAGGTGCTTCCCCACGGACGTAGGTGACTCGGCCCCCAAACTACAAATACTAAGGTAACTCAGGCAGTACCTATTTTTATACCCATACACCAAGGACGTTTAAAAAAAGTCGGACAGAGCCCACCCTGAGACAAGACTGAGGCACTCAAATGACTCAAAATGGCGGCGGATATTCATGTGTGGAATGAATTCTGGGTTGCCACGTTAACTAAATTTACACCACAAAAAACAAGTACCTAATCAGTAAATTATTTCATTTCTTAATCATTTTGCTGGTCCATCCTAGAGAATTAGAGCATTTAGGCATTGTCATATATGTCATTAACTTCGAAATACTCACTGCACTTCGAACGACACACTGACAGTCTGACACTGATATTTGGGATCCAATTGCTTTCACAATAACAATTTTTAACCGTTTCGATCTAGTCGTTTCTTCGTCGTCGTTTTCGTTTGCTTCATTTTCTTTTGGAAATCTAGCACACAGAATATTAAAATACGTAGTGACAATGGCAACCAAAATGTGCGCTATACAAAATAAGAAACAACTAGTAGAGAAAACCATTTAATCGTTTTAATAGTTCAAAATAAAAATGTAACATAGTAAACTTAGGCTCGGGCACAGACTGCGGTCCCATTTCACCTAAACGAATCTTTTACTTCCAAACGTGACGATGAGCTTCATTTACATCTCTGACGAAAAATTCTGTGTGGTGCGCTAAAACAAGTTTTCACTTCAATAATATAATTATATATCAACTATCTTAATACAAAAATGTGCCCTCCCAAACTTCAGGGCGCACGGAATCATGTTATCGTTGGGAAGAGTGAGCTCACTTTTTCCGTTCTAGTCGGTTGCAGGAAGCGGAGGACGCCGGACGTTTTTGAAGTGAAAACTTCTTTAGGCGCGCCTAGACAGATTTTTCGTGGGCTGTGAATTGAATTAATTCGTCACGTTTGAGTATGATAAGAAAGCTTCGGGTAAACTCGGGACCATGGCTATTGGCCATCTAGAAATACGTCAGCCTGTGGGAAATGGTGAAAGAGTGTAGACAGGTCATCATGGCATGGCCATCTAGAAACGCTGACGCACGGGGCAATGGGAAATGCTGACGCATTTCTAGATGGCCATGCCAAGATGGCGAGGCCACGCCCTCCGTTTACACCCGTGTAATTTTCAAGGTATGCTATCAAATTCTGAGTTATAAGTTTTCACTTCTATCGGCAGTTCCTATGACTGCCAATTTTTTTTTCTATCACTATTCGTTATCCACAACCAAAATAAGCAGAACCACAGCATATCTTGCCGCTAGCGATTCTAGGAGTCAAGTACCTAGGTTGTTTGTAAACTACTTACGATACACACAGAGACGCAGTTTATTACCAATTTCAAGGTGCTCAGGGCACATCTGTTGGTTTATATCGAAGTTATATGGATTATTAAGTTACGGCTGGTCTAGACGGGAGAACGGCGACTGCCGATCCGAAGTTCAAATCCTAGGCGCACCACTGTATTTTCGAATTCGTATGCATAATGCCGCTTACTTAAAAAACGCCGAACGAAAACATCGTGAGGAAAACGACATGTACTTATCTAGATGGCCTTGACTTTCTGCTTGCGAGAGAAGACCCCGAGTGAACATTTAGTGGGCTGCTTATAATATGCTATTGATATAATTTACGAGTACTTACCATATATTTTGGATAATTATCACACGGTAATATTGGCAACACTGGTCTTGGGATTCCCTATTTTGTGTTAGGAAATAAATATTTGTTTTAATATTTAAAATGGGGAAATAAGTGATTAAATTATTCAATCACATAAGAAACATGATTCTGGAGGTTTATTGCGTTGGTCACTACGGCTTTTACAGGATTTCAAGGCGCAGGACGTTCTGCGTGTCAAGATTTGTTTTTATCGCGAAACGTGTTGGCTGCCCGAGTTTTGCGCGCATAATGGCCGACTAGTGTGCGAATGTGTGCGTGTTATCCTGTATGTGACAGAGCTCTGGCCGACTCAATATGACACAATTTGTTCGTTAGCCAGACTCTGTCCGACTTTTTTTAAACGTCCTTGCCCATACACATTTACGGTTACTAAAAACAGCTTACAATAAAACAATTTCATACAATTTCATCAAAATCAGTTCAGTTGTTGAGGTGTGAAAGGGTAAGAGACATTCGTCCCCCATTTCAACTTCAATTTCATCCCCATACAGTTCGAAATTACAAAATTGCTAGAACAAACACTTATTGGCTTCGTGCCAAGTGCCTATATAAAGAGTGTCATGGTTTTATCTTCAACGATTGGGTGCTTCCATATTGACATTCATCACCCATTTCAACCCCAATTTCATTCCCGTGCAGTTCGAAATTACAAAATTGCTAGAACAAATATTTATTTGCTTCGTGTCAAGAGCCTATGTACAGAGTTTCATTGTTTTATCTTCAACGATTTGAAGCTTCCATGTATACTTTCATCCCCCATTTCAATCCCAATTTCATCCCTATACAGTTCGAAATTACAAAATTGCTAGAACAAACATTCGTTTGCTTCGTGTCAAGTGTCAATTATACAGAGTTTCATGGTTTTATCTACAACGGTTGGAAACTTTCATATTTACATTCATCCCCCATTTCGACTCCAATTTCACCCCCGTACAGTTCGAAATTACGAAATTGGTAGAACAAACATTCGTTTGCTTCGTGTCAAGTGTCTATATTCAGAGTTTCAAGGTTTTATCATCAACAGTTGGGATCTTCCGTGTTGACATTCATCCCCCATTTCAACCCCAATTTCACCCCGTACAGTTCAAAATTACAAAAAAATATTCATCCCCATTTCAACCCACAAAATTGCTAGAACAAACATTCGTTTGCTTCGTGTCAAGTGTCAATGTACAGAGTTTCAAGGTTTTATCTGCAACGGTTGGAAACATTCATCCCCCATTTCAACTCCAATTTCACCCCCGTACAGTTCGAAATTACGAAATTGGTAGAACAAACATTTGTTTGCTTCATGTCAAGTGTCTATACATATACTCTGTATATGTCATATGTCATGTATATGTCATGTCATGGATTTATCTTCAAACGTTAGAAACTTCCATATTGAGATTCATCCCCCGTTTTAACCCCGTTTTAACCCCAATTTCACCCCCGTACAGTTCGAAATTACAAAATTGATAGAACAAACATTTAATGGCTTCGTGTCAAGTGTCTAGATACAAAATTTGATAACTTTGAAAATCACGAATTTTCAAACAACCGTTCATCACTTGTTTCACCCTCTTAGAGGTTGAATTTCGCAAAACCCCGTCTTAGCAAGCGCCTACGTGCTAAAAAAGACCTCCATGCAAAATTTCAGATTCCTAGCATTTGTAGTTTCTGAGATTCCTTGATGAGTGACCTTTCGCTTTTATATATATAGATTCACAGGCTTTTTTGTAAATTTTTGTTTGGGAGCACGCCAATTACACTGTGTTACACGATTTTGGTAACCTCTTATCTGTTAGCTGAAATTAATACGTAATGAGTCATAAATATATTTAAATGCTCCAAAGATAAGTAAGGCCTACTGTCCACGCACGCGTCTTTTGTCGAATGCATGCATCCTACGAACAAACGCAAGACGTGCGGCTGTCGTGTCGTTGTCGTGTCGTGGACACAGACTTCATTATTTGTACGCACGATGCAAGCATTCGTCTTGCATCCGACAATTGTCGAAATCGTGCGGATGTCGTGCAGCTACGTGGACAATTGGCCTAAGTGTGGTATCGATATCCATCACGTCTAGTTTTTGAGGTACATGTCGATTATTATTTCTACTCGCACCTTTGGAAGCTGGAAGGTAGGTATACGCTGCTCTGAAAGTTATAGGCTATTTTGCGCGGATTACAGGGTGAATTTACTAAATACTATTGTTTATGATTCTCGAAAATAGGGTACAATCCTCAAAAAAACTAAGTAGCCAGTTAGTTAGATTGCCAAAAAATATTGTACGCGTATTTTTTCTTTTGTTTCACAAACAAAAAATGACGAAGATACAGCGCTTCGAAGTTTCGTGTGACGTCACTTGTGAGTACGATTTTTACTCACGAGTGACGTCGCGACCCCCCACGACGCACTCTCGAAGTTTGATGGTCTATATCTTAGACGATTTTTAATATTATGAAAAAACAAAAAATACGTGTCGAATATTTTTCTATGATCTAGCTGACGGACTAATTAGAATGGTGTATTTTTGACCCAGTCCGGTGCCCTATTGTCTATATTATCTAATTTATTGGAGAACTCGGTGTGTCACGGGTGCGTTTCATGCGCGGTCCCAGCTTCAAATTTTGGAGGGGGTCCCCAGTACCCAACCTCCGATTTGAGGGGGTCACCAGTAGAAATACAATGAATCGATTACTTGTTACCCACGATTTTAGGCATAACTACCGTTCCAGTTGTTTAAAAAATATGTTTTTTTCAAATAAAAAAAATCTATGAACTATTGCCGACCGCGCCTGGTGCCTCTTTATGACACTGTGTGGCCCCACAAAAAAAGCCCTGCGCGTTCTACTCAACCAGCTCCTTCACCAATAATAGTGTTATAGTATAGTAACAATAACTTACCAGGGTTAGCGCCATCACGGAAGACCTTCGGCTGGTTTCTGTACGCCAAGAAGTACTCGATGTGCGCCATTTCGTGATGTGCCGTTATCAAATCCTTCTGGTCCACGTGAGTGCACATCTTGATACTGTAATACAAAAAATAAAACCATTGTACTAAGATGAAATGGGCAAACATAAAGTTGTGATAAATTAGATACTAATCCACTGTTTATAAAAAAGTAATCTCATAGTATTCCAAATTTCAGAGTAAAAATATTGATAAGTACTTGATATACTTACTAACAATTAAATAATATTGGTGGACAATTCACACACAACACCATCTGACCCTAAACTGAGCAAAGCTTGTGTTGTGTTCCAATTAAATTTCAGCAGTTGCTTTCCCAATAATAATAATTATCAAAAACACTGAATTTCTCACTGAAATTGTATCGTTTTCTTTACTCAAAATCGTAAAACGTCTGCTCGACAAGCTATTGCTTTAGACTTTTAGACATTTAATTTTTTTTTTTTTTATTAGGTGTGTCCGAGCTTTTTTTCAGCCCGACCCGCAAATAAGACCCCGACTATGAGCATGTCAGGACTTTGCCACTTAAACTTAAGTTACTAATCACAGATTTAGAAAACCTTATTTGAATCTATTGTCACATTTACACAATATAATAATTTTAGTATCATTTCTTTATAACTATGATTTAGATATTTAAAAGCCACAAGGCCAGGAGTACAAGAGCCCATCAGGTACCAGAGTAAGTATGGCCTCATGACGTGTGTAAGCTTTTTTAACTTATTCAGCGTTACATTGATGCTGTTAAAAGCTTTAATAAACCTTTATACAGTTTATACAGAATCCTGATTAAATGCGCTAACTTTTGAAGTTACTAGCCAGACTTGCGTGGTATAATTTTTTTCAGGACCGTCAGTTAAAGTAGGGCGAAAAACTGATTTTCAAAACGTGGTTCAAAAAAAAGATTTGTAGCAACAGGAAAGTAAAAACTGTTACAGGGTACAGGGGTACATTTACCGAATATTTTTTTGTTGACATAATTTTAAAAATAAAATACATTTTTTTTAATTTTTTTCTGATAACTCTTATGACCTTACCTATCATGCGACTTCGGCTTGACGTCCACTTTTGGGACACCCTATAGCTTACTACACTTGACTAAATTTGGTTGCTACTGAATTCAGTATACTTCTTATTTTGGTAAAGCGTAATATAATTCACTAAGCTAGCGGACTAAATTCAGAAGCGAGGATTGCTTGCTTCTAAATTTAGTCAAGTGTAATAATTCTTATAGTTCTCGGTAAAACCACGAGTTCACTTAACACGTTTCGATAGGTTCATCATCATCATCATCAACATCCCACTAAACGTTCCCACTGCTGGGACTCGGGGCCTTCTCTCGCAAGGAGAGAGTTAAGGCCATAATCCACCACGCTGGCCCAGTGCGGGTTGGCGGATGACACATGACTTCGAAAAGACAGTGGTGCGTGTGGGGTTTGAACCCGGGGTCTCCGGATCGGCAGCCGCCGTTCTCCCGACTAGACCACCGTAACTTATATATACACTATATATATATATGTATACTTCGATAGGTTATACAAAGAGTATCCTGACCGGTAGTCGTGCCGGTTGCAGAAGTCCCAGGCCGACGGCTGGCAGTGCACGTGCCTCTCGTGCGGCTGGTCGAGGATGCTCAGAGACCAGAAGTCCGGCGGCATGGCCGACATGTTCAGTGACACGAAGAACTCCTCGGCTAGCTGGAAGACTGTGGTCGGGGTGAAGCGCTGGAAACGAGACGAGAACGGTTCTAAATCATCGACCATTAGACAGACATAAATAGATAGATACTCGTAAATAGAGCAACTCTTTATTGCACTCAATTTAAAAATAAACAAAAGTCACTTAAAACAAAACAAAGTAAAGTAGCAAATACTGCATGATCCATACAATAACATCCATTAGCAGGCTACTAAATGCTCCCTTGACAACTAATGGGGAGGAAAGGTGCTCGAATGGTCACCATGAACCGGAAGATGCAGTGTGGGATGACGCCTCCCATTATATGGACCGATGACCTCACAAAGGTCGCTGGAATCCGCTGGTTGTAGGTTGCGCAGGATCGTGCGTTGTGAAAATGTTGGGGGAGGCCTATGCTCCCTCTGCTGGGACTCGTGGCCTTTACTCTCTTGGAGTTAAGCCCAAAAGCGGATCCAGAGAGGAGGTCACAGGGGTAACGACCCCCTCCTCCGGGCTGGGTCCCGAACCTAGATGGACTACGAATTAAACCGCACGCACGCATTTTCCGCGCGGTCTTGGTACTGGACCACAACTATTTGATCCTCCCTGGCGCCAAAGCTGGATTACGAAAACACGAGTAAGTAACCGTAAGATATTGTGATAGTAAATAGAGTAAGACATTGTATCTAAGTTTGTTACTTTGTTTTTATGTTAACAGCATTATGGACTTCGTAGAGACAGTGGTGCGATTATTTATAAAGTAATAAAATAATCTGATCCACAGACTGGTTGAAACCAAGATCAAATCTTTGAAGAGGACTCACAAATATCAGTGCCTCTACGCTTATCTAGAGAATGTTGTGTTACCTGTTGCACCATTTCAGGCGTGACATCAACGAGTTTCTTCCCCGGGTAGGGGAGCGTGATGGGCACGATGCCGGCCCAGCTCTGCCCCCACATGTCGCCCAGCACGTGGGCCGGGATGGGCGCGGAGCGGGAGATGCGCTCCGGGCCGTATGACTCGCGCAGGCGCCTACGCACGTACGCGTGGAGGAGCTCGTATAGAGGCTTGATCTGGAATCAAAATTAACGTCCCATCATTTTCGCACTTAATGTATTCAATTTTATAAATATGTAGTATAACTACTATTTGTATAAATTGTCATTTCCGTTCCAAATTAATTTGGAAAGGTCAACCCTATATTATTGTCATAGGTATATCTAGAACCACCTTCCACTGCGCTTTAAAGCTGTGTGAGTGTTAAAAGTTAGTGCTAAAAATGAGTGGCGATCCAGGGTCTAGTTGACCAATTAGTCCAATCGGACGATGTCGTCTCATATCGTCTACTCAGCTTTTGGTGACCGGCCTTTCGTTGACTATGTCATGAGATACCGTAGAGACCGAGACTGGATGCATCAGACACAAGACTGTCTCATGCATCCAGTTCAAGGAGGGAAAAGTTCCCACTTTCTACGCCTACACCCGAAGAGGCCTACTTCCAACAATGGACAACCAAGAGGCCATGATGATGATTATCTTTTGTTATGTTTAAAAGTAAAATGGTAAAATGTGTACTTAGGTCATAATAATTACCTGTTCCCAAACTTCGTCCACCTCCTGTCGCATGTTGGGTGACTCGTATGGGAACATCCAGTACGCAGAAGCATCCGTGAAATCTGGAAATGAAAAAATAGGGTTTAAATTAAGCAAGTTTTTTCTTGTAATATTAGATATTATTATTCGTTATTTTTAATATTGAAGCATGTCGTTTGTCTATTTCTTTTTTCACATTCCTCTGACACGTTGCATAAGCAGCCCACTAAATGTTATCTCTGCTCGCACAGGGTCATAATGCACCACAAAGGACAACAGCGGATTGACAGATAACCTTAAAAGATTCTTCGAACATGCCAGTTTAGTTATCACAATTTTCTTTTCTGTCACCAGTGGTGAAGAAAACCTTGTTCATCTGCTCTTAAAAAAAAAATCAGAAGTTTAGGCGACCTATGAGCTTACGGCTCCATGATAGTGAATTGCACGTCATAGACATTAGGCCAACACGGCAGGCGTTTACACATACACTACAGACTAAACCTTTTAAGGGTATTTGGCCTCATCTGCCTACCGAACTTTGGGCCCACGCAGAGCCCTACTAACCTATTCTTACTGTACCCAACGAGTACAGTATGTACTACATTTCGTACGATAACTAGCGCAAGAGCACTTCAGATGATCTAGGTTTGGGCTGCAGGGATGATCAAATAAATAACGACCTGTCTTAACCAACCTTAGTGAGGAAAATACAAACTACACTAGTACCATATAATGGTTATCATAGTATCTTTTCAAGTATCAAGTACCCCCATGTACCAGCAGATTCCAAACCTGCTTATCCCAGTCTATTTCCTAGAGCTGCTCAATGCCATCTTACATTGAATGAATTATTGAAAATTCTTTATGGTTCACAGTATTACAAGGATACGTACAATTTAGGAAAAACAGGTAGTCTTGTGTCGCTTTCAATGAAAGCTATTTCTTCTAACATTGGGTAGCTCTAGGGGTAAAGTAAAAAGCTCTAGTACCTATTGGCTAAATAGAGATTGTAGTTCTAAAGTATAATATTGTGACTCACTGTTGAGTCGCGCGGCCTGGTTCGTCAGATCGACCAGCTGTTCATACAGGTCCCGGACCCTCCTGCCCGTGTTCCTCCTCCACTCCGTCCACACGTGTTGGAGCTCGTCCCAGTCCCTCGAGTGCGCCATGATTGTCTGCAGGTCCGGCTGTAGGTGCAGCCCGCACTTGAACGGCTCGTTGTACGCGCAGATCTCCGCCGTGTTGTACACTGCTAGCATGTCGTTGATGATGCGGTTGTACTGGAAATTACATCATATTATATTGATTAAAGTTAATAGAATGCTTGGGCAGGCACGTTTAACCACAGGTTTAAACACTGTGAGTTAAACTATAAAAATAGAAAAAATAGAATAGACTCCCTAAAAATAGAATCTACCGACAGTAACATGCAAGCGCGTGAAACACGTGATCCAGCACTGTGAAGCCACAGAAAGATTTACATCAAGATCTGGACTATTTGAAAAAAAATTACCTGTAGGACTCTTGCAGAGTCTGCCTGGGGAATATCAAACCTTTGCACGTTATTCTACCGCCAAGCAATAAAGTGCGAGCATCACTGTGTTTCGGTTTGAAGGGCCATGTTTCCAGTGAAGTTACAGGGCATAGAGACAAAACATGTTACAAATATTTCAGCGTAGTGCAGTGGTACCTAGGTAATGATTTGGACTATCCAGGTTCCAATAGCTGGGTGTTATTGTGCTGGTATGGGCAGGCATGTTGCTTGCCACCAAGCACGTGTCCTGGTCCTCTCGTCACTCTACATAATCTATATAATTATATAAAAGCGAAAGGTCACTCATCAAGGAATCTCAGAAACTATAAATGCTTGGAATCTGAAATTTTGCATGGAGGTTCCTTTTAGCACGTAAGCGCACGTTAAGACAGGGTTTTGCGAAATTCAACCCCTAAGAGGGTGAAACAAGGGATGAACGGTTGTGTGTAAATTCGTTATCAAATTCATCAAATTTTGTGTCTAGACACTTGACACAAAGCAATTAAATGTTTGTTCTATCAATTTTGTAATTTCGAACTGTACGGGGGTGAAATTGGGGTTGAAATGGGGGATGAACGTCAATATGGAAGTTCCCAACCATTGAAGATAAAACCATGAAACTCTGTATTTAGACACTTGACACGAAGCAAACGAATGTTTGTTCTATCAATTTCGTAATTTTTAACTGTACGGGGGTAAAATTGGGTATGAATGTCAATATGAAAGTTCCTAAGCGTTGAAGATAAACTATGAAGTTCTATATATAGACACTTGACTTGAAGCAAACGAATGTTGGTTCTAGCAATTTTGTAATTTCGAACTTTACGGGGGTGAAATTGGGGTTGAAATGGGAGATGAATGTCAACATGGAAGATCCCAACCGTTGAAGATAAAACCATGAAACTATGAATATAGACACTTGACACGAAGCAGACGAATGTTTGTTCTTATACATTTTGTAATTTTTAACTGTATAGGGATGAAATTGGGATTGAAATAGGGGATGAAAGATGAAAGAATACATGGAAGCTTCCAATCGTTGAAGATGAAACCATGAAACTCTGTATATAGGCACTTGACACGAACCAAACGAATATTTGTTTTAGAATTTTGTAATTTCAAACTGGACGGGGTTGAAATGGGGGATGAATGTCAATATGGAACGTCCCAAACGTTGAAGATAAAACCATGAAACTCTGTATATAGACACTTGATACGAAGCAAACGAATGTTTGTGCTATCAATTTCGTAATTTCGGACTGTACGGGGGTGAAATTGGGGTTGAAATGGGGTATGAATGTCAATATGAAATTTCCCAACCGTCGAAGATAAAACCACGAAACTCTGAATACTTATAGATACTCGACACACAGCAAACTAATGGTTGTTCTTGCAATTTTGTAATTTTGAACTGTACCGGGGATGAAATTGGAGTTGAAATGGGGGCCGAAAGTCTCTTACGCTTTCAGATAAAAACAACTAAACCGATTTTGTATACAGATTGATGATATTGTATACAGTAGTTTTATTATAAGTTTTTAGTAACCGTAATGTGTCTGGGTATACAAATAGGTACTGCCTGAGTTACCTAAGCATTTATTTCGTGCGGACGAAGTTGCGGGTAACAGCTAGTAAAAAATAATTCCAAATCGATTATGAAGACGAACATCTGACGAAATGTGACTGAAACTGGTACGCAACATAGTCACTAATACTCCTAATCGCAATAAAAACATCCTAACTAATGTTGGGCTGAGTGGCGACCCATGGGAGAGGCCTATGTCCAACAGAGGACTAAGATAGGTTGATGATGATACTGAACTAATGTTGCAAAATTGAAAAATGTGCATAAAACTGTTTCGAGACCTTTTGTATTTCAAAATGAAAAGAAGCTTACTCTATCGAGCTGGTCTGGCGGCAGCGCGGCGGGCCCGATGATGGAGAGCAGCCGGAGCTGGCGGAAGGTGGCGAGGTCCCGCACGGCTCCTCGAGGCAGCTGCTGCGCTGCCTCCCACAGCCCCCGCTGGAACAGCGTGTAGCGCTGCTGGGCGTCCAACTGGAACAAAGACAACGATATTTCATCATCATCAACAGCCCACTACATGTTCCCACTGCTCGGACTCGGGGCCTTCGCAAGGAGAGAGTTAAGGCACGCTGACCCAGTGCGAGTTGGTGGATGACACATGACTTCGAAAGATTCTAGGTACATGTCGGTTTCCTCACGATGTTTTCCTTCGCCGTTTTAAGTTAGCAGCATTACGCACATGACTTCGAAAAAAAAACGGCTGGTCTAGTCGGGAGAACGGCGCCTCCCGATCCGAAGACCCCGGGTTCAAACCAGGGATGTAACGGAGGTCATCTTATCGGAACCGAAGTCGGAGTCGGAGTTTTTAAATTTGATTTATCGGAGTCGGAACCGGAGTCGGAACCGAAGTCGAAGGTCTAGACAGAATCAAAAGTGATATTTTTGCAAGAGAAATATTTTTATTGAGGAGAAATAAAACATTATTTTGTCAAACACGTGGACACGATAAACATTGCTGGGCAATAGATTTAAAGGGTTGGGATTTTGTAAATCTATTTACTTTCCACCACAATTATCTGAAATATTTATAAACCGTACCTCCGATTAAAACCTCCGATATAACAGTTTCGGAGCCGAAGTCGGAACCGAAGGTGTAATAATAATCGGAAGTTCCGACTTATCGGAGTCGGAGTCGAAGCTTCGTAATATCCCTGGTTCATAATTCCCCACACGCAACGATCTTTATTGAAGTGAAAACTTTTTTTGGCGCGCCACAGACAGATTTTTCGTGGGCTGTGAATTGAATTCTAGCGTCACGCTCGGGAATGACAAGAAATATTCGGATTGACTCAGGAGCAGGCCATTGGCCATCTAGAAATGCGACATTTCTAGATGGTCACGCCCTCCGGTTTCACCCGCATAGTTTCCAAAGTAAGCTACCAAATTCTGGTTGTAAGTTTTCACTTCTATCGGCAGTTTCTATGACTGCCAATTTTTTCATTAATTTACGATTTACTCGTTTACAATTAATTTAAAAAATCAAAAGAGCAAATTGTACCTCTACACATTTACAAACTTTGAAATAAACATTTCACAATAATAACTATCGTACAGAAAACTGTCAAGCATTGTATAATACTATCAGCGCCCCGCGGTTTTACCCGCGTTGTTCCCGTTTTCGTTATTTTGCCGAGATAAAAACCTATAAAATCCTTCTTCCTACTAATATTATAAATGTCAAAGTGTGAATGTGTGTTGCTCAATCAAATCACGACGTATAAACGGATCGGGCTGTAATTTGGATCACAGTTAGATTATAGCCTGGAATACATACAGGCTTTTTACCAATAATGAGAGAATAGAGAAAAAAATAATGGGAACGAGAACTGTGTGGTTAAAACTGTGGGAAGCTTCTAGTTGAAATATATAGGGAAGTTGAAATATATAATTACCTCTATAATAGCTACCCGTATTGGCTTAGCTCGGGTAATATTTTTTTATAGTACCTATAGAGTGGCGAAACGAGCAGGACATGTACTTGATCGTAAACAAGATTTGTTTTTTGAATATTATTTTAAGAATTATTATCTAACTTTGCTACACCTATAGGTACCTATAGATCAAGAACAGCTAAGAATCAGTGGCGTAGTGTGCCTTGGAGTGGCCCTGTCTCGAAGTTAGTTGAGAGATCAGAAAATAGTTATGATAGGGGTCCTAAAAGGAGGGTAATAAATATTATGATTAACATTTTACTAATTTACTAATGCTTACATACGTTAGGGTAATTTAGCCGTATCTCGGAGACCCGTATCACTAATACGGCTGCTACGCCTCTGTTAGGTATGAAAGTATACAAAAAGGACGATTTGCTGCGTCAGGTGAAAAATTGCTGATAATGATATAAAGCAGGGATCGGCAACGTTTCGGGACCTATGGGCCACATGGCAATTAAAGTAGAAAAAAGCGGGCCGTACTTTTGAAATTCTAAGCCCGTTCTTCCCCCGTGCGAAAAACCTGCGTTCGCGATAACATCAGTAGAGAATTAATACATTTATTTAGTGGTATAGGTAGCTATATAAATTAATATTTGCAATTTGTAAAATTTATGGGATATAATATGTGAGCCGGGAATAAATCATTAAAAAAAACTTATTTAACACCCTCGCGGGCCACACGGAGGCAGGTCGCGGCCCGCGGGCCGTGCGTTGCCGACCCCTGATTATTAAAGGATGAAGATATCTTAATATAAAATGTCTACAGCATATACATACAGCAAGATTACCGATTGCAGAAAATACTTAAGCCAGTAGCTTAGCCTCTGCTAGGGATATTTACAAAAAAAGGCCGATTTCTAGAGTCGAGCGATTTAAGGCTGACATAACATATACCAGAGCGATGTCGTAATATTAAATGCCTACACAATAAACTGTAATACAGTAGCACCATATTTATGAAGTGTAACAAGACACCATAAGATGTCCTCACGAGTCTATCAAGGCCACAGACCAGCATCACACCATTCTCACCACGTATCCAACATTATGCAAATCAAATACCCTACACAACCATACACGGTGGTGACAAATTGTTCCACCACGGCATTGCACTGACGGACGACCCTGGCTGACTTCTGAGAACTTATTGTTTATTTTTTGTCACCACGTTGTTTGAATTGAAATGGACATTGAAAAATTGTTCAGAGGTCGTGTGACTTGACCTGTTATGCATTAATTAATTTTGGGGACTTGATTTCTTAAAGGAGCGGAAGTTTTTAAAATAATGATTGTAAGTCCATATAGTTCTTCATCGTTTGACTGCTGCTAGTGGCAGGCGATGTAACGAAATGAAAACATTTCCACAGAACTGCATCGCGATCAGTGTATATTATTATTTAACTATCTGCACCCCGCGGTGTTACTCGCGGCCTAATATCTAAACTTCTAAACAACTGAATGAATATTTATTTTCTTGATTAAAAACTGTTTTATTTTGCTCTATACATTATAATATAGGCTACCGGCTGGCGATAATTTCGTTAAAATCGATCTCGGCAATTCAAAGATTACCTGGAACAAATAGTCAGTGAGACAATTTTTTGAAAAGTTAAAGTTTCAAACGCATTTGGTGTAAAGTTATTAGTTAAAACAGATTACATCCCAACATTTTGGCAGCGTTACAACAGCGTTATTATGATTGACACGGTTAGAGTTGTACGTCATAGTGACAACCCTTGAAATGTTGTAGACGAATTTAAAATTAATGAATCTCATTTCCCATTGAGACGACCCGAAATTTCTTCAGTCTTGAAATTGAACGGCCGTTTGAACGCTGCCAAAATGTCGGAAGGTAATCAAATATTAAATTTAGATCCCGATTTAGTCTTATATAATGTATTTAGTACGATTTCAAATCGCGAAAGTTACAAATTACTTTCCAAGAATTATTAATCAAGCAACTATGTACATTATGTATATTGTATTCATTCACGAATAAGACGATCGAACTCTCATAGTAGCTCTTACAAAGGAAGAAGACTACCCAGCTTTGAAAACGTTTTAAAGGCTGGCTAATCTGAAGTAGAATAATTGGGATGTGTAAGAAGAGATTTATAAGATCCTTGCTTATAATACTTTATCTATAACTTGAAGTTTGCAGCAGCAGTAGTCAGCTTACAGCAGTCAAATCTTATACCTTTAAACGAGCAATTCTTGTACCTATATAAATATGTATATATATATAGAATCTGAATCTCGGAAACGGCTCGAACGATTTTCATGAAATTGTGTATGCAGGGGGTTTGGGGGACGATAAATCGATCTAACTAGGTTTCATTTTAAAAAAACGCATATTATGCGCGGTTTTAGACAACGAAAAACTATCACATTAGACATTAGAATGCGAAGGTAAATTTCGCCGCGTGACGCGACAGCATAATTGGGTCAGACGGGAAGTCGGGCGTTCGTGGCGGTCACGAATTAGTAGCTGCGGGTTCGAATCCAGACGGCTTCTCTTTTTTTTCAAGTTTTTTTTTAAAGAAAATCTAAGAGTTTCTAAGTATTTAAACCGAGCAAAGCTCGGTGACCCAGGTACTAAATAATTAAATGCAACAAAATATTTAATTATTTGAAATTGGATGCGATGAAGAGAATGACTAATCTAACAATCCGTTTTTAATTCAACGTTTTAATTATCTGTAACGGTTAGATGACATGACATCAGAGACGCGTTAGATCATTATAACAATGAAATTATAGTTTTTCTGCAATTACAGGCTTGTCCCATAGATGACTCATGTCGTGGCTTGTTGATGACCAACTCTGTTTCATGACTCATTGTATAATGAATAGAGGTATTATTAAAAAAAGATGGTTTCCATTTGGACTCTAGTCAAAGTCTAGTCTCAGTTTATGTATGTAACCTTAGACTGTTTTAGAGGAGAAACGGTTACGATAATAACTATTATTTTATTTCAAAATCTGATGCTTCTCATAATTTATGGTCTTATGATTTAAATTGTGTCAATATTCAACTATGCCTCACTTTTTTCAGTTACCTGCAACAACGCATTTGTCTTTATCTTATTTGGGATCGATTTGCAAAATTAATTTAGTGATTTACATATCGGGGTGTGGTTAGCGCTAGACTACAGAAGATACCAGAGGTATTTGGCTAATCACAGGCCTGACCAGGTATCAGGCCGGACCACAATAAACCTGAACAGGTACCGCTAAGCCAGATACGCCAAGATACATGCTTGGGGTTTCTGTAAAAGATTGAAAGTTTTTTGAAAAAAAAATTGAATAAAATTTGAAAATTGCATTGAGGTTATCCGTCAGAAAACTAAGATCAGCGATATAGTTCAGTGCATTAGCAAACTGAAGTTGGGCTGGTCATATCTGTCGTAGAACCGATAACCGTTGGGGTAGACGGGTTAGGAGTGCAAACTGCGAAATTAGTAAACATAATATAGGGCAGCCTGGACAAGACGGAGAGAAGATTTTCGGAAGGCAGCTAATAGCGGTTGGAAATAAACCGAAGAACTGAGATACTATGGAAGATCCTGATGTCAGCAGTGGATGAGTTTTGGATGATTATGATGATAAATATATTTCACCTGTTTGAACTCAAGTTCAAAGATTCAGAATTAAAATGATCTCATCAATCTGTGTAATTAAGAAGCAGTGATTTCATACTTAATTTTATGTTTAGACCGTGACTAACAATTGTTCAGTTCACACTTTTTTCTTGCTAAAACGTAAATATTAAATTTAACTTTGGCTGAAGTATGAGTCATCATCATCATCAACAGCCCACTAAACGTTCCCACTGCTGGGACTCGGGGCCTTCTCTCGCAAGGAGAGAGTTAAGGCCATAATCCGCTGGCCCAGTGCGGGTTGGTGGATGACACATGACTTCGAAAGATTCTAAGTACATGTCGGTTTCCTCACGATGTTTTCCTTCACCGTTTTAAGTTAGCGGCATTACGCACGTGACTTCGAAAAGACAGTGGTGCGTGTGGGGTTTGAACCCGGGGTCTCCGGATCGGCAGTCGCCGTTCTCCCGACTAGACCAACCGTAACTTTAAGTATGAGTATGTAGCTGTAATATTTACATTATGTATCTTAATATAGAATGGGAAACTTATTTTGTTTGTCCACTACGCTTACTATTCAAAAAAGCTAGCGATCGTTGGCAGTTGTTGCTATCGGCCCTTCTACCGCTCATATATTCCTATTCCTGATATTCCTGCTATTTCTGTCGCTATTATTTTAATCGGAAATAAAAGGGAGAGCCATATCAAAGCCAACACAGTTTTAGTTAGACTATAGACCTTCGGGTGTTGTGATCGGTAGCTGCCATCAGCTCCAGGAATCTGCTGGCGCAATCGCAACTTGTGCCTACCATGTAACATAAATCCTAGGTCATAGTACTGTCAGCCAACGCCTTTGCGGTGTGATTAATCGCCGAGCAGACGATCACAGGTATGAAAGGACCCTTGTACATTTATAATAATTTGTAATAAATAATTTTGTCAACTTAATGACGCCTATGAACATTAATTAATTACTTATTCTACTAGACATTTCGCGCTTTATCTACTTGCAATAGATCCCATTCTAAGTTGCCTCGGCAGTACAAACACAATCAAGCAACTAAAATGCCTACTTATTTAACCCTGACAAAACAAATTTGCGCGAATTATCTGTAATCTTCACGGTTGTTCACGTCATCTTGGGTCTACGATTGCTATCTCTGCAATTATGTGGCTATTTAATTCTAAATAATTAGGTGTAGCGTATTTTCCACGAATCTTTTTAAGACGTACTTCAACATCATCAACATACCATAATACACTGCGGGACATCAGCCTCTCCTATGATACGCCAGTCAGCCCTATCCTCGGCTTTTCTTCTCCAGCCACTGTCTTGCGTATATCGTTACTTTTTTGAGTGTCAGGGTGTCCTTCACTACATTTGTTTAATCGCAATCCGCTCTAAAGACGCTCGCACGTCTATCCTAAAGGTCTTACGATAGATATGACCCTTCCACTGCCACTTTAACTTGCTAATCGGTTGAGTTACTATATGTGGGTCTATATGGGGTAGCATAACATTTTTGTAATAATTTAAGTAGGCATAACGTTTTTAGGACTAATGGTAATTTATCATAACAGCTAAATGCATAACTGTTTTCGCATAATGTTTACAAGCCTAACCATTTATAGCATAACGATAACTTACCATAATGTTTAAACACATAACCATATACAGCATAAAGATGTCTTAGCAAAATATTTAAAGGCACAAATCGAAAAAAGCAGACGGTACACCTAAGAAATATGACACTTTTTGACTCCGGGTGGGCTCCCGCCAGAAGCTCCCGCATTTTTATATACACTCTAGGGGTAGTAGCGACAAGACTAGGTGGAGTCGAGGTGCTCCGAGTCGGATCTGGTTCCTATGTAACCTGGGTCTATGTTTAGTAGCACAACAACTAATAAAAAAATGCCTAAAGAATATTCTGTGTCTTATCAATATGGCTAAAGACTATTATGCGTCTCATCTATAGTCGAATTTAATGTAGTACAATAGATTGTTATGCTTAAAACACATTATGCCAAAAAATATTATGCAAAAGTTGCATTATGACACTATACATTATGCTACATTCATTATGACAAAGTAAATTAGGAACAAAAAAAAATGCGTTTTAATAGGCACCCACTATATGTTGATAGTCTTGGTCCTATGACAAATGACTTTGTTTCGGATACGATCCCTCAGAGAAACTCCGAGCATAGCTCCTCCATAGCAAGCTAGTCACCTTAAACTATCAGTATCCACGTCTTGGCACCTTATGTAATGTCCGATTGACACGTACACTATGAAATATTATTTTGTCATATTAATGTCCATACTTATTCCAAATATTTACCTGAAGTTTAAACATAATTATCTGTTCAAGTAGCCTACTACGTGTTTCCACTTCTGGGACTGTTTCTCTCGCAAAAAGAGGGAGTCACACTTGCCCAGAAGCTACCCAATTTACTCTTCGCTTCTAGATTTCTAGACTATTGAAGTGTGAAACATTGCTGCTGGCCCTATGTTCCACATTTTGTTTAATCGAACCATGAATTTTCGAAGCCCCTGAAAAATTTCACAGATTTAAAAAGTAGAGGCTAGAATGTGCGATATCACAATCATGTTTGTGATGTATGTATTTTCCAATTACATTTGAACGAGTTTGTCAACCACTGGCATTAACGGTGAAGGAAAATATTGTGAAGAAACCGATGTGTTCCAAGTAAAATATCCTTCGAGAACATGGGTGTCAGCTGCCAACCTGATCTTGGTGGTGGGGGATTATGGCTAATGTAAAACTTTTATAGGTGTACGCTTGACCGTTTTTCGCTGTTAAGCGACGATGTAGTCTACGATGGGGCGTGCTTACCTAGAAGAACCTTTTTGTAGTGGTAGGACTCTTTTCAAAGTCTGTCTGGGGAAGTACCACACCATTATTTTATCGTCAAGCAGTAATGTGCAAACATTACTGTGTTCCGGTTTGAAGGGCAATGTTTTCAGTGATATTACAGGGCATAGAGATAAAACATCTCTGGGTGACGAGCGTAAGTGCAGTGCTAGGTAATGATTTGGACTCTTCATGTTCCAATAGCTGCATGTCACTGTGCTGTTATGTGGCAGGCGTGTTGCTTACCATCAGGGACATGAACTGTTCGTCTCGTTACTCTATACTTTAAAAATAAAAAATGAACCGATACACTCTCGATTTGAAGACACCAAGATTGTGACCATCAGGAAAACCCACTTTCTGGCTTTGACTCCCTTCTTGTAAAAGAAGGCCCCAAAGCCCAGCAGTGGGATAAAAGCGTGCGGTGTCGTCTTATACTTAGTGTTGTGTGAATTTTGTCGACCATTATTAACTCCATGGCTGTCAAGACGCCATCATAGGTCCTTAACAATATTTTCCTCATCCGTGACAAGGTGTGGCGGTCAAGTACTGATGTACGTACTTTAAATAATTAACTATACAGGTATATAGCCACGATTCAAGTTCAACAACTGATCTATATCGTGGGAACTCTGTTGTTATATAACATTGACTTGGATCTCAATTAATTAGTCATCTTATGTTTTATTTCTGAAGTGTTGTTGGCAGAAACGATTTTGAAGTGGAAACTTTAAAAGCCGGGTCACACAGAGGCGATCCGATAGCGATAGCGATCCGATAGCGAGACGATATTTTTTGTAATGTTCGAATTTGTATGCAACCTGACACACAGCAAGCGGGCGCGATCCCATACTCGGTATCGGATCGCTATCGCTATCGCTACCGGATCGCCTCTGTGTGACCCGGCCTTAAAGACAAGTTTGGCAGTTTTTGAATCCACCACCACATCTTTGTTAGTTATTCTGCCGCCCAGCAGTAATGTGCAAACATTACTGTATTCCGGTTTAAAAATTACATAGAAATAACAGGGCTTACAGGGCGCTCGTCATCCAGATATAATATCTTAAATATGTCTTTAATATCTGTGTCACTGTGCTGTTATGTGGCAGACATGTTGTTTACCATCAGATACATATCCTGGTCGTCTCGTCATTATATAATAGAGATAGATAGAAAGATAGAAAACTCATTATTGTGGCACAAAAAATAAAAACATTACAGAGAAAAACTTACGATCTAGCACCACAAACTATAAAAAATAAAACGAGTTGCATCAAGTACATTTATTGAATGTCCCATGGCTCTACCTTGTGAAAATATCTACTACGCTAGACAATTGATTATCTACAAATGTCTTCAATAGCTGAATTTTTTGGAACATGTTGATTTATTTCTGTTTTAAAAATTTGTTATTTTTTTTCACAGAACATGCTGTCTTTGATGTTTAAGACCCTTCTTACCATCAGACTGCTGTCAGCGCTTATTGTATTAATAATAGCTTTGCACTATTTCGGAATATCACTCGATGTTAAACATTGATGTGATCTACGGTTGCCATTTTTTGACAAACCAATGTACTTTTGTAATAACCATGAGTTCAAAGTCACAAGCATTCCCTTCATTGATTAAATAAATCCCGGTATTCAGGATTACGCAGAAAAGACTAAACTAGAAAATAACTTTTCTAAATCACTAAATAACTCTACACTTACAAAATACTAACACAAAACAACTAGCTCTCCCATACTCTTCATTATGGATTAGACAAAATGGATTTTGACATCTTTGCAATAAATTTAATCCTAAAGACCTTGACATAAAATTTACAGTTGCACGTAGAAGAAACCATGAAGCAAAGTACTTTAGAAACACGAGATTAAACCTTATTAAGTTCTAACTACTGTAGCGTTAAATAAATAATTATATCAAACTGTATTCAAAGTTATCATTAAAAAAATCCGAAATGCCGATTATTATAATTTAACCAAAGATTGACGCTGGGCCGACATGTCGCTTGAAGTATAATGGTACTATCTATGATTCTAAAAGTGCCATCCGACTCACCCTAGATTTTAGGATACCGAAATTGTATGCATCGGGAAAGAGTTACTCGGCCAGAATAAAATAAAATAAAATAAAATTTATTTCGACACAATTTACAATTTGTTTTAAAAATATGTGACCCATCAGCTCCCGAACTAGTCATAGACTGTGCATAACTTGGTAGAGAATATACATAACTTGGTAAAAGGTACATATTATGTATAACGAAAAGAGAGTGAAACCGCTGCATCTGATCAGCACAATCAACCCACTTAATGTACCCATCGATGGTTCTCGAGGCCTTTTCTTGCAAAAAGAGACTCAATAATCTACCACGCTAGCCAAGTGTGGGTTGAGTCATATTCATGTATTCTTTTACTGCTAAACACAGTGGTAATAACAATCTCGTACCTTTTCTCTTGAATAAATACTGCATTGGAGTTCGAACCGATGGCTTCAAGATTGTGACATTATACTTTCTGGGCACTAGGCCACCATAGTTGTTATATAGGACATCATTAAGTGTTATAAAAACGTCAATAATATACCGATCTCACTTTTTCATGTTTCTGGATATCTGATACAAATTAGGGCTCGGAGGTTGAGCGCCTCTTTCAGGGTAGTTGACCGTTCCTGCGTAACCCGTCGTTTCCTCGAGTGTCGCGCCAGTTGCGAAACAAACAGAAGCTGTATGGGAATGTCCTCGTGTGTGGGAATTAATAGCCCGCTCATTATTTTTATTGTATCTCCGCGGTGGCATTGACTGAGGTAAATTGTTACGCGGATTGATGCTGAGATTTACGCCTTAACATGTCTTCTAACTGATGGAATGCTTGCCTTTGTCGGAGTTTGTGTTTGGACCCGTTTACTGCGAACTTTCTGATTAATCTACAATGTGTGGTTTATCACCATGTATGGTGCTTATGTACTGAATTTGAGTTTTTAAGGAACCTTTGGTAATTGGTCTTAAGCCTACTCGACAGTAGACTTTGAACTACCACAGAAGTTGCTTTACTACAACCTACTAACTTAAGTTATATGAGAAATATGATATAATTTTGTAAATAATATAAAGCTACAAGCATATAATCTAAAAGTATTTCATATACATAATAAAACTAAAAAACAAAAAACAAACTTTTAAATTTGTTGTATGACTTTTTTATTTACTATTTGTTGTCTATTCTTTATTGAAGTTTTATATTGTGTGTTATAATTCGTTTTCAAGTTACTTTTTATCTTATAAATAATCAAATAGCAGCGTACATACTATATTTATTTGAGAAGAAAAATGAGATGGAGTGTATAAATTAAAAATAAATTAATTAAAATATTAGAACAGCAGAAAACAATACGGTAAGTAGTGGGTACTCTCTACTTAGTCTGTGGTGGGTACTAGCTCTATCAAAATAAAAAGTCACATAATATGTATATACTTCGGGGTCAAAGCAAGAAGTTCTGTCAAAATCCGAAGTAACAAAACAACACACAGATTCATTCATAACAGAATCTAGTTCAAGTGTACACACGTACAATCAACAACAGAAGCTGGAAGTGCTAACTTTTTAAGCCATTGTACTTTTGGCACTATGCAACCAATTTGCAAGGAACCGAAAAGTAGAGTACGTAACAAAGGATTATGGTAAATTAGATCGTAATGTCTTCAAGATAAGAGCTTAGATTTGTGTATGCACGGTACTATTAGGTAGATAATACTTTATAAACGAAAAAACGAAAAACTAAGCCAAATAGAATCCTAACAACCTTGACATAAAGTTTAGAGTAACATGCAAGAAATCGTAAATCAGAGTACTTCACAAACAAAATGTTAAGCCAAATTAAGTTCTAACGTTTGAAGCATAAGTTAAGAATTGCGTATGACAAGATATAACTGAGAATGAAAAGTTAAGGTCAGGAACGTTTTTCATCATCGTTTAGCGGGTAAGTTCGCGTGGGTTGTGTGAAAACCATGAAAACGTGAAAATTAAAACCCGTGGGAGGTGGCGGTATGACAATGTATGAAAAACAAACTTTATTGTAGTGGTAGGACTCTTGGCAGAGTCCCCCTGGGGAAGTACCACATCTTTGTCAGTTATTCTACTGCCAAGCAGTAATGTGCAAACATTATTGTGTTCCGGTTTGAAGGGCAATGTTTCCAGAGAAAATACTGGGCTTAGAGATATAACATCTTAGATTTCTGGGTGACGAGCGCAGTACAGTGCTAGGTAATGATTTGGACTCTTAATGTTCCAATAGCTGCGTGTCCTGCTCGTCTCGTCATTCTCGATTAAATATTCTCATTATTAAAAAAAATTGGTTCTTAATTAAATCTATCATGACTAAAAAAACACAATTTTTTTCTATGGATTTTTTGACAAACAAAGATCTACATATACTTATTGTAAAGATTTTTTTTCTATTGTTTTATTTTGGTTTACGAAGAAAATACACGTTTGTATTATTGAAACTATGCAATCAAATTGCAAGGAACAGTTAATTAAACATGAGATTCAGCTAATCTCATCTTAAAAACTCTTTGGCAAAGAGTTCAGTTTGCAGTAATGATACGTTATCGTCGACAAGTTAAGGTCACGACCGTTTTTCGTAATTATTTAGCGGTAACTTTGCGTAGGTTGTGTAGCCATGAAAACGTGAAACGGTTCTATGAAAAATACTTTTTTTTTAAACAAACCAGCGCATTCGCAACATTTGCATTCTTTGCTTCCGTGAATCAAGTTTTGGCAAAGTAAAAGTCAAATCAAAATAATGTGGTTGGTTGGAAGGTTGGTTTAAAATTATAATCGGTTTTTTAATTTTAAATATTTCGCCTTTTTACCCGACTGCGCGACGCAAAGGAGTGGTAATGTGTTTAACAGTCTATGTATGTATGTATGTATGTTTGTATGTTCCTTTGAGGCACTATACAGACCAAACGCCTGGGCCGATTTTTATGATTCACACGTCAATCGATTCCTCTTAATCTGGCGAGTGACACTAAAGACATGACGTTAGTGTAAGTTCAATATGGCGGCTTCAGGACGCCATATTGTCCAAATTAAAAAAATTAAAATCACCAAAATATGTCAAGAGGGGTATCGTTGAATAGGTATTTCAAAATAATGTTTAGCTTTCTCTCAATGTTTTTCGATTTGAATGACCGTTTAGGATGTATATCGATTTAAAGTTGAGTAACAACCATTCTCACATTTATAGGTTTTTAGGTAACAGAAAACTTCGTATAACTAACTATACATGCTATACATGCTAAAACGGCCTTGAAAAAATCGGGGATAACACTTTCCGAATTTCTGACGAAGCCTCGGCATGACGCCTTCATGTCAGCCCGCGACCGCTTCGGTATCGGGAGATGTTGGACACGGGATGGCCTCATCATCGTGCTCGGACCAGATGGCAAGCGCCACTATATCAACAATCAGTCTGAATTGGACAAACTTGTGACTCCGGCTCCGTTACATCTCAAAAGGCCCGAGTCAGAAGCGGTGAAGAAGGGACCAAAAGCGACAAGAAGAGGCCCATTAAAGTAGCGGCCTTGTTTTGCTTGGTAATAATGTTATAATGTGTAACTCGTATCATAATATCATAATTCATTCGGATATGTGCATGTAAAGTTTCCAAGTTTTTCACTTCACTTCTTCCTTTGTACTGCTTATTTTTTATTTTAATAATTAATTTGTCTTTGTTGCTCGAACTTTTCAACTTAACTATTGAATTTTGGCCCAATAGCACTTAAGAATTTTACACTTTTTATTATTGTAATTTTACAACAGGGTATGTATTTTATTTTGTAGCCGGCATTTAGACAATGACTGTCAGTGTCAGGTCTTTTTCTTTCTTTTTCGTCATGGCTTCAATTCGGTAACGCTACCGTAATTTTGCCAGCGTCTAACGTTTGAGCATTGAGTGTCTTTGATCTATAAATTAATATGTTCTTAATTCAGGTCAGTGTCAGGACACACGATTCATGTCACATGCCACTATTTAATCAATATCATATCGATTTTTTTGTTTGTTTTTGTTTGTTCTATCTATTCTGTTTAAATGACCTAAATGGCATAGTGGTTTTGTAAAACATTTTTGCTATTTTTTAACGTGGTAACATGTTCCGGTCTTCCGGTTACATTGTTTTAAGAGCTAGTTTAGGAGTTAGTTATTGGCAATATTTTATTTTATTTTATTTTATTATGATAGTGATGTGAAAAATGCAATTTCTTTCCGCACAACCCGACAGATGATTATTTTAAGTAGAAAACTTTGTACCTATATATTTATGTTATATAATTATTTTATCATTGGACTTTGTTTATATTATTTGTATAGAACACGTATTTATATATTTTATACATACACATATTTTTATAATAATTTTAGTATTATTTATTTATTGTATTTGTAAATAGTATCATGTTAAATATATTTAGCGACGATGACTGTAACAGTGATAATGATTTTTTATCATCATCATCATCATCTAGTTCTACAAGTGGCAATCATAGTCTTAACATTGCTCAACCCTTGTCAGACTTTTTGGAAAGCAGTTTTTCAGATGTGCCTAAAAATTTTAATGTCATTCACATTAATGCGCAGAGCATTCCGTCATCCTATCCAGAAATGTTGGCGTCCCTTGATAATAATAACATCCATGCTATTCTAGTCTCCGAAACCTGGCTTCGTCCGTGTCTTCCTTCGACATCATATTCTCTGCCCGGTTTCATCCTAATAAGAAATGACCGCGTCGGCCGTGTCGGTGGGGGAGTAGCTATTTACCTTAAGGCCAATATTCCTTTCTCAGTTCTGAGTAAATCGCCACAACCACCACCGACATGGGCGGGTGAGCATCTTCTTATTGAAGTAATTCTCTCACACACTAAAGTTCTTCTCGGAGTCTATTATAGCCCTTCTAAAAACGTCAACTATTTTCCTTCTTTTGAGACTCTGCTAAATGAGTATATACCTACTTACAATCATTTCATTATTATGGGTGATTTCAATACTTGCCTTTTAAGAAATGATGTTCGCTCTTCTTCACTGCAATCTGTCGTCAATTCCTACAACTTACACATTCTACCTCTAAATTCTACTCACCATTTTCCCAACAGTACTCCGTCTCTATTAGATCTCATGTTTGTCTCTTCTCCTAACAATGTTTCCATACATGGGCAGTACTCTGCTGATGAATTTTCCTATCATGATCTAATATTTCTTTCATATAAAATTAAGCCTCCTAAATCTAAACCTAAGGTCATTCTGCAACGCAATTTTGGTAGTATGCATCTCTTCTTAATGACGCTGAGAAGATTGACTGGGAACCCGTCATTAATGCTCAATCGGTAGATGACCAAGTCGCTATTTTTAATACTCTTATCACGAAGCTCTACGATATTCACGCTCCTCTGCGGAAAATAAAAATTAAGCATCTCCCTGCCCCTTGGCTCACCGACGATATTAGGTTACTAATTCATAAGAAAGCCGCAGCAAAATCACGGTTTAAATCGCGTCCTACTGATACCAATAGAGATAAATACGTTCAGGCCCGTAATCGCTGCAATAAGGTGTGTAGAGATGCAATGCGCCGACATGTTCACAAAGCTGTCAACAATCAAAATCCAAGTAAAGTCTGGAAATTCCTTAAGTCTATGGGAGTTGGCAAATCACCTCAAAATTCTATTTCAAATAAAATCGATATAAACGCTTTAAACATACATTTTTCCTCTGCATCCACTATGACAAATGCGGTAAAAAATTCTACAATTAACTATCTCTCTGCCATTCCAACTCCTGATTATTCTCCTTTTACTTTCAATCAGTTCACTGAAAGTGATGTTAAGAAGAGTGTAATGTCGATTTCCTCCAATGCTGTTGGCGGTGATAGTATCAGTCGCAACATGCTATTGCCCATTCTCGACACCATCCTTCCCATCTTGTGTGTCATGTTTAATAATTCCATCACCTGTAGTGTTTTCCCAGCTATCTGGAAAGATGCACAACTTATTCCTTTACCAAAGAAACTAAATCCTACCTCCTTATCTGAATATCGTCCTATATCTATCCTTCCTTTCCTATCCAAAGTCTTGGAGCGTCTTGCCCACTCTCAAATTAACCAGTTTCTAAACAGACAAGACCTCCTCAACCCTTTCCAATCCGGATTCCGTCCTGGGCATAGCACTGTGTCTGCTCTTGTTAAGATCACCGACGACATTCGCAAAGGTATGGACGACGGCAGGCTTACTGTTCTAGCTCTGTTAGATTTCAGTAATGCCTTCAATGCCGTCGATTTCGATATCTTGCTGGCGACGTTGCGTTCTATTAACATATCTCCATCGGTGATCAATTGGTTTCACAGTTACTTGTATGGACGCCGACAACGTGTTCGCCTCGACGAGGTTTTCTCGTCTTGGTGTAATACAAATGCTGGAGTCCCTCAAGGCGGCGTGCTATCACCACTTCTTTTTGCAATCTGTATCAACTCTATTTCTAATTATTTAAATTCTCCCTACCACCTTTATGCAGACGATCTCCAAATTTACTCGCAAGCTCGGCTCTCTGACTTAAGTATGGCCATTGACATGGTAAACACCGATCTACAGCAAATTGTCCGCTGGAGTAATTCTTACGGCTTAAATGTAAATCCCACTAAGACTCAGGTTATTATACTAGGTAGTGCTCATATGATATCCAGAGTCGACTGGGCCACAATCCCTGAAATTGTTTTTAACGGGGTCGTTGTACCTTACAGCGAATCAGTCAAGAATCTTGGCATTGTTTTTGACCGCACGTTGAGCTGGGAACCACATATTAAATCGATTAGCGCTAAGCTGTTTGCATCTGGCGGGGCGTTGAGGCGTTTGCGAAATTTTCTACCCACTGCTACCAAAATTGCTCTTGCACAATCCCTCCTTCTCCCCATCCTGGAC
This sequence comes from Ectropis crepuscularia, assembly GCA_963693475.1. NCBI lineage: Eukaryota > Metazoa > Arthropoda > Insecta > Lepidoptera > Geometridae > Ectropis > Ectropis crepuscularia. The sequence goes on from OY856346.1 coordinate 28,949,830, forward strand.
TATGCAGACGTCTGCTATCTCGATCTCAAAGAAGATCAGCTAGATAAACTTGAGCGTCTCCAAAATTATTGTATAAGATTCATATTTGGCTTACGCAAGTATGATCATGTGTCTCAATTTCGTACACAGCTCAAGTGGCTCCCCATTCGCTTTCGTCGGAATGCACATATTATGTCACTTCTCTATAGCGTGTTATTTAATCCCACTTTTCCGCGGTATTTGAGGAAACTTTTTACATATTGGAGCAAAGCACATAATCTACCGCTCAGGTCAAAATATAACTTGTTCCTTCAAACACCGTCGGCGCGTAGTGAAACTTTTTATGGCAAGTCATTTGGTTTTCAAGCTGTCCAGCTATGGAACGCTTTGCCGGTCAACATTAGGCAAGCTCCATCTCTTGCTGTCTTTAAAGACCAAGTCAAACAGTTCTATTTGTTGCAGTCATCAGCAAGTTGAATTCATTATGTATGTTATATTCCTTACTGTTTAATTTGATTGTCGTAAGTAATTGTTCTTTTTTTTTTTTTCTTTACGCATATATTATTTTTCGTTATATATTAGTTTATTTTACATTTATTTGTGTATTAGGATGTACAGTTATTAATATGTAGTATTGGTATATATATATATAGTATGGTATAGAATTAAATTAGATAAATATGTAACTATTTGTTGGTATGCTATTATAAATAAGTGTAAGTATCTTTATACTCCCAATTGTACCCCCGTCTTCCATTAATCAAATCTTCTTCACCATCCTACGGTTGCCTGGAAGAAATCGCTCTTAGCGATAAGGTCGCCTATTGTTACTTTGTTATAAGATGTTTCTGTATTTTGTTTTATTATTTAAGTGCAATAAAGAGTTTATCTATCTATCTATCTATCTATCTATCTATCTACATGTGAATGTGGATGGACATTATATACTAATGTATCTAGTAGGCATCGATATAAATTAATAGATGTGCCCTGAGCACCTTGAAATTGGTAATAAACTGCGTCTCTGTATGTATCGTAAGTGGTTTACAAACAATCAATCTACTTGACCCCTATAATCGCTAGCGGCGAGATTTGCTGTGGTTCTACTTATTTTGGTTGTTGACACCGAATAATGACAGGTAAAAACGTCCGGCGTCCATCGCGTCCTGCAACCGACTAGAACGGAAAGAGTGAGCTCACTCTTCCCAACGTTGACATGATTGCGTGCGCCGTGAAGTTTGGGATGGGGCCCATCTTGCGTTCTACGATCTATGCTAGTAGGTATATTGGACTACCTTTTTTTCGTACGTGCAGGAAATGTATTTACGCATACCCTACTGCCCCGCCCGGGAGACACAGCCGCGTTATGTTGCACTCTATATCATGTATGGATATGGTGCCCCTATCTACTAATAAACCTCTATGGGGTTTCAACTCTGCCGCTGATAGTGGGAACACGGAACCGCTCTCGGATTGCTCCGATAGAATGCTGAATGCTGCCTAGATAGAATTCTAGACCACCAGAAATCTAAATGCTTGTTTTATTCTTTTCAGTTTTTTTAGTAGGTATGCTAGAACGTAGTTTTGTTCACTTTTTACGCAGTCGGGTTTTTGAGTTTTTAAATTATATTTTTTTTATACTCGTATTACTAACGACGGGTTGAACGGAACCTGTGCACAATGGTAAGCACCGCGCCTGCCCATAACAGTACAGTGTCACGCAATTATTGGAACACGAAAAGTCCAAATTACCTGACACTGCACTCGTCACCCAAGACAAAAGATGACTTATCGCTAAAATTACTTTCGAAACATTTCCCTTCAAACCGGAACACAGTGAGATATGCACATTTGCTTGACAGTAGAATAATTTTATTGCTAAAGGTGGTAGGTACTTCCGGGTAGACTATGCGAAGAGTAATACTACCTCAAAAGCTTATGTTAATTGAATTGCAAAAAGAATCTGTGAAATTATTGAAACGTATTCGATTCCCAGCAGTGCGAATATAAAATGGGCCGCTTAAGCCTTTATATTGTTGTTGATACAAAGCTGCACTTATAAAAACATAGTCAAATTATTGTAAGAAAATTTAATAATCGATTAAAAAAAATGGCATTCAGATTCGTCACGTACTTCTAACACAATTTACGTTTGAATATCACGTAGTTACTGTACCAATTCTGTGTTACACTTTTTCAGGTTCAAGCCACTAGTAAAATAATATTATGTATTTCAATTATTATGTTATTCCTAATCTTTTTTACTTTTACAAAAGGTAGCCTTGAATCAAATACAAAGACTACATTTTTTATTGTTACCAATGTAAAGGGTAACGAAGAATATAGATAACTAATAGTTTCACTTTGTTTTTTTATTGGCAGAGCCTATATCGAGGTATACTATAAGTGCACTAAATTTTCCCACTGGTGGAACTCGAAGCCTTCTCGCCAAAGGAAGGGGTTAATGCTATAATTGTAAATCGCATGTTCTACTAGCCGCTACGCTTCCACGTTTTAGTTTTTTAGTCAGATATCTCTCAATTTCCGGCATTAAGTTCGATAGTCAGCTCCTGTAATCAGTGCCGTGAATAGGGTGGTGCCGCCAGTACCCTGGCACAAGACCTAGATATCAAAATATCCAGACCAAACAGGACTATTTTTTTTTCAGTTTGCTTCAGATTAATTCCTTCTGCACCCTTGCTAGATTCCTATACACGTATCTACACGCCAGCATCATCGAAAAATCTGTTAAATTTGACAAAACATCGCGCTCATTGTATTGGCAACACACGAGCGTATTTTTGTTAAAGTAGGCCTATATATTTATGCATAGCTAGATAGCATTGCTCTAGATAGAGTACCTATAATATCTTAAAAAAGCAAGGGTACAGTTGTAGAAGCTCGCATAGCGCGCAGAAAATCTATACTAATATTATAAAGCTGAAGAGTTTGTTTGTTTGTTTGAACGCAAGGATCTCTGGAACTACTAGTCTGAATTGAACGATTCTTTCTTTGTAGGATAGTCCATTTATCGAGGAAGGCTATAGGCTATTTAACATTACGCTACTATCAACAGGAGCCGAACAGGAGTGAAAAATGTAACAAAAACGGGAAAAAATATTGCTTTTTGAGAGCTTTCGTTGCGTGACAGCATATGTCATATTTTAAAGGTTGCGTCATTAGAACCTAAATAACCGAATTTGTTCAAAATTTGAATTGGTACGACCGTATTTCGATAGATAGCGTAGCAACGCGCGCGCGTTTAGCTAGTGCTATATACGACACTATTTCATTTTGTCATCCACTGTTTACCCTGCACTGTACGCTAATCTCTTGCATCCCTAGCCTTGCAATGTTTTTGCAACCCATCCCAGTATGGTGGCAGTGCGAATGCGTGCCACAAATATAATGGCGCGTAGATATCACACAATAAGAAACCTTCTAATTAATTATCTTATTGTTCACAGCCTTATAGGGTCAAGTTTGTAGGTTTGGGTGGCACGGCGTATCACTCCCGACATTTTATTGATTACCATCTAAAGCGGTCTTGAGAGGATCAGGAAATAAAACCGTATATTTTCAGAGTACAGGACGAATACTCTCTTTCTACGAAAACGTAATTTCGAAATAAACTCTCGACTTTCCAACTCCGATTCTACTTCGATCCGACGTTTTGTCTGTTTAAATGTCCTAACCCTACTCTAATTAGAGTATGCTTAGAACATTTAAACGTCAAACAATGTTGTTTCGGACGAAACTAAGTAGAATAAGAACAGGAAAGTCGCGAGTTTTTTTCGAAGTTACATTTTCGTAGAAATAGAGTAGACGTCCTGCATTTTGGATAACTGCTTATGCATATCCCACAAAATGTTCCCACTGCTGGGACTCGGAGCTATCTCTCGCGAGCATTGAGTCAAGGACATAGAGCACAATGGTATATTTATATTTTGGGTTGGCGGATAACCTATGCCCTCGAAAGATTTTTCGAACTTATCAGTTTCCTCACAATGTTTTCCTTCACTGTTCCAAACAAAACCTACTGTACAGTAACTACAGTAATATAACCGTCTCAATGCAGTATTTAAATATCTTGTTTTTTAAAATGGGATCTTCGATTTTGTGCATGCATCTTTGAATTGTATCACAGTCTTAATTTTAATCATACTGATTTGATAACTTTGTCAACCAAGTAAGTTGACTTTATTTTTCTTTGGGCAATAATAAAGTATTCCGTTCTTTCTGACTGTTAGACTGTATTTAAGTCCAATGCAGGAAAGTTATTTGTAAACCTTGAACTATAGAATTTCAATACAATTTCAATTTTATGGAAACGCACTAAAACACCCCAGTCATTGCGAATCATTTCCGCCTTTCCAGTATTAGGTACAGTGGAAAAATGTAAGTTATTGTATTGAATAAAGTTTTATTGTTTGATCGTGTGTGAAGAATGGCTCAATTCTATACAGGAAGCGCAGTGGACGGCGTATTACACAGCTGGCGTGATCGGACTGCGGTGTGACGAATTGGGACTAGTCTATCACTACCTAGTTTTAATTATATATTTATACTATACTAGCAGCAACCAGCGGTTTCACCCACGTTCCAATTTCAAAAAATTAGCTTACCTAGAGGTATTTTTTTATCTATTTATGTACCAAAGACCAATGGCAAAATAATGGTTAGCTTCATGATAGATTTGATTACAATTACTCATACTAACTTAAATCGATTATCGAGTAGCGAATCGTACGGTTACATTACTAGTTACGTGCGTTAACAATGTTAAAATGGGCCTAAATTTTCAAAACACAAACGCATGAGTAAACGCTACGTTGGAGGGCCCGCGATATACAACCGCCTGCCGTCGGATGTACGTGACGCACCTTCCGCCGCGGCGTTTAAACGTAAGCTAATAGCATGGTTGCATGGGCACCTGTTCTACACCCTGGATGACCTATTAAAGCTACCAGATCTCTAAACATAAGTTATGTTGATTTTTGTAGCTAATTATAAGACCAGTAATTATCTTACATAATTTATTATTACTAACCAATTAATAATTATTACAACTAATTGTGATATTTTATTATTTCTGGCATACCCAATACTGTATTAAGATTAGTAGCGATATTATTGATATTTTTCACTCTGACTTGTCTTGTAATTTATCATTATTAAATAATGAATTAATACATTTGTATTTGTAATTTGAAATTGGAATTCCCAACCAAAGAGTAAATATTCGGTTTTCAAAACACAAAAGCATGAGTAAATAGCTGTACAGATTTGAAATTGGAATTCCTAACCAAAGAGGAGATAAATCTAAGATTAAAGTGGCCAGTACGACGAAAATGACAAAACACCTATTTCATATGTAAGGGCCTAATATTTTTGAGGATTTTTAACAAAGTTACTGTTCCACTGTAGAACCGTAATTTAGTCAGTTTTCTCCACGTTTTTCATTCCTGATTACCGTATCACAACTTGACTTAGAAAATAATTTTGTGTATATTTAGCGCGTGGCAAACGTGTAATAAATCTATTCTTATTTTTGCATTAAATTTGACTCAAAGTTATTGACTCAAGTACGACTCGTGTTAATGTTTGGAATATGGTGAGTTTTCATGTTCCAATCTATTTATAAAACATATTGACAGATGTAGAATAAAAAAAATTGGCCGTCATAGGAATTACCGATAGAAGTGAAAACTTATAACTCAGAATTTGATAGCTTACTTTGGAAACTATGCTGGTGAAACCGGAAAGCGTGGCTATGAGCATGGCCATGGTCCCGAGTTTAGCTGAAGATTTCTTATCATTCCCGAGCGTGACGCTAGAATTCAATTTACAGCCCACGAAAAATGTCTGTGGCGAGGCAAAAGAAGTTTTCACTTTAAAAGTGTTAGTGAATAATTAATTCAGTATTTTCCTCCACTGGTCCCCAAACCGATGGTTACCAAACACTTGATCTATTGTTCTGTGACCCGACAATGCATTGCAGGGACGGATGTTGGTATTGCTCTGAAATTGATTAGGATATCGCCACGCTTTGCCTGATAGGTCACCTTCATAGATACTTGTATAAACAAAACTACAAAGGTACTAGCTTGAGTATATAACAAATTTTTGCACTTCACTCGTGATCATGACTACATGATCTTAATTTAGGAATTAAAAACCGTGGTGGCCTGTAGTCACTGCTAGAAGGTGCGATTCACAATAGGGTACAATCCTCAAAAAAACTAAGTAGCCCGTTAGTTAGATTGGCAAAAAATATTATACACGTATTTTTTCTTTTCTTTCACAAACAAAAAATGACGAAGATACAGCGCTTCGAAGTTTCGTGTGACGTCACTTGTGAGTACGATTTTTACTCACGAGTGACGTCGCGACCCTCCACTCTTGAAGTTTGATGGTATATATCTTTGACGATTTTTAATATTATGAAAAAACAAAAAATATGTGTCAAATATTTTTCCATGATCTAGCTGACGGACTAATTAGGATGGTGTATTTTTGACCCAGTCCGGTACCCTATTCTGAGGCCGTAGGTTCGACCACCAACTCTACTCTACCCACCTGCAACTGAACTATATTTGAGATCAAAATGGCCAGTACGATACGAGTAAAACACCAATTTCATAATTATGTAAAAACCTAATATTTTTTCAAGTGCTTGTGTACTTGTTTCTCTACACCGATGGTTTTAACGGTGACTGAAAATTTCGTGAGGAAACCGGCATGTTTCAAGAATATTTCGGGGTTACGTTGCAACTGGTAACCCTTTTGGGTTCGGCGTGGTGGATTATGCCTTTAACTGTCTCCTTGTAAGAGAAAGCCCTTATTAAAGATACAATTTGCTTGAATTTTATGTTCCAACGCATTAACTAAAACTTGAAAACTAGAGCACAATAATCTTGTACTGGAAATCGATTAAGTACCTCCATTGTCAAATCATCGATAGCTAAGGTCTCGATACAAAAACCTCGGCAAAAAAGTGTTTATAGCGAACTTGCAACCGCGCAGGCTGTTTCTCACGAACATTCCGGCCGCCTGATTGCCAACCCATGGGCTTCGTACGCCAAAAAATTAATTAGCACTGTAGATAACATCTTACAATGTGAGTATGTTTATTTATCGGTTACTAGTAGTGCCCCGCGATTTTACCCGCGTATTTCCCGGGACAAAGTAGCCTACATGTTCTTTCAGACTATAGTCTGTGTTCGAAATTTCGACCAGATTCGTTCAGCCGTTACGACGTGATTGAGCAACAAACTCCCAAACATCGACATTTATAATATTAGTAGGTTTACTCTATTGGGTGCACCCCAAGGTTTGACCCACATATTTCATTGATCCTGTTACGTTCCCGGGACAAAATTTTGACACTGTGTAATTCCATATTATTCTAATATCTATGTTCCGAATTTTATTGAGATTTTTTGAGAGATGTGTTGCCTTCGATGTCGCAATACCCTTTGATTGCGCAATTTTTGAACGAGCCTGTTGTTGCTTTAATGGTTTGTATCAGTAAAGTTTTCTAAACTTTGCAGCAGATAATTAAATTATCCGCCATTCACGTCTGCAACCGTAGGTACTAGTATCGATTCACTATTTTACCTGTGCAGTTTTCGTTCCCTTTATTTTACACACAAAAAGTAACCCACAGTAAAAGGTAGCCCATATGCAATTCCAGGCTAAAATGTATCCCTGTTCTAAATTTCATCTAAATCCATTCGGTACTTTTTGCATCTGTCTGTCCCGTTTAGAATATCAATGGGACATATTTTAATGCTACTTACTCCAAATAATATAAATTCGAAAGTTTCCATGTTAACTGGTTAACAACGTTGGAACAGCTGAACATGTACACAGACAGCATGTAAGAACGGGAACTACTCGGGTATAAAGGCAGAGCGCAACTAGTCTTAATATTTAAAAATCCATTGAAAAAGATATATAGAAACATGTTATTGAACACATCAAAATAAAAATAATTCACAAGTTGAAACTAGTTAAATACTTAAAGTTAGTGCGACAGCTGATGGCGGCCGTATCGCTAATAGCGATCTCTTCCAGGATAATGATGTTTATTCACAGTGATATTTTCACCAAGTTGATCGATATTCACGAAATTTGGCTTTTAAGTGTAATTTAGTACAACTTCTTTTTTTATTTCGATGACGGATATCGATAATCTTCTTCTTATATATAAAATTCTCGTGTCACAGTGTTTGTTTCCTTACTCCTCCGAAACGGCTTTACTGATTTTAACCAAATTTTATATGCATATTCTGTAGGTATGAGAATCGGCTACTAGCTATTTTTCATACCCCTAAGTGACAAGGGTTTCACTAAGGCAAAACAACGTTTGCGGGGTCAGCTAGTAATAATATATAATTAACAAATTACTTATTAATGTTGATTGTTGTTATTGGTCCCAAATTTCACAAGTCTCAAAAAGATGGCGCCTCAATAGGCTACAAAGATTAGTTGTTCAACGCAAACAAAGTTAGGGAACCTCTAGTAGTATATAACTTTCGAGTTATAGATTCATGTAACAATGTACTCTGTTGATATCACTGTCATCGATAATAATCGTTAATTACGGTAAACTTCCCCACACTCGCGCAATATCTCACAATACGCTCTCTTCAGCGTACAACAAAAACATGCCCATCGGGGACGGATCTCACAATTCACAAGTCTTGTCACTATCTTAATAAGAATGAATAGAACAGCGAACTTTCTTGATGATCGCAAAGGATTGAAAAATTTCCAAGTAATGTTAAGCTTAATCAGACTCGACTCGGGGAGACTTCTGTCGCAAGGAGAGAGTCAAGGCCATAATCCACCACGCTGCCCCAGGGTAGGTTGTTGAATGACACATGACCGCGAAAGATTTCAGATACATGTCGGTTTCCTCACGACGTTTTCCTTCGCCGTTTTAGGTTTCAAACTTAAACTTATAGATTATTATTTACTTTAGTTATATTAATATGATATCTGTTTGAAAGAAATCGTTTTAACCGATAAGGGCGGCTTTTTAATATAGCTTGCAGAAGATATTAGCAAAAAATATTAATTTATTTATCCGAGAGGTCAAATCTTGAGATTTAACTGTAAGCATACTTGTCTTAAAAAATCGTTCCTTTTTTATTCAAGTTATTGAAGAAAAGGGTACCGAATGCGACTGAAACTTTAATTGGACTAGACCGACCATATTATACGTGAGTAACCGAAACCAATTGCTTGCACCGTCAAAACTCTACCTTTTCCACGCAAAAAAATAAATCAAAATAATTATTTGGATGGTGACTGAGTCAAAATATGTCATCTTATATGTAAAATTCTCGTGTCACAGTGTTTGTTTCCTTACTCCTCCGAAACGGCTTTACTGATTTTAACCAAAATATATATGCATATTCAGTAGGTCTGAGAATCGGCTACTAGCTATTTTTCATACCCCTAAGTATTAGGGGTTGTTCACCCCAAACATTTTTTTTTAATTTTTGGTCAAATTTTTTTGTTTTTATCCTTACTAATATTATAAATGCGAAAGTAACTCTGTCTGTCTGTCTGTCTGTCTGTCTGTAATGATTTACCATCTAAACCAGTGAACTGATTTTAATGAAATTTGGTACATAGATAGACTAGACCCCGAGAAAGGATATAGGCTACTTTTTATTGCAGAAAAAGGGTTGGAGGTTGAAGAATGTAACAAAAACGGGGAAAAATATTTCTCTTCGAGAGCTTTAGCTGCATGTGCCATTCTCCTTGGTATGCGCTGAAGTCTGATGACAGATGACAGGACATGTCGGTCTTTAATTGAAGGTTACGTCATTTTAGGTAAACAAATTTTCAATAATGCATTGTTTACATTAAAGTATTATCAAATTAAAAATCTCCCTAATCTTATATTGTAATGTTGTTTATATAAAATTTGTCCGTTGATTTTTATACCTCTACACTAAACATTACTATTTTACCATACTATTCACATACAATCGTAGGTATATTGGAAGTGCTTGAAGGAAGAACCCTGCTGCCTCGATTTCACACTAAAGAGGTTTTTAACAATCTAGCTCAAGATAATCTGAAGAAGACTGATCACCTGAATGAAGCATCATACTACAATGAAAAACATACAGAACATGTATTAACGACGCTCTCAATGTTCAAACGCTGGACGTTGGCGAAATTGCGGTGGTACCCATTACCGACTGGTAAAATGTATTGTTTGCGGAGGTATTTTTATAAACACGATGTTCGGATAAACATTTATCCGAACGAGTACATTATTTATCACAAATATATAATTTTGAGCAAAATCGCCGTTGGTATTATTTGATTTTAATGAATATTTTAGGAAATATCTTAGTTTTAAAATAACTCTGCAACAAAAATAACAAAAAAAAATACAAAATAGACCACTTTATTGTGAGTACGTGGTACAATGATGTTTCTTAGCGTTGTCTTCCAGATCCTCGAGGCGATGTAGCAACAGAGGCGGAACCGCGGCCATCACTATGCTAATGCGTGACCATGCGTAAATGTATTCTCCCACGTAAAAAAGGCACATAATTTTCAACTATATTAAATGATCGCGGCGAATAGAAAGAAGACGGCGGACAGCCGCCGATTGCTCTACAAGATACCATTTGCTTCCTTTCCGAGGGGATCCCGCATAGACAAGGCGAGGGGTTCAGTAGCCGTGGCCTGATCATCCACAGTGAAGCTAAGAGAAACCCGCAGTGGGACTGCTAACCAGGGCTATGGGCTCCAAGCCTTGCCTTCCTAGCAATGCGGTCAGGAGGGAGTTGCGCAGCGTAGACGGTGTCGGCGCGAATGAGACGTGCCGCGATGTTTGGTGGTACGCACCGTGACCGTAGAGAAGAGGATGAAAGAGATGAGAGGCTGAAGAGGAATACCGGTATAACGGTGCACCACTCTCCCTGCCCACTGTGGCCTTGCGTGGTCGCCAACGTATGATGGCGAACGCGGTGGGAGTGTAGAGGCAGAAGAGTGCCGGTATATCGGTGAGCTGCTGTCCCCGTCCTCTTCAGTCGGATGGTGGTAGGTGACGAGGACGACCATTTGGCCCGCCGTGAGAGACAAAGGGTGTCTAGACGTGAAGATGTCTGGTACCCACTCTGGTGATCACGGTGTGCACTGTCCCGCGCCGGGTTCACAGAAGAGTGCAAGAACATCCCGGTGTTTGCGCGGTTTGTGGCAAAGATGAATTAATACTGCCGAGGTTTTAGCCGGTAGGGTAGGGCCGGTAGGGCATGGTGTCGAATCCGACACAAATCGACTATTCCCTTCAAGCGCAATGGTATGTCAATGCATTACCTCCACATAAAATGGTACCATTTGCCTTTTAATTTCAAAACAAGACAGTTTCCCGTTAAGTAGTCGTATGCTGAAACTATTATTAAAGCACAGGGGCAAACATTTAAGCACCTAGAAATCGATTCTTTGCGCCAAGACTGTTTTTCATACGGACAACTACTTAGGTATCTGAAGCGTTATCAAGATCGTCAGGTTACAGAATTTGTTCTTCTACCCCAAGAATTAAAAAACTAAAAATATCGTATATACAGAAGTACTTTAAAATACCTGTACTATGAAACACATTTTACTAGAACCCAGTACTTTTACGTAGCGTTTCTTTATTCTTTTGGTATAGTTCTCTTACTGATCATAGCTTTTTATAGCAATAGATATTTTAGTAGAGATTTTCCTCAAGTAGCCGTGGGTGAAACTGCGGGTCACAGCTAGTATTTTTATAATGTGGCGTTAAAAATACATACAACTCTACATTTTTACCCTTTTATCACCAACCCCTGTTTTTTTAAAGCCATTTCAGTTATTTAATCATTTGACAGTGAACTCCTAAACGACGGGACCAATTTGAATGTTTTTTTTTGTGTGTATTCGAAGATGGTTTAAATTCACAAATAAGCCCGGCAGATGGCGCTGCAGACAGTGTCTAAGTTATGTCCGAGCGAAGCCGGAACGGGCCGCTAGTTCTAATCTAAATCTTATCTAAAGTCCATACATTTTTAATTTTAAAAAATTATGAAAAATCAACAAATATATTTATCATCAAACTTCCGATAAGGGGGCTATGGCGTCACGTCTACATAAAAGTGGTTATAGACCTGACGTCACTCGAAACGTCTGTGCTCTATATCTTCGCCATTTTTTTTGTGGAGCAAATGTTGTCTTAAAACAGGAGTTAAAGAACCCTGTGCGCCAGCATTTGGAAAAATACTGATAAGTAGGCACAGAGTATATCTATATGGCTTCTCTTATCGAAAATAAGTTGTCATTGCACCACCGTTCACCTGATGTTAAACGATTTTTTTTTTACCATTTATAGGTTTACACTTGACCACAATCTCGCCTGATGTTAAGCGACGATGCGGTCTAAGATGGAGCGTGTTTACCTAGAAGAAACCGATTCACTCTCGATTTGAAGACACCAAGATTATAACCATCGGGAAAACCCACTCAGGCAACTCATTCCACAGTCTAAACGTTCTTATAAAAAAAGTAGAGTCAAACCTCTTCGTTCGTGTCTTTGGAGCATCAACCATGAAACGATGCCGCTTCTTCGAGCTACGAGAGGTCCGATAGAAAAAGGGCTAGGTGGTATTAGATCATGCAGATCAGATGCACACTCTCCGAAGTGTATCCGATAATAGACCGATAAGCTAGCAATTTTTCGGCGATGTTCAAGACTTTGCAGTCTTTTTATCACAAGGATAGATGAATCTTAGTTTCTCGAAAAATTTTAACAAGCTATCTTTGTATTTGTAAGCAGTACTTGTAGCCCCGACTGGTGCGTGGTACAAGCGGCCCCCGTCCGCAGTGTAGAAACACTACGCACCACAGTCTCCCATACATTGTTCGGTGTGAGAACGCCGCGGTACCCGGAACTTTCCAACTCGTAGATATCGTGATACAATATCCCTTCCAATTGTGAAATTTCGGATTACTGCTTTTACTACAATTACTTATTGGTCATGGGTTAATTCCCGTCCAGGTTCTCGGAAATCTCATACTTGTGTGATGAATAGAAATGTTTGGATTCAACTTTAATCCATTAATATCTCAATAGATATTATTATCCCATTATGAAATTTGACATTCAGCTGACATAAGACCAAATAATGATATATTGTATCATGATGAATTAGTTTGTACTGTATTTAATTTTGACATTCTTTGAGTATTTACATGAATATTATAATTAACGACATTTTTGATTTATTGATTATATACATTTATTGCACTTTATACATTCTTTGACATTCCTCACATGGATGAACTGCAAGATCTACTAATGCAAGACCTTAGACCCTGGATGGACATATTGATCAAACTCAAAAACACAAGACAATATCCTGATGAAACACAAGACGTTGGCGAAATTGTGCTCACCAAACATTTATCTCACACAAATATATATCACAACCAAGTAGAAGCCAGAAATTAATCGAAGATGAAGAATCAGATGACTTAAATAAAAACCAGAAATTAATAGAAGATGAGGAAGAAGAAGACTTCAGCTGACTATTATTTAAAAATTAAGACTAAGAAATTGTCTTGCCAGACATATTGCATGCCTCTCGCAGAGGCCAGTTTGTATGGGGCAACTTTTAAAATGTTTGGTATTATCTTATCTTACCTACAAACAGCAATAAAGATTTTTGTATTTGTATTTGTATTCATCTGGGTGTTTCTATGCATGTCCTTTCTGGGAATAGAACCCACGACAAAGGACTCTAAGAGCAGACTTACCTACTACTAACTACCTAAGCTACATAATTAGGGAAACAGGAATGATGCTGGTACAACTTCGTTGCCAACTTATTATAACTTTTAATGTTAGAGAAATTACAGGGCTTAGAGATTTAACATCTTAGATTTCTGGGTGACGAGCGCAGTGCAGTGCTAGGTAATGATTTGGACTCTTCACGTTTCAATAGCTGCGTGTCACTGTGCTGTTATGTGGCTGGCATGTTGCTTACCATCAGCCACATGTCCTGCTCGTCTCGTCACTCTTCATTTAAAAAAAAAATATGCGAAAAAACTTGTTCCTTCTCAGAAAAGAACTTATAGTTCCATAATTACGTTTTTTTTATAACAACTATTAATGACATTAAGCCCGTTATTAATAAACAAAGCTTATTCCCATAGCTTTATATATTCACCGTCAAGTCATTTTTATAATAGCGTGTCCAACAGACATAAAGTACAACCACTTTGAGCCTCTGTCGTAATAAATAGTTGTACAGTTTCTTTACACTTCTAAAGTCATTTTCGATATGTGTTTATTGCGATAAAGAGCTGCAGTCGAAACATTTTTGTGTATAAGTGAGTTCGCTGTAGTTACATTGTTTATTTGATAACAATCTCGAATTGTCCAGCCATTTGTGTATAATGACTATAATAAATACACATACATACACATAACACTGTGTATGTTCAACGGTAGCATTGAAGCTGATGATAGGAGATGTTGGTAGTATACGATATAGTAAAGTAGGTATTTTTGCGAGAAAAGTAGATTCACAAAATTGTGAGGTGAGAACTTGAAATCCACCAGCACTTCTGAGTATTTTTCCATATGTATCTAGATTAAAAAAATGTGTTTTCACTACTGGCTTTAACGTTGAAACCTTGAAACTGAAAACTTTGTGAGATAATTGACTTGTTCGGTTTACTTGGATACATCTTTCGAGGATACCCGTCATTTATCAATCCACACTTGGCCAGCGAGGTGCATTATGACCTTAACATTCTCAATGTGAGAAAAGGGCCTGAATTCTAACAGTCAGACCACAAAAAGGGCTGAGATTTGTTATAGTTGTTATTTCTTTCATATAACATGTTATCTTCAAAACGGGAATCATTTATTTGTCTGTTTCGAAAACTTTGGCACATGCAGTTATTTTTAGCTGTGCCAAAACGTTTTTTTTAATATTGAGTGACGAGACAAGTTTTACATTTGCCTGATGGTAAACAACATGCCTGCGCATAAAATCACAGTAAGACGCAGCTATTGGATCATTAAGAGTTCAAATCATAACTGCACTGCACTCGTCACCTAGTGATACGAGATGTTTTATCTATATGCCCTGTAATTTTACTAGAAACATTGTCCTTCAAACCAGAACACAGTAGAATAGCTCGCAATGGTGTGGTATATCCACTTGCGGACTCTGCAAAGATACCTACCACTAATGAAAACGTATTTTATTTAAAGGCTGTCCACCCAACAACGAGCTAAAAACTGATTAATTGACATTTTTGTCTATGCGAGTTCATATTTATGTCGTAACAAAGTTCGAAAATGTCTGTATCAGTTTGATTAATTTTACTCAAGCCATTAAATTTGCTTTGCCTCGGCTTGAGTAGTAGCCCACTAAGTGTTCCCATTGCTGGGACTCAGGGCCTTCTCTCGCAAGCAGATAGTCAAGGCCATGATCCACCACGCTGGCCCAGTGCGGGTTGGCGGGTGACGGCTTGAGTAAGCCTTCAGTAAATGGCTTGATTATGAGAAGGTTAATATGTGTGGTGTTATTTTCACTATTACGGATTCATGCTCAATTCGATTCGATTCGAACTTTTATGGTTATTTGATTTTAGTAAAAAAAAGAGAAGACAATGTCGAAAACGCTTTTAAAATAAATAACATGTTTCCTAGAGATATTTATCTTATAACTTCGGGTGACGAGCGCAGTGGTTATTTGAATTCTTCATATTCGAATAACTCAATAGCACTGTGCTGTTAAAAGCAAGCGTATTGGTTAACTACCATCAGGCAAACGTCTTGCTCTTCTGGTCACTCTATGTTAGAAGAAAAAAAAATTGATACATAGTTAAACATATTAACGTAAGAAATAAGTATTACGTAAAAGTAGTTGTATATAACAGCCTAAGTAATATTCCTATAGACGTTATGTCCTTTTTGGGCTACTATCTCTAGGTATTGCTCTTAGGATAAGCACTTAGTGTTTTTTTTTAATGTAGTATGTTTGTGTGACGTGGATTTTTAGTAAGATTTAGCTTTTCCCTTAAGATAAACTTGTGGTGTTCACATTATTTTCCGGTAAATACCGAATTATTTACCTGAGTTGGTGAAACCAAATAAATTAAGATTTTATCACATAAAAATTTTTTAAACAAAAAAATTACAGAATATCTGAAAAATAAAGTACCGATTTACGAATTGGCGTGAGAAGCTAAAAAATTAATGAAAACTTATTGTATATACGTGTACATTTATTATGAACTCACCGCTGCATGTTGTGTGGCATCATTGACGTCTGTCTCGAAGTTCCACTGCGCCGCCACATTGTTCGTGCACTCCTTGGAAGCTTGCTCATCAGCCGTCAACAAGAAGTCCCTAATTTGCTGCAGATTCACTTGCTGAAACCTGTTATCTATCTGATTATTGTCCACACCCCGGTTAAAATCGTACGGATTCGACCCCACGTAATTAGGATCATTTCTCACGAAATTTGGGTCAGTTCTTCGGAAGTTCGGATCATTATTGATGTCGATCCTGTCTTCTCTGTTGCCATCGTAAGGTCTCGATGTCGAACTAACTCCGGTTCCATACCCAGCTGTTGAGCTCGGGTTTCTACCGTTTCCATAATCCAAACTAGGATACCCATTGTTGCTTATATCTGGATTGATTCTGCTGTAGGGTGTCGAAGACACTGGGAACACGCCTGGAGTATTCGGACTTACAGGTCGTGCTGTGCTGTATTGAAAGTTTGAATTCAAATCGTATTGGTTCCCGGGAGAGTTAATAGAGCTTGGACTACTCGAAAAGCCGAATCCATTTCTTGGCGTACTGGATATCGGGGGAAGATCTAACTGAGGGGATCCTTTGCACGTGAAAATGAGGGTTAGTGATAGAAGGGTTTGAAACCAACGATTGTGTTTAAGAGTGGCCATGGCTACAGGCCGACGCAGCCTAGTTTCTCCGCGACAAGCAATGGTGCGTGGTGGACGGATCGCGCGCTGCGACTGTTGCCTATGAACTGCGGCTGCAGCCGTGTGAACTAGCTTTGTCTTCAGCCGTACGTCATCAGTCGTGCCAGGGTCGTGAAAATGAATCAAGTTCAGAATCAGCCGACATTGGTGGGTGCACGGCGAATCGTCGTGGTAGGTACGAGTGTGCAGGAGGGGGTAAAATTTCGGACTTAATTAACCGCAAGCTTGTCATTCAATTGAAAACAAAATAATGTGGAAAAAATCTTCACACAACACAAATCAGCCCCAAACTAAGCAAAGGTTGTACTATGGGAGTCAGATGGCTGATATATTACTTACACAGGACTAATTCACCATCTAAATCATTGTCTAATTATGTAGGTACGTCCCAATTTTCGGCAGCGTTATAATGGCCGTGGTTACAAAAAGACTGTACATAAATAATGATTAAGTCCTTTGTATAATACAATGTTTTCAAAATGGGTTGAAATCGTTTAAGTCTAAAAACCACATTCGTAAAACAAACTTACAATCAAATTATGGATAGATGTTCTAAGACTTAAAATAAGTAGAAACAACGAGTCAAAAAGAAATAAAGTATAGAGTAACGAGCAAGACATGTGGCTGATGGTAAGCAACATGCTTGCCCATAACAGCACAGTGTCACGCAGCTACTAGAACATGAAGAGTACAAAACATTACCTAGCTATGAATTGCGCTAGTCATACATTCACTGCCTTAGTCATACAGAGATGTATGATGATATTTATTTCTCCTGTAAATCTCTCTGAAATAATTGTACATCTCTCAAATATTTGCATTTGATTGGAATCGAACCCACCTACTTCTCCACAGGCAAAACAATTACCTTCTAAGTTACGAGGCAATTAATTTCACAACCAGGGTAATTATTCCTAAAATTAACTAATCATGGTAGTTATTTCACGGTTTAACAGATGATACTCCGTGTGTCTCCTAGTTAATCAAATTACGCGGTGTGGCAAATTGGTTTTTGTTTCATTATTTTACCAATACCCTAGTTATGGCTGTTAAGTAACAGAATACCCTTGATTGTAACAACCGTTAATTGATTATAATGACAAGATATGAAAGAATGAATGAAAATTCTTAACTAATTAAAATTCATTTTATTTTTATGATAGACTAGCAGCGCCCCGCGGTGTTTTACCCGCGAAGTTCCCGTTCCCGTTGTTCCCGTTGTTTATTCCGGGATAAAAAGTAGCCTATGTGTTCTTCCATAATCTACCTATGTTCCAAATTTCAGCCCGATCCGTTCATACGTTAGGACGTGATTGAGCACAAACATCCAAACATCAAAATATCCAAACATTGACATTTATAATATTAGTAAGATAGTAGATTAGTAAGATACGTACAAATGAAACAACTGGAAAACAGTAAAACTAATGAAACAACTGGCGGCGTTATCGTTTAATGTGATTTTTTCCAGGCAACTTTGGGATGAATATAACTCTTGGAAATATTCATGACGTAAACTTTGTTGCTCACCAGCAACAAACACTATTGATACACGTTTATGTGATAGTTTTAATGTACATACTTTTAAATTTTACATGAAGTGTAAAAAATGTGAAAAGGTGGAGGTTTCCATAAGCTTTACTTAGGTATATTTAAGTCCTAACCGTAAGATATAGATAAAAATTACTAACCATAACTTTTTTTTACCATGCCCTGTGATTTTCTGGAAACATTGCCCTCCAAACCGGAACAGTGGTGTTTGCACATTACTGCGTGGCTGTAGAACTGGCAAAGGTCTGGTACTTCCCCAGGCGGGCTCGACTACTACAACTAAGACCACATACAATGAACCATCAACGAACAATCGATTCCAAAGTAAAAATTATTGATCAATTAATACTTACTTACACAAAATTAATTCATACCAAAAAATAATTTTGTTCCAAACTTAAGGTCAAGCCACGCGAGCCGAAAATTTCTCAAAAACTCAACAATTTGAAGAAGCATTAGAATGCAAATGTTTTGTCTTGTGAGGGAAACTTGATAAACAAATAAATGTTTATGTCAATTAGGTATTTAATAACATAAATTTTAAATGTAATTTTTTTTGACGTGATAACGTCTTATAATTCGATGAAGCCGGCTGCACGCCCGCAAAACTGTAACGTTCCGCCGTTACCGTTAGTTCGTCATCGCATCGTGCCATGCGGACGAAGCTGAGCGCTGAGGGCGTCACCCGCCGAATCGAGCGGTATCACTACTCGCGCTATCAGCGTACTGATTTCTTAAGACGTTGTCACGTTCAACTATCGTCAGTAAACCGACTTTACAGACAACCATTTTTTTACTTAATATATAAGCCTGAAATTTTCAGAAACATGCCTGGCCAGAAAAGCAAAGCGCCATACAGCTTTAAACGTGAAGAATCCAAATCGCTACCTAGCTCTACACTGCGCTCGTCACCCAGATGTATAACATGATTAATTTCTTAACCCTGTAGTTTATCTGGAAACATTGAACATGGATCACAGTTGTATTAGCACGTTATTACTTGACGGTAGAACAACCAAAGGTGGACTCTGCAAAGAGTTCTACCACTACAGTTATTTGAAGTGAAAACTTCTTTTGGCGCGCCTAGACAGATTTTTCGTAGGCTGTGAATTGTTTTTTTTTTTAATATTGGTGAACTGATGAATTGTCCACCAATATTTAAACACAACACCATCTGGCCCCAAACTAAGCAAAGCTTGTATGATGGCGGCCAGATAGCTGATATAGTTTTAAATACATACTTATTATACATAGAAACACCCAGACACAGTGCAAACATTTGAATTCATTACACAAATATTTGCATTGGGTGGGAATCGAACCCATGACCCTCGGCTTCGCAGGCAGAGCTACTACCAACTAAGCCTCGTGGCCAGTAAAATTCTACCGTGACGCTCGGGTATGATAAGAAATCTTCGGGTAAAATCGGGACCATGGCTATTGGCCATCTAGAAATACGTCAGCCAATGGGAACTGCTGAAAGGGCGTGGCCAGGCCATCATGGCATGGCCATCTAGAAACGCATCAGCCAATGGGAAACCTGACGCATTTCTAGATGGCCATGCCAAGATAGCGAGGCCACGCCCTCCGGTTACACCCGTGTAGTTTCCAAGGTAAGCTATCAAATTCTGAGTTATAAGTTTTCACTTCTATCGGCAGTTCCTATGACTGCCAATTTTTTCCGGTTTTCTCTCACTATGCTAACAAAACGTTATGTAAAAAAGAAACGTATTTCCCAAAGGACTAATATCCAATTAAGATAATGAATTCAGTTGTATAAGGCGACACTTAACGATTGCACAAGTCTTAGTGCCCGGGCGGTCCACACCCGAACAACGTTCGACAATTAGAAGACTATTTCGTGTACGTGTTAAGTTGTTGTATAACAGAATAAGAGCTGTTCTAAACCGATTTTTGTAGTAAGACTCTTTGCAGTGGTCGCTAGGATGTTCCCATTACTCTGTCAGTGTGCCTGTTACTCTAGAATCAAACAAAGTCAAAGTTCTTTATTCATAAATCACAGATTACTGATTCTAGTAATCTGTGTTATAAGTATCTGGGGGCACGGCAGTGCCCCCGCCAAGTCGAGCGCGAAGCAAACACTGCCGTACCATCCTTTACTGGAACCATTTCGTCACATTTTCAGGCCCCTATTTGAGAACCTCTGGATAAGACTAGAACCCTGAAATTTTCGTCATCTAGTAAGCTATAATCACGTACTAAAAATCCAAAATTTCAAGTCTGTACGTCATTTAGTTCCGAAGTTAAGCGAAAGCAAAGTTTCGCATTTACGACACTCATTCACTCACTCATGATCATCAAAATAGAACTAGTACTTCCCATAAACTCAGAGAGCTGAAATTTGGTACAGACTTAGGGTTTAATGGCCACATAAAGGAAAAACTATAAAAACGAGGAATATCAAAAATCTGGAGTACCTGGTGGTATACCTGGTTATTTGAAAACACGCCTTTACAAAAAAAATTCAACTTTGTTTGTGTCTTCATTTGATGTCAAAAATCGAAGGTCTGAAGTATCTGATGAAGAACCCTCAGCTTGTCTCAGCTGTATAAGAGATACAGTAGTGCCCCATTCTACTATTGGTACATAAAAAAATCGACTGTCATTGTAAAAATCCAGCGTAGTGGGACACATCTTCTAATTTAATCTAGCCTATTGCTTCCCACTACTGGGCGAATGCCTCCCCTTCTGCTTTTAATACGCATACATATAAAATGAAAGGAAAACTCTGGATAAGGCTAGACTGGCTTTTATTTATTTGCAGTCTTCTTCCAATCTTCTAAAGTTATTTGCCTATTATGGAGAGTCCACTTAAAAAATGAACGCGAATGGGCAATACGAAAAACTGTTGCTACTGTACAAGAATCAGAATCGGAAAAAAATAATGTGTCAAATAATACATCTAATATAATAAATCAATAAGTCCACGTTTCTACAAAAAGAAGTGAAATCCCACCAAAAACATTCTGTAAAAAACTAGCCAAGTCTCGATGAAGCTGCATATTTATCTCTAAAAAGTAATGAAATCTAGACAAAGCCGTGCCAAGTCTAAGGTTCCTTACTGCGATTTCTTTATTATTATAGTTAATGTTGTGTGACTTGGCCGTTGAACATTCTTTATACGTTAGTCCGTTAGTGGATACAAGTCAATTTTGTTTACACGTTACGTTGTATCTTTTTTTTTTAACTGTAATAGGTTCGCACTTGACCACCATCTCGTCTGATGTTAAGCGACGATGCGATCTACGATGGCACGTGCTTACCTAGAAGAAACCCATTCACTCTCGATTTGAAGACACCCAGATTGTAACCATCGGGAAAAACCCACTCAGGCAACACATTCCACAACCGTTCTTATCACAAACGTGGAGTCAAACCTCTTCGTTCGTGTTTTTGGAACATCAACCATGAAACGATGTCGCTTTTTTGAGGTACGAGAATTCCGATAGAAGAAAGGGCAAGGTGGTATTAGATCATGCAGATCAGTTGCACACTCTCCGAAGTGTGTCCGATAAAAAACCGATAAGCTAGCAATCTTGCGGCGATGATCAAGACTTTGAAGTCTTTTACGCACAAGAGTGTCATTGCCTATGAGCCTTTTAGCACGTCTCTCAATCGATTTCAGAGTCTCCAGCTGATAGCTAGCTTAGCCTTAGCTTAGATAGCTTAGCCGATCCATCCCAAAGATGCGAATAGTACTCCATACAGGAGCGAATGTGTGCCTTATACAACGTGAGCAACTGCTCAGAATTGAAATATCTTCGCACCTTTCAGAGGACACCCAGTTTTTTGGCGGCTAATTTAGCCTTAGACTCAATATACGTGCCAAAGTTGAGCGTCGATGACAAAGAAACGCCCAAAAGCTCGAGATGGTCAGTAACCGGCACGGATACGCCTCGAAAAGTAGGAGCCAGTGTGAATGGACTCCTTTTAGCGGAAAATAAACACGCCTGTGTTTTTCCTTCGTTAAACTTAATTAACTTAACTTTTCGATTAACTTCGTTGATCTGTTGTAACTACTTATGTTTGTTAAGCGAGATAATACCCTATACTGGTATTGGTAATTGGACGCTAGTGTCTCATAATAGGCTGTTGTTAATCAACAGCAACACCTGCATTCAGCATCGAATGCTGACTTCTGCTCAATTTTTTTTTGGAGCGTCTAATCAACCACCTATCTGACATAAAATAGACTTACAGACGGAATGAATAGAAGTCCGTCTAAACTGGAAATATTTTTTTAACTGTTTGTTTCCGGCTCGCCTACACATAAGTATTATTGAAATTCTTTATTGTTCACACCATATAGGATACATACAGTTTAGGTAAATAGTAAGACAAAAACAATTGACTGGTTATTGAATCAACGTTTTCCAAGTGGCCATTTTCCATCGTCAATGGTAGCGGTTCTGGCGACAGATTGGTGCCGTGGTGTCATGGAGCACCTGGTTTTGTACCCTTGTGTACCTTTCAACGGCCAATTCACACAACATTTACTATAATAATAAAGAAATCGCAGTAAGTAACCTTAGACTTGGCACGGCTTTGTCTAGATTTCATTACTTTTTAGAGATAAATATGCAGCTTCATCGCGACTTGGCTAGTTTTTTACAGAATGTTTTTGGTGGGATAAAATTTACGCGTCAATCAATGAAATAAACAGAGAAAAGAACATCCAAATAGTACCTATAATTTTTTTTAAGTTTATTGCACGATAATTTTTTTATTATTATCTTACATATAAGAGGTCAAACAGTCACTTTACTATGCTATGGTTGGTCATGCAAAGTTTCCAGAGATATTTTAGATAAAATAAATGAGTCTTCGAATATCTCCGGGTGACGATCGTAGCGAAGTGTAGACAGTGATTTATTTTCTACTTACTCGTTATATACAGGAAGTGTGTTTTGTAAATATATAGAATGCTTCCTGAGATGTTTTCGGCATGCGTTAGTTTGTGAGTATGTATATAAATAATAAATAGGGCTCTGAGCCTGAGTTAGCCCAAACATCGGTATGGACCGAGAGCCACACCATAGTATCGTATCTTTACCAAATAATTCTACACGGTTAAATACTGCGGAGCGCTGTGCAGGGGCAGGTTTATTAACGATTTGGTAGTTCCATAAAAAATCAGAAACTTGAACAATCGTTATGTACATTCTCAATATTACCTATGAATACACATACATGGAAACAATGACACGTGGCCAAAATGGGAACTAACGCCGTCAGGTCTTCAAGCCAACCAGGGATGCCGATGCCCGATTTCCCGATGCCCACGCCCTCCTGACAAAATCATCCAATTGCCATTATTTCGTGGTACGCCTATACATACTTACTAGCTGACCCCGCAAACGTTGTTTTGCCATATAAATAAAGGTATGAAAAACAGCTAGTAGCCGATTCTCAGACCTACTGAATATACATATAAATTTTGGTTAAAATCAGTAAAGCCGTTTCGGAGGAGTAAGGAAACAAACACTGTGACACGAGAATTTTATATATAAGATAATATACAGCGGTGTTGGTCACCAGTTCACTTGTTTTTTTTTCATCCCAATGCGCCTAAAGAGGTTTTCACTTCGGATAAATAATGTTTAAGTTAGAAAAAGTCAATATTTTTAAGTAAGTTAAGTAAGGCCTTTTATTTATCACAGCTGTCACCACAATGAATTTACTCACATTAATTACCTATTCATATTTATTTATTTATTTTATTTAAGTAGGCGTATTATCAATGTGTATATTAGTTTGTTGTAGGTTAAAAGTAATAAAATAAAGGTATTCTAAGTATTAGCATGTATGATTATTGATATGTATGTTTATGTGATACCTTTAGTCACACTGTACCCTAACCCCGTCTATTTCCATTTCATGTTTCTCTCCATCCTTCGGTTGCCTGGAAGAGATCGCTTTTAGCGATAAGGTCGCCATTTGTTTAACTTGTTCTAGGCTAAGTCTCTTTGTTTTGTAAGTTTTATATTGTGGACAATAAAGCGTTTCTATCTATCTATCTGTCTATTTTAAACAGCCAAATGAGCGGCATGAGAATTATTGGCAACAAAGGAAATATGTGAAATGTATCGGTTTGTTGAATTTAAATTTAGTTTTGATACGAGTACCTCATACTTTTATAACGGGTATTTTCTTTCTATCGGACTGCTGACGTTACAGAGAATCGAGTGAATAGTACTCTACTTTTGTGATAAGAACGCCTAGGCTGAGAAATATGTTGCCTGAGTAAGCTTTTCCTTGTGGTTACAATATTGGTGTCTTGAAGCCAAGAGAGTGAATTAGTTTCTTATATGTTAATATGCACATAAACATACATCGTACATCATCGCACTTAGTCTGCATCGTTGCTTAACATCAAGCGATATGGTGGTCAAGTATAAACTTACACTATTGTAGGGTTGTAGTTTAGTTCAAACAAGCAATTTGCTACAAAAGAATTTGGCCCTAGTATTCTGTGAACGACGTCAATGTAGGTCGCAGTAAAATAGGTTCAGAAGACAGTGATAAGAAAGGGAAAGTGATGCGATAACCGACCGTAATCGTCAGGCCTCGCAGGAAATGACGGAACATCGGCCCCTTGTGTCTCAGACTAACCATTCGTTATACCTTAGTAGTTTCTAACAAAATAATAGATGTAAACATTACGGTACTTATGGAAGAAGTATTGAGGTGTGGACAAGAGATTTTTAATGACTTCGAAATAGGGAGAGGTTTTCAATACAAGTGTATTTCCTTGTGTATTTTATGCGATAGCTACGCCAATTTTAGATGTTGATGATTATTTTTGCTGTTTAGTAAATCATATTTCAGAGGAAGTTTACCAAAATCAATTGAGTAGTTTATGAGAATGACCTAAAAGTCAAAAGTACTTCAAATCCGAACAATTACTTTTGTTATACAAAGCACAGATTCGCTCCTGTATGGAGTACTGTTCGCACCTTTGGGATGGGTCGGCTAAGTATCAGCTTGAAGCTCTGGAATCGAGCGAAAGGCGTGCCAAGAGGCTCATAGGCAAATACACTCTAGTGCGGAAAAGACTTCAAAGTCTTGAACATCGCCGCAGAATTGCTAGCTTATAAGTTTTTACCGGATACACTTCGGAGTGTGTGCAGCTGATCTGCATGATCTAATTCCACCTTGCCCTTTTTTCTATCGGACTTCTCGTAGCTCGAAGAGGCGGCACCGGTTCATGGTTGATGTTCCAAAGACACGAACGAAGAGATTTGACTCTACTTTTGTGATAAGAACGGCTGTGGAGTGAGTTGCCTTGAGTGGGTTTTTCCTGATAGTTTTAATCTTGATGTCTTCAAATCGAGAGTGAATCGGTTTCTTCTAGGTAAACACGCTCCATCGTAGACCGCATCGTCGGTTTTCATCAGGCGAGATGGCGATCAAGTGTAAACCTGTATAAATAAAATAAAAAAACACATCGACGATATCTTCATTTACCTATTCAGAAAACTCGCCGTCTCATTGGACCATTCTGTTTTTTTTTTTAATTGGATTGTATTATTGGCTGACCTGTATTTAAGTTTACTTTTGATCACTGTCTCATCTAGGTAGTCGTAATAGGGGTGTACTCGTATATTGGGTACATTTTTCGCTAGTAAGGTTGCATCTCGTAATACATAAGACCACTAATCGCACAGCACACGTATACGTTATACGCAATTTTCATATCGTGCTACTTACCGTGAGAACTTACCTCCATCGCAAACACGCTGCATAGTGCGCATGCGCATGCTAAGCGATGTCATTTACATGAATAACGCATTATTTAAACTGCTAGCCCTAGACTGATGCAATGTGATCTTGAGTTCTATGGTGTTCTACGTAAGTTAACTCCATATTTGAAATATATGTGCAAGACTTCAGACGTGCCAAAAATCTCACGTAAAACATAGTACATAGGAATATTAATTGCCTTTCATTTGAAAAATAAAACACATAAAAACTAAAAAGAATGTAGAAATGTGGTATGTGGATGATAAGTGACCCTGTCCGTCGATAATTAGTTATATTTATATGTACTTATGTCACTGTAAAATTGACGTGACGAATTAAATTACGGTAAAATGTACAATTGTACATAGAATTAGTAGGAACACCTGTAAAAAGTGGGATAAATGTATTCACAGTGGATATACAGTAGTACATAAAATGGATAGACAGTATTTATTTATTTATTTTAAGACATACAGTCGCATCTTAATGTGTAGGTAAGCATAATGTTATAATACTTAACAATACACATAAGACCATGTGCATAGGGTGTTGCGAATAGTATAAATAGTTTTAGTAGTGGTAGGACTCTTAGCAGAGTCCGCCTGGGGAAGTACCACACCTTTGCCAAATATTCTACCGCCAAGCAGTAATGGGCAAACATTACTGTGTTCCGGTTTGAAGGGCAATGATTCCAGAGAAATTACAGGGCTTAGAGACATAATATCTTAGATCTCTGGGTGACGAGCGCAGTGCAGTGCTAGGTAATGATTTGGACTATCATGTTCCAATAGCTGCGTGTTACTGTGCTGTTATGTGGCAGGCATGTTGCTTACCATCAGGCACATGACCTGCTCGTCTCGTCACTCTACGTTATAAAAAAAAATAGTACATACCTAATGTAGTATCTTGGAACTATTTACAGCTACAGTATTTAAATATTACAAGACTTTGAAACGTTTTGTCCTTCAACTAGTCATCTATTTTGTAGTAACATTTCTCAATTAAAGTGGATTTTAAAATAGTTTTAAACTTTTTACTATTGATCTCCTCACGTAGATCTTTAGGAAGCTGGTTATAAATTTGATACATCATGTATTGAGGACCTTTTCGTACTATTTCCAATTTGGGTTCAGGAGTCAGAATTTGGCATTTTCTGCGGGCATTTGTATTGAATGTAGACATGTTGGGGTGTATTTTCCTCATGTATAACAGTATTTTTTTGTCTTTTGTAAGTTGTTTGTATCTGTAACAAATAATAAAGTAGCCAAGTGCGAGTTGGACTCGCCCATGAAGGGTTCCGTTCCAGCAAGTAACATAATATACATAGTACACATAGTTCTTGTAGTTCGTTGTAACTTTGATCGAAGTTTTAATAATAGTGTATTTATGACGTACTAAAAAAAAACTACTCATCAGATCGAGTTCAAACTAATTTTCGTTGGTAGTTTTCATGGTAATGTACATCATATATTTTTTTTAGATTTTTCATTCGCTTACTTTAGAAGTTAGAGGGGGGGGGGACACACATTTTACCAATTTGGAAGCGTCTCTCGCGCAAGATATTCAGTGTAGACAAAAATTATATTAGAAACCTCAACATCATTTTTTAAGACCTATCGATAGACGAAGACAGACAAAAATGGAAGGAGGGTAGGGAGGCCTTTGCTCAACACTGGGACACAATGGGCTCTTAATAATAATAATAAAATCGATAGACACGCCACACGTGTAGGTTTGATGAAAAAAATTTTTGAGCTTCAGTTCTCAGTATGGGGGGCACCCCTAATTTTTGTTTTTTTTTAAAAACTTTTGTAAAAATCTTAATGCGGTTCACAAAATACATCTACTTACCAAGTTTCAATAGTGTAGTTCTCATAGTTTCGACAAAAAGTGGCTGTGACATACGGACGGACAGACAAACAGACAGACAGACATGACGAATCTATAAGGGTTCCGTTTTTACGTTTTACGGAACCCTAAAAAGCACTAACCCAGGTGTTCCAAAAGTATAATTTCCAATAAAAAAAGTTACATAATACACAAATAGTATTAGAACTGCAACTCTTTTCGCGGTTACGTCGAGACGTCGCTTATTTCCGACCTTGTCCGCTGCTCTGTGCGTTCGTGCGCGTAATGATTAACTCAATTTTTATCATTATGACTAATTTTTCGTTTTATAACAATTTTCTACACCATTTTTCTAACGTGATTGATGTCAATAAATAGAAAAATGTTTAATTATGACAAATCACCGCCATCTTTTACTTCTATCATTGTTTTTTTTGTCCAGCCGCATCCCGCGACACTACCTACGTAATTTCCGTTTCTGTAATATACGAAAAGTAGCCTATACAGATAACAATGTAACTGTAATGCAAATTTAAACCTGACCTGTTCAGCCGATACGACGTGATTGAGCAATAAACTTTCCCATTTATAATATTAATAGGAAGAAATTGTGACTTTGTGACCATACATTTTCCTAATATAGTGCACCGTAGTAATTTGAATATTAATCGACGTATACTAACTATCGATAGAAATCAATAGATGTGCCCTAAGCACCTTGAAATTGTTAAAAAATTGCGTCTCTGTGTGTAGCGTGAGTGGTTTACAAACTATCAATCTACTTGACCCCTAAAAGCGGTGAGGTATGTTGGCGTTCTACTTATTTTGGTTGTTGTCAACGAATAGCGATAGGTATAAACATACGGCGTTCACCGTTTACTACAATCGACTAAAACGGAAAGAGTGAGCTCACTCTTCCCAAAGATAACATAATTCCGTGCGCCTGATGTTTGGGAGGGCACATCCATTGATTTGTATCCATGATGCTAACATTCAACCAAGGCTTTTATTTCATCACTAACTGTGTCCGCGGTTTCACGCGCTTTTAAGGGTTTTTCGTTTATTGCGGAATCCTGTTTATTTTCCTCAAGTAAGAGTAGCTGAAGTTATGCATTAGAACATCATTTATCTATCACCTGTTAATTTTGTCTCGGTCACGGGAAGTCGGTGGATGAAGGCGGCACAAGTGTGTTTGTGGATCTCAATGCATAACCAGCCCACTAAATGTTCCCACTGCTGAGACTCGAGGCCTTCTCTCGCAAGGAGAGAGTCAAGGCCATAATCCACCACGCTGGCCCAGTGCGGGTTGGTAGATGCCACATGACCTCGAAAGATGAAAGTAAATGTCGATTTCCTCACGATGTTTTCTTTCACCGTTTTAATGTAGTGGCATTATGACTTCGAAAATATAGTGGTACGCGTGGGGTTCCGGATCAGCAGTCGCCGTTCTCCCGACTAGACCAATTTTCATTATGGACTAGACAAATGGATCTCTCTGGAGGGGGCCTATATCTAGCTATGGAGGCTGTTGACGACGCTGCAGATGATGGTGATGTTTTAGGATGGAGTGTTGTGTAACTGTAATAACATAAAACAATTTCAGCAGGTTACTGATGAAAATAACAAAATCAAATCATCAAAAATAAAATATCTTTTGAACAGAGGTTTTGGATGAAATTAAACACGTAGTAAGTACATTACCTTTAATAAATAATAATATAAAATATATCTATTTTTATCCGGTGGTGCGGCTAGTATTTTATATAGTCAACAAACAAAGACCGCATTTGTATGAGAATGATAATGATTGCTGATTCGTACTTGAAACCGGCAAATGACAATCAAGGGTGAATAGTCTAGCTTCAGGCAATACTTTTGCTTACGTACTTGTTGAACCGGAAAATATAGAGTATGGAACGGAAAAAAATATGTGGACAAATAAAAACTACAGTTGATGATTCTATGGTTATTTTTAGGGTTCCGTATCAGTAATTTTGGTTATTATTTAAAGAAAATATAATATTTTTGCAATTTTATAATCTTGTGATGGATGGTGATTGATCTGAAAGGTTCCGTGTGGATGCATTAGCATGCCTTATGTTGAAACCATGGTGATAAATATCTTCAACAACATAATGTGACAATGTTAATAAGCACGATAACTAAAAAAAAAACGAATTAATCCGTCAGTTAGAATATTTAAAACTTTGTTTCTTAATTAATAGTTTGTTTCACAAACAAAAATGATGAAGATATTAATAGTGCTTTGAAGTTTCAGGTGACGTCACTTCTATATACGATTTTTATGAAGACCTGACGTCAAAACTCATCACTCCAGAAATTTGATGATCTGTATCTTTGTAGATTTTTAATAATTTGATAGGTATATTTTGGAAAAATACGTGTCCCATATTTTTCCAAAATATACTTGACGGACTAATACAGTATTGTATATTTTTGATCCAGTCGGCATCCGAATTGTGTGCAACGCTTTTTTGCAAATTAAATCAATTGAATTAAAGAATTTCAAATATTTATAAGTAAAACGGCAGTATTAAGTAGTACCCAGCTATTTAGAAAAGTTGTCTTTAAAGCTTGATTTGTTGCTTTAATTTTGATTGAAATCTGTTTTTTTAATGAACTGTCAGTCAGTCAGTCCTCGTTTGACCTCCAATTTGCCTCTTTGTAAGCGCTATGGTGTCGTTGAAAAGGACGTACCTACACTGACTTAGAAGTCAATCACTCACTCTGACCAAAAAAAGATTAAAGTTTAGAATACAGTGAGATAGTTACAATTCAATTGATAAAATACAAAAATACAAAAGTTTGTTGTTTGCTTAATCACATCTAAAAGGAATGTGGTAAACGGTAAAACGGTACACTCCGTAAATAATTTGGATTCAGTATGTTTGATAATAAGTTACGGTGGTCTAGTCGGGAGAACGGCGGCTGCCGATCCGGAGACCCCGGGTTCAAACCCCACACGCACCACTGTCTTTTCGAAGTCATGTGTGTAATGCCGCTAACTTAAAACGGTGAAGGAAAACATCGTGAGGAAACCGACATGTACCTAGAATCTTTCGAAGTGTCATGTCTCATCCGCCAACCCGCACTGGGCCAGCGTGGTGGATTATGGCCTTAACTCTCTCCTTGCGAGAGAAGGCCCCGAGTCCCAGCAGTGGGAACGTTTAGTGGGCTGTTGATGTTGATGTTTTGATAATAGCGGTACAGAACCCTCGCTATAACATCGACAATTCGCATTTAACCGGTTCTTTATACAAGTAGATAATGTTTCTGGATTTATATGCTGATTCCATGACGAAGCTATCAGTTTCTAATCAAACTTTTAATTGAAATAAATTATCAGATGCGAAAAAAACTATCTTCGTTTTCTCTTCTATTAAATCCTTTTCTATTGAAGCTTTTTTACTGTGAAGTTTTTGTTATACTAACTCACCATTCGTTCTTTATTTTGATAAAATTTGCCACCCTTCATACATCGGCGATGTGTGCTTTTTGATGTAGTATTGACTGATTAGCAGCGCCCCGAGGTATTACCCGCGTAGATCCCGTTCCCGTTATTTCCCTGGGATAAAAAGCCTATGTGTACTTCCAGACTACAACCTAACTGTGTTCCAAATTTCAGACTGATCCGTTCATACGTTATGACGTGATTGAGCAACAAGCACCCAAACAATGACATTTATAATATTAGTAGGATATACCTGGACGTCTACTCTCTATTTCTACGAAAACGTAATTTCGAAAAAAAACTCGCGACTTCCCTATGCTCTCGTAATACTTCGTTTCGTCCCATACAATATTGTTTGATGTTTAGATGTTCTAAACATACTCTAATTAGAGTAGGCTTAGAACATTTAAACGGACAAAACGACGGATCGAAGTAGAATCGCAGTTGGAAAGTCGCGAGTTTATTTCGAAATTACGTTTTCGTAGAAAGAGAGTAGACGCCCTGTACAGTAAATCGTAAAATCTATTTACGATTATTTTTTTTAGTTAATTTTAATATTTTTGTTTGTTGAATACATTCATAAATTACTGGAGCTATTTTAGCAATTATTGTACTAATCCTATTGTTTGATACACGTTTGCAAATGTAGCTTAGGACGCTCTGAAACTCGATGGAATGACGATATACGTACGGTAGCACAGGAGGTTGAAGAAAAACACCGAGGATTGGGCTAATTGGAGTATCATCGGGATGCCTATGTCCAGCTGTTGAGCATTGGAGTAAGGTGGGCTAAAGATGATGATGATGTACTAATGTAATGAAATAATGCTACACTTTCATTAACTAGCATAAACAATAGGTATAGGCAACTGAGATAAATTACGGATCTTTACGAAAATTAAAAGACAAAGAAGGGCCAACGATAAAAAAACAACACAATCATATTTAATTTTGATGACGGCTTACCTTGAAAACTGCGATTAATTGAACTTGAAAATCAGAAAACCTTCACAATGTACATTTATTAAAGTGTTAAGTTGTGCGACACATGACTTTAATGACACACTTGCCATGGTTGTACTTTGTGTGATAACGACCTTAATTTTTGTTAATAATAGAGTTATTATTTGAGTTATTTCAATGTGACATTGATTACATTTAGCATAACATAATAAGCAGCACGCTTTATGTTCCCACTTTTGGGATCCTGAGACTTGTTTTACAAGGAAAAATTAAAAACACTACAATCCACCACACTAGCCAAAAGCAGGTTGGCAGTTGACATACCTGATGGCAAATGGAATTTCCACTTTGAGGCTAGTCTTTTAATGGGCCTTAAAATAAGTCTTTTTCATTTCTAGACAGCTCAAGCCGATAAGGCGCTTTTAGTCCTGCCGTTTATGTTATAAGTTTAAGGACTACAAAAGTCGTTAGTTTGTAGTCTTATGACTAAAGACTAAATAAATAGTTACAAGACTAATCTAGTCTTAATGCTTTAAACATTAGTCTAGTCTTTTTAGACTGCCCTCGTGGCTTAGTTGGTAGTAGCTCTGCCAGCGAAGCCGAGGGTCGTGGGCTCGATCCCCACCCAGTGCAAATATTTGTGTGGTGAATTTAAATGGTTGCACTGTGTCTGGGTGTTTATATGTACAACAAGTTTGTATTTAAAACTATACAAGTATTATATCAGCTATCTGGCCGCCATCACACAAGCTTTGCTTAGTTTGGGGTCAGATGGTGTTGTGTGTGAATTGTCCACCAATATTTATTTTATTTATTTATTTATTTAGGTATTAAAGTCTCTTTCATCTCTAAGTGGAACACGAAAAACTAACAAGATCTTTTTTGGAACGTGTC
This sequence comes from Ectropis crepuscularia, assembly GCA_963693475.1. Lineage (NCBI taxonomy): Eukaryota > Metazoa > Arthropoda > Insecta > Lepidoptera > Geometridae > Ectropis > Ectropis crepuscularia. The sequence continues at coordinate 28,983,317 of OY856346.1, forward strand.
AGTTTCCTAAGACGTTTTAGTAGTGGTAGGACTCTCTACATAGAGTCTGCCTGGGCCTGAGAATATACCAACTATTTACCACTTATTATTTAATGCTAAAGTCGTCATGTCAAAACATGTATTCCGGTTTGAAGGGCAATGTTAACTGTGCAATTACCGCGCGTGCGTAATAAATGAGTGTGAGTTTGATAAAACAGCTCATATCTCTGGGTGGAGAATGCAGCACCTAGATTTGGAGTCTACATGTGCCAATATCTGCGTGACACTGCTGATATGGACAGATATTTGGCTTACCAGCAGGGATATGTCCTGCTCGTCTCGTCACTTTATACTACAAAAAAAATACTAAGACATGAGTAATCCACCAACACCATTAATCACAACCCCAACACTTGTCCAGCATGATGTATTATAGCCTTGACTTTATTCTTGTGCGGGAAGGTTCTGAGTCCAGTAGAAGTAACAAATACAAAATACTTTATTGAAACATAAACATTTTACAACTGATGGGACCCATCAGTTTTGAACTAGTGCCTGTTTGTGTTTCGGAACCGATGGCCTCTCCCTTAACACTTAGGTATGACGTAAAGCGGTAAAACGTTTTTGTAGTGCTAGGACTCTTAGCAGAGTCCGCCTGGGGAAGTACTACACCTTTGCTCGTCACTCGTCACTCGTCACTCTTTATTTAAAAAAAAAAGCGCTAATGCGGCAGTCGAGAGTTAGAAGTCTACAATAAAATTCTACAGACTTTTCGTCCGTACATAGCTTGGTGAAAATTACGCATCAGACCATTACGTCTCGAATAGCTCAGGCTTGTAAAACAGAACAAATATGGTCAAGCGCAAATCACTAGAAGTTTCGACCGTTTGTCACCTTTCAGGTCAGGGCTTCGTTACGAGACTGGAGATACCATTGTGTCATATCCTGCTATTGACGTCGATACAATGGGAAAATGGGCTTGGACTTACTCTGTGGTTATTTTAACGGCCTGAGCCTTTATTAACAAAACTAATTTTCAATAAGTAGATACTATACTCGTTACTTAACTAACTACATACCTTGTATGTAGGCGAATGTTTTTGAGCTAGTTGCCTGGAAGAGATTGCTTTTAGCAATAAAGCCGACACTTGTGGAGCTGCCTCCACATAAGTTTTTGACTGTTTTATTTTCTTTTTTTATATAAGTTTTAATAAGTTATTAGACTAAACTATAAAACTTAAATGTATACATATACATTATACATACGAGTAAATCTTAGATCCATTAATACATCAAGTACATTTATGTTTTATAGATGATTTTTTTTTTGTTTTTGATTTGACAAATTGCAAAAAACGACATGGCTTACAACTGTATCAGAGCGAATTTTACTATGTATAGATATGTATATACGAGTAGTGAAGGTGAGTGTTGACGTACGTCACCAAAAGGGGCCCCTTTTAAACCTACGCCCGAGTCACAAGTCTTGGGGTCTATTCGAGATTTCTCTCTCTGCCACACGATGGACCCGGCACCCGCACGGTGCATCCATGGAATGCTAAGAAGTTCGTCTCTCTAATATCACGCCTGTGCAAACAGATAGAATGATTTTTATATGTCAGTTGGTGTCAAGTGGACTCTATTGCAAAGCCAACTTTGTGGACAAGCGCAGAATTATTATCAGTTGCGCGTTACTATTAGTAAAATTAAAAATATTGTAACGTCTTGCATACATAAGCTCATATTTTGTAACTTTTAGTAGAAAATAATTATATACTAAGTATACCTATCACAAAATCAAGCCAACGTTAGTGGAAAAACTAACTCTCCATATTTTACTTTTTTTTTCTAATGTTGTGAACATAAATATAACATTTCACACATTGGTCACGAGTAGTACTCATTTAATTAAGTACTCTTATAAATTATCAATGAATTTTTAGTAGAGGTAGGACTCTTAGCAGAGTCCGCCTGGGGAAGTACCACACCTTTGCCAAATATTCTACCGCCAAGCAGTAACGTGCAAACATACTACTGTGTAATACATATATTACTGTGTTCCGGTTTGAAGGGCAATGATTCCAGAGAAATTACAGGGCTTAGAGACATAATATCTTAGATCTCTGGGTGACGAGCGCAGTGCAGTGCTAGGTAATGATTTGGACTATCATGTTTCAATAGCTGCGTGTTACTGTGCTGTTATGTGGCAGGCATGTTGCTTACCATCAGGCACATGACCTGCTCGTCTCGTCACTCTATGCTATAAAAAAAAAAAATATATATTTCTACAATATGTAATGGTTGATAAGTATAAAAACACAGAAATTCATCATAAATTAATTTATTAATCTATTTATTAATACTGGTTTTAGTGGTTTGTGGTGTAATAGTTATTTTAGTTGCCATATTGCTTTAATCTGTTGTTAAATCCTGATGTCTCCATGATGTACTGTTGCTCGAGGGTACAGAAGGCTGGAATAAAATGGAAATATGTTAGAATATCTTTAACTTCTGTATTATATTATGTTAGTATTATATTATACGACTTGTAGGACTCTCATGTAGTGGTAAGACTCTTTGCAGACTCCGCCTGGGTAAGTGCCACGCCTTTGTCAATTATTCTACTGCCAAGCAGTAATTTGCAAACGGCACTGTCTTTCAGCTTGAATGGTAATGTTTCCAGAGAAATCACAAGCCATAGAGATGAATCATCTTAAATCTCTGGGAGACGAATGTAGTAGGCTGTTAAATAATGATTTGGATTTTTTATGTTCCAATAGCTGCCTGACACTGTGCTGCTAGCCAGCAGGCACACGTCCTGCTCGTCCTGTCATATAATTACTATAAAAACGACCATATTTTTAAATTTTATGTTATCATTGTTTACTGGAATAGTGAAAAAATATTAGAATGTAAAACCTTTTTGTAAATTAACTCAACAATTTATAAATACACTTAAAAAGTCGTCCCAACAAATTTGGCGATTTTTGGGTCTAAGAATAATATCATAGTAGTCTAATCTCTTAATAAATAGAAGCCCGTTAGCGATTATGTGGTCCAAGGTGTGGCTTGGCCTAGAACATAATATTGTATTATGGTGGTAGGGATCTTTACAGAGTTCACCTCGGAAGTATCACGCCCTTGCCAGTTTGAGACGTACTTCTTAGCATTCCATGGATTCACCGTGCGGGTGCCGGGTCCATCGTGTGGCAGAGAGAGAAATCTCGAGTAGACCCCGAGACTTGTGACTCGGGCGTAGGTTTAAAAGGGGCCCCTTATATTGACGTACGTCAACACTCACCTTCACTACTCGTATTTCTCTCCCTGCCCAGCCAAATCCGATATGATCCTACTAGTGCAGCTTTAGATACTCGTTCTAGTATAGAACTTACTGCACTTCTGGACAATCCAAGGTCTTTAAGCAGGTTATAGAGAGATTTTGCTGGTATACCTCTCGCTCCTACTTCTACAGCGTATAAATTAACTACATAGCCATTTTTTGTTAATTCATTTTGTAGGTCGTAATACTTATTTTGTTTCATCGCGTGGTCTTTAGGTATATTAGTTTCCCACGGTACGGTAAGTTCTACCAGGACTATGCGTTTCGTAGCCCTAGAAAAAAGGAAAATGTCCGGTCTGGATGACGAAACACCCACATCCTCTGGGATTTTGTAGTGCTTTTCATACGTGTCCATTAAAATAGTCCAATCAGGTGCTGAACCCAGGATTGAGTAAGGCTTGTTCTTGGAGTTTGAAGTTGAGCCCTCTTTTACAAAGTTAATTTGTCTTTTGTTTATCGTCAATCCCTTTTGGGCTCTAGCTACCGAAAGGCTTACGGCTTCACGTATGATTTCAAGTACTCTGTCATGGCGCTGTGAGTAATGACCCCTATTAAGGAGCACCTTGCATCCCACCAATATGTGCCTTGCTGTACATATAGCAACAAACAAACCTATGTGGAAACATTACTATATTCTGGTTTAAAGAGCGGCATTTCCTTCTCCTGCTCCATCTTTTCTCAGCTCTACTCGCTCTAAACAATATCTGTACCAAATTTCTTTTCAATCGGTTCTATAGTTTAGGCGTGAAATCATTACAGACAAACAGAGCTATTTTCGAATTTATAACTTTAATAGCTAAGCTCTGCGGTTTCATTGGCACAGTTCCCGTTCCCGTAGTATTTTTTCGGTACAAAAAGTAGCCTATGTATTATTCCAGACTATAATCTGTGCTCCAAATTTCAACCTATCCGTTCTGGTGTTCCCGGGTGATAATGATAGCGGAGTCTCCTACTACAGGGATACACATGCTTAAAAGGAAACTCCATTATACTTGTTTCGTAAGAGTAGTTTTTATAAGAAATGCATGTTTTGATTTGATTGAACCACAAACATCTGAACACATAACTGTCGCATATATACCTAACAATAGTGGTAGTGGGGTATCTTGTATCGATGTATTGTGGCTAATGTTGTTGAAGATACTCACGAACTTTACTGTCCTCCCAGCCGATGAACTCCCCGTTCCTCTCGTTCTCCTCCACGAGCCACTGGTGCAGCGGCTGGAAGTACTCCAGCACGCCCTGGGCGTCCATCGCCCGCTGCCCGGTGATGGCTTCCATGGCGTCCGGCCACGCCTTCGACGAGCCCATCTTCAGCATGTTACTGGAAGATAACTTGTCAGTTATGATTGGTTTCCGGGTGAGATGTTCTCAGAGTAGGCATGGTGACATATAAAAATTCCGTCAGTTAGAAAATTAAAATACTGTACACGTAATAGCCAATGTATTAGATCGGACGCCAGAGGTGGGTATTTCTGTTTAGTCGTTTTTTTATTATTTAAGAATAAGTGCATTCTCACTTTTGCCATTAAAATCTATAAATTGTTTATTATTGCTGAAATAAATACATTCCCAATGCATTCATTCCATTTACGAATAAGGGTAGAGGGCGTAAAAATGGGTAAAAAAAAATGACTTTTCTTCACTCAAATTCGTTGGCAAAATTCGACAAATACTCATCTACCTCTAGCACCTGTACGCGTACGCTATATCTGTAGTTATGCAGGTGACGTATTATCCAACATTAGAACTGTCTAATACTAAAATTATAACTTAAAAGTTTTTCTTTCCTCGTCTTCCAATTTACTTAATTTTGCTTAACAGGTGTTAACGTCGAGGCACGAACCAAGAATTTGAGTTATTTGACTCAGGCAACAATAAACCATTTTAATTAGTCTGTCAGGTATATTATGTTACATGCGACACGTATGTTTCGTTCTATCGAATTATTAAACATCGACAAAGATCTATCTAGACTGCGGTTTTGACATCACGTCTTCGGATCGTATAATGACACGACTTTACTCGATACTTCTAACCTTCTAAGCATCTTCGTCTTGTTTTGTTAGTTACAAAAAAAGAGGAAACACGTGTTTCAAATCTATTATAATCTAGCTGACAAACTAATTACTTTTTTAGTACTTTTTGTTGTACAAACCCAAGTGCTTCCCCAGCGGCCTCGCTCTTGTAGATGTCGCAGTTGGAGAGCGTGTCGCTGCTGCTGGGTACGCCGGGGGTGTACTGGCCCGCCAACTGGCATAGGGACTGGTGGAATTGGAACTGGATGATGTACGAGATGTAGTACCTGACGACAAGAAAGTTGGGGGAAGTTGGAATAATTGTTCAAATACTTACAACACCAACATCACAAATACCAACTAGTAAGTGGATTCTAAGCCCCCTCGTGTCTGTAGGTACACTCTTGATCCTCTGCGACAGATTAGTTCTGTGGTCTTGCCACCTGTCACATTTCGGTTGCAGAGGATCAACGCACCGAAATATCAGCACTCTTCTTCCCTTGCAACCCCATTACGTTCACCACCTAACATCGCAGCGCACTTCAGTTGCGCGCCCACTAACCGCACAACCACAGAAATCTAAATAATAAGGTAATTTAGATTTCTGTGCGCACAACCTAACAAGTCGTTTCGTTGTTATCCTATGTAGCAAAAGCAAATAATATTATATCAGAGTCTGCTAAACTAAGCATCCCAACGAATAAAAAAAGATGGAAAAGTATAAAATGAGATTTTTTTACCAGAACCGAATGGAAAAATTCAGTGTAAAAAGTCAAACGTAGCCACCAGTCATACCTCATGTACTCTACATCAGCAGCAATATGGTACTTGGCAGCGGGATCGAAGTCATCCTCAGTCCTGGGTGCCGGGGGTTCTATCCCCTGCAGAGCCTCTCTCATCTGCCAGAAGTGGCAGTTATAGTCCTGGGGGGTGGTTTGTCCACGGAACACGCTGTAGCGGTACAGGTCTAGTAGGTACCCGAATGGCAGGAACACAATCTTGTCTAAAGCCTGAAACCGAAAATCACGTAATCATAGCAGATCTACATGAACAAAATCTTTTTAGATTGGTTGCCAGAAAAGGTAAAAGAAAGGATCCATAAGACCTGATAGAACTATCGGGAGTATCCCGATAGTTCCATCATCATCATCATCACTCGGGATTGGGATAAGTTGCTTACACAAAAAGATGACTATGTTGAGCAGTAAGCAGAAAGCTAAAGTGGCTCCCGTTTTGTCTTCGAAGAGATACTCGCATTCTTTCCCTTTTGTATAAAATAATTTTTATCCCCCTTCGCCCTCATACTTAAGTTCTCGCTTCACTTTTCTATGCGACACTCATTCTGTCAAACTTAGGTCATCTACAAATCTTCTTCTGTGTACTCCATCCTCCATCCCACTCAAGCTCCTTCTTTGGCTCTTCGTTCTGTGTGCGAGCTGTTGCGCTGTGGAATTGAACCAAGACCAGAAATAATAAAAGGCCCAGAGTACATGGTAATTAAAATTTATAATGCTACGCTATATAAGAGAAGAACAAAACGAAAAAATATTTTGTACAAAATTAAAAAACATGCTACTTACTAAGGCCTACTACAACGTCAAAGATTTCTTAGAAGAATCTCAATATGTCTCAAACACACGTCATTAACGCTACAGGATAAAACATGATTATGCAATTTCAGTCAAATAATTAGTTGTCAATCGTAACTATTATTTTAATGTAATTAATTGTGTTGCTACGCCTTAACAGGGTCATGTACCTACTAGATTTAAGTTTTAAGTCAATGTCATGTACATGTTGCAATTGAATAAATGATTATGATTATGATTCTCTTCCGGAGTCCATCAGGCGGGCTCAGAGCGTCGACTCGTTTGAGACTCAGATTTGGCAGCATTACTTAAGCAATCTTGTTGTGTAGACCTGTGCAGTGTGCATGTGTCCTTTACCCTTAGTGTATTTTATTGAATGTATTTATGTATGTACGTCTATTATTTAAATCGCTTTTTTGTTCGAAAATGTTGTATGATGTGCTGTATAGCCTTGTTTACAGTGAGGGCCCTTTACAGCCGCATAGTATTATTGTGAATTTTGAATGTATATTTATTTAATTATTTCAAAAATAATATGAATGTTATCTACAAATTTAATTAGGAAATGAGATAAAACTATAAGTACCTATAATGAATTTGTAAATTTGACAATACATGAATGTATTTCTAGTTTTTTACTAAATTTGTAATTTTGGAGTTGCATTTGCGCTAATAAAATTTATCTTATCTTATCTTAAATATAATTTTATATAGCAATAAAATGTTAAATTTAAACTTTAAAAATGTATACTCTTTGTATGCTCTTTTTTGTTTTTAAAATTGACGTGTAAATTGTACATTTATGAATAAAGAACTTTGACTTTGACTTTGACTTTGTCTTATTTTATTTATGTATTAAATAACACAATTTTATTTATGTATCGTATGTATTACTTATATTCGTATGGTATTCATGAAATTAATTGTGTACATGTATCAAGGATACCACACCACTGCCCGTAGTTTTCATCTTGTCCTAGTTACCAAAAGGTTATCTGGAAGAGATTGCTATTAGCGATAAGAATATCGCCTTTTGTACCCAAAATGTCTTAGTTTTAAGATTAATCACTGTTTTTCTGTATTGTTTTGTGGTGTAATAAAGTGTGTTATGAGTAATTCTTGTATATTGGTATACATAGTATATGAATCTCGGAAACGAGGTAGGTTTCACTTTTGGGAAACGTTGTTTTACTCGTGTTTTCAAGCAATGAAAACCGAGTAAATTCAATTCAATTCAATTGCAGAGTCCACCTGGAGAAGTACTTACCACATCTTTTCCAGTTATTCTACCGCCATGCAGTAATGTGCAAACATTCTTGTGTTCAGGGTATAGAGATAAATCATCTTAAAGCACAGGGTGATGAGCGCAGTGCAGTTCTAGGTAACGATTGGGACTCTTTGTGTTTCAATAGCTGCGTGTCGCTGTCCTGTTACGTGGCAGGTATGTTGCTTACCATCAGGCACATGTCCTGTTCGTCTCATCACACTAAGTATTCGATAAAAAAAAACAATTATATTTGCACTGCAAGATTCCATGAAGATTTGAAATTTGGCAATAAGTACAAAGTACAAACCATTTCGAACAACTGGTTGATGTTAGACTCGGCGTCATCAGGCCCTTCATCGAGTAGCCCCATTACTCTCATGTGTTTTGGAGTTGATACGGACAGAGCGATCACATCACCTACTGCCTCGTGGAAACCTGGAAAAAAAGAAAAAAAGTTGTTTTATAATGCTCAAAATTTTCACACATACATAATAAGAAATAGGAAATAGTTTTAGGTATTTGATATCAGAATTCGCATTACTACAAACATTATGGTGGAAATGAAATAGAGCAAGAGCCCACGACCCACGACGGTCAGACCTTCGTTATATTATAAAAACTGATAGTTTTTTTGTGTGGATGTCTCCTATAGACGTAAGACTGATCAGCAACTATGGACTTTGGGCTATGGTTACTTCTATCATAGGGATACCTCTATATAGAACATGCTCAGAATAACTTTCAGCTAATTATAAAATACCTAAATCCTGGTCGTCATGTGCTCTTAAGCTAAATGCGACCAGAATATAATAAGCAATATACAAAAACTGATGATACAAGTATGTCACTACTTGCCAATCCTTTTTTCCAAGCCAATCTTTCCAGTCAGTCCAGTCCAGTCTAGCCAATCTTTTTTCTACCTTGAATTTGATATCTGAAGTTAAATTGGTCGTTGACTATTTTATATTAAGCGACGATGCGGCCTACTCCTAATGCTAATTCCTTCACCGTTTTTAAGTTGATTAAATAGGGCAAAAGACGGTGGTGCGCGTGAGATTCGCATCAGAGGTTTCGGCGCTTCTACCGCCTAACGAAAAACGCTTTGACGCTTTGATGCTTTGATATTGCTGTCTCTTTTCTTCTCGCTTGAAATGAAAGAGACGGCAATGCCAAAGCGTCAAGGCGTTTTTAGTTAGGCGGTAGACCCCCGGCCCTACTACCGCCTGACTACATCGTCTATCGCTTTGCTATTGCGGTCTCTATCATTTCAAGAGGAAAGGAAAGAGAAAGAAATACCAAAGCTAAGACAGTTCTAGTTAGGCGGTAGACCCTCGGGTCGGCAGTTGCCGTACTCGCGACTAGACCAGTCTGTCTTTTTCCTGTTTCTGTCCACCTATAGTCACTGGCTCACGCATCAAGTCCAGTCCAATTCCCTTTGACTTCCCAAAGACTTCCCAGTCTTTGTTCTCCCGATGTCTTGCAATTTTATCGTTGCCGTCGGCTTCGGATTTTAATGTTCCACACGCCGTCTTGAGATTTAGTTTTCACATAAGTAAGTAAGTAAATGTGTAGCGAATTTTTTTTTCTGTCAAACAATTTTAATTTAGTGAGCCGGGATCTACACCAATGTAAAGATATCGGTTAGGGCGAGACTAAAATAGTGGCTAATAATGAAATCTTTGAGTAATTGATATTTTGTCAATTTTAGTACCTATTTGAAAAATCCACGTGAGTCTAACAAATAAAAAAAAATGTATTTAAAATCTCTTTCTTTACCAGGATTCGCTCCCGCCCTGTAAATGACCGGCTGGTCCTTGTACTGCAGGTAGTATTGAATGTGGCCCATCTCGTGGTGGGTGGTCTTGAAGAACGCGTCGGTTATCGTCGTGCACTGACGAATTCTGGAAAATAAAAAACTTTAATCAATAAATTTGATCAACAAAGTACTTGTTCTACGCAAACATTTCTACTTAGAAGATACTTATTTAAATCTAAGTACCTACAAAGAGGTAACTAGTTATTTCATAGAGTTACAAAACAAACAGAATGTAGGCGTAAGCCTGGTAAGAACTATCAGTATGTCTATAACAGCGCAGTGCCACGCATTATTTGTAACAAGCAGAAAAGTCCAAAGCCTGCTCTTGTGCTTCTCATCGCCTGGTGAGTTCAATACTCAAATGTTTATTGCGTCTTATGTACAAATAGGAACAAATAGTAGTAGATTTATTGTCACAAGTTATGATTACAACTGAACTTAATGTTAAGTAGAATATTACATAGGTAGAAACAATATTGTAGTAGCTTGTTAACATTAAGACGATGAGCTTCAAATCTCCGAACTAAGCTTGAAGCTTGTGTTTCAGAGATCCGTGCTCTCCCAAAATAAGCTATGTTAGATGCTTCATTCTTACTTTGCTCAATCTTCTATTTGTTGGAAATTCACATTACATAACTTTACTTTTAAAAACATTAAATTAAATTAAGAAGAAAAATTAGGTTAAAAATAAAAATAAAACTATGTGTAAGGGGTATATGTGTGAGGGTGTGTGTGAGAGAGGGTGTATGAGGGTATGTGTGAGGGTGTGTGTGGATGTGGGTGTGTGTGGATGTGTGTGTGAGAGGGTGAGAGGGTGTGTGTGGGAGGGTGTGAATTTGTGTGTAAGTACTCGTTTTTGCGTATGCCGTTTACTCTAATTTAGATAGATAGATAGATAGATAACTCTTTATTGTGACACAAAGAAAGGAAACAATTACAGAAAAACACAATATAAACTAGCGCCACAAATGGCGGCCTTATTGCTGAGAGCAATCTCTTCCAGGCAACCAGCTTAAAGGAAAATCGCCTAGAACATTGTTAGGCGAGGCGATGTGACGTTTTCCTTAATACTACTACTTAAACTACCTTAACACAAAACAGATTAATATATATATTTATTAGACTAATGAGCTCAATACACAGAAAATGCTAGCAATTTTAAACCTACTACAACCTATATAAATGTAAAGACTATTTGTTAATGACCCATGCAACAGGGACGAAGACAGAGTAATACAACGTTACAGACGGCAGTGGACAACCATACTACCACCTACGACTTACTGGCAACGACAGGCCCGCACTGTGACAAATAAAATTCCTTTACCTTGCCTTTAAATTAGCCTTACGACTGAGAATAGATTCTCAGTGTCACGGTATGTTAGCTTGAGAAGTGTGTTAGTTACAGTTTTTTTAAGACTGTGGACATTAAGTCTGCGCAGTTCCTCTGTTTCTGACAATTTATTGTATAAGTAGCGACTAACAAATGGAAAGAATCTGTGCCTGAAGTACGTTTTGCATCGAGGCACCTCAAACACAATGTCCTTACGACGTTTTGTATCGTTAGGTCCAAGATTCTGGTCATCAATGTTTGGGGAGAGCTTATGTTGTCTTAAAACAGTACGCAGAATGAAAAGCTGTCTCACTGTCAGTACACCCGTATCCCTGTAGAGATCTGTGGTCGGATATCGGAAAGGCAAGAAATTGCTGACCTTTAAGATAGCTCGTTGGGCTTTCTCTAAAGTAGCTAAATGAGTTTTAGCGGCTCCTCCCCAAGCTTCGATGCTGTAAATCAGGAGTGACTGGCAAAGAGACAGGTAAACCGTTTTTAAGAGTGGTTTGTCAGCTACGTACCGGATATTTTTAAAAACTGCAATCAATTTCCGAACTCTACCGGATAGTGCACTTATATGTCCTTGGAAGCTAAGATGATTGTCGACAATAATACCCAGATACCGGATATTACTCACGCGTTCCAATTTATGACACCTACAGATGTTTTCTGAACACAGAGATGATTCGAAGAGGTGGGCTGCCAAACTCAAATGTGGCGGTGGTTGTGTATTGTTTCTAATGGAAAAGGTCACTACTTTGGTTTTTTCGGCGTTGAGGCTTAGTATGTGCTTGTGTAACAGTGAATTTATCCTATTGAACCCCATTTGGGCAAAGTCAAAAGCCTCATCCCATGTTTTACCACGAAAAATGACAGCTGTATCGTCAGCAAACGTTAGTACTTTTCCATTGACAAGAGATAGACTACAGAGTTCATTAATGTATCCCAGAAACAGAGTAGGCCCGACGATGCTGCCTTGTGGCACACCATAGGTTATGGTTTCCGGTGCACTAAGAGTGTCCCCAAGTTTGACACGCTGTTTTCGGTTGGAAAGGTAGTCACTGAATAGCTGGAGCTGTAAACCACGAATGCCTAGGGCTTCCAACTTTTTAACAAGAATATCCGACGAAATTGTATCAAATGCCTTGGCTATATCTAGGAAGATAGCAAGACACTTATCTCCAGAATCCAACACTTCGGATACATGGCTAGTCAACTCAGTAACAGCATCACAGGTCGACCTATTCCTGCGGAACCCAAACTGCTGGTCTGACAGAAGTTTACGATCCTCTAAGTATTTTGTCAGCCTGGCATTCATAATACGCTCGAGTATTTTTGAGAACACTGGCAGTATAGAAATTGGACGGTAATTACTAATGACATCTTTGGCACCGCTTTTATATACTGGTATAACGAGCGCTGTTTTAAAAGCTTCCGGAAAACGACCTGAGTTAAGAGACAAGTTACAAATGTGAGTCAGCAATCCAGCAAAAATGGATTTATTTTCTTTTAATATCTTGGTAGAAATGTTGTCTAACCCTGCTGTGTTTGTTGATTTGAATGAATCGATTATAGCAATAACTTCGTCAAGATCTGTATCCAACAAGGTAAACGAATGCAATGGAGGGGTCGAAGCACAGTTGCATACTGCCATACTGCCATATTCTGCATTGTATAGGTTTGGTTTGGCCTGCAACCTAAGTGCTAATGTTTTCCCCACGTTTACAAAGTAATCATTGACCCTGTTGGACGCATCCAGTGGATTGGACGAGATTGATGAAAGTTCGTTTCCTTGATTTTTTGTGGATTTACGATTTCCTATTTTGTTTATTGCTTCCCATATCTCTTTAGCATTCTTGGCTGATTCTATTTCAGAACGTTGAAACTGACTTTTTAGTTTTCGTAGAAGTTGTGTGAGGAAATTTCGGTACCTTGTGTAGGTAATTTTAGCTACCATATTGTCAGGGTTGTTTCTGAATTTAGTGTGAAGCTTGTCTCTGTTCCTCATGCAACGAATTAAACCAGGGGTAATCCACGGTTTAATTGGAATTTTACGTCTTGGTTTTTTTACAATTGAGGTGTTCGCAATGATTGCGTCCGAGACTAAATTAATGAACGTGTTTGTTGCAATCTCACAATCGTTCGATTCTAAAATAGGACAAAAGTCCGTTTTTTGCAATTGAGCATTAAGTTCTGCATAGTTAATTTTTTTTATACCTCTACTTTTTGACTTGGTTATAGTATCCTTCACATTCATTGAAAAAATAACTGTGTGATGATCAGTGATGGAGTTCCGTACAACGAGAGTTTTGGAAGAAAGCCGCGTTTTTACTAAAACTTGATCGAGACAGCTATTACCACATGTTGGAAAGGAGTGTGCTGGCAGTAGCCCGTGCGTTGCCAACATATTTAGATATTTTCCAACTTGTCTATCAGTTGCTTCTTTCAAGATATTTATGTTTATGTCTCCCATAATTACTATTGAGTTAAAGTGACCTAGCGAAATTAAGACATTGTCCAGAGAATCAATAAATTTACTGATGTTTTTGAATTCAGGTGGGCGATAGATGGCTATAACCGCAATATTACGTTCTAGTGTCACAACAATGCAGTTTGCTTCTCCGAAATCCGGTTCAAATACACGCACATTGTAGCTATTTTTAGTGTAAACGACTAAACCATCGTTTTGATTGAACAGTTGGGAGGAGGCAGTAGAAGTATAGTTCTCCAGATATGGAAGGTACTTATTGCGTGACAGCCAGCACTCGCTGAAAATCAGTACATCAGGAGCAACAGCAAGTCTTTGTAAATGAACAGCGAAGTGATCAAAGTTGCAAGAAATGCTTCTGATGTTCTGCCCAATAATGTTCAGGCTGCGAGGGGTGCCTGCCACCCAAGACGCACACTCTTCCGGTTCACAGACCATAGAAACCGATGGAGTCATTTCGTCCAAATCCCTAGATAATTCGGAAATTGTGCTATCCATAATCAGACCCAGAGTTCATTAAGCCATCCGAGAGAAAGGAACAGATTTCCAATAGTGAAATCCTGATCAAATTTTGTCGAATATCCAATAAGGAATATGATTGGTTCTTAGAGTAAATAGTTATTAATTTATAGTTTAATGAGTTTTTTGATGGTAAGCAATTGAGCATTATAGTAGTGTGTGTGGATTTGTGTATGTATGACTGTGTTTTGATTGGGTAATGTTTTGTAGTATTTTCGATACCATGTGCTTTGCTTGTTGTGATTTGAGTGTACGATGGAGAGTAAAAATTTTGGCATAAGTAATTGAAAAAACACCGCTTATGAACTAAAGTTAGATTAAAATTATGTGGTAAATTTAAATGAGACACATTCTTGTGAGAAATGTATGAAGTTTCAGAGGCTAGTCATTTACCCCGGAGTTTGTCAAGATCATCCTTAGTGCAGATGTGAATATGGGATGTCCCTTCCATTTTGCGTAAATAAACACGACCTGATGATGTCCAACAAAATTTATACCCGTGGTTCTTCGAGAAATCCCGAGCCAGGTAGAGCAGTTTGCGTTCTTGTTGATTGAGGTACTCCGAAATATATACGGGTGATCTGGTTCCTTCGAAATTTAAGTATTTGCTATTGAGCCGATTGTCCCCGTGTGCCTTATTATATTGCTTGTATGATTTTAAAAACATTTCACATTTCGGAGTGGTAGTGAAGTCCGCTACTATCGGCTTAATTGCTGCTTTAGAGTTAACTCTGAAGATGTTTTTGATTTCCGTGTCCTGAAGAGGCGTCTTGAGAAACTGGGCAGTGTTTTTTATAACATTAATGAGGTCTTGTTTAGTTTCCTTACTTTTTTGTGGGACGTTTCTGATCTCGATGCTGGTGCTGTGAGCGTTACGATCTATTTTTTCAAGCTTTGTCTCCAGTTCAGATATATATTTCTTATCCCTGTTTCTATGTTCTTCCAAAGCCTCTATTCTGTTTATTGCTTCGTCATACTTGTTTGAGATGAATTCCATCGAAAGTTTCAATTCTTGTAGTGAACTAAGAATCATCTCAAATTTCACATTTTGTTCTCGTTGGAGTGACTCAAACATGCTCAAAAATTCAAACCTACTGAATTCCAGTGTTTCGGAGCTTCGGTCGGTGGTTTCAGAACGTTTTCGTTTGGCTGTAGGGTTTTTCTTCGTTGTCATTTTAGTGGCCGCAGAAAATTCACCTATGTTGCTCGCAGATGAGGCTGCGCTCAGCCCTGCCTCCACCCCTATTTCCGAAATGTTCGTTTCCGAGCTACTGTGTTGCATAGGCGTTCCGAAGTTTGAAGGTGAGGGAGATGCAATTGCTGACGGTGGTGGTGTGCGTTTCAACGGCATCTTATCTAACAACAGTGTTATGGGATCTGGTATTCTATACCTCTGAGTAGCTCAATAAGTTGCCAAAAATAAGTTGCGCTAAAGTTGCACTTCAACTCCGCTTGGTGGAAAAACAGCCCGATATGTGGCTATGTGATATGTGGCCGATATGGGATATGTGGCAACACACAAGTAGAACCAACAAAAAAGCTGGCTTCTATCCGTGCGCATGTCACAATCACCGTCAAAATATGACATTTGGCATTGACAATGTCCGATTCTCAGTTTGCTCGCAGCCCGTAAAGTTCGCTTATAAATTATATTCAAGTAAGGTAGAAATATTGATAAAATATCAAAACTTGTGTTTTAGTATGTGATTTTTAGGTGTTTACCGAAATCTGGGACGTAGGTTTAACTTCTATGCGATGCAGGATGCTCCACACTTCAGAAATTAACACTTTTTTCCAACTGTGATTCTAAAGTTACACCACAAACAAGAAAACAACAAGAGCAGAATGTACCGTGTCAAGCGATCAGGTAGGGAGCCAAATTATATGTTAATATAATAAATATGATATATCACTTTGTGCTGTTATTTCGAAGGAAACATTACCCTTCAAATCGAAGTATTAAACTTTCCATTTTAGGAAAATAATCGAGAGCCTCGTTTCCCAAGATATGTATTTTTTCTCTAGTATCTTACCTGAAATCTTCCGCATCAAAGAAGTCCCAAGCCGAAGCGTGGCACACCATGTCGCGGCCGTCGTCAGGTTTCTCGAATATGGATCTCTCCCAGAACAGGTCCGGCATGCCCATCAGCTTCAAGGATTTGAAGAAATCTTCGGCCGTCTTGAAGAACTTCACCGCTGTGTAGTTCTGATCATACGCAAAGAACAAAAGACTGGATTAAATGGTTGTAAAACACGTTATTTAATAATTATACTAGTAGTTAAATTGTTTTTGTATTTTACGTATTTTATTTTGGCGTATTGGACAAGTTAAGTTCTAACGTAACAGGACGAGCAGAACATTTGATTGATAATAAGCAACACGCCTACCCATGTATCACACAACTATTGGAAGATAAACAGTCCGATTCATTACCTAGCACTGCACTGTGCTTGTCACCCAGACTATCTCTAGGATCCATATACGATGATCAAATCAAAACAAGTGTAATTTTGACAGAGTACTGTCACAAATATGTGATTTCTAAATACACATTTCTAAATACATAAATACATTTCTAAATATGCCCTGTAATTTGTGCTATTAAATAAATTGTAATTATACGCGAACCACGATGTAAATATTAATAAAGTGGCCAAGTGCGAGTTGGACTCGCCCATGAAGGGTTCCGTTGCAGCAAGTAATTTATTATACATAGTACACATAGTTCTTGTAGTTCGTTGTAACTTTGATCGATGTTTTAATAATAGTGTATTTATGACGTACTAGAAAAAAACTACTGATCAGATCGAGTTTAAACCAATTTTCGTTGGTAGTTTGCATGGTAATGTACATCATATATTTTTTTTAGGTTTTTCATTCTCTTACTTTAGAAGTTAGAGGGGGGGGGGACACACATTTTACTACTTTGGAAGTGTCTCTCCCGCAAATTATTCAGTGTAGACAAAAATTATCTTAAAAACCTCAATATCATTTTTGAAGACCTATCGATAGACACCCCATACGTGAAGGTTTGATGAAAAAATTTTTGTTGAGTTTCAGTTCTCAGTATGGAGGCAACCCTAATTTTTCTTTTTTAAATTTTTTTTTGTACAAATCTTAATGCGGTTCACAGAATACTTCTACTTACCAAGTTTCAACAGTGTAGTTCTCACAGTTTCGGCAAAAAGTGTCTGTGACATACGGACGGACGGACAGACAGACATGACGAATCTATAAGGGTTCCGTTTTTACATTTTACGGAACCCTAAAAATCTTCTGTCGTTGACAGATTCTTATTTCATGAATTAGGTACCTGAGCAATGAGCGCCGCGGTTACGTCAACAGCGGGCTTGTCAGGGAACGGCCTCGTGAACTTCTCCGTGTTTTTCCACGTTTGGGCCCAGATGTTACCTGGAAATTGAACAAATTTATGAGTTTTTCTAACATTTGTATCCATCCCGAGGTGGCCTGGAGAAACCGCGGTGACGATAAGGTCGCCAGTTTTTTCACTAGTCATATATTACATCATTTTTTAAATTAAATTTATTAATGTGCTGACCAATAGACCACGTGGTCACGTGATTCTTTTTGGCTGGTCATCTGGATTTAACGCGCTGCGCGACAACTATTGTCAATTTTATATAAAAAACCTGGACGTCAATTGCTTATTCATTTGTAAAGTGTCCGAAAAACATAGCGGAAGTTTGAGCATGCACAAAAAAATATATTCAACTATTGAAAAGGCTGTACAGAATTTTCATTCATTCATAATCCTGAATACTAGTTGCCGTAAAAGATAATCTGCCCCAAACTCAATTGTAGGTATCTCTTTGAAACAGTTTGTTGTGAAATGTCTACACTATTTAATTTAGGGCTGTAGCCCGCATGAACTTCGAGCAAATGTTGCTTATATCTGGCCGATTTTTTTTTTTATGACTTTGTGTGTTTTTAGAGCGAAACATGTTTGTGTATCGTTCTACTTTGGATTATTGTAAGATTACAGGTAACTAATTACAGTGGTTGTTAAGACAATAAAATAAATCGTAAATTATGTTAGGTATTTTTTATTGTTTGAGTTTATCTACCCTTGTCTTGACATTATCGGCGTTTCTTCCATGATCAAATATTAAATATTATATAGGTGGGTATGGGCCCCCGCACCGAAACGACGCCCTCTCCATACTTACCCAGCAAATGCGCGGGTATGGGCCCCCGCGCCCACACGCCGCCCCCGTACTTACCCAGTAAATGCGCGGGTATGGGCCCCCGCGCCCACACGCCGCCCCCGTACTTACCCAGTAAATGCGCGGGTATGGGCCCCCGCGCCCACACGCCGCCCCCGTACTTACCCAGTAAATGCGCGGGTATGGGCCCCCGCGCCCACACGCCGCCCCCGTACTTACCCAGTAAATGCGCGGGTATGGGTCCCCGCGCCGACACGACGCCCTCCCCGTACTTACCCAGTAAATGCGCGGGTATGGGTCCCCGCGCCGACACGACGCCCTCCCCGTACTTGTCCCGCAGGCGCCGGCGCACGTACGCGTGTATCTGCTGGTAGAGCGGCCGGATCTGCTGCCACAGCGCCGCGAACTGCGCCTCGATCTCGATGGACTCGTACTCGCTCAGCCACCACTCCGCCACCGTGTCGTAGCCTGACGATATAAAACAATTAGTTCCTACTGATTAGTTATTAACAGTGTAGTTCCTGTTACCGTCATATTCTTGCGACAACAAGAACAAAATTAAAAATGTTGAGCTACCCCCGACTGCCTTGGACTTAAAATATGTACAATATTTTAAGTCAGATGGTGTTGTGTGTGAATTGTCCACCAATATTTATTTATTTATTTATTTATTAATATTCTACTAGTCAAGCCAATTTGGTACCCATATTGAGGAAGTAGTGAAAAAAAATTAATTTGCCATTTTGTGGTGGCAGGCATCATGGATTTAAAGTTTGTCATAGTGTATAGTATCCTACTAGTCAAGCTCTTTCATTTGATGCCCATGTTGATTTGTGTTTGTAAAAAAAATATCTTATCCGCCATTTTGCGGAGGCGGCCATCTACAACCGATTTTCATCAAACATAGCTAAAAACACTCCCGTCTAATTCACCTTTCCAAAAAACGTAGCTAATCGAAATCTGTTTATCAGTTCAAAAGCCGATGCCACGAACACACTCACGGAGACATGTCAAATTTATATTAACCCTGTCGTTTTTGCAAAGATTATATAGATTAATTTGCAAAGATAGGTAATTTACCATTCAACTTAGCAGCTTCGTTGTTCATCTGCACGTACTCGGTGAAGTTCCCCTTGGACGGTCTCCCGGCCGCCTTGTGCCACTCCAGCCAGGCATACTTCAGTTCTTCAGGGTCCTGGCTCTTTGCGAAGATGTCAGTTACATCTGGAAACATTTTATAATTACATTGATCGCTGCAGCTGGTTTTGGAAAACGATTATTGGTTTGTTATTAACTGCCATCTCGCTTATGATACGCGATGGTGCGGTGTTCGATGGAGCAAGCTTATCCAGACAAAAATATCCATTCTCGACTTGATTTAATTCGTCAGGGAATACTCACTCAGGCAATGCATTCTGCTATCATATTCTACTGCTACAGGCAATCAATTCAAGGTTTTTGAAACTTCAACCATGAAATACTGTAGGTTTATCGAATTTCAAACAGGCCGATTGAAAAAAGGGCAATTTAGCATTAAACGCTTCATCATTGACCACATGGTCTATGATGATGATTACCTAGAAGAAGAAATCGATTCCCTCTAGACGTAAGCACGTCCAAATTATATATATCAGGGAATACCCACTCAGTTGACGTATTTCACATCTCACATGTTCTTATTTCGAAAGTGATGTCAAATCTCTTCGTTCATGTGGAACATAACCATGAAACGACGTCACTTTCTTGGCCCACAAATTAATAAAGCGCAAAGAACAATTAAATGACGCAGATCAGCTGCACAGTCTTCGAAATGTATCTTATAAAATGATATTATGGCTAAAACGAAACTTTGGAAATGTTATAAGTTTATAATTTACCTGGTTCCACATGTAAATCGCACTTGGCTCTATCATGGTAGTCGCAAATAGTGGCCTTAGCGTACGTAGTCTGCATGTTATTGATGGCCACTATCAGCCTCTCGTTCAGATCCTCAGGCAGCGCCGACGTCCCGAGTATCGCGTATTTCTGGAACATTCGCTTCAGGTCTTCGTCTTCGTACTCGTGCCAGAGGTAGCTCATCGTATCCTTCCAGTATTCTTTCTCGAGTTCGGCTACTTCCAAGGAAGTCTGGAGCTGAAATATTTTTTCTCAATTGTTTTTACAAATATAATTACAGACATAAATACTCATTTGTTATAGTTCTCAAAAAAGTGTGTGTGTGTACTTATGTATGCACGCAAGAAGTTCACACTTCGCGCGCGTCAAATTTACTCTTTTAATTTTTCCCTAACGCGCGAAAAGAAGTAGAAGAATTAACTTTAATGATAAAAGACCCGTTTTGACCATTGAGAAAGACTCTAGAAAATAACTTGGAACGAAAGTAAATGTTCATAATAAAATCATCACTGCGCGACCACCTTCTTGTTCTTGGCCTTGGACATGAGTACGTCGAGGGTCCTCATGTAGTTGGTGCCAGCTGCTTCTTTGTTGGCTTTATTCGAGACTATCTATCTATGTGACATTTTTTTTCCAGCTCACTTCTGTACTTATTGCGTCAAAAAGTAACAAACCAGCTATCCATCCTCAACAAACTTTCGTGTTTATAACTTAAGTAGGATTGTAGTGTTCGAAGTCATAAAAGCAAAATCACATACTATGAAAGACTCGGTACGCTTAAAGCCGGGTCACACAGAGGCGATCCGATAGCGATAGCGATCCGATAGCGAGACGATATTTTTTGTAATGTTCGAATTTGTATGCAACCTGGCACACAGCAAGCGGGCGCGATCCCATACTCGGTATCGGATCGCTATCGCTATCGGATCGCTATCGCTACCGGATCGCCTCTGTGTGACCCGGCCTTTAGTGATGTTCGTTCCATAGTTCCACTGCGCGATCACTTTCTTGTTCTTGGCCTCATACATGAGCACGTCCAGGGTCCGCATGTAGTAGGTGCCAGGTGCTTCTTTGTTGGTCATATTCCACACTATTTACTTGTATTCCAAGAGCTGGTAGAAAATTGTGCGCCACTACTCACCAGCCAGGTCTGCATCTCCGTGTAGGGCTATAATAGAAGTATGGGACAAGTTTTCAGCTTGCCTCAAATACCCACCCGAAATTTATTGCCAGCTCTCAGAATAATCTATCTATGTACCAAATTTCATCAGTTCACACTCGCACTTTTTGCGTAAAAAGTAACAAGCATCCATCCATCCTCACAAACTTTCTCATTTCTAATTTTAATAGGATTGTACTGTTGAACATACCATGAACGTCTCAGTGCGTTTGGTGATGTTCGTCTCATAGTTCCACTGCGCGACCACCTTCTTGTTCTTGGCCTTGGACATGAGCACGTCGAGGGTCCGCATGTAGTCGGTCCCGGCTGCCTCCTCCGCCGCCTTCTCGGCCGCCCGGCCGCGCGCCGCTACGAAGAACACCGAGGCGATGGCGCCGAGCAGAGCGAGCTCCCCCGTGATCTTCATTATCATCTGCAAACAAATTTGGTTTTTAGCGACCTCAAAAAAAGAGAAGGTACTGTTTTCGACTGTCTATATTTTCAAAGTGAAAACTTCCTTTGGCGCGCCACAGACAGATTTTTCATTGGCTATGAATTGAATTCTAGCGTCGGGAATGATAAAAAAACTTCGGGTAAACTCAGGACCATGACTATGGTGTCACCCACGTAGGTTCCAAAGTGAGCTATCCAATTCTGAGTTTTAGGTTTTAACTTTAAACTTCAATCGGCAGTTCCTATGACTTGACGATTTCAGTTGTGGACCGATTTTCAAAACTTTTTATTTATTAGAAAGAGTACACTTCCAAGGTGGTCCCATGAGTACCATAAGAAAATACCCGAAGAAATGTAACGTTTTACTTCTGAAATATGCCACAATATAAATATGGCAATTTCGCGGAATATCAATCGCCGCACAGGCAAATGAAGACTAATAATGACCAGAACTTCGACCTGTGCGCATTCGATCTGTTGTTTCTGTTTATAAAGGTTTTTTTATAGACTTGTAAAAAAGAAGAGGTACTGTGTTCGACTGTATATTTTTTTAATTAAAGTCGGTTTTTGTTGTTTCGGAGAGAAAATTAATTATTTATTTGTAAAGGCGTTCCACAGCCTAGACGTTCTGATCACAAAAGTAGAGTCAATCCTCTTCGTTCGTGCCTTTGGAATATCAACTATGAAATAATGTTACTTTTTCAAGCTACAAGAAGTCACATAGAAACAGGGCAAGGTGGTATTAGATAAAACAGAATAGTTGCACACTCGCCAAAGTGTATCCGATAAAAAAAAACAATAGAAAAAAGTTAACAATTTTGCGGCGATGTTCAAGACTTTGAAGTTTTTAGTCTCACTATAGTGTCGTTGCCTATTATGTGTATCTTGGCAATATAACGGTTATGGAATAAACGATGTGATATGTATTCAAAAAACATTGTAAGTACGTCATAAAATTGTTGGAAATGTACTAAAACTCATAGTAGGTACATTTATTATTAAAATTCAAATTAAAGTATTTTTCACCGCCTTCTATCAACTAAACTTTGAACTTCAAACATTTCATTAAGTTTTAAAAATAATCTCAACAAACAAGCCTTACCTAACAGCACAAGATAAAACCAAACACAAACACCCGACAGACAACTCTACCACATAAATAACGTTAACATTGGGAAAAAACTGTCACAAAACATGATGTCAAGGAGATAAGGTGCGATCTATATTATCGCTTCGGATCGTTGAAGATAATGAGGCTGACAGAAAAACTGAGTCGTTACGCAAAGACGAATACTTATAAGTAATATTTAGAAGTAAATGGGACACTGGGATATTATTGATTATTAGCCATCGATATACATCAATGGATGTACAGGATCAAATAAACAGGATTCCGCAATAAACGAAAAAACCTTAAAAGCGCGTAAAACCGCGGACACAGTTAGTGATGAAATAAAAGCCTAGATACAAATCAATGGATGTGCCCTCCCAAACTTCAGTCGCACGGAATTATGTTATCGTTGGGAAGAGTGAGCTCTTTCCGTTTTAGTCGTTGGTAGGACGCGGTGAACGCCGGACGTTTATACCTATCACTATTCGTTATCAACAACCAAAATAAGTAGAACTTCAACATACCTCGCTGCTAGCGATTCTAGGGGTCTAGATTGGTAGTTGTAAACTACTCACGCTATACACAGAGACGAAGTTTGTTGACAATCTTAAGGTGCTCAGGGCACATCTTTTGATTTATATCGATGTTACTAGTTTATTACAACCCGCTGTTTATCCCGCGTAGTTTCCGATCAAGCTGTTTTCCCGGGATAACAAATAGCTTACTTGCAATTCCAGACTATTAACTATTTTTGTACGCAATTTCATTCCGATCTATTTAATAGCTTTTGTAAAAGAGTAAAAAACATCAACACATACTCAAAAACTTTCACGTATATAATCTTTGTAAGGATTCTATAACATTGTTCATCTATTGACTCTTAAATAAATAAATAAATATGTATACAATCACACACAGCACTATCTGACCCCAAACCACAGAATAAATATTAGTACAAGTACAGAAGCCTCACTTACCGAAAACAATTATATAAATAGCTACTCTTGCTGGGACACAACAAAGTTCAGTTCAGCTTGCATTAGCGCTCAATACCTGTCGCGATTTTCAACTTAACATTTGAGCTCTCTTCTAACGCGTAACTCTGTCCCTGTCTAGCGCGGAGGGTTGTCGACATATCTAATAACAATATGCGCGGGAAACGTGTTGCGCGAGCGCTCAGCCGTGCATCCGACAACCGACTGGCACTTGTTCCCTGGGAGGAACGGTCTAGCTGTAGGCTAAAACCGCGCGACCTTGAGCGAGTGATGATGCACTGCCCAAACTAAGCAAAGCTTGTACCATGGCGGCCAGATAGCTGATATAAAACTTATGTAGTTGTAAACGCATACTTATTATACATAGAAACACCCAGACACATTACAAATATTTTAATTCATTACACAAATATTTGCACTGGGTGGGAGTCAAAACCACGACCGAATAGCGACCGAATGCGACACTGTGCTGTTATGGGCAGGCATGTTGCTTACCATCAGGCATAAGTCATACGAGTCTAGCCATCTTATTCCTACCTTAAAAAAAGTGTTTTTAAGGTAGGAATAAGATGGCGGAGATTCATATTTGTTATGAACAAATTACTAACAACGTAAACATAAGCTAAAATCAGATCATTGCAAAAGCAGCTGACAGCTACATTCTGCAAACACCGTGCTCTTTTTGTCTATCCACATTCAGAAACTCAGAAAAGCGACCCCAGTTTTTCACAGTTCTGTGGTACCTACATACAGCCGAGCAATGGAAAATGCCGCTCGAGTGAGTATTTTAATTTCTTAGACACAAATTAAATAAAAACGGTGTTTGCGGAATGTAAAGTCATCTGGATTTTAGCTAATGTTGATGTTGCTTAAATTTTTGTACTTTCTTAGTTTTTTTATAGTTAGTATAGGAGGACGGGACTCGAGTGACTTATGCGTGATGGTAAGCAACACGCCTGCCTATAACATAACAAAATATACATCTTAAATTCGAGAGCGAATCGATTTATTCCTAGAAATCGAGAGTGAATAGATTTCTTAGTTAGACTATATCATCGCTATACATCTAGCGAGATGGCATCGCGATGGCAGTTAGACGTCGCTATACATCTAGCGAGATGGCATCGCGATGGGGGTTAGACGTTGCTATACATCTAGCGAGATGGCAGCGCGATGGCAGTTAGACGTCGCTATACATCTAGCGAGATGGCAGCGCGATGGGGGTTAGACGTTGCTATACATCTAGCGAGATGGCAGCGCGATGGCAGTTAGACGTCGCTATACATCTAGCGAGATGGCAGCGCGATGGCAGTTAGACGTCGCTATACATCTAGCGAGATGGCAGCGCGATGGGGGTTAGACGTCGCTATACATCTAGCGAGATGGCAGCGCGATGGCAGTTAGACGTCGCTATACATCTAGCGAGATGGCAGCGCGATGGGGGTTAGACGTTGCTATACATCTAGCGAGATGGCAGCGCGATGGCAGTTAGACGTCGCTATACATCTAGCGAGATGGCAGCGCGATGGCAGTTAGACGTCGCTATACATCTAGCGAGATGGCAGCGCGATGGGGGTTAGACGTTGCTATACATCTAGCGAGATGGCAGCGCGATGGCAGTTAGACGTCGCTATACATCTAGCGAGATGGCAGCGCGATGGCAGTTAGACGTCGCTATACATCTAGCGAGATGGCAGCGCGATGGCAGTTAGACGTCGCTATAGATCTAGCGAGATGGCAGCGCGATGGGGGTTAGACGTTGCTATACATCTAGCGAGATGGCAGCGCGATGGCAGTTAGACGTCGCTATACATCTAGCGAGATGGCGGCGCGATGGCGGTTAGACGTCGCTATACATCTAGCGAGATGGCGGCGCGATGGCGGTTAGACGTCGCTATACATCTAGCGAGATGGCAGCGCGATGGGGGTTAGACGTCGCTATACATCTAGCGAGATGGCGGCGCGATGGCGGTTAGACGTCGCTATACATCTAGCGAGATGGCGGTTTAAAGCAAGCGCATTATTTGGAACGAAATTCCTTACGGCAAGCTTGGAGGAGATAGGCATTTTGCGAGGGTTGCAACTCCTTATCTCCACCCTATCCACCTGCACTTAGTTGGACAGCTTACAAGTGGCGGCATAGTGCTGAATCTTATTATTCTATCTTTCTACTATATGTAGGTACTACGATACTGCGACTGAACGCAGATGAGGCGCCAAATAATGCAACATCGATGTAGTCGCAAAGTCGTCGATTACGGATCCTAAAAGTAGCATGTTTTCTGTGGCCCTGTCGCGTGTTCATTTCATTATACAAGTAATTTCATTACGTTGAAAATAACACATTTAAGTGGTTTACAGAAAAGAAAAAAACTAAATTGGCGAATACCGATAATGTATACCTATCCAATTTCTTTATAATAACATGACGGACCTATTTATATCATTCACTTCGCTGTACAAAAGGGCCCCTAATAATTTTGTGCCCAGGGGTTGTTAAAGACGGCCCTGTCTATTTCCTATTGGCTGATGCATTTCTAGATGGTCATGGCATGATGCCGAGGCCACGCCCTTTCAGCATTTCCCATTGGCTGACGCATTTTTAAATGGCCAACAGCCATGGCCCCGATTTTACCCGAAGATTTCTTATCATATCCGAGCGTGACGCTAGAATCCAATTCACAGCCCACGAAATATCTGTCTAGGCACGCCTAAAGAAGTTTTCAATTCAAACACTCTGATATTAATGCTTGCCATAAGCAATGAATGTGGGAAAACTGGTTTTCAGTTGGTAGCGACACTACTCGTGGTGTTCATTGGTTTTGTACACAGTTGAGCAATAAACGATTCTGATTCTGATCCAATGTAACCCGTTCATCACCCCAAGATGTCGAAAAAAGAACGAATGTTTTCAACTCCACCTAGAATTCATAGTGAATATTCGTTATTATATTTATGAATTCGTAATTTCAGATCAGTAGAGTTGATATTATCTAATACTAGCTGTACCCGCAACTTCGTCTGCGCAAAATAAATATTAAGGTAATAATACAATTTCATCAAAATCGGTTCTGTTGTTTAGGTGTGAAAGCGTAAGATACATTCGTCCCCCATTTCAACTCCAATTTCATCCCCATACAGGTCGAAATTACAAAATTGCTAGAACAAACATTTATTTGCTTCGTGTCAAGTGCCTATATACAGAGTTTCATGGTTTTATCTTCAAAGGTTGGGAACTTCCATATTGACATTCATCCCTAATTTCACCCCCGTATAGTTCGAAATTACAAAATTGTTAGAACAAACATTAGTTTGCTTCGTGTTAAGTGTCTATATACAGAGTTTCATGCTTTTATTTTCAACGGTTGGAAACTTTTATATTGACATTCATCCCCCATTTCAACCCCAATTTCATCCCATACAGTGCGAAATCACAAAATTGATAATACAAACATTTAACTGCTTCGTATCAAGTATCTAGAGACAAAATTTGATAACTTTGAAAATCACGAATTTTCACACAACCGTTCATCCCTTGTTTCACTCTCTTAGGGGTTGAATTTCGCAAAACCCCGTCTTAGTGAGCGCCTACGTGCTAAAAGGGACCTCCATACAAAATTTCAGATTCCTAGCATTTGTAGTTTCTGACATTCCTTGATGAGTGACCTTTCGCTTTTGTATATATAGATTTCGTAAATATGTTTAGATCATTTTAATACTGTAAATGTATGAATTGTGTGATGTATTTGTATGTGTATCTAGATATACACACATTTAGATATTTTCGCCATTATACGGATAACAATGGGTGATAATGCAATTGGTTTGCCGCTAGGAGAAATTTGTATGTGTGTAACGCAGTAGCTCCACCAATTTCTAATTAATTTTGATAGTATTTTTTTTTGTGTTTCGTAGATAAAATATTCAGAGGTAGGTCCAGATAAATTGTATTAAAGTTTAGGTAGTTTAAAACAAAATACTAAAATAATTTATTTACAAACATCTGGATGGCGTAATCATAAATTCCACAAACATTATTTAGTTGGACTTTTGACAAATTTGACATGCCCAATGTGTATTTCTTCATGGAATCCACTTCACGCTTTTCCACGCTGCCTCTGGGTGCATCAGTTTCTACCAAAGAGGATACTACTTTTATCTAAGGTTTCAACGCATTATTATCGTTAAAAGAATATATAGATACCTATGTAGGGGCCTAAGCCTAAGAGCACGTACTTATGTGGTAAGATTTATTATATAAGCAGATGACAGCGGTAGAGCGATTAGTCTCTCGCCCCGCGTCACTTGTATAGTTAAGATCAATATAGTCAGCAGTTTATACAGTTACGTGGTTTCATTTCCTCTCCAGTACCAGTAACACCTACACCTATGTTGATGGCACATGCATAAACTTATTCGTGTTATAAAGGATATTTTACATGTATTCAGAAAAAATCACGTGATATGCTATATGATTGACTAAACAGAGTGCTAAACAGCATTCAGGGTTACTGGTAGTCAGCTTGCATCCTTTTAAGGGTATGTTAGGTACATTCAATACGTCAACTTTTGCTCTACAGTTTTGTAAAATTTGTGTTTTTTTTTCTTTTACAAAATAAATAAAAAATGTATTGGCCCGGTCTAAAAGCATCGAACTCTTTGTAACAAGAGCCGTGCCGTACCGTTGTGTTGTGCCGAAGTGAATAAACACTAAAAAGTCGGTAAACAGTGGGCACGCTAAGGAGAGGGCAACAATCACAATTTTTTTTTGGGTTATCTATTGAGTTTTAATGAAAGTTGTAGAACAAAGGACTAAAGGGTGATTACCAGTAACCCTGTATAATACTTAAATAACGGCTAACCACTAACTCCTATTCTGCGGATTAGAGCAATGTTCAATTGAACTGCGTACATTATTTTGCCTCAAACCAAAGTCAAACCAAACCAAGTGTCAGGTAGCTGATGTAGTACAAGTCACCATAAAACGTATTTATGGAATACAGAAACACAATGAATAAAGTAGAAACATAATCGGGATCTGATTTAAAATCAGGTTCGATTGGCTACAATATCTCCAGTGAAATTACATGACAAAAATATTTTTTTCGACTGCCTACACTGCCGACTTCAGGAATGACTATTCCTCTTCTTCAAGTTAGGGGACTTTCCAGGTGATTTTCTTGCATGGATATACTGCCCTAAGACAAAACCTAGTAACCAGATGCAAACTCGGCAAAGAATCACATAAATGTAGGTTGATGCAGGAGTATCAGAATTGGCATTACTAAACTTGTCCTAGATGGAACAGCCCAATTTAAGTTTCTATTGGGATCCGAAGTTTTCTCTCATAAGAAGAGAGTTAAAACTACCACGCTGGTAAAATGCGGGTTGGCAGAGGGTTTGTTGGTAAGAGCAACCTTACAAACAGACTAGCAGTCCGCCCCGGCTTTGCCCGTAGTACATAAAAATGTAGCCTATAGCGCTCAGGGGTCATGTACAATGTACATATCCAACAGTGAACGAATTATAGAAATCGGTCCAGTAATTCCTGAGATTAGCGCGTTCATGTCTGAACGCGCTTCTAGGTAATATTCTCTTCGGCTTTTTAGGTATAATATTAGTATAGATATGGTGTTATCACGCGGACTCTTCCAAGGGAGTCCTACTCCTCCGACTACATTTAATCGGTAAAAAGTAAAAATAGTAATAAATATATGATAACTTACATAAAACGCCCTCTTCCATGTCTCACTAAAGTAACCGCACGGCATATTATTTAAAATCTAATTTCACACAATTCTCAAAATTCACTCCAACCAGAGACGTGTTCCAGCAACACTGAATAACAATCTGTGCGACGAAGAACTTTGATTATTATGTAAATGAATTATGTGTTTGTCTGTCTGTCATGCTTGCGAAGATGCTCGGGGCTTTTTGTCTCGATGCCGGAGCAAATTAGGAAGAATGAAGCCGTACGGAGAGACACCATACTGATTTTTGGGTATTAGTTGTGAAGACAGTATTCTAATTTCAAGGTTCGGTTTCGGTTCGACAAGGCTTAATGATTTGACTCAAATCACAATATTTGTTCAGATTTTCATGCGTCATCAAATTTTCGACTCTACATAAAATATATTAGATACATCTTCAAACACATCACATTTTTCAACTTTGATAACCCAGACCAAACTAAGCACAGGTACTGCTGTACTATAAAAATTAGATAATTGATATAATGCTACTAATATTATAAATGAAGATGTTTGTAGCTCCATCACGTCGTAACGTATAAACGGGCTGAAATTGAGAACACAGAATATAGTCTGGAGTCTGGAATAATACATAGTACTACTACTACTTACTATCCCCGAAAAATAACGGGAACGGATAAAACCATAAGGTAGGTAACGGGTAACCACTTATTTATTTTAAATTGTTTTAACCCTGACATTACACATCAAATATTTAAATTATCCTTGATATATAGTGAGTAGCTTGAGTAGTGGATAGGATTCAATGTGGTCCAAGACAATAATAGTTATAGTCTATAGTTTCTACTGGTATAATTTTTGATTAAGTAAATTACTAAACTTAGATTTGTCGATGGTATTTAATAACGAGCAGGACAGACGTCTGACGGTAAGCAAAACGCCTATTAGAACATTAAGTCCTAGTAATTACCTAGCTCTGCACCGCAATCATTACCAAGAGAGACATTAAAGCGGGTTTATTTATATGCCCTGTAATTGATTTGGAAACATTGCCCTCCAAACTGGAACACAGTGATGTTTGCACATTACTTTTAATTTTAGGGGACTGTGTCAGCTTCGTCCGTGAGAAAGCACCTGTAAATAGAAACCTCACACGTGGTCCCTGGGTGGTGCTAAACAGCTGACAAAAATACCGGTGGTAGGCCTCGGCCGTGGCTGGTGACCACCCATCAGACTTAAGTCATGCCGCCAAGCGGCCTAGCCGTGTTCCGGCCATGTTGTCTGATGACGCCATTTGGGAGGACGGGTCAGAACAGTTGCTGCATAACTGCAAGACCGGATGCCACACAACAATACTTTGCATCGGAAAGCTAGTCGTGGAGGGTAGCGGGATCCGAGGCACGGTTACCGCGACCGACCGCAGACAGTAGGGGGCCCAAGTAGTGAGCTAGCCCCTCATGAAAGGCTGCCCCGCCATCTAGCGAAAAATCCCGGGATGCGCTATCCTGCCGGTTGGCGACCGGATATCAAGGCCAGATAGACATCCCCGGGGGGGCTCGGGCGTCCCCGCAGTCTCCAGACTAGTTTCCCATAGATGTATTCGTGTTGTGTGTTGTGGCCGTTGGTCAGCGGTATGTAGCCTCGTTCTACTTCCGTGTTCCCACCGTAATTCACCCTCAAACAACTATGAAAAAAGTAAAAAACAGAAATAGAGTTCATATGCGGCTGCACTCCTTGATTCTTAAAGTGCACCTCGAGAACATCCGAGGCCTGCACTCAAATATCACAGCAGTCCACCACCATCTGGAGACTGAGCAGCCATCACTGTTTTTTCTTACGGAGACGCAGATAGGGCGTCCTTCGGACGTGGCGTACCTAACATATCCTGGTTACACGCTGGAGCACAACTTTAAGCCACGTGCTGGAGTGTGCCTGTACGCCCGTGATGATATCTGCTGTCGGCGTCTCCGTAACCTTGAGGACACCAGATTCTCTGTTCTTTGGGCGTTGATAGACACAGGCTTAGAAAAAATTGTGTATGCCTGTGTCTATCGGTCGCACAGTGGGGATCTGGAGACAACTAGGCTCATGGAATATTTGAGTGAGGCGGCGGATGCGGCTCAGCAAAAGTACCCATCAGCCCAACTAGTGTTGCTGGGGGATTTTAACGGCCATCACAAAGATTGGCTGTTCCCATACCGGGACACTGACCACGCTGGGCAGGAAACGAGAAAGCTAGCTTTATCGTTAGACCTGACCCAGTTGGTTCAAGGGGCCACTCGGGTACCTGACGTTGAGTCGCATACTCCTTATTGTTTAGACCTTCTGCTAACAACTGATCCAGACCGATATTCCGTGGCGGTATCTTCGCCGTTAGGCAGCTCCGACCACTGTCTGGTGAAGTCAGTATCAATGTACCATCCGCCCGATCCAAGCCCTAGAGGCAACCGGCGGTTGTGGCGATACAAGTTAGCAGATTGGGATGAGATGCGTTCTTTTTTTGCGTCTTACCCATGGCAGTCATTGTGCTTTTCTTCTGGTGATCCTTCAACTTGCGTGGATGCTGTGACTGAAGTGATCCAAACGGCTATGGAATATTTTATACCATACTCTGACGTCCCAGTATCCAGCAAAGCTCGCCCTTGGTTTGGTCCTCAGTGTAAAAATGCTGAAGCATTTAAGCATGAGGCTTACCTAGCTTGGGTTGATGCTCGACAACGTAAAGCAAAGGACACACACCAGAAGAAGAAAGCGTTTAACAAGGCTGCTAAGGCATGCAAAAAGGTTCTACAGAGGGCTCGATTTGACCATATTAGTCGAATAGGGAACAAACTAGCTTCATACCCTACGGGCAGCAAAGCGTTTTGGTCCCTAGCTAAATCAGTCGAATCGAACTTCTGCCGCCCCTCACTACCTCCAATGCTTAAACCTGATGGGACGCTGGCTCACACCGCTATAGAGAAGGCAAACTTGTTTGCGTCTCAGTTTGCGGAATCTTCACATCTAGATGCTGGTAGTGCGATACCCCCAACTCCACCTGGCAGTCCGACTGTAATGTCTGAAATACATATTCGCCAGAAGGAGGTTCGTAAAGTGCTACGCAATCTGGATGTGAATAAAGCCAGTGGCCCGGACGGAATTCCAGCCATAGTACTGAGGGTTTGTGCACCCGAGTTGTCTCCAGTACTAACACGCCTGTTTAGACTTTCTCTCCAAACTGGGCAAGTGCCGAAGTCGTGGAAGCTTGCTAACGTGCAACCTGTGCCCAAAAAAGGCAGTCGTACTGACCCTGTCAACTACAGGCCCATCTCAGTCACGTCCATACTCTGTAAGACTATGGAACGTGTCTTAAACCACAGGCTCCTGGCATACCTAGAATCGAACGACCTCCTCAGTGACCGGCAATACGGGTTTCGCCGGAACCGGTCCACCGGGGACATTCTAGCGTATGTCACCCACATCTGGAGTGAAGCTATCGAGAAACACGGGGAAGCACTTGCAGTCTCCCTGGACATCTCGAAGGCTTTCGACAGGGTTTGGCATGATGGCCTTATAAGCAAGCTTTCGGGCTATGGTTTGTCACCTGGGTTTATTGCGTGGATATCGGACTTCTTGAGGGATCGATCCATACGAGTCGTCATTGATGGCTGCTCGTCGGATCAAATGGCTATCAATGCCGGAGTTCCTCAGGGGTCGGTACTCTCTGCGACTCTCTTCCTGCTACATATCAATGATCTGTTGAAGCCCGGTATCGTTGGGTACGCAGATGATAGCACCGTCGTAGAGAGTTATATATCCAGCGCAAGAGCCAGTGGACAACAAACTCAGCTCCTGAGAGAAGGTATGGTCGAGCGTTTGAACTTGGCCCTTGAGGCAGTCTCTACATGGGGCGATGCCAATTTGGCCAAGTTTAACGAAGGAAAAACACAGGCATGTTTATTCTCAGCTAAAAGGAGTCCATTCGAACTGGCTCCTACTTTTCGAGGCGTGTCCGTGCCGGTTACTGACCATCTCGAGCTTTTGGGCGTTTCTTTGTCATCGACGCTCAACTTTGGCACGTATATTGAGTCTAAGGCTAAATTAGCCGCCAAAAAACTGGGTGTCCTCTCAAAGGTGCGAAGATACTTCAACTCTGAGCAGTTGCTCACGTTGTACAAAGCACAGATTCGATCCTGTATGGAGTACTGTTCGCACCTTTGGGATGGATCGGCCAAGTATCAGCTGGAGACTCTGGAATCTATTGAGAGACGTGCCAAAAGGCTCATAGGCAATGACACTCTTGTGCGTAAAAGACTTCAAAGTCTTGATCATCGCCGCAAGATTGCTAGCTTATCGGTTTTTTATCGGATACACTTCGGAGAGTGTGCAACTGATCTGCATGATCTAATACCACCTTGCCCTTTCTTCTATCGGAATTCTCGTATCTCAAAAAAGCGACATCGTTTCATGGTTGATGTTCCAAAAACACGAACGAAGAGATTTGACTCCACGTTTGTGATAAGAACGTCAAGGTTGTGGAATGCGTTGCCGGAGTGGGTTTTCCCCGATGGTTACAATCTGGGTGTCTTCAAATCGAGAGTGAATCGGTTTCTTCTAGGTAAGCACGTTCCATCGTAGATCGCATCGTCGCTTAACATCAGGCGAGATGGTGGTCAAGTGCGAACCTATCACAGTTAAAAAAAAAAAAAAAAAAAAAAAAATTACTGCTTAGTGGTAGAAGAAGTGGAAAAGATAATACGGTACTACGCAAATAGTGCTACTTCTACAGCAGAGATAATTATGTTTGTAGATAATAATAAGTAGCCACTAGTCGAGTTAAGTCATATTTTCTAGTCGTTGATCTGCTCGCTACAAGCGAGTCAATTAGCATGAGTGGATAACACAATCCATAATTTAAACATGTTTCTACAATAAAGACCCAGTTCCAGTTTTCAGATCCGTTTTTTGATTGGGAGACATTCGCTTCAGCATTTGGTTAGTTTTGGAGCAAACTCAAATGAAAAATGAG
The DNA here is from genome assembly GCA_963693475.1 of Ectropis crepuscularia. Taxonomy (NCBI): domain Eukaryota; kingdom Metazoa; phylum Arthropoda; class Insecta; order Lepidoptera; family Geometridae; genus Ectropis; species Ectropis crepuscularia. Next base: position 29,018,184 of record OY856346.1, read on the forward strand.
TTTTTTATTTTAAATAAAGAGTGACGAGACGAGCAGAACGTGTGCCTGATGGTCAGCAACATGCCTGCCACATGACAGTACAGTAACACGCAGCTATTGGAACATAAAGAGTCCAAATCATTACCTAGCACTGCACTGCGCTCGCCACCCAGATGTCTAAGTTGTTATATCTCTAAGCCTTGTCATTTCTCTGGAAACATTGCCCTTCAAACCGGAAAACAGTGGTGTTTGGACATTACTGCTTGGCGGTAGAATAACTGGAGGTATATTCTGGGATAGTGCTAACAGATGAAGAGTCTAGATTTAGTATAGGTACACTGTGATAGGAGCTCTGAATAAATAGATTCAGGGAAAACTTGGAACTGGAGCCAGTACGGAAACATCTACAGTCAGAAAATAATTCTGGATTTGGCATACACAACAATAAAGACCCATAGCACACTGAATATTACACAGGATTAGAAAATATTCACAAACGTATGCCTTTTTTAACGTTTATAGGTCCGCGTTTGACCACCAACTCTCCTGATGGTAAGCGACGATTGATGACCTGGAAAGTACCTATTCAATCTGACCCTGAATAGTTCGAGATTGTATCTCTCAGGGAACAAGGAGGCCGGCAACTTATGCCAGTCCAAAGCTGTACGTACGAGAAAAGTGGATTCAAAACTTGCTTGTACATGTAACTTATTAAGAGATGCAAATAATTTAATATACATACAACTGTGGTAGATACATACAACTGTATGGTAGATTTGATAGTGGTAGGACTCTTAGCAGAGTCCGCCTGAGGAAGTACCACACCTTTGCCAGTTATTCTGCCGCTAAGCAGTAATGCGCAAACATTATTGTGATCCGGTTTGAAGGGCAATGTTTCCAGAGAAATTACTGGGCTTAGAGATATAACATCTTAGATCTCTGGGTGGCGAGCGCAGTGCAGTGCTAGGTAATGCTTTGGACTCTTCATGTTCATTGCTGTCATGTGGCAGGGATGTTGCTTACCATCAGGCACATGTTCTTCTCGTCTCGTCACTCCTTATTTAAAATAAAAAACTGTGGTTCTCCTCCAAAAACAATAGATAGCTTGGAATAGTTTTTTATAACCTTAATAATGTCAATAAATCATAATTATCGAAGAAATAGCAAAGTACTCAGTATTTACAACATCGATTAGTTGTATAGCGTTTCAGTGGAAAAATATGAAATGATGTGTAGATACTGACGAACTGACTGTCTGAAAACTTACATATCTATTGATCTTTGCCAAAGATCTTTGGAAGGAACAACCAGATATAAAATTGACGCTGGATGATACAGATAGTTCTAGAAGTATAAATAACTGAGCCTAAATTAGCATTAATACAAGAAATTGCTATTTTTACCAGCAAAAATAGAACAAAAGACCAGATGTAAATTGAATAGCTATACCGTAGTATAGCTGTGGTAGAGTTTCTGCCAGCTTTTATCCAGTTGTCTTCAAACAAAGTGTGAATATCCATTTTCTGGGCGATTATTTATTAGGCATATTTTACGATAAAGTGAGTTAGAATCAAACATACCTACATAAACAATCATAAGTACAGAAAAATTAAAACTTTGATCGTTTATTGTATTTAGTAATACGTCTCACCCTCTCACCATATATTATATCTGATAGAGTTTTCTACCAACCTGGCAGTAAGTAGTGCGCAAAGTTTGCAAACCGAATGCCTCTTTTTAAATACTTGAGATTAACGCGTGTCTAAAATTGTAATATTCAAATTTTCAGGATATTATCATCATTTATTCATCGTTTATAAAGTCTAAAGAACTAAAAGGGAGGTAAAAATGAACTTGCGACAAGTTCTGTTACATGGCGTTACGTAACGTTTATCGTGATAAAGTTATGAAACTTTTTATAACAACATCTTTACATGCAAAATAGTTAGCACACTTTAACTTTTCACTTCCTTATGCTGGGATGAAGAGTGCCCATGCCATAATTTTTCATGGTGGCAAAATGCGGATCGACAGATGACGCATGTCTTCAAAAGATAACTTTCTTAGAACAAACTAGTTTCCTCAAGATGCTTTCCTTCATCGTTACAGTCAGTGGTAGTGGTAGTGGTACGACAAACTTGTAATATGCACTTAGTAAAATACTGAGAGATACTGTCGCGATTTGGATTTGCAACCATTGTGAAATTCCACCACTAATCGTGGCAATCACAACCTCACAGTGACGCGACGATCAAATGAACTCGCAATACACAAAATCGCACTAGAGTACAAATTTATAATACAGCATTCATCGTGCAAACATCTAAAAGTTCATTTGTACCAATATGTCTATATAGTAATATTTTTTTACCATAAAACAGCTTTCAAAACAAGAGTACGGCATCCTTGATTCACAGCACACCACACCATACCACATAAACCACTTAGAACAGTATAAAACCCAATACTGAAGTCTTTCTGATTTTTAAACGCTTGTCAGAGGCCTGAAGACACAGAAAGGTCGTTCCATTCTATAACTCACTTATTCCTAGTCTTTTATTATTATCTTGATTGACATCTCGTGGTTCAGTGTTGTATGAAACAGCCATACATTGTATTGTGTTTGTGGATATTTTGTTGTCGTGATTGGACACCGTAACATGCTAATGTCGAATTGTTTCATAATTGTGAGATTTTGTGTTACTACGTCGACGGGTGGTGAATTGTTAAAGTGGTATTGATTATGATCTATTATTTATTGAGCTACATCAATAATTATTGCAGCCACCAAACTACCAACCCGCACTGGGCTTGCGTGGATTATGGCATTACCTCTCTCTTTACAAGAGAATGCCCCGGAGTCGCAACAGTAGTGGGCATTTAGCACATTTTTTATACTTTTGACGTGATAACGTCTTATAATTCGATGAAGCCGGCTGCACGCCCGCAAAACATGACGTCATGTAACGTTACCGTAACGACCGACGGTCGTTACCTTGTTACAGTTGTATTAATTATTTCGACCAGTAGTTCAAGCGAAGATGTAGCTCAGTGGTAGAGCGTTCGCTTTGCATGTGAAATGCCCCGGGCTCGATCCCCGGCATCTAAAAGCTTTTTTGCATTGTTTTGATTGAAAATGACTAAATTCTACTGATTACTTTTTACATGCAAATCTATTAAACAAATGAAATTAAAATTTTCTTTTGAAAAATGCTATCATTCCATCAGTATTTTCTTAAGACGTTGTCACGTTCTATCGTCAGTAAAACGACTTTACAGACAAACATTTTTTATATAGTTTAGGGTGACGAGACGAGCAGGACTTTTGCCTGATGGTAAGCAACATGCCTGCCACATAACAGTACAGTGACACGCAGCTATTGGAACACGAAGAGTCCAAATCTGTAATTTCTCTGGAAATACTGCCCTTCAAACCGAAACACAGTAGTGGGCTGCTTATGCGTGTGGATAGTTGAAGCGGCGTAGTTGACGTAGCTATCTATGGTTTGGGGTCTAAAAAAGGCTTAAAAGTCAATTGTACGTGTTGTGTTGTAGATTATAACAAAAAATACCAAATTTTACTGCAAACCTAATTTTATACCTTTACTTTTAAAATAAGACATCATAAAAAATACGGTTGTAGTGTCATTTGTGAAATGCAAAATAAGTCGAGAGGTTTTGCGGTCGCGCTCTGCACTAACCTCTTTACTCTTCGAAAATGAAAATAACCTATAGAAGTTAAAAAAAAAAAGGTTGATTTTTGTGATGATGGAAAATAACTTACTCAGATCTCGCCACCACCAAACCACGCACACTACTACTTGAGACGGGATAAACGGCACACTTATATCAAACGTGATAAAAATATCTCGATAACGAGCACTTGAGCGATAAAAATATTAACATTGTCACTCTCATATTAAAATTATTGAGATAAAAGTGAACAGCCAACATTTTTTACAAAGTAGACAGTTGGCATCCGATGGCCTTTACTGCCTATTGAACTTTAGGCTAGTGTAGAAGTCATGGAACATAACTCGGCTGATAGTTCTATCTGGTCGAGTAACAGTCCAAACTCATTCCAGAAAAGCGTTCGTTGAGAGCGAGTTCTTGGACGCGAGGTAGGCTACTTGAGCGTTGTGTAGCGTAGGTGGTGCCAGCGTTTTTTTAATGTTATAGGTTTACACTCGACCGCCATCTCGCCTTATGATACATCTGTTTTTCTTGCATTAAACAAGGAATCGCCCCATTCAGAGACTGCCTCAAGAGTCAAGACGCTCGTTGATACCGTCTCGCAGTGCCTGAGAATTTCGTTTCTCACGCTAGATATGTAACTCTTTAAAATGGTGCTGTCATCTGCGTACCCAAAGACACCAGGCTTCAACAGATCATTTACATGCAGCAGAAAGAGCGTTGCAGAGAGCACTGACACTTGAGGGACCTCGGGATTGATTGCCATTCGATCCGACTAACAGCTAAAGATAGTCCAATCCACGAAGACGCGCCCCACCAATTTTCGTTTCCACCAATCGCATTTGCTCCGAGCGTCAGTCGCGAACCATTCACCAGTCATTGTAGTGTGCGTGTGCATTCATAGGTAATTAGTGTGTACCGATAATACTCAAACATTGACGGAAGCTTGCACACATATTCTGGAAACGGTTAGGAAGTATAGTGGGGCGCGTCTTCGTGGATTGCACTATCTGTACCAATGACCACTCGTATCCCTAAAATATCCGATTAACACGCTAAAAAACCAGGAGACATTTTCATTATCAGAGAGCTTGCTAATAAAGTCATCAAGCTAAACCCTGTCGAAAATCTCGAGATTTCCAGGTAGACTGCATGTGCTTCCCTGTGCTTCTCGATGGCTTCACTCAGGATGTGTTAGGATAGGAAAATCATCGGTAGACCTGTTTCAGCGAAACCCGTATTGCCGATCACTGCTTCGGGTCTTGGTACGCCAGGAGCCTGTGGTTTAAGGCTCATTCTTTTTCTTAGCAAAGGAACTTGGAGTAATAATGAAACGGTTTATTCCACAAACCCCCTTAGATTTACCCCTGTCAGGGGATTTGTCGAATTTTTGTTCATTAATCCCCTGTGATATTTTGGAAGGGGATTTGTGGACAAATTTTCACAAATCTCTTTTCGTATTTCACTGGCAGGGGGATTTTTGGTCTATCGCTGAAATTTTACTCTGGGTTTTCTCCCGCCAGAATTTCCGCGGTCAGCCCTGAGTTCTTCTGGTTCCGCATTTTTATATACACTAGGGGTAGTAGCGACAAGACTAGGTGAAGTCGGGGTGGTTCGAGTTGGATCTGGGTCGTAAGTAACCTAACCGGCCCGATTTGTAACGTAGTCATGTAATAATGACTGGGAAATATGATAATTATATTTTACTAACTTTAACCTGCTATTATCTAAAATCAACCACATGATTGTTTTAAAAACATGTTTCAAGAAAACTGTATTGCCTATGATACATTTGACTACAATGAAGTTGCGTTGCGGGTTTTCTGCATTTCTTGTTATACTAACAAAGGGTCCTGAAGTAATTAAAAATGAAACCACAAGATCGTCTTACAAACATGTTTTATGAGTTTCGCGCCGAGGCCGCGACAGGAGACCAAGACACGCTCGTGTCGCGGTCTCGGCACGAACTGGCACCCATACAATTCCATAATGTTATGTGCCTGTCGCGGTCTCGTGTCGCGGTCTCAGCACGAACTTGTACCTTTAAAGACTATTGTAGTGGTATGACTCTTTGCAAAGTTCTCCTGGGGAAGTACCACACCTTTGCCAGTTATTCTATCGCCGAGCAGTAACGTGCAAACATTACTGTGTTCCGGTTTCAAGGACAATATTTCCAGTGAAACAAAAACAGGGAAGGTACTAGGAGTAAAAATAAATGAAACCACATGATCGTCTTAAAAACATGTTTTATGAATACTGTGTTGCCTATGATAAATTAGACTAAGTAAGTACCGCGCACGCGTCACGCCGCCGCCGCGCCCGCGCCGCGCGCCTCTTGCGCCGCTTCCTGCTCTGCGGTGCAGTATTCTGGAACAAGATATACAACATTTCAAACATTAAATTACAAATAAACATAATTATCGGTGGACATTTCACACACAACACTATTTGATCCCAAACTAAGCAAAGCTTGTACTATGGAAGCCAGATAGCTTAGACAACACTTATATATTTTCAAATACATCCTTATTATAATATACATAGAAAACACCCAGATACAGTACAAACATTTGTCACACAAATATTTGCACTGGGTGGGGATCGAACCCACGGCTCACGGCTTCGCAGACAGACCTTAGTACCAACTAAGCCGCCAAGCCAGCCATTTCAAACACTTGCAGAAAGATGTCCTTAAGCTATCGGGGACAGAAGTGCGGTCGTGGCTCAGGCTCAGGGTCGCGGGGAAGCGACTTAGAAAATAGCAATATTGCACTAAAAACCCCCTAGAATCAGACTGAAAAAGGCTTTGTACCGCGAGCTACAATTACTATGATTTTACAAAAGAATAAGGCATTTTCAGAATGTCAGGAATGCACACAAATGCTGTCAAAAGTGATTTAAGATTTCGACACAGGCGTTTAATTAAGTTATTTTAGTACGTTAGGGAAATATTACGAGAGATTTTTAAGGTGTAAACTTCTTTAGCCGCGCCTAGACAGATTTTTCGTGGACTGTGAATTGGATTCATTCGTCACGCTCGGGTATGATAAGAAAGCTTCGGGTAAACTCAGGACCATTGCTATTGGCCATCTAGAAATACGTCAGCCAATGGGAAATGCTGAAAGGGCGTGGACAGGCCATCATGGCATGGCCATCTAGAAACGCATCAGCCAATGGGAAATGCTGACGCATTTCTAGATGGCCATGGCAAGATGGCGAGGCCACGCCCTCCGGTTACACCCGTGTAGTTTCCAAAGTAAGCTATTAAATTCTGAGTTATGAGTTTTCACTTCTATGGCAGTTCCTATGACTGCCAATTTTTTTTACGATACGATGTACATCGTCACGAAAAACCGACATCGACAATTCAACAGCCTGACGACATTATCGTAAACATTGGCACTAACTTCAGGTTAATACTTCTTGCGTTGAAAATGTATTGTGAAGATTGACTTATTTGTTACGAACAAACTATTTTTACTTCTTTGGATAACTTGATATGCACACATACATTTTACTAATTTGACTTATTTTTTCAACAATTTTCTTAGGAGTCATGGCGGCTTTCACGTACTTATTTAGCCAAGTCAATATGTACAAGTATATCATCACTATTGACTGTAACGAATAACAAAAAGATCGCAGGGAGAAACCAACACGTTCCAAGAAATACCGCTTTCTTTCATGCATCATACACCAACCGAAACTAATTGACCAGTATGTGGTGGTACTCTCCTTGTGACAAAAGGCCCCAGTTTCCATAGTGGAAAAAAGTACATATGGGTACATATGTGTTTGTAAAAATATCATGATGCTAACGTTTGCTACTGGGCTCCCATCCAATGTACTCTCCAGTCCGCTGGTTCTCAGCCGTGAGCCAGTTCAGCAAGGGTCGGAAGTACTCCATCAATCCGTCGGCCTTCATCGCTCGCTGCCCCGTCAGGACCTCCATCGCATCGGGCCAGGGCTTCGACGATCCCATCTTGAGCATGTTTCTGGAAATAGAAGGTTCATCATCGGCGGGTTTATCGTGACTGTTCTATGTACTTAGTCTGTCGAAATTTAAGATTCATCTTATTAAGGATCATGTTACTAGAATGATGACGGGAAAGGTTGCTGGGAAACTAAAAACTCGTCTGCAGAACATCCCAGAATGGACGAGGATTAGGAGTGCCGCCTTACCAGGGACCACATTAAGTACGTTCAGCTGACTGTCAACCTTCACTAGTTTGAGAGGTACTCTAAGAAGAAGGAATGTCGAAGCGATCAACAATTGAATTGTATTTTAAAAGGTATCAAGCCATCAACAATTGAATTGTGTTTTAGAAGGTATTAAACTATCAGAATACTAGATATTTGAGACATTTTAAGCGATATCCTTTCATAGTTTACGTTCCAAAGACTTGAACATTTTAATGTAACTAGCAGCGCCTCGCGGCGTTACCCACGAAGTTCCAGTTCCAGTTGTTCCCGTTGTTTTTCCTGGATTAAAAGTAGCCTATGTGTTCTTCCAGACTAATAATCTCTCTGTGTTCCAAATTTCAGCCCGATCCGCTCATACATTAGGACGTGATTGAGCAACAAACATCTAAGTATCCAAACATCCATACATCGACATTTATAATATTAGTAGGATTCCACTTACGTAATAAAAGCTTCTAAACTCTGGTAAAAGAATTGAAAGTACATCGGTATTTATTTTTCTATATAAGCGAGCATCATCGTAGACTACATCATCACTTAACATCAAGCGAGATGGTGGCCAAGTGCAAATCTATTAACGATAAAAAAAATGCAGCTGAACTTTTAAACTAACAAAAACTAATGCGAATAAGAACGTCTGCGGAATGGGGTATGTCTTTGGGTACTTTTGTAGAAAACCGTAGCAAGAATTTACGAAAATGACATCTGGAGAAGCGAATACCTCTCCGGCTAAAGACTAACAAGTGGGGAGTAATGACGATTGGTTTAACCAATACATACGAGAGACCGTTCCCAGCAGCGACGCTCTGGAAGATATCGCAGTCGACGAGCTTCCTGGTGGGGTCACCGGGCGCGTACTCGCCGGCCAACTGGCACAAGGCGCGGTGGAACTGGAACTGGACGATGAAAGACACGTAGTACCTGGAATGGAAAACCATATCATTCAATCTGCATTTGTTATTGCAAATCACATTGCAGTTTGGGTAACAAAAACAGCTTTTTTTTCTTGGAGTATAGAGTGATGAGACGAACAGGACTTGCTTCTAATGGTAGACAACACGTCTGTCCATAACAACACAGTGTCACACAGCTATTGGACCATGAAGAGTCCAAGTCATTACCTAGCACTGCCTTGCGCTCATCACCCAGAGATATAGATGATTATAAGATGATTTGTTTTTATGCCCTGTAATATTTCTGGAGTTTCTATAATTTTAAATATAACACGCTTATTTGAAACTTTCATCGCACATTAGCAAGCTTATTATAACTAAATAAAATCGGACTCTGGGAAGCGCAGATTGTAGAAAACAGATGCGTCCTCAACAGAAGTTAATATTCACAGCTTGACTGACGGTAAACGATAATTAGACCGACTGATGATAAAATTGTACATAAAGATAATTATTAAGGTGGCGAAGAAAATTATGAAGTTGGTGACAAAAATAATTGTAGTGATGAAGATAATGTTATTGATGATGGTGATATACCGAGCGTATTCGACGTTAGCAGAGACGTGGTACTTGGCGGCCGCGTCGAAGTCCTCCTCAGTCCTGTTGACCGGCGGCTCGAGCCCTTGCAGTTGCTCCCTCAGCCTCCAGTAGTGACAGTTGTAGTCCTCAGGAGGCGTCGTCCCGCGGAACACGCCGTAACGGAATAAGTCCAATGTGTACGCGAATGGCAGGAACACTATCTTGTCCAGACCCTGGAATGATAATGCAATATTCAATATAAAGAAGGTAGGTATTGGAAATAAACACGTTGATTGTCGCATTGTCACTAAAGAAATTTCCTAATTTAAAACTATAAAAGTTACTGAATAGTCTAAAAGTTAGTAATCATAATAGCCAATATAATCATTTTGATCCTAAATAAATGTTGTAAACCGTCACCGACAAACTTTTCCTACTTTATTCTATTATATATTATATCTTAGGATATAATTTTTTTATTTTATCTTTAAATATCATTGGATTTAATTCAATTTTTATGGAGAAATATCAATGTACGTAAATAATTATTTGTATTAAGATATACTGACGGTACGAGCATCATAATAGGTACCTACTCATGCTAGCTCAAACTTTTACTGTTTATAAAAAATGCCGTGCCTTTAACTTCAAATTTACTCGTATTTGAAGTAAAAAACAAGTTGCCGGGATTGAAAATGAAGTGCTTAAATATAACAGCCAATTCTTAATCATTTACAGAATTCATTATATTGTGCTAATTAATTACCATTTTGTAAAGCTGGTTGATTTCCGTTTGTTCGTCTTCAGCGTCTCCACTACTGAGACCGACTCGTCGTAAATGTTTTGGGGACGACACAGATAAAGCTATCGTATCACCGACAGCCTCGTGGAACCCTGAAACATTTTGACCAAAATTATACATACTTTTATCTTATTCTTCACACAGCTTAACAAATACGTTAAAAATTAATCTTGCTACAATGGAGATGTAATGAATTTAGTTAGTAATGCAGATGAAAAAGCACAGTATAACGAGACACAAATTGATAGGTTGCATACAAGGTAATCAATTAAATCAAAGATAAATACATCATAATGCCCGGTTTACATTATTCCAGTCTAGCTATCGAATCCAGCGCTGGATTGTTGACTGGAAAAAATTATACCGGTATTGGATAGCATCAATCCAGTGCCAATGCTTTCCAGTGCCGGTTTACATTTTTCCAGTAAGCAATTCTGGATTTCGCTGAACGCTGGACGCTGGATTCGATGACTGGACTAGAATAATGTAAACTGAGCGTAATTCCTAGAAAATTCCTGTACAAATCCAAAGTGCCAGTGGACGATTTTCTGAAATGAACAAGGAAGTGATTTTGGTGAATTTTGAAAATCAAGCATTGCATTTCCCAAAATTTGATTTTTGTGTACGGTGTCAACAATTAGTAACAATTTCATCCCGTTTAAAAATTTAACGATGACAGGATATTACCCAAGCATATTCGAGTGATTGCTTACAGTGCAGCCAAATTGCATAGTTATAGGAATACCTGATATTGAATGACATAGTCCCAACATAAATATAATATCCCATCAGACAAAGTGCAAATTCACCTGGATTGGCCCCTTCCCGGAAGGCCACGGGCTGTGATCTATATTGCAAATAATACTGGACATGGCCCATCTCATGATGCACCGTCCTGAACATCTGGCCATCCACTCGCGTGCACATTTTGATCCTGGATCAATAAATTAATTTTAAAACTAGCTAGTAAGTTTACCTGGGTTGGCTCCGTCGCGGAACACGAACGGTTGATGTCTGTACTGAAGAAAGTACTGTATATGGCCCATCTCGTGATGAGTCGTCTGAAAGTACTCGTAATCGACCGTCGTGCACTGTTTGATCCTAGATTAAGCCAAATAGTTTCAGTTAGGATTCCATTGATCAATCATAATTTATGATATAATACCACCTTGCCCTTTTTTCTATCGGACTTCTCGAAGCGAAAAAGCGACATCGTTTCATGGTTGTTGTTCCAAAGACATGAACGAAGAGGTTTGTGATTAGAACGACTAGATTGTGGAATGCGTTGAACGAGTTGGGTTTCCCCGATGGTTACAATCTTGGTGTTTTCAAATCGAGATTGAATCGGTTTCTTCTAGGTAAGCATGCTCTATTGTATGTAGATCGCATCGTCGCTTAACATCAGGTGAGAATGTGGTCAAGTGCGAACCTATTTTGGTAAAAAAAAATACCATTTCACAGTTAACTGAATTGTCGCTTTTGTCAAGATTTACATGATCTATTTTGATTAAAATCGTTTTCTTTAGTGAATATCTAGCAATACTAAGAATTTTAAAATTTTCTATTTGTAAATGCTAGTGTCGTTGTAATGTGTTACTTACTACGTGGTACGTTAAAAAAATAATTTAACATCTAACTCAGATCCCGCGTTTACCTGAAATCTTCTCCATCAAAGAAGTCCCAAGCGGACGCATGACAGACGATTTCTCTGTCAGTAGGTTTCTGCATAATAGTATTCTCCCAGAACTTCTTGGGCATCGCAGTCAGGTTCAGGGAAGTGAAGAACTCGTCCGACATCTCGAACATCTTCTTGGGGGTGTAGCCTTGAGCCTTCATCGCTGCTGTGATGTCCACCTCCTTCTTATCAGGGTAGGGGCGCGTGAACGACTCAATATTGTTCCATGTTTGAGCCCACATATTTCCTGAAATTGAAAATGTTTTTTATCAATTCTTTGCAAAGCAACGTATTCACTGCACAGTGATTTTTACACTTAAGAGATTTTTAATTTCTTTCTTAATAATGTCTACATGAAATATCTTATAGAAGTTTCTTCTGCAGTAAGATTAGTGTTTGTAGAAGTCGGGCAGCTGATCATGTCATTTAGGTCATCGTGATCCATAGGCTGTGGCAACTGTTGTGTCACATTCATTCATATAGATATTTTTGTTTGTCACATATTCTTTAGAGACCACTGAAGATATAGATACCAGATTGGCACAGAACAAGAAACATTAGTGAAAGAGAGAGAAGATTTGTGCCCTATAGAAGCATAAAATCAGCCTATATATACAATGATGACTGTATAGTATTTATGCCAGAAATACCGACTTGGGGCCCATAGCAAGTCTAGAACATTATTATTTAGCTTTTATACCGATTTTAATATTTACCCCCTAATTGCAAACAAGTTACTTAAAATTACTTACGTAGGGTTCCCGGCGTCGTCCAAGCCCAGTTTGGTCTGACAGGAAGAAGGAACGGGGTCAGAAAAGGGAATATGTGGACACCAAACCAGACAGTTCCAGACGATCTCCCGTCCCAGCACAAGCAACGGTCCGGCGTTGTAGAAGCGGCCAATCCAGCAGCCACTTCACAATTAATTGTCCAGCACTAATCCAGTAGTCACAATTAATGTTAATAACGTGTTCCCGCACAATATTAAAGCTTTTATCCCGAATAACACCAGTTAGATAAACTAACAAAAAAAAACCAGTCATTGTCGTTCCCGCGACCAGAGACAACGTACCAGTGACAGCCGACGACCACAGACACACGCTAATCGCCGGCCCGATATAATGTTGCCCGATTATACGGAACAAAACCCCCGACCAATTGAACTCCAGGTCAATTTTAGTAACTAGTATTTAGTAACTAGTATTTAGTAGTATCCGGACCCCAAATAAAACGAAATTCCCAACTTTGACCCGAAAGTGGAAATCAAACCAAAAAAAACACTTTACCAAAAATAGTAATAAAATTAAATTAAATTTTAACCTTGAAAACACGTATATCTAATAAAGAGGCAAGCGTGCCAGAGAGGACACCGCGCGCTGAAGTCTGGAACCAGAAATCAGAATCTCCGCCACGCGGGGTGTGCCATCAGTACCAGATATCAATTTTAAAATACGTCCCCTACGCCAGAGTAGGGGGGCCAAATTTGCCTCTTTTAATAATACTAAGTCCCCTTCCCGAGGGGCCTCCGTCCTATCTGTCCATTTTACCCGTTGTTGCAACAGATGCAAGTACTCGGCCGACCAGCGCCTCCAGAAGTCTTGACTTATTTGCTGCAATAACTGAAAACGGGACAGGCGTCCGGGGCGCTCATCCTTCCAGGGATACTCCGGCAACGCGGTTAAAGGCTGACCGATCAAGAAGTGACCCGGCGTCAAGACTTCTAGATCGTTAGGGTCAGGCGAGATTGGACAGAGAGGACGGGAATTAAGCACTGCCTCCACGCGGCATAGTACCGTGACTAACTCTTCCCAAGTTAACACGGTCTCCCCGATGACACGGCGGAGATGGGTTTTAGCAGACTTCACCGCAGCCTCAAAAATTCCTCCCCAGTGAGGACAGGCCGGCACACTAAATTGCCAGCTGATTCCCCGCTGGGCGAGAGCCAGACTTAAACTATTATTACCAGAATTTAAAAAAATATTAACTTCGCGTAAATAATTCGCCGCTCCTCGATAGTTTGTGCCATTGTCCGAACGTATTAAAGAGGGTACTCCTCTTCGCGCTACAAAGTGATCCAGCGCCGCGACAAAGGCCTCCGTAGACAGCGCAGAGACCAGCTCCAGGTGGACTGCTTTGGTGGCCAAACACACAAAGACGCACAGGTAGGCTTTAACGACCTTGGCGTTACGCAACGTCGATGACTTGACCGAGAAGGGCCCAGCGAAGTCCGTTCCGACCCCGTCGAACGGCCTCGAGGGAGAAATCCTATCCGGAGGAAGATCTCCCATCATGGGCTGCATGGTAGACGCCTTGAGCCTATAACACATCTAAACAGCACCTTTCGGACCGCCCTGCGAGCCGACAAGATCCAGAATTCACGCTGCAACACAGCGAGAAGCGCGCCACATCCAGCGTGCGCGTTACCGATATGCCGATCGGTGATCAGCAGGTCCACCAGAGGACCTCCTTTCGGTAGCAACAGGGGGTGCCTGCTGCCGTACGGCAGGTTGGCTTTCCGGAGCCGACCTCCTACGCGCAGAAGACCATCCTGATCTGTGAAAGGGTTCAACTTGGCGACCGCACCCTTCAAGCGAGCGCGTCCGCAGCGCAGCGCCTCAAGTTCCGTCGGAAACCTCTCACCCTGCACCAGCCGAATGAGGTGCAGCAAGGAACTCCGAGCTCCTCCACAGTGGCGATCTGGTCACTCCTCCTCTGACGAGGGTGACGACAGTTGTGGATGAAGCGCTTAATCCAGCTAGTTACCCCCAGCAATTTATCCAGCTTGCTGTAACGACCCGTCAACCAATCAGGGTCTGGGGGCACTTCCGCCACAATCGCATGCACGCGGACTCCGGGCAGCTCCGCTCGCTCCGACTCCGCGCCGAGAGCTGGCCAGGAAGCTTCTGGCTCCCGCAGCCAGTCCAGACCCCACCATAAGGGGTGATCAACTAGCTCCGGCGCGGAACAGCCGCGCGAAGCACAGTCAGCGGGGTTCAACTCACCCGGGACATGTCTCCAAACAATGTCCAGTCCATTGTTTTGGATTTGGGAAACCCGATTTCCCACAAAGGTCTCCAAAGTGTGAGGGGCTGCTCTTAACCAGGCAAGTACGACCTGACTGTCTGACCACGCATAGACCTTCCGGATGTCTATCGAGGTGGACAGTTCCTGATATACGTGCTTAAGCAGCCGAGCAAGTAATGTGGCTCCGCTCAATTCCAATTTCGGAATAGTGAGTCGTGTCCTGATAGGAGCTACCTTGCTCTTCCCCAATAAGAGCGTGAGATTGACGTGGCCTCCAGCGTCAACTGTACGTAAGTACACAGATGCGGCATAACCCAGCTCGGACGCATCACAGAACCCGTGCAGGCTGATCCGGCTACAGCCTGGTGGCA
This sequence comes from Ectropis crepuscularia, assembly GCA_963693475.1. NCBI lineage: Eukaryota > Metazoa > Arthropoda > Insecta > Lepidoptera > Geometridae > Ectropis > Ectropis crepuscularia. Next base: position 29,033,403 of record OY856346.1, read on the forward strand.
GAATGCGACGGGGCAACGCCACTCGATTGACCGTTTCGAGGTCAGATATTAAACGAAGCCAAATGTTAAGCGAGTCTCCAACCAGGGGGTCGTCCCATGAGACCTTCAGAGTCCAAAGTCGCTGTAACAGACACTTGGCTGCGAACAGAACCGGACTGATCCAACCGTTTGGATTAAACATCCTGGCGATGGTGGACAAAACCGTCCGTTTTGTCCACGCGCGTGTGGCTTCCAGTGCCACCCGAAAGGTGAAGATGTCAGCAACCGGTTGATACTGCATGCCCAAAACCGCAATCCCGTGCGGATCGTCACCTTCCTCGAAGAGCCCCGGATCCTGCTGGTGATCGTCCGGGATACCAGCCAGGACGTTGGGGTCGTTAGAGAGCCATTTCCGAAGCTCATAGCCTCCAGATGCGAGAAGCTCTGTAAGCTCATCCCGGAGCAACAGAGCTTCCTCCACCGTCTGCGCACCAGTGCAAACGTCGTCCACGTACAGGTCGCGTTCCAGAACTGCGGCTGCACGTGGGTACCGAGCCCATTCTTGCTCCGCCAACTCCAGCAGTGAGCGGATCGCAATGAAGGGGCTTGATCCCAACCCATAGGTGTTGGTGTTCAACTCATACACCATTATAGGGTCCTGAGGACTTTCCCGCCAGAGGATCAACTGGAACCTCCTGTCCTCGGGGTGTATGACCGTTTGTCGGAACATCACACGGATGTCCGCTCCCAACACCACCTGATGCCTACGGAAATTCAGGATGATGTCTACAATATCCCGATGTAACTTCGGTCCAGCGTGGAGGCACTGGTTCAGTGACACTCCTGTCGAAGTCGGAGCGGATCCATCGAACACCGTCCTGAGTTTGCCTGTCGACGCTTTCAAAACAGCGTGATGAGGCAAAAAGTAGTGGTCCATGGTCGACCAGTCGTCGCGAGCCGGAGACATGTGGCCCAGTGCCTCATACTCCCTCATGAACTCGATGTACTTTTCCCGAAGTACAGGATCTCGAGCCATGCGTCGCTCCATGGACCTGAGCCTTTTCTCGGCCAATGATCGAGACTGGCCCAGACGCGGGGGGTTATCCCGGAAAGGCAGCCTAGTCTCCAATCGCCCAGAAACCATTCTCCGAGTGTGAGCCTGATAAAAGTTCTCACACTCCACGTGCTCGGGATCCAGCCGAGACACGGTAGGCGGCTCTTCGATCTCCCAGAACCTCTGCATGATCTGAGCGAGGGCCGTTCCCGTAAAAGAAGCCTGATTCGACTGCTGCCACTCATCCACCATTCCCAAAATGGCGTTCCCGTAGATGGTGGGCAGCGCCATCAGCGAAGACTGGTCCAACAGTCTAGGCTTCCCGTTCATGATGTAACCCAGTACATCAGAACCCAACAAAAGGTCTACCGGACCCGCCATCCCGAAGCGGGGATCCGCCAACCTGAGACCCTTAGTACAGGACAAAAGATCCGGATCTATGTCCGCCTGAGGAAGCCAACCGACAACCGAATCCATGACGGTGGCCCTGACCGCAATCCTTTCCGAATAGGAATGTACGGACGAGAAGGAGAGGCGGGTCTGTCCAGCCAACCTCACCTCTGTGTTCCCGACTCCTCGCAACGGAGTCGGTGACGGAAACCTAGCCAGGCCCAGGCGATGAGCAACCCGGGTTGTCAGAATACACCCCTGTGTAGGATCCCCGGTCAGCGGTGGTCGAGAGTAAATAAAAGAATGGTTGAGAATTCCTGTTTTATTTCATACCTCTGTCTCTTATATACTATTTCTAACCTAATGTAATAATAATAATTATCCTACTATCCTATTACGAAACCTTACCGATTGGAGAACACTTACGTACTTAATTACTAGAATTGCTTTAAACCTTTACTATTTCATGTCTTATTCCTAGTTAATCTAAGGGAAATAAAACAACGGCTATGGATCTATTTATTCAAACTATTTTACAACTATTATAGTAGAAACATTTACAAAACATCGCTAGCACACCTTGCGGCTGTTATATAAATATACGCGGAGCCACGCTCCCTTCATTCCACGGCGAGACGGCGGACGGTGCACACGTATAGTTCGATGCGATGATTAACGCGCGCAGCGCACCGCTACACCTGGGACCCTGTGTCCAAGAGCGCTCGTATCCGGACGTAGTCGCCTCTTGGACCCCAAACCCTTAACCAGAGGGTGGGCAGCAGGACCACCGGTTGATCCTGTGCCAAGGGAACGGAGGCTAGTCAATCCCTCCGAGGCCCGTCCGAACCCGTCGGACTACAGGGCCCAGCCCAATATGGCTGCCGAGTCATAAGGGCCATCGGAGGGGGGGCATATCCAGCTGCCCTGCCATACTGAAAGTAGGGCGGGTGGTAGTCCAGCCTCGGATGCTCATGGAGGGGAGGCGTGTACGCCCTCCATTGCATTAATCGCGGATCCAGCGGCGGAGAAGGATAACGCTGGGGAGGTGGCCCCCGTGGTGACTCTGGTATCACCCCTCCACCTCTCCAGTTCGCCCGCGTCCGCGCGGGCTGTGAGGTCGGTGACCGAGCCACGTGTAGGACGCCCCTTGTTGGGCTGCCCGGTGCTGCCGGGAGTTGGGGTGGAGGGGGTGTGCTCCACGCTGTAGCCACTTCATTGTTGTACAATGCGTGGCTCTGCGTGGGAGCGCCCCCGCCCGTGGAGGGCCCCCTCCCTGAGGGCTGTCGACCAGCACCATCGCTCCTGACGCACAAGAGCTGGTGGTGTGGTCCCCCACACCCAGGACACGGCCGTGCCGTGGGGCAGTCATTGAACAAATGACCCCCCAGGCACCCGTAGCACCGACGCAACCTCCGAACGATGCCTCGTCGGTCGGAAGTCGTCCTCGCAAGCAGGGCCGGACACTGCACCAGCGCGTGAAGCTGGCCATAGTTCGGGCACTCCTGCTCCGACGCAGTCGTCACAGTCGCCGACCGCTTTACCCCACCCAGAGTGCGGGGATTGGTAGGTCGCGGTCCTGTTCCGGCAGGGCCACGAGCTGACGCGGCGGGCTGCGCCTCCTGAGGCGCCGACTCTGCCATCCTCGCCTCCCACTCCAGGACCCGAAGTAGCTCCTCAAACGTGGGGAAGACCTTCGGGTCTGCGTGAAGGCCCCTTTCCCGCTCGAACCGGGCGCGCAACTCCAGCGGCACCTTGCCCAGCAGGATGTGGACCAGCAGAAACGACCAGTGTTCCACTGGCAGTCCCAAGCTGCGCAAGGCGTTGTACGCCACCTTCACGGGCGTGAGGATTAGCGGCCTCAACTGAGACCTCTCAGTCACCTTCGGCAGCCCCAGTATTTGGGACACGTGAGCGTCGGCGAGGAGCCGAGGGTTTTGGAACCTCGTATCCAGCAACTCCATCGCCGTGCCGAAGTTGTCGTCGTCCAGCTCCAGGTGCTGGATCAGGGAGAGTGCCTCACCCTCCAGTGACGTGCGGAGATAGGCCAGCTTCTCCGCCCTCGTCAAGTCCGTGCGTGAATCTACGAGAGAGGCGAACATGCTCCGGAAGCCGCTCCACTCCCGCAGGTTCCCTGTAAACCTGGGCAAGTCCAGAGTGGGAAGGCGTCCCACTACACCCGAGCCCGCATCCCTGATCACGGGTCCCGAGCTCGCCCTTCCCTGACGAGACCTCTCCAGCTGGCGAACCCTTTCGGAGACCTCGTCGTACACATCCAGGATGCGCCGCATGTCCGCGTCAATCCTCTCCATCTGGTCCTCAGGTGGAGGCGGCCTTGCATCCCGCAGCAATCCTGTGCTCCTCTCAGCGACCTCCAGGCGCCTGTCGAGCTGTTCTGCCCTGTTTAGCAGCGCCTCCTCCCGGTCTCTCCTGCCGACCAATCCTTGCAAGGATTCAAACCACCGGAGCTGGTTGGCCAAATCCGAAGCCATTTTAAATTTAAATTTAAATTTTAAATTAACCTAAAGTTCGGACAATGTCACAACAATTATATCCGCAACCTATTAAGCCGGATACCACTTAATACCAATTTCCCGACAGTTTGGGGAGAAATTATAACCTGGGAACCCCCAAATATCTGGCCTACCCGATATATTTTCCCAGAAAAATAAAAACAAAAAAGGGGTATTTACGGCTAACCGCGCTCCTGCTACCAAAAAGTGTATAGTATTTATGCCAGAAATACCGACTTGGGACCCATAGCAAGTCTAGAACATTATTATTTTGCTTTTATACCGATTTTAATATTTACCCCCTAATTGCAAACAAGTTACTTAAAATTACTTACGTAGGGTTCCCGGCGTCGTCCAAGCCCAGTTTGGTCTGACAGGAAGAAGGAACGGGGTCAGAAAAGGGAATATGTGGACACCAAACCAGACAGTTCCAGACGATCTCCCGTCCCAGCACAAGCAACGGTCCGGCGTTGTAGAAGCGGCCAATCCAGCAGCCACTTCACAATTAATAGTCCAGCACTAATCCAGTAGTCACAATTAATGTTAATAACGTGTTCCCGCACAATATTAAAGCTTTTATCCCGAAAAACACCAGTTAGAAAAACTAACAAAAAAAAACCAGTCATTGTCGTTCCCGCGACCAGAGACAACGTACCAGTGACAGCCGGCGACCACAGACACACGCTAATCGCCAGCCCGATATAATGTTGCCCGATTATACGGAACAATGACGATGGACTCAAATTATAAACTGCCGAGGGTAGTCCTAGCTAGGGAAGTCTACGTATAATGCAGACCAGTACAAAAACAAGCTTACCTAGTAAATGCGCTGGGATAGGTCCTCTGGCAGACACGATGTGGTCTCCATACTTGTCCCGCAGCCGTTTCCTCACGTACGCGTGCAGCTGCTGGTACAGAGGCTTCACATCCTCCCACAGCTTGGCCAGCTGCTCTTCGAAGTCGGTCACCTCGTAGTCAGACTGCCACCAGTCGGCCACGTCCTTGAAATCTGGAATACAATAAAATGGAGTGAAGTAAATTGTAGTAAGTTGTGTTGTTGTGGAGTCGAGTTGGATTGATTGCAGTGGGGTAAAGTGCAGTGGAAATCGTCTTAGAACTCTGAGTGACGAACTGCAGTGTTAGGTAAATAGGTTAAATAATTCGTAAGAATTAAGAATGTATGAATGTTACTCTATCACGCAAAAACTACTGAGAGGAGTCGGATAAATTTTGTACACAGATAGATAATGGTGTGAAATATATATAATATTATATATATAGGCTATATTTTATCCCGAGAAAACAACGGGATGTTGGGTAAAACCGCAAGGTGTTGTTAGTCATAAAATAAAATCGTAAGATGAAATTAAAATCAACTAAATAATATTAGTTCTATAACAAGAAACATAGCGTTAACACACGTAAGTACCTACTCATATGTATGTTTGTGTTAGTCACGCACGTTCCACAAAACATAAAGAATTTGCGTTCGCTAGCTGCGAACATAAAACTATGTACGATTTGGTAAATGAAATAACTATATTTAACGAAATGTTTTTAAGAATGATGAACTAGACATTCCCCACGACACTATCAGTAGTGCAGCTTGGTAGTGCCGTGGGGAAAAAGGCCGTCAACAAAAAAAAATTAGCAGTATAGGAACTGCCGATAGAAGTGAGTACTTAGAATTTGATAGCTTACTTTGGAAACTACGCGGGTGAAACCGGAGGGTGTGGCCATGACCATGGCCATCTAGACATGCGTCAGCATTTCTAAATGGCCAATGGCCACATGGTCCCGAGTTTACCCGAATATTTCTTATCATTCCCGAGCGTGATGCTTGGTCAATTCACAGCCCACGAAACATTTGACTGTGGTGCGCTAAAACCAGTTTTTAACTCAAAAACTGCTATAACATAATGCCCACAGGATTATCGACTTCGTACATTTTTGTTTCGATCTTGGTTATCACATGAATGATACAAAATGATGACCATTTCATACGCGGAACGGAGTTTATGTTGATTATGTGGGTCAATAGCTACGTAGTCAAAATTTTCGATACTCGTTTGCAAAAAGAAACAGGTTGTAGTGTTTACTATATGTTAAATGTGGTGTCATCAGTACTAAAGAAACACAATCACATTTCAATTTAGGACTTTGCAATTTTTTTCTACACTAGCCGTGCCCGCGGTTTCACGTGCGTTTAATCATCAATGACTTGAAATTTTGTTGCAATGTTTGTCGTTCAGTTACGTTGGAACAACTAAACGTAACGATTAAGTTGAAATTTGAAACACAGAATGTAGTCTAGATTAGAACAAAGATATTGTTTTTTATTTATAGTAAATAGTAGCGAGACGAGCAGGACACGTGCCTGATGGTAAGCGACACGCATATCTCGTACAGCAAGGTCGCGCAGTAAAATAAAAAGTCCAAATCATTACCTAACACTGCACTGCGCTCGTCACTCAGAGCCATAAGATGATTTATCTCTATGACCTGTTATTTCTGTGGAAACATCTTCATTCAATCTCTATCGCAGGATTTATGGAAAAAAAACTACGCGGCCAGAACGGCAACACTAATGAGACACAAAATAACAAGTGAGATAATATACCCGTAATATATGGAGCATTTACATATTCTTCTTATCGGTTCAAATTTTACGGTTAAAACGATAACCACTCAAAGTAAGGGAGCACCTAGCTCATAAACCATAATGGCTTGTACCTACCATTAGAATGCCCCTATTCAGTAAGCCAGTCTGCACTCATTCAGAGGTCCTTCACCTTGCGACACAGATTAGACAAGTCTATAAGGTATTTGTTGACGTACCGTTAAGTTTAGCAGCTTCGTTGTACAACTGTACGTACTCTGTGAAGTTTTGCTTTGCCCTCGCTCCGGCCACTTTGTGCCATTCTATCCAGAGGTGCTCCAGTTCTTCGGGGTCTTGGCTTTTGGAGAATAGTTCTGTGATATCTGAAATGAAAATAATAAATAGCATAAATTATTATTTACGCTGGTATTATTCTTATTTATAGTAAGATTCTACCACCAGCACAGTACAAACTTAGGTATTATGTTTCGATTATATAAAGAAATACAAAATCAGCTTGAATATTTGGGTGACGAGTACAGTGGTGGGCAGTGGTTTGGACTCTTTTCATGTTTAAATATCTGGGTGGCGCTGATTTTTATGGGTCCGCATATCGTTTACTACCAGACGCATAACTTGCTCGTCTTGTCCCTCTATACACACACTACACACACTAGGTATATTACTTATTACATACTAGCTATGCTGGTTTTACCCGCGTAGTTCCCGTTCCCGTCGTTCCCGGTTATTTTTTCGGGAATAAAGTAGCCTATGTGTTCTTCCAGACTAAAATCTAACTGTATTCCAAATATCAGCTCGGTTCATTCGTATTTTACGACATAATTAAGCAACAAACACCCAAATATTGACATTCAATTATTAGTAGGATTACTAGCAGCGTCCCGTGCTTTTACCGGCGTACTTCCCGTGCCCGTTATTTCCCCGGGATAAAAAGTAGCCTATGTGTTATTCCAGGCTATATTTTCACTGTGCTTCAAAATTCAACCCGATCCGTTCAGACGTTTCAACGTTATTGAGCATAATCAACAAACATCCAAATATCCAAACATTCAAACATCAAACTTTTTTTTTTTTATAAATTAGAATGATTTTGGCAACATACAATGTATGATGATGTACCTAATTTTATTTATGTCATAGAATATACTAAAATACTGACGTTTAACGAATATTATGAACAAAATAATTATGATTATTTACCTGTAGAAGTCACCAGTAGTATTATTTATTAAGCTACTGGCGTTTAACGAATATTATGAACAAAATAATTATGATTATTTGCCTGTAGAAGCCACCAGTAATATTATTATTTATTAAACTACTGACGTTTAACGAATATTGTTAATAAAATAATTATGATTATTTGCCTGTAGAAGTCACAAGTAATATTATTTATTAAACTACTGGCGTTTAACGAATATTATGAACAAAATAATTATGATTATTTGCCTGTAGAAGCCACCAGTAATATTATTTATTAAACTATTGACGTTTAACGAATATTATGAACAAAATAATTATGATTATTTGCCTGTAGAAGCCACCAGTAATATTATTTATTAAACTACTGACGTTTAACGAAAATTATGAACAAAATAATTATGATTATTTACCTGTAGAAGTCACCAGTAGTATTATTTATTAAACTATTGACGTTTAACGAATATAATCAACAAAATATGATTATGATTATTTGCCTGTAGAAGTCACCGGTAATATTATTTATGAGATATTTAGCGTGGTTATAAATATGAATAATACCATAGAATACGTTTATGTTTACTTGTCTCTAGATGTCTTAGTATTATTATTTATGGCATAAAACGCGTATTCATTCGAGGTCATGCGTCATCTACCAAGCCACGCTGGGCGAGCGTGGTGGATTATGGCCGGACTTTCTCCTTGTGCGAGAAGGCTCCGAGTCCCAGAAGTGGGAACGTATAGTTGGATGCGTATTAAGCGTTATTATATGATTATGATAAATAATCACAATAAATCATTATAATACGGGTGTATGAACAATCATAATGAATCAAAACAATCTTCAATTAAAATTCATTTGGTTTAGGTCTATAAGATTACGAGCGCAAAACCACAGGGCGTTGCTATTATGCTTATATTTGTCACCGTAAATTTGTAAAAACCTTCAGATTATAATATAACGATATTATATTATAAACAGGCATGTTACGGAACTTCGACTCCGACTCCGTTATGTCGGAAGTTCCGATTAGTTTTACACCTCCGGTTCCGACTCCGGTTCCGAAACTTTTGAATCGGGGGTTTTAATCGGATGTCGAAGCATAACTTAGCGGCGGCGCCCTGCGCCGACAGTAACGAACAGTTTCGCAGGAACATGTCGCGCAGGGAATCTCCCGCGCACGAGTATAATGAAAAGTATCCTAAATGAGCACAACATAGAAAAACGCAAAATTCCAGCACCTTATATTAAATTTCCGCCAATATTATCGTGTCCACCAGGCTCGGTAGCGTGCGAATACCTTTTTGGTGGCGTCGATTTAATGTACAAGGGGGCGCCTAGTGCCAGAAAACGAAAAAAGGACATTTTCGACGCCGCTCACTGATATTAAGAAACTAAAAACTATAACAAAAATAATATTGACGTATGGGTACAATCAAGAAAAAGCACAACAACCGAATAAAATTTTAAAAATAGATCAGATTTTTTTACAGAAAAAAATTAAAATGGCACCTGAAAAAACTATTTTAATTTATGTACTCGAAATTATCAGCGAAAATATCACAATATTTTTTGATAATAAAATTTCTAATTTTACGTTCTATTAAAGTAACCGAACCACAGAATAAATATTAGACCGAACACTTTTTAGATTTATGTTTAATTATTGAGTAATTAAATAAAACTTGGTCAAAAATTGACTCCTGATTTAATATTGATTTCCCCTCCAAACTGTGTCATGCTATTCTCGACTTTATGCATATCATATTCAGAAGAGCCTCGCGCGGGTGAAATCAGATTTTTTCCTGGCATTAGGCGCACTCTTAAGAAATATCTTAGACTGAGACAGCTCCAAAGCTTATGTTCATGAAGTAGGTAGGTACATATACACACTTTTGGTGTCAATGTATTTAATTTAATTTGTTTGAAAGCCTTTGTTCATTTAACATACCTACTTTATATGACACTTTGGTATTCAATTAATTGAATTTTTTGTTTATTTTTGAATATTCCAACAATGAAAAGTTTAAATTAATGTTTTATTTGTCCTAAAATAAAAACCTCTCTCCTACCACTACTTCTGACCCTACCTCCGACTCCGGTTCCGACTCCGGTTCCGACTCCGACTCCGACTCCGATAAATCAAATTTAAAAACTCCCGACTCCGACTTCGGTTCCGATAAGATCACCTCCGTTACATCCCTGATTATAAACAAACCTACCGCGGGATTATAATCTCACACATCATATTGTAAACTGACGGTGATTGAATTTTACGGTAACATAATATAATACAGGGCTACTGGTAATCAGTATGCATCCATTTAAAACCACGTTCAGTACCTATAATTAAACAAACAATAATTGTTCTACAACTTTTGTTAAATCTCAATAATCTGTATCCCAAACATGAACGTATAAAAAAGTCGGACATAGTCTCGCTAAAACAAAAACTGTGTCTACAGAGTCGGCCACATAAAATGCACGCGTGCGCCGTCACATACAGGCTAACACGCACACATACAGTACACATCAGTGGGTCATTACACGCACAAATTAGGGTGTTCCTATGTGTGCGTGTCAGCCTATCAGTGACAACGCACACGTGCTTATGTGGCCGACTCTATAGAGACAGTATTTGTAGCGAGACTACGTCCGACTTTTTTATACGTCCATGATCCCAATTACTTTTAGTTTTTGATTTCTTTTTTTATTATTTTGATTCTTTTTTTTCTAGTTTATAGACCGGGCAAATACACTTTTTCTACTATTTTGTATGGAAAAATATACGAATATTTAAAAACTGTAGAGCAAAAGTTGTAACATTGAATGTACATACCAAGATGCAGATTGATTACTAATAACCCTGTATACCACGTCATTTTTACGTCAGGGTGAATAAAAAGATCTTACCAGGTTCCAACGACAGGTCACACTTGGAGCTGTTCTTGTAGTCACATATCTTGGCCGTCGCGTAGTTAGCTTCCATCGCAGACACCTTCTTCCGAAGCTCCGCGAACTTGTCGTCAGGGAGGGCTGCGATGCCGAGCTGGCTGTACTTCTTGAACATCCTCCGAAGAGTGTAGTCCTGGAAGTCCTGCCAGCGGAACATCTTCGTGTCCTCCCACGCTTGCTTTTCCAGTTTCGACAGTTCTATTTGTTCTTTGAGCTGGAATGATAGATTTAGTTACTGATTTTGGTTGAGGATGACAGTACTATATCAGGTAGGCAGGTAGGTTTTAGTAGTGATAGGACTCTTGGCAAAGTCCGCCTGGGGAAGTACCACACCTTTGCCAGTTATTCTGCCGCCAAGCAGTAATGTGCAAACATTAATGTGTTCCGGTTTGAAGGGCAATGTTTCTAGAGAAATTACAGGGCTTAGAGAGATAACATCTTAGATCTCTTAGATGATGGTTGCCTGAAAGAGATTGCTCTTAGCAATAAGGCCGCCACTTGTGGTACTGGTTCATAAGTATTTCACTGTAATTTTAATAATTTGTCTGTATCACAATAAATAGTTTCTATCTATCTATCTATCTCTCTCTAGGTGACGAGCGCAGTGCAGTGCTAGGTAATGATTTGGACTCTTCATGTTTCTATAGCTGCGTGTTCCTGTGCTGTTATGTGGCAGGCATGTTGCTTACCATCAACTTACCACATGTCCTGTTCGTTTCGCCCCTCTTTATTAAAAAAAAAAGGTGGCTGTTTCTCATAGTACTTTATAGTACTAGCTTTGCTTAGAATAAGGGTTAGTGAGTTTTGTACAAGAAATGTCCAGAACTTTTGCACTGTGTCTGGGTGTTTCTATGTATAATAAGTATGTATTTAAAATTATAAAAGTATTACCTATATCAGCTATCTGGCCGCCATCATACAAGCTTTGCTTAGTTTGGGGTCAAATGGTGTTGTGTGTGAGTTGTCCACCAATATTTAAAAAAAAAAACTACATTTACATATTTATCCTACTAATGATATAAATGTCAATGTTTGAATTTTTGTTGCTCAATCACGTCGTAACGTATGAACGGATCGAGCTGGAATTTGGAACACAGTTGGGTTATAGTCTATAATAATACATATACTACTTTTTATCCCCAGAAAATAACGGAAGTAGAAACTGCGCGACAAAAACCGCGAGGCGTTGCCAGTACAATACAAAAAATTTTAAGTCTAATAAATGGTTTATGGACAGGTTTTGCTTTATAGGTACTTGTTTTGCATTCATATTTTCTTGTCTCTATGACATGTTATATTAATTATCAAAATTTGAATAAATTGAAACTGATTAAAATTCCAAACTTTCCAATGACTCATCTTTGCAATTTAAACCACAAAAAAAAACAAGATTTTGACAATTTTTTGTCCAGACAAGGAAAATGTTAGTCCAGAATACGCAAGATACGAAAATAGTATATACGGTATACGTGCACAAATTAAAGCAAATTATCAATCTTGGTATGTTATATTTTCCTTATTTTTCTACACACATAACGAGGAAAAATATCGATAATCTAAATTTGAAATACGAGTAATATTTCTTAGACCGTGAGTGTATAGGACTACTGGAACATAAAATGTTCATCTTAAACTCGCACCTAAGGCTCTTCGCTTTCTTCCCAAAGTTGAGTAGATACCACATGTAAATATTGAATTTAAATTGTTAAAAAAATAAAAAAAATCTAAAAATGACATTATAAAACAAAAAAAAAAAGCAAGTAGGTAATATAGATTTAGTAAAATAGGTTTAAAAACAAACAGGTATTGTCGTCGACACTAAGAAGTAACTACTACTACGTAGTAATACTAGACACTATCTAAGACCAACAGCCATTGGCCCTTAAAAACACAATCAATTTTAAAATTGAAAACTTTAATTTGAACGCTCTAATTGCAGGAACTACTGGACCAAATTCAAAAAATCTTTCACCATACGTTTCATCTACGTTTGTACGTGATACTTGAGTGCTTTATCTTCTTATATATAAAATTCTCGTGTCACAATGTGAGTTACCTTACTCCTCCGAAACGGCTTTACTGATTTTTATACCTTGACCTTATATGCATTTTCAGTAGGTCTGAGAATCGGCTACTATTTATTTTTCATATCCCTAAGTGATAAGGGTTGTTCACCCCTAATTTTGTTTATTAATTTTTGGACAATTTTTTTTGTATTTATTTTTTTATAATATGACATTAAAAAATACATACAACCCTAATTTTTTTTTACACTTTTATCGCCAACCCCTGTTTTTAATGGGCATTTTAGTAATTTAACCATTTTTCATCCCGGTCGATAACTGATCAATTATCGTCTTTTTTGTAAATGTTTTTCACTCTATTTTGATTAAAATTTCCCCGAGCTTATAATATTATAAATATGTACTACGGCCGAACCCGGGGAGGACCGCTAGTTAAAAATAAGTTGAATGAAAATAAACACTAAAGATACGTCACATTATTATCTCAGAGTCTTATTCGTTATCTTTCTGTACGTGAAATTATTCCAAACGAAGTGTCTGGCACCCAGAATACACATATTGCCACGTACATTTTGTACTAACGTATTACCATCATCAGTCTTCATTCGCCGTCAAAGTTTACAATTGCTCGAACTACAAATTACACTTCATATTATAGGACATTCCTCAAACAACACTAATCAGCCCGAAACTGTAATATGGGAGCCAAGCAGCTGATATAATACATTAATTCATCTAGCTACACATAAATGTTTATTTGTTCTGGGTGGGAATCGAACCCATGACGTTCACCGCGGAGAGCAGGTTTATTGTCAACAAAGCCTCGAGGCCAGAGCACTCCTTTGATCCGGCGCCCCCCGAAAGTGGTATTAGGGGTATCCAACGTCAGCTACTATGTACAGTTAGGAAAAAAAAATGTGTAAGCTTAAGACCGCAGCGCTGAAGTGAAAACTAACATAAGTTCCCCGAGTTCACCAGAACATATACATCTTTCATTTCCGAGTGTGACGCTGAGCTTCATTTACAGCCCACGAAAAAATTTGAGTGCGGTGCGCCAAATGAAGTTTTCACTTCAAAAATCACTCCAACAGTCTAATTTTACGTACCAAATAGTCCTCATTCTCTTTGCTGATGTTGGAGGTATACTTCCACTCGGCCAGGCTGGCTCTGTTCTTGCGGAGACCGGTGGCTTTGTCCAGCTGCATGATGTAGGCTCGACCTTCGTGTTCCAGAGCTTCCAGGTCGGGATCCCGGCCCTGCGTGGCCACCACGAACACCGCCACTATGGCTGCCACCAGCACCCCACCGCCTCCGATTTTCAGCATCGTCTGCGAAACAGAAAACCGTTGAGTATGATAGCAGACCACTATATGTTCTCACTGTTGGGACTCGGGGCCTATCGCAAGCATGGAGTCAAGGCCATAAGCGCTGGTCCAGTGCGGGTTGGTGTGACACGTGACCTCGAAAGATTCTAGGTACATGTCAGTTTCCAGACGCTGTTTCCCTTCACCGTTTATAAACTAGCCGCATTACGCACGTGACTTCGAAAATACAGTGGTGTGGATGGGATTGGAATCCAGAGTCTTCGGATCGGAAGTCACCATTCTCTCAACTAGACCAGCTGTAACATAGGTACCGTAGAGTAAAAGTTGCACAAATCTTTATGACCTGTCGGACCACAGAATAATCGGATGCACAGTGAGGTTTTCGTTTGGATGGCATAAGGACCCGCTACGTTCACATGGCCTCTAAAAGTATACGCGTTTATATCGTTCTTTCTACATTTTCCAATAGCTGCACTCTGCTGTTGTATTAGGTGGGTTGCTTACCACCAGGCACATGTCCTGCTCGCTGCACTTTATACTCTATACTACAAAAAAAGTATTGAGCTGAGCATAGCATGATCAAGGCCCGAAGTACACAGTAATCTATAATTATGTGCAACCGAAACAGATTTTCGGTTCGTGTTATATGGCTCGATCCGAACATTCACTTAGAAGGCATAACTGCAATGTTGTCAACATTTGCACAAATTTTTCCGTTTTATTTGTGTTGCAGTACGTGCTAGATACCCTTTAAGTGGCGATATACCTACTCGTTACATGATTTAACCTTTTTTCACAATTAAAAAAAGAAATCGTGCTTAGGCCTGCTTTTATGAGATAGCCACCATTTGAATTGACGTGTACCTAAACATGGAAATATTTGCGCTACAGAAATAAATTATTTGTGCGGTGCAAATGTTTGCATAAGTATAATCAGCCTACTTTATTTCCACTTCTGACACTCCGAACCTTCTCTCAAAAGTAGAGAGTCAAGGTTATATTACACCACGCTGGCCAAGTGAGGCTTGGGAAGGTTTCGGTTTTTCTCTTAATGATTTCCTCCACCAATAAAACTTGTGACGACAAACTTGCACCTAGAAAACTACTCAAGAGGATATAGTATGGTAGCAGGATTCGAACCTACGCTTTTATGACTGAGAGATATGACATTCTCGTCACTATACTATAGCACGGCTTTCTATGTTTATTTGCGGCAAATGTTTAATGCAATCATAAATACCGCAAACTTGAATAAATTAGTCCAAAGTTATACTAGTCATATGTTTACTTAATTAAGTAAATAAAGGTAGTATGGACCAGTAATTTTTTTACACAACTCTAATTATACGTACAGTAAGAAATGAAAAGAATAAAACGCGTAACAACCACAACTTCTATGAAATAAGTTAATATCAGAAAACTGAGTGAACACTTATAACTCTAAGTATTAACCAATGTATTGCATTTTTTTGTAAACAAATTATAATTATTAAATCATTTTCACAAAGCGAATACTTCAATTCGAAAATTATCTCCAAAACACAAAATACGAAACTTGTAGAAAAGACATTTATTTGACTTGAGTCATTTTTTTTGGACAAAATTCTTATTCTCTATCTTTTCTCTATGGATGTCTACTACTTTTGACTAGCAAAAAGAATGTTTTCTTTAAAGGCCGATTTACATCAGACGAGCGAATGCTCATTCTATCCCCACTGTATCAAATTCTTTTGGTGTAAACAAACGTAGAGCATTCTTTCGTTGTTTTGTTTGCGTTCGCAAAGATTCTATGGAATATATAAAGGCCGATTTAAACTGAACGAACATAGAGCTAGAGCTGGAACAAGAGCATTCTTTCTCGATCTTTTAGTGTAAACGAAACATCGTTCTTAGCGTTTTCCATATTATATGTTCGATAGAATCTTTGCGAACGCAAACAAAACAACGAAAGAATGCTCTACGTTTGTTTACACCAAATTAATTTGATACAGTGGGGATAGAATGAGTATTCGCTCGTCTGATGTACATCGGCCTTAATATGGAAAACGCTAAGAACGATCTTTCGTTTACACTAAAAGATCGAGAAAGAATCCTCTTGTTCCAGCTCTAGCTCTATGTTCGTTCAGTTTAAATCGGCCTTAAGATGTCTCAAATTCTTAGAGCATGTATAGCCATCTATAATTTGCCTGAAATTAAATTAGAAAAAATAACACACAATTTTAAAAAATATTTTCATTTTCTCCGAATTAATCAAAATTGCTTCAATTCAATATGAAACTCAGACAATCGGCAAAATTTTACATTTTTTGTGAGATCTACGGTAACATCGTTCAGACGAAGATAAGCTAATTTTAGTTTTTTTTTTGATATTTCAAAAACCGCTACACCGATTTCGCCGATTTCCATAAAATGTAAATGGGACAACTTCTGAAGTATTTTCAACAAAAAAAAATCGATTCATAATAAAATTCGCGGAGCTAGCCACATACATAAAATAAAAGAAAAAAAACATACGACACAATTGAAAATCTTCTCCTTTTTTGAAGTCGGTTAAAATATATTTCGAATTCCATTAAATTTAAAACGGAATTTTTGCCATGGTTATATCATGGTACGGTAAATCCGATATTTAAATGCAGCTTCATGCAACATATTCACGAGTAAACTGACCCGCAAGTTACTGAAATTCAGTTTACCCTGAACTGACTGAAAATGAAATTTTCCATTACGCATGGCACCGACTCGCTTCACCATATCATCAACATCATCAGCCCACCCTAGTTCACTGCTGGACACAAACACCATTCTAAAAACTCGTAATTATAATCTTTATAAAATACAATATCCATTATTGAAATATGAAAAATACTTACAAAATAAAGCGCCAAAAACTGTATGAATTTTCAAAAACACTTGGACTAATTAATTACTATTTCTTCGTTTCTTCCACCACCGTTTCTAGTTACAGTCCAAGGTATTTTTGAAAAATCGAATCCGGTATTTATATATATTTTGAAAAATATAACAATTCCATCCAGTACTAGTAGTAAACAGCCCTGATTGATGAAATAATTATTTTAAAAAAAAAGTACAACTATTCATACTCGATAGGGATTATTGGGATCATAAAAGTGTGTACCTATTAATTCGTGAAGCAAAAATGCTGTCTGCACCCTTTGTGACAAAAATTCCGCGAACGGAGGTGTATGAAATTTCCCTTACATAGAAAAAGAGTCTAGAATGCCATTTTTAGGGTTCCGTAAAACGTAAAAACGGAACCCTTATAGATTCGTCATGTCTGTCTCTCTGTCTGTCTGTCTGTCTGTCTGTCTGTCCGTCCGTATGTCACAGCCACTTTTTGCCGAAACTATGAGAATTACACTGTTGAAACTTGGTAAGAAATGTATTCTGTGAACCGCTTTAAGATTTGAACAAAAAAATTTAAAAATAAAGTAGCCAAGTGCGAGTTGGACTCGCCCATGAAGGGTTCCGTTCCAGCAAGTAACATAATATACATAGTACACATAGTTCTTGTAGTTCGTTGTAACTTTGATCGAAGTTTCAATAATAGTGTAGTTATGACGTACTAAAAAAAAACTACTCATCAGATCGAGTTCAAACTAATTTTCGTTGGTAGTTTACATGGTAATGTACATCATGTATTTTTTTTAGATTTTTCATTCTCTTACTTTAGAAGTTAGAGGGGGGGGGACACACATTTTACCACTTTGGAAGCGTCTCTCGCGCAAGTTATTCAGTGTAGACAAAAATTATATTAGAAACCTCAACATCATTTTTTAAGACCTATCGATAGACACCACACACGTGTAGGTTTGATGAAAAAAAAATTTTTGAGCTTCAGTTCTCAGTATGGGGGGCACCCCTAATTTTTGTTTTTTTTTTAACTTTTGTACAAATCTTAATGCGGTTCACAGAATACATCTACTTACCAAGTTTCAATAGTGTAGTTCTCATAGTTTCGGCAAAAAGTGGCTGTGACATACGGACGGACAGACAGACAGACAGACAGACAGACAGACATGACGAATCTATAAGGGTTCCGTTTTTACGTTTTACGGAACCCTAAAAAGTAAAATTAGGGTTGCCCCCCATACTGAGAACTGAAACTGAAAAATGTTTTTTCTATCAAATCTACACGTGTAGGGTGTCTATCGATAGGTCTTCAAAAATGATGTTGAGGTTTCTAAAATCATTTTCGTCTACACTGAATAATTTGCGCGAGAGACACTTCCAAAGTGGTAAAATGTGTGTCCCCCCCCCTCTAACTTCTAAAGTAAGAGAATGAAAAATCTAAAAAAAATATATGATGTACACTACCATGTAAACTACCAACGAAAATTAGTTTGAACTCGATCTGATGAGTAGTTTTTTTTTAGTACGTCATAAATACACTATCATTGAAACTTCGATCAAAGTTTCAGACACAGAAACGAACTACAAGAACTATGTGTACTATGTATATTATGTTACTTGCTGCAACGGAACCCTTCATGGGCGAGTCCAACTCGCACTTGGCCACTTTATTTTTTTATTATACGTGAACCAACAACATTTGACCTCTTTTTACGAAAATTGGGCGGACGGAAGAGTATATATAGAAACAGAATGCCGAATGGTAATATTTTTTAGTATTAATACATTAAAAAATCAAAAAATTAGTAAAAACATTACACACACGACCACATATTTAATATACACCATATTTGATATACTATTTTGTTTATTTAAATTATGGTAACATTTGGTAGGACCACCAGCCTATCGCAAATAAATCGAAATATATATTAAGTATTGGGAACATAAGTATGTATGTAAATAGAGACTTACAACGCAATAACTCGGTACCGAAGCCGCGAACGAAACGAGATGCTCGCGCGCCGGCGTGCGACGGACCGAAACCGCCAAGGACTACTGTGACATCTTGTGGAGAACTGAACTTAGGTCATCATCACCATCATCATCATAAAACTGCCTATATCTAACTAGCAACTTCCCGTGGTTTCATCCGCGTTCTTCTCGATCCCGATATTTTTTTCAGAATTAAAAGATATGGAATGATGGGATTCCAAGATGAAAGCCTACGTGTTTTTCCAGACTATAATCTATCTGTGTTCCAAATTTCAGCTCGATCCGTTCAGGCGTTACGACGTGATTGAGTACCAATAATCTAAACGTCCAAATTATCGCATTTATAATATTAGTACGACATAGGATGTTAGGATTCCGCGTAACGTAGTATCAAGTCTTAACGGACGTAGTGGCTTTATTTTGGAACTAGCTGAACGCGCGTGCGTTGCTACGCCATCTATCGAAAATTGGTCGCACCAATTCAAATTTTGAACAAATTCGGTTACTTTAGGTTCTAATGACGCAACCTTTAACATAATGACATATGCTGTCACGCAACGAAAGTTCTCAAAAAGCAATATTTTTTCCCGTTTTTGTTACATTTTCCAGTCATGCTCCGCTCCTGTTGATAGTAGCGTAATGTTAAATAGCCTATAGCCTTCCTCGATAAATGGACTATCCTACAAAGAAAGAATCTTTCAATTCGGACCAGTAGTTCCAGAGATCCTTGCGTTCAAACAAACAAACTCTTTAGCTTTATAATATTAGTATAGATTAAATTATTTTAAATAAAAGTTTTTTTTTTATTTAATTTTTATTATTATTATTTGTTAGTCAAACTGCGAAGCTGTAGATCGTGGGTTAGAATACCGCCTAGTTCCCATAGTGTAATTAATACAAATATTTGGTCAGTGCCACGGTGTTTTAATGAATAACTAGCATCGCCTTTTTTTTGCTTTTTTTACTATTTTCCCGGGACAAAAAGTAGCTTGTTATTCCAGACTATTGAGCCAATCCGTTCAAGCGTTTCGACGTAATTGCGGAACAAACATCCCAACTTTCGCATTCATTAAATTAGTAGGACAGTCACTTCAAATGTTAAGCCAAGATTATATCAATATGGCTGCAAGATTGCAAATTCAGTATAATTTTACTGATGGTAACTTAGAAGCAAGTTTTGCAGTTCAAGCAGTCTGACATGTGAAACTTGGAAATACATTGTAGCAAAGGGCTATAAGTACTGCAAATCTATAGGCTATAGGTATAGACTAGAAGCCCGTGAACAAAATTTACGGGTCAAATAAACCACCAGGAGACCTATGTAGGATGATTAGAAGGATATAAAGTAATAAGATACAGCACTTTGCCGGCTAGGGGTGTAAGGGGGAAGCGCTAAACATCTAGTTTCCCCAAATGAAAAAAACGCAGTGTTGGACGGCCTCCCACTAGATGGACAGATGACCTAACAAAGGTCGCTGGAAACCGCTGGTTGCAGGTTGCGCGGGACCGTTCGTTGTGGAAATCTAGGGGGGAGGCCTATGTTCAGCAGTGGACGTCTTGCGGCTGATGATGATGATGATGATGATGACTTTGCCGGCTCTGCAATGGATCCTACGTGAAAAAATTTCAGGAAACTGATGTTTCTGTTCTTTTTATCTACTGTGTCCTAAGGTTTAAGCTGCATGAAGGTTTGAAGGTCCCCGACACGAGCTACTGAATGCTAACGATGCAGGTAAGTACTACCGTTTCTTATTTCCCCATTTAATTAGGCAGAACTAACGACACTCAACATGGTCCGCTCACAGACAAATTGGCTCTATACTTCTGAAACTCAAAAAACTTTTTTCATCAAACCCATACATATGGGATGTCTATGGATAGGTCTTCGAAAATGATTTTGAGTTTTCCAAAATACTTCATAAATACACTATTATTAAAACATCGATCACAATTACAACGACCTACAAGAATGTATTGGATTACGCACGTGACTTGGAAAAGACAGTGGTTTGCGGGATTCGAATCCAGGGCATCGAATCGGCAGTCTCCGTTCTCCCGACTAGACCAGCCGTAACTATAAAACGCAACAAATATGAAATGTCATGACTCTGGCAAATGTACAGGACTGTACGGCGTCATAATCAAAGGAAAAAATGCATTCGAGAGATAATCCTTACGCGCTTAAGTTGAACGAACCTGGGAGGGTCAAGCACCGATCCTTTGCATAATGCAAAAAAGTTGGGGCTGAGCACAAAACAATGTGATCGCATCTAAAAGTCACTGTCCCGATGCAGAACCGGCCGCATCCTCGTTTTCTTGTTTCTGATTGGACGATGCAAAAAATATCTATAAAACCAAACAAGTTTATTTACAGTCCTGTTCACTATTAGATTTTAGTGCATACTGCTCATTTTATACAGAGACTAGCGGCACAACCCGACGTCGTTCGCGTTAATCAACTTTTGCAGCAATGGTGTAGTGGATAGAACGTCTTAAAACGTCGATTCTTAACCGTGGGGTCATAGGTTCCAATCCCGCCTATATCTTTGAGTATTTTTCTTGGACATCGTTTCATGGTTGATGTTCGAAAGACACAAACGAAGAGATTTGACTCTACTTTTGTGATAAGAACGTCCAGGTTGTGGAATACGTTGCCTGAGTGGGTTTTCCGCGATGGTTACAATATTTGAGTCTTCAAATCGAGATTGAATCGGTTTTATTCTAGGTAAACACGTTCCGTCGTAGACCGCATCGTCCCTTAATATTCAGGCGCAATGGCGGTCTAGTGTACACCTATATAAGCTTTAAAAAAATCTTGGATCAAATGTATGATTTTTTTCATCATCATTGGCTTAAAAGGTGGAGGAAAACGGCATATTCCCAGAAAGGTATCTTTCTGACATGTGGGCCATACGCAAACCTACACTTGACCAATGTAGTGGACCTTGGCTCTCTTTTTGAGAGAAGGCCCCGAGTGGCATCAGTGGAAACATAAAATGGCTTGTTAACTAGTAAAACTACTGTTAGCGCTGATTCTCCATGGAAAATGTATTAGTCGCTAACTCCTTCATTAGCCGCCGTGACTGATCTAACGCGTCAAATGTTGCCTGATTGCATATTTTAATCTCATTTGTAAGTTTACTGGTGTTTTATCACCGCGGCATGTCATGTGATTCGACAAGCCGGATTATTGCCAGGTTTACATCTACTCTCTCTAATGACTAATCTCTAATGAATAATGATTTCGATGAGTTTTTTTCTCATTTGAAAGCCAGTTTCCTTGTTTCCTTCTTAGCTATGCTTAGCTGTTAATATCGGCTCAAGATGACCGCTTCCATAAAATGGCGGATAACATTTTCTCACCAAAAAAAAATTTTTGCATAAAACTACAAGAAATAATTTTTCATCATAATTATCGCTGTCACTTTTTCCAAAACGCTTACAAACAGTTCAAATTAAATATAACTTTCGAACTCTTTACGAGAGAAAAACAAAATACTACTTTGACTTTTGTAATTTCTCAAATAAAAAAAATTGGCAATTTTTTATAAATGTTTGGTTACGCACATCGAAGGGTCTCGTATAATTGATACGGCAGTGGCGGTAGCTACGCCCCTGATCCCACTAGCAGCGTCCTTTGGTTTTACCCGCGTAGTTCTTATTCCCATACATTTCTCACGATAAAAACTAGCTAATATGTTGCTCCTGGGTATAGTCAATCTCTGAGCAAAATTTTGTCCAGATTTCTTCGGCAGTTTTGCGTGAAAGAGCAACAAACATCTATCCAAACGTACAAAATTTCACTTTTTTTTATTAATTTTAATAGGATAATGAATGAATTCAGTTCTTACACGTATACATACGTACATTGGCTCCATATTGGGACCAATTATACTAATTAGAAAAGGCCACATTCTGGCATCACTCTCAGCAACTCTCACTAA
The DNA here is from genome assembly GCA_963693475.1 of Ectropis crepuscularia. Taxonomy (NCBI): domain Eukaryota; kingdom Metazoa; phylum Arthropoda; class Insecta; order Lepidoptera; family Geometridae; genus Ectropis; species Ectropis crepuscularia. The sequence goes on from OY856346.1 coordinate 29,056,274, forward strand.
CAAGTCAACCCTGAAATCTCAAATAACAACTACACGTTTTGCCGCGTCCAATGAGGAAACATCTGTTTTTATTTGCGATTTTACGGTTGACGAAATATTAAAAGCAACATATTTATAATTGTTACTAAAAATCTCGTTGACTACGGTAAGTGAGTATAGTATTTAAGTGAATATGTTAAATTAACGCCCTCCGGTGTCACTCGCGTTGTTTCCAAAGTGCGCTATAAAATTTTTAGCATTTTAAACTTTTTATATTAAGTTTTAATTTCTATCGGCAGTTGCTATGACTGTTATTTCTTTTAATTTAACATATTCACTTAAATACTATACTCACTTACCGTAGTCAACGAGAATTGTAGTAACAATTATAAATATCTTGCTTTTACTATTTCGTCAACCGTAAAATCGAAAATAAAAACAGATGTTTCCTCATTGGACGCGGCAAAACGTTTAGTTGTTATTTGAGATTTCAGGGTTGACTTGTTAGTGAGAGTTGCTGAGAGTGATGCCAGAATGTGGCCTTTTCTAATTAGTATAATTGGTCCCAATACGGACCCAATATACGTATCTATGTAATGCCAATGGCCATGGTTCCGAGTTCAAGCGAACATTTCTTATCATTCCCGAGCGTGACACTAGAATTCAATTCACAGCCCACGAAAAATCTGTCAGTGGTGTGCCAAAATAAGTTTTCACTTTAAAAAACTCGAAATCTGAGAAATATCGTAGCTCCTAAAGGGACGGAACGATTTTAGAATCTTATTAAATTTGGCATGATCGAAGTTGTTTAGCTATTGCAAACATTCGATCGAATATCATTAGTGTTAGGTACTTCGAATTGTGTTATAGGTTACCTACTTAAAATATCTGTCATAGGTTACTTAGAGTTTGTGTCGTAAGTTAATTTAAGGTGCATTCAGTTTTTTGTCCAGTTTTAAGAGCTATCGACTCATTAGCCGAAACAAATATCAAATGGTAAAAAATACATTAAATTTCTACAACTTCTTGGCTTCAAAATGGTAGTTTAATTTATTTGTTAATGAACTTATTGTTTAAATAATCGTCTCACAACGAAACTATGAAAAAATTAAATAATTGTAGTTATCATGCATCTCCTCGAAAATCCTCAATTATTTTGATTTTGTACTTAGGTACACCAACGGATATACAACTCCATTACAAAAATTTTGATAGAAATATTTTTTTCAATAGACCAAAATCTGATTTTATAAAGAGTTTATACTAAAATTTGAGCGTAAAACAGCGACAAATCCTACTGTTTCTCTCTTGCTCTTTCTTGCGGTGTGCGATAAGGTAAGGTCATTTGCTCGGGGTACGCCCTTAACTGAGTGTCCTAATTTACTTAAAATTGGTGTCACAGGTAACTTTAAATAAATAAATGTATCATACGTTACTTAAAATGTGTGTTTTGGGTTACCTCAAATTTGTGTTTTTTGTATGTGGTGTTAAAATTTGTGTTATAAGTTACTTCAAGTTAGTTTCCTAAGTTATTTATAGTTGTTATTACAGGTTACCTACTTAAAATGTGTGTCACACGTTATTTAAAATTTGTAGTTTAGTTTACCTCAATTTTTTTTTTGTGTGTTGTTATAATTTGTGTCGCAGGTTACTTCAAATAAGTGTCCTAAGTTACTTAAAACTTGTGTCACTGGTTACTTAAAATCTGTGTCATAGGATACTAAAAATATGCGTTTTCGGTTATTTAAAACTTGTGCCATGGGTTATTTCAAATCATTGTCTTACTTAGGTACTGAAAATTTGTATCAGAGTGTTTACTTAGGCATCATTTGTATCATAGGCTACTTAATATTGTTGGCATAATTATGTGGATTGTTTTTCCTGCTAACAGACTGCTAACATTTAACATTTTGGATCTTATATTACAAAAACTATCTGTAGACGTCTCACATAAGTTCAAGACCTGGCATTCGAGTTCAAGTGCGGGTTAAATCCATAAAGCCTTTTAAAAAGGAGTAATATATTCTAAAAATACACGTAAGTAGGGCATTACGATGCCACATGGACACCCTTGTTTACATTTGACGGCAGAATTGTTTATTTATGAATCATAAAATACGGCCATATATGGAGCGTAATTACGGCTTATTCGATGTAAATTTTTCATACAAGCAATTTACCAATAGCAAACAATGTCAGCAAGAAATACTTAAGAAATAAAAAAAAAATTGAAATAAAATAAATGTGGATGTAGCCTTTAGTAACCTTTTCCGACAAACAACGTGCTAATATTATTGAGTTCCGGTTTGAAGTACTATGATAGAAAAGAAGTTACAGGGTTAAAGAGACAAAACATGTTATAGGTATCTCTGGATGACGAGTGCACGAAAGCAAGACATGCGCTTGATGGTAAGAAACACGCTTGCCCATATCACCACGTCACACAGCTACCTATTTGGATACGGACAATCCAAATTACTGCCTAGCGTTACACTGTGCTCGTCCCCCAAAAATGTAAGATGATCTCTTATCTCTTTGTCCTATCAAATAAATCCTTTAAAAAATCTCCGTTCCGGAACACAATAACGTTTGCACATATTTTTTTTAGTAAAGAGTGCCGAGACGAACAGGACTGATGGTAAGCAATATGTTTGGCACATAACAGCACAGTGACACACGGCTATTGGAACATGAAGAGTCCAAAAAACTTACTGCTCCTTGATAGAATCACTGGTAAACGTGTGGTACTTCCCAAGCAGAACTTTATAAAAAGTACTACGAAACGTACGGTACATTTAGTAAATCAGTATCTAAATATTTGTTAAATGTAAGCGTATTTCTATTTCAAAATTCTATTTACCCACAAAGCTGCGCGGAACCCATATCGGTTCGGCGCCGAATATGACTCATGTGAAAATTAACAAAAAAATTGAATCAAAAATTTTGAGGTTAGTTTTTACAAAACAAATCATAAGTTGAGGTTTGTCAACTCTAAATTTTTTGGGGCAGCAGAAAAAAACCTATACATTAGTGAAATAAATAAATAGAATTTGGCTAAAAATGTGTGTTATGTCACGAGTAGTTCAAAATATTTAAAAAAAATTGTAGATAACCTAAGAATCCGTCACACCACTTAAAGCATAACTCATCACAAAAGATAGATAAATTACCTTTAAACTTTACTCGCTTATCTCAAACCAATGACCTCTCATAATTTAACACGTTCGCTGCCATATCGGTAGACATTTATAACAATACAACATAATAAAGATATTGCACTATAAAATTTTGCAGTGACATTGACACGGGCCGGGATTGCAACCTTGGCATTATTACATGTCGAATGCAGTCCGGTCGGTAAATAAGTATTATAATATCGATTATACCTCGCACAGGGTTTCCCAAACAAGTTATACTAAACGTAAAAGAGAAGTAAATACCGTACCATATAAGTAATAGAAAATCCGTCAAATCATTAAAAAATCTCACTTTTTATGTAACATCATTCACACTTGAATCAAATCCTATTAAGAGTGCGCCTAATGCCAGGGAAAAATCAGTTTTCACCCGCGCGACGCGTTTCTTAATGCGATTTACATAAAGTCGAGAATAGCATGACACAGTTTGGAGGAAAAATCAATATTAAATCAGGAGTCCATTTTTGACCAAGTTTTATTTAATTACTCAATAATTAAACATAAATTTAAAAAAGTGTTCGGTTACTTTACTAGAACGTACAATTAGGAATTTTGTTACCAAAAAATAATGTGGGGTCATCGCTGATAATTTCGAGTACTCGAATTAAAACGGTTTTTTTCGGTGTCATTTTTATTTTTTTATTGTAAAAAACTCTGATCTATTTTTAAAATTCTATTCGGTTATTGTTCTTCTTCTTGATTGTACCCACACGTCAATATTTTTTTTGTCATAGTTTTTAGTTTCTTAACTTCAGTGAACGACGTCGAAAATGTCCTTTTTTCGTTTTCTGGCACTAGGCGCCCCCTTAATACTATAAACTATTGCGCCCCGGGGTCTTACCCGCATAGCTCGTAACTCCGTAATTTTCTAAATTTGCTATAACTTCACATAGCCATGATTGGATAAAACAATGCTAAACTATTCATGTTCATTGGTATGTTTCGTTTTTTTTTGCGGCATAATTAATGAGTTCTTACTAATATTGAAAGTTTTTTTTTTTTTACTTATACAATATGTCTAAACATATGTAATACCAATACATATGTAGCAGGACTCTTTGCAGGGTCCGCCTGGGGAAGCACCACACCTTTGCCAGTTATTCTAACGCCAAGCAGTAATGTGAAAACATCACTTTTTTCCGGATTTGAAGAGCAATGTTTAAAGTGAAATTACAGGGTATAGAGATAAAACATAATTTATTATGCCTGGATGACGAGCGCAGTGCAGTGCTAGTAATGATTTGGAATATTCATGTTTCAATAGTTACATGTCACTGAGCTGTTATGGGCAGGCATGTTGCTTACCATCAGGCACATGACTTGCTCGGCTTGGCTCTAACTATAAAAGAAATGGATAATCATAGTAAATTTGTTTCAAGTTTTTTTGTTCCAATATAGAGTAATGGCCACTCTTCCTTCTCTACAAATGTAAGCGAGCCCATTGGAGAAAGAAAAAAATTCTAACTTCGCGAACATTGCTCTGCCATACTAATTATCAACTACATTAACTGCCAAAGTGTTGATACTTCATGTAAAATTACTTCAATCAATGAATAACGGTTATATTATTCGGATACTGATCATACAAAAATAATAGAATCCCGATTTGAAATTTAAGGGTATGAGCAGGATAGTTAAAACACTTTTCATCCCACCACCTCGGAAAGAGTATATTTGCGCTTCGATGTCTGAGTGCAAAAGTCGTTTTCGTTCTCTAAATCAAGATAATAAAGTCAAGTTGAATTTAGAACATAGTGCGCACTAATTTTATAAATTCAAAACATCATTAAATTACTTGGCGCCAATTTTTTTTTTTTTTGTAATTTATGAAAACTCAGATTCCAAACCTTGGTTTACTTTTTACCCAACTGCGCGACGCAAAGGAGTGGTAATGTGTGTAACAGTCTATGTATGTATGTATGTATGTTTGTATGTTCCTTTGAAGCACTATACAGACCAAACGCCTGGGCCGATTTTTATGATTCACACGTCAATCGATTCCTCTTAATCTGGCGAGTGACACTAAAGACATGACATTAGTGTAAATCCAATATGGCGGTTTCCGGACGCCATATTGTCCAAATAAAAAAAATGAAAATCACCAAACTATGTCAAAAAGGGTATCGTTGAATAGGAATTTAAAAATAATGTTTAGCTTTCTTTCAATGTTTTTCGATTTGACTGACCGTTTAGGATGTATATCGATTTAAAGTTGAGTAACAACCATTCTCACATTTATAGGTTTTTAGGTAGCAGAAAACTTCGTATAACTAACTGTACGTGTGCATGTGGATGGACATTATATACTAATGTATCTAGTAGACATCGATATAAATCAATAGATGTGCCCTGAGCACCTTGAAATTGGTAATAAACTGCGTCTCTGTATGTATCGTAAGTGGTTTACAAACAACCAATCTACTTGACCCCTATAATCGCTAGCGGCGAGATTTGCTGTGGTTTTACTTATATTGGTTGTCGACAACGAATAATGATAGATAAAAACGTTCGGCGTCCACCGCGTCCTGCAACCGCCTATAACGGAAAGAGTGAGCTCACTCTTGCCAACATTGACATGATTGCGTGCGCCGTGAAATTTGGGAGGGCCCATCTTGGGTTCTACGATCTATGCTAGTAGGTATATTGGACTACCTTTTTTTCGTACGTGCAGGAAATGTATTTACGCATACCTTACTGCCCCGCCCGGGAGACACAGCCGGTTATGTTGCACTATATCATGTATGGATATGGTGCCCCTATCTACTAATAAACCTCCATGGGGTTTCAACTCTGCCGCTGATAGTGGGAACACGGAACCGCTCTCGGATTGCTCCGCCTCGGTCGCCCATCTCCAACTTCAAACGATTTAGTACTCAACGTCAATCGAAAACCTATACTAACACAAAACTGTATGAATTACATGCAGTAGAAAAACCTACATATTATATCAGTAGAAACGAAGACATTTGGTCAATAACCAAAAGATGCATAATATTATGTTGAGCATATTAATTTCTAGAATTCTATAATATGTTATTGTATTAATACTATTGAAATATGTACAATATTTTCTAATAAAAGAACATTACAACTGAACAGTCGGGATCCATTATTATTCGATATACAATGTAATTGTTCAATGGATCCCGACTGTTCAGTTGTAATGTTCTTTTATTAGAAAATATTGTATATATTTCAATAGTATTAATACAATAACATATTATAGAATTCTAGACCACCAGAAATCTAAGTGCTTGTTTTATTCTTTTCAGTTTTTTTAGTATGCGAGTAAGTAGTTTGGTTCACTTTTGACGCAGGCGGGTTTTTGAGTTTTTAAATTATATTTTTTTATTTATAATTTGCTTTGCGTGCCATTTTCTTTACACGATTCTAAAAAAATATTTTCACGTTATATTGTTATTGTTAAATTTAAAACCTTAAGCTAAAAACTAAAATCTTGAAAACATGTGAAACTCCTAAAATGTGTGATTCTAGCGACGAGAAAGTTTATTTGACGCCAGCAGAATTGACTGAAACTGTTAAAATAATGCACAACTATTAAAAAAATGTAATTTCCTCGCTGAAGTGGGACAAAAAAACTACGTGTTGCACTGTAGTGCCAAGATTTTGCACCTTGTGCTCCATTAATTGCCTCGCTAATGCTCAGAATTCAAATTTAAGAATCCTAGGCTTGCTCGGTCATCAAAATTGAGCACGCGGTTAAAAAGCAACTTTGCACTCTTGTATAACAAATAATTATTTATTGTATATATTCTCATACTACAAATAACTAAATATTCTCATTTCTACTAAATTAAACAAATCTCTTAAAAAATAGTTGAGCTGTTTTGGAGGAGTCTGTACCGTACCAAGTCTTTTAAAATAAATTCGACGGATAAGCTTGACCGCTATCTTGTCTGATGTCTGATGCTACACGAGGATGTGGATTACGATAAAGTGCATATACCTAAAGGCACACTCACTGTTGACTTAAACAAATTAAGATTATTTTACATCCACCGAGAAAATCCATAAAGCAAAACACACAGTCTATGTGTTCCTATAACGAAAGTGCCATCAAATCTTCTTTCTGGCCATAAGAACACCCAGTGGCGTAGTTACCAAGGGGCTAGGCGGGGCAGTGCCCCGGGGCCCTCAAGCACAGGGGGCCCTCAAATCCTTACCAGAAATCTCGATCTAACTGAAATTTTGAAAATTTCTCCCATTTTCAAAATAAAAATGACAGGTTGTAACTCCACTTTAATAATGACAACCCGGTTAAAAGATATTCACAAATCCAAAAGTTGTGCCTAGGGAAATCCCCGAAATTCTTTCTATAGGTTGGCAGTGTTGTCAATTTGACGGATAGTGAATAGTGATATATGTGCGTTTATTATTCATCGATGTGCGTTTTATTAGAATGGTGAGTTTGGTTCGAGAATAATTTGGAAATAAATTACATGGCGTGAAGCGGGAAAATTTGAAAGGCCGTTAATATTTACGTGAATCGTTTCAAACTTACGTAAATAGGAATGGATAAGATGGGAAAGATAAGGAAAGGGAAAGGTACATCTCAACGTGAGTTTAAAGACAAAGAGAGACAAATTCAAAAAGAGAAAATTAAGATGGTACTCGTTTTATTGGTATGAGTACAGTGTGTCATATATTCGATTTTCTAACACCAACATTTTTATTACATGTTGATGAAGCAACTTTATTACAAAAGTGTGACGAATTCCAAAGAAAACATTCAAATATAATAGGCCCTAGTTTTTTTATTTCAATTTATTGATATTTACCACCTAGTTTTACCTCAACTACCCTTTTACTCAACTAACTCAAGCATGGACTGTTCACCAAATATGTAAGGAAATAATGAGCAAATATGGAGTCACCATCATCAACAGCCCACTAAATGTTCCCACTGCTGGGACTCTGGGCTTCTCTCGCAAGGAGAGAGTTAAGGTCATAATCCACCAAGCTAGCCCAGTGCGGGTTGGTGGATGACACGTGACTTCGAAAGATTCTAGGTACATGTCGGTTTCCTCACGATGTTTTCCTTCACCGTTTTAAGTCAGCGGCATTACGTACATGACTTCGAAAAGACAGTGGTGCGTGTGAGATTTGAACCCAGGGTCTCCGGATCGGCAGGCGCCGTTCAAATATGGAGTGCTAGAATGCAACCTAACACCTAACGGAAGTATTTACAGCAATGTTATTATTCTTTACAATTCCTGTTACTTCTGCAGCAGCTAAAAGGTTATTTAGCAAATGAAAAAAATATTTAAGACATAATATGGGCCAAACTCGACTCCGACATTTATCGCTAATAGCAATTGAAAACTAAACCGCATCAAGCCTGGATTTAAACGAAGTCATTGTTGATACTTTTGTGAAAACTAAAGCTAGGATTTTTTTTTAAACATCATTGTTATTTTAGTCATTTGGTAGGCCCCCGACCTTTATATTATACATCATTGAATCTTCTCTATTTCGTTTATTAGCGAAACGTACACCAAGTACATAATTCATTGTAATTTATGCTGTTACTGTTTAATATTTTTATTATCTGCCCTGTAGTGCACAAAAAAGAGCATAAGTAGCTTACCATTTTTAAAGTATTTGTATATTTCATATTGTTATTTGATAAAACCTAATCAGTTTACATAGCAGTGGGGCCCTATTTTTTAATTTGCCCCAGGGCCCTTGGTTACCTAGCTACGCCACTGAGAACACCAACCATAAAACGGTGTCATCTTTTCAATCTTCGATGGGAAAATAGAAATAAATGTTCCCCAATAAACTAGCTAAATAAAATAGTTTCAAAAGAGAGTCCCGTACTCAGATAGAAAGCTGTATAGATTATAATTTTAATATTGGTTATGATAAAGATAATAAAATTTATGTGAATGGAAACAGTAGTAATGGTGTTAGTAATTATGTTAAAAATAGTGATAGTGGTTCATCATCAATATCACTATTTTTTTAACATGATAAAAATAGTAACGATGAGTAATACGATTTTTGAGGTTGTTAAAATACCAGATTGATTGTTATTTCTAATTAGAAGGGCACAGGGGAAAAACATGCGATGTCACATTTTTATCTTTTTTAAACTGGCAATGCCATTGTATAGTTGAAAATGTGAAGAACAGAACGCATAAACACATTTTGTAGTAACATGCATAGTCGCGGCGTAATCTTCGTTCAAAAATATTGATACAGTGCAATAACAAGCAATGTCAACGTCATACAGCAGAAAACTATGCAATGTCCATGGTTGTCAGATCAGTTTGACGTTTGTTTTCTGTCTTGTTTGGGTTGGACTTTGAGGGTATTTCGTTTGTTGTGTTTGACTGTGAGTAATTGCACAAACAACAACAAAATAAAAATAAAAATTACCCTCAACTATCTTGGATTTGTAATTTGTACAACATTCTACTTTTTGTATTTGAAATTACGTAACTATTTGAATGTACGTAATGAAAAAAAAATGGCATTTTGTGAGAGGATATCCAGGCCCTCTCAAAAATGTATGGATCAAGAACTCAGAAATACTTCTCAGGGATAAAGTCTCAGGGATATAACGAGTGACAATGAGTGATAAACAAAAGTAGAGGTATAACTATTTAACAAATTTTGTACAATATATATTTTTATATATAACTTGTTACATTCCTGCTTCGCTATGATAATAACCTAGATAAGTACCAACTGCAGCGCCATCTGCCGGGCTGATTTGTAAATCTAAACCTACCTCTCACTGGGTTCTACCAAAAAACATACAAAAAAAATATTCAAATCGGTCCAACCGTTTAGGAGGAGTGTCAACACACATACAGAAGAATTAGGTATGTATATTATATTAATAATTAAAATATGTTTTTTTTTCCATACCTACTTAATGTACTTGCCTTGTTATTCAAGATCAAAAAATTTATTTAGGAATGACTAAGTCATTATCTTTAGGAGATTGCATGTTTTTTCCCTGTTTTTCATGGACATTGCTTGTTTTTTACCTGTCTTTTCTGACTTTGTTTAGTTTTTTCAGCTAACTCAATAAATATGAGAAAAAAAAGCTTGATTATTTCTACTCTTTTTTTTTTTTTTTTATAGCATAAAGTGACGAGACGAGCAGATCATGTGCCTGATGGTAAGCAACATGCCTGCCACATAACAGCACAGTAACACGCAGCTATTGGAACATGATAGTCCAAATCAATACCTAGCACTGCACTGCGCTCGTCACCCAGAGATCTAAGATATTATGTCTCTTAGCCCTGTAATTTCTCTGGAATCATTGCCCTTCAAACCGGAACACAGTAATGTTTGCACATTACTGCTTGGCGGTAGAATATTTGGCAAAGGTGTGGTACTTCCCCAGGCGGACTCTGCTAAGAGTCCTACCACTACTAAAAAAAACTCACCAAAAAAAAGTATATTTTCTTTATAATTTCATTTTTTATTTATTTTTTTTGTCTAAATATATATTTTTGTATGAATTCAAAGTTTAATTTGCTATTTTCTCAGTTCAATGTCTTTGTGACATTGCATGTTTTCCCCCTGTACCCTTCATTATTATAAGTACAAAACAAAGCTGTAAAGTATTTGTTCAGTTGTGTTTATACTTTAGACCTCGATTAAAACAACCTAAGCATTTTAATTAAATGCCACAAAGTTTTTCTTTGTCTTAATTAGACATCACATTCTGGCTAATTAGTAGTAAGTCTATTCACAACAATCGTAGGTCGTGAGTTCTATTCCCAAAACAAATATTTGAGTGATGAAACAAATATTTGTTCTGTGTTTTGGTGTTTCTATTTTTCAAAGAAATTTGATTTACAATTTTATTATTTGAGGATTTGTTATAATTATATCAGCTATCTGGTTGCCATAGTAATAACATTGCTTAGTTTGGAACTAGACGGTGATGTCTAAATAATGTAATTATTGCAAATAAATATTGAAATATTTGCGGTGGATGTTTTTCACTAACTCTATACAACACAGAACTAAGCAAAGTGTGTACCTTGGTAGCATATTTATATAGCTGACGTAACAATTATAAACGTACGGCTAATGCTCAGGATTCAAATTTAAGAATCCTAGGCTTGCTCGGTCATCAAAATTGAGCACGCGGTTAAAAAGCAACTTTGCACTCTTGTATAACAAATAATTATTTATTGTATATATTCACATACTACAAATAACTAAATATTCTCATTTCTACTAAATTAAACAAATCTCTTAAAAAATAGTTGAGCTGTTTTGGAGGAGTCTGTACCGTACCAAGTCTTTTAAAATAAATTCGACGGATAAGCTTGACCGCTATCTTGTCTGATGTCTGATGCTACACGAGGATGTGGATTACGATAAAGTGCATATACCTAAAGGCACACTCACTGTTGACTTAAACAAATTAAGATTATTTTACATCCACCGAGAAAATCCATAAAGCAAAACACACAGTCTATGTGTTCCTATAACGAAAGTGCCATCAAATCTTCTTTCTGGCCATAAGAACACCAACCATAAAACGGTGTCATCTTTTCAATCTTCGATGGGAAAATAGAAATAAATGTTCCCCATTAAACTAGCTAAATAAAATAGTTTCAAAAGAGAGTCCCGTACTCAGATAGAAAGCTGTATAGATTATAATTTTAATATTGGTTATGATAAAGATAATAAAATTTATGGGAATGGAAACAGTAGTAATGGTGTTAGTAATTATGTTAAAAATAGTGATTATAAAAATCGAGTTAAAAATAGTGATAGTGGTTCATCATCAATATCACTATTTTTTTAACATGATAAAAATAGTAACGATGAGTTATACGATTTTTGAGGTTGTTAAAATACCAGATTGATTGTTATTTCTAATTAGAAGGGCACAGGGGAAAAACATGCGATGTCACATTTTTATCTTTTGGCTGATTTATTAAACTGGCAATGCCATTGTATAGTTCAAAATGTAAAGAACAGAACGCATAAACACATAGTGTAGTCATTATGCATAGTCGCGGCGTAACCTTCGTTCAAAAATATTGATACAGTGCAATAACAAGCAATGTCAACGTCATACAGCAGAAAACTATGCAATGTCCATGGTTGTCAGGTCAGTTTGACGTTTGTTTTCTGTCTTGTTTGGGTTGGACTTTGAGGGTATTTCGTTTGTTGTGTTTTGCTCTGAGTAATTGCACAAACAACAACAAAATAAAAATAAAAAAATGTGTGCGCTTAAAACCGCACGGCAGAAGTGAAAACTAAAATAAGAAATACTTAACTATATAAAGACTACTAAATAATTTTAATTTAAAACTTTTACGGCTGAATGATTAGTATCCATGGCCAAGAATAAATTAAAAAAAAATAATTACGCGGGTCGAAAATGCCGTTCGAAGCCGTTTCGCTCACAAGTTTTTAGCTTTTTAGTGTTTGCTATTTAGTTATGTCATATTTATGTATTTCGCTAAAAATGCATAAATATGTTGTGTTATAGTGTATTTGTGTAAGCACTTTCTTATGAAAATGGGTATCATTTTGTGTGTTTAGTGTGAGTGCTGTGATAAAATATTACAACCATAACTTTTTTGCAATGGACGTGAAATGCAAATTTAACATTTCGTGACAGGTTCAATTGATGTGGTAAGTACCTAGAAGTTAATGTCGTGATAAAAAAGTTTAAAAATTCGCCAGTTTCAGCGAGAAAGTCGCTAAGGTGTCAGTCAACACTGGTAGTGAGCAGCGAGAGAGAGTAAGAGTATGTATTGTCCCATGTCCTCCTCTAACAATTATCTTTCTCGGTCTGGCACGTTTGTTGACCACATTATCTTTCTCGCTCTAGCATCCCGAGTTTACCCGAAATTTCTTATCATATCCGAGCGTGATGATCACGTGATCATAAATCCATTTCACAGCCCACGAAAATTCTGTCTATAACGCGCCTAAAGAAGTTTTCACTTCAAAAATTACCCTCAACTATCTTGGATTTGTAATTTGTACAACATTCTACTTGTTGTATTTGAAACCCATATTGAGGTAGTATGTACGTAATGAAAAAAAAATGGCATTTTGTGAGAGGATATCCAGGCCCTCTCAAAAATGTATGGATCAAGAACTCAGAAATACTTCTCAGGGATAAAGTCTCAGGGATATAACGAGTGACAATGAGTGATAAACAAAAGTAGAGGTATAACTATTTAACAAATTTTGTACAATATATATTTTTATATATAACTTGTTACATTCCTGCTTCGCTATGATAATAACCTAGATAAGTACCAACTGCAGCGCCATCTGCCGGGCTGATTTGTAAATCTAAACCTACCTCTCACTGGGTTCTACCAAAAAACATACAAAAAAATATTCAAATCGGTCCAACCGTTTAGGAGGAGTGTCAACACACATACAGAAGAATTAGGTATATATATTATATAAATAATTAAGATATGTTTTTTTTTTTTTTCCATACCTACTTAATGTACTTGCCTTGTTATTCAAGATCAAAAAATTTATTTAGGAATGACTAAGTCATTATCTTTAGGAGATTGCATGTTGATTATTTTTACTCTTTTTTTTTTTTATAGCATAAAGTGACGAGACTAGTAGATCATGTGCCTGATGGTAAGCAACATGCCTGCCACATAACAGCACAGTAACACGCAGCTATTGGAACATGATAGTCCAAATCAATACCTAGCACTGCACTGCGCTCGTCACCCAGAGATCTAAGATATTATGTCTCTTAGCCCTGTAATTTCTCTGGAATCATTGCCCTTCAAACCGGAACACAGTAATGTTTGCACATTACTGCTTGGCGGTAAAATATTTGGCAAAGGTGTGGTACTTCCCCAGGCGGACTCTGCTAAGAGTCCTACCACTACTAAAAAAAACTCACCAAAAAAAAGTATATTTTCTTTATAATTTCATATTTTTTTTTTTTTTTGTCTAAATATATATTTTTGTATGGATTCAAAGTTTAATTTGCTATTTTCTCAGTTCAATGTCTTTGTGACATTGCATGTTTTCCCCCTGTACCCTTCATTATTATAAGTACAAAACAAAGCTGTAAAGTATTTGTTCAGTTGTGTTTATACTTTAGACCTCGATTAAAACAACCTAAGCATTTTAATTAAATGCCACAAAGTTTTTCTTTGTTTTAATTAGACATCACATTCTGGCTAATTAGTAGTAAGTCTATTCACAACAATCGTAGGTCGTGAGTTCAATTCCCAAAACAAATATTTGTGTGATGAAACAAATATTTGTTCTGTGTTTTGGTGTTTCTATTTTTCATAGAAATTTGATTTACAATTTTATTATTTGAGGATATGTTATAATTATATCAGCTATCTGGTTGCCATCGTAATAGCATTGCTTAGTTTGGAACTAGACGGTGATATGTGAATAATGTAATTGCAAATAAATATTGAAATATTTGCGGTGGATGTTTTTCACTAACTCTATACAACACAGAACTAAGCAAAGTGTGTACCTTGGTAGCATATTTATATAGCTGACGTAACAATTATAAACGTACGGACGTATTATATTGTAGATAGGTACATAAAAACATAGAGACAACAAAACTGGGTGGAAACTGAATACACTACCTACGGCTTAGTGGTTAGACTCACCATCTACTCAGCCACTAGGTAAGTCAAATAATTACCAATGTTTTTTTTCTAAATTATAAACTTTTTACCTACCTATCTGCAATTCCTTATTTAGGAAATATACTTGTAAATTGAATTTATAATATTGTTAACTCGATACTACACATTTCACTTTTGAATAGATAGGTACCTACCCTTATTTTATTAATAATAACAATAGTTCACTTACTTTTTTACATCAGGATCTAATTAATATCTAATACCCCTCAAGAATATTTTATAATGTCTGAGCGCACTTAACAACTAGGTATAATGTAAAAAATAAAGGTTTTAAATTTTTTATTATAAACTGTATGCCTATACGTTTGAGGATTTACTTTTAATACGATTGGAATTAAATTTAATCAACGAAAATAGTTTTTCGCACACAATAGTTTATATGTACATAATATCAAAAATATTTTTATAACGATACTTATTTATTATTTTGCCGTGTTCACTTTCATATCAATACTGGTTTCGCAAATATATTACGTCACAGATAAACAAACAGATTGGGCAACTCACCTGGTCGGCGACAGGAGCCTCTGTGAGGAAATTCTACATTCAAAAAGTTTTCTTAGTTTGCAATACACTCGCGTGCGATTGGCGAACTTGGAGATACGTGCTTTAGGATATAGAACGGGCGGACGCCGGGCGATGACTGCGCGCGCGCCGGCACAGGCTGCCACGCACACTTGCAAACAGACTACGCTCGCGGATTAGTTAATTTTGGCAGAGAAATAGAAGAACCTTGATATGCAAAAACCATTAAAAAAAATTGGCAGTCATGGAAACTGCCGATAGAAGTGAAAACTTATAACTCATAATTTGATAGCTTACTTTGGAAACTACGCGGGTGTAACCGGAGGGCTTGGCCTGGGCATCATGGCATGGCCATCTAGCAATGCGTCAGCATTTCCCATTGGCTCACGCATTTCTAGATGGCCATGCCACGATGCCCAGGCCACGCCCTTTCAGCATTTTTCATTGGCTGATGCATTTCTAGATGGCCAATAGCCATGGTTCCGAGTTTACCCGAAGATTTCTTATCATACCCGAGCGTGACGGTAGAATTCAATTCGCACCCCACGAAAAATCTGTCTAGGCGCGCCTAAAGAAGTTTTTACTTCAAAAACTGTTTTGTAAGTGAACACTTTTTTGCCATTTTGCCAAGGGAGAAATTTGGGTTCGTGTCCTGGCATGCATACGTAGTTACGTAGTGGCGTAGCGTGTGAGTGGTGGCGGAGCATCGAAGTTGAACGCATGTTAGACGCTTATTGGATGTTTGTAATATGGTGAGTTTGCATCACTGATATGAACAGCAGCAGTAGATGTATATGTATACGTAGTTATACATGTGACGTATTGGTGGTATTTAATACAAAATTCCAAGTTATAAGTTTTCATTTCCATTGGCAGTATGACTGCCAATGGAAATGCCTGTGAAAATCTTTTAACAGGATAAGACGACGTTTACAAACGTACAGCTGATTTTACTGGTAAGTGACAATAGAAAATTGTACAAAACACTGACATGAACCACTAATGTATGCAGATAATAGATATTCTTACGATAAACATCAAAATATTATACTCGGACTTATTTTTTGAGGTTATACTAAGATAAACAAAGTCCATCAATTTATAGTGCGACTGTTGCATTTTGAGCATTTTTCTTTTCATTACTCATTGAAATATGGAAGCAAGAAACATGCAGAATTTGTATCGAAAATAATACATTTACCAACGTGTATATACATAACAGTAGAGAATCAGTAGAGTATCCCAACAGGTAGGTTTGAGGATGAATATGGACAAGACGAAGGTCATGTCAAATGTTCATGTCTCACCTGTACCGGTTATTGTTGGCAATACCACACTCGAAGTTGTTGACGAATACGTCTACCTGGGTCAAAAGATCCAATTGGGTAGATCCAACTTCGACAAAGAGGTCCAGCGAAGGATCCAACTCGGATGGGCAGCGTTCGGGAAACTACGGCACATCTTGGAGTCCAAAATACCCCAATGCTTGAAGACGAAAGTTTTCAATCAGTGCGTGTTGCCAGTGATGACTTATGGAACTGAGACGTGGTCCTTAACTGTAGGCCTCATAACAAAGCTCAAAGTCACACAGCGAGCTATGGAGCGAGCTATGCTCGGAGTCTCTTTGCGCGACAGAATCCGTAATGAGGATATTCGCAAAAGAACGAAAGTAGCCGACATAGCTCGAAGAGTAGCTAAGCTGAAGTGGCAATGGGCAGGCCACATCGCTCGCAGAACTGACAACCGATGGGGAAGAAAGGTTCTCGAGTGGCGACCACGAACCGGAAGACGCAGTGTTGGACGGCCTCCCACTAGATGGACAGATGACCTCACAAAGGTCGCTGGAAACCGCTGGTTGCAGGTTGCGCAGGACCGTTCGTTGTGGAAATCTAGGGGGGAGGCCTATGTTCAACAGTGGACGTCTTGCGGCTGATGATGATGATGATATACATAACATACCTATATTGCATATTGTGAAAGATTTTTTACCCAATTGAAAGAAGGGTTATGGTTTTGCGCGTATCTTGTATGTTTGAAAATTTCTATATTCCCACGTATCTTCCAAACGGCTGGATGGATTTTGATAATTAAGATATAGTTAGATTCGTCTTAATCCCCTAAGTGTCTTTAGATAGTATATTGTTTACATAATGTTTTTTTATCTGTTGATTTTTTCAGTCGGGTTTTTTAAAATTAAAGTTTGTTAATGAATAAATTATGTAAGTACTTAGGTAATAAAAATTATATAAAAAAAACTGTAATATAATAGAAGAAATATGTATATGTATTTCAATAAAACAGTTTGTAATAATAACAATACTGTATTAAATATCAATGAAATATGTTGGATAATGCCTGCGATATTTATATGTATATTTTAGTACATTGTTATTTTCTTATTGTTTTAGGAGTTGCTGACAGTACAGGCTGTCGGATAGAAGAGCAGATCATTGCTAAAGGCGGCAAATTCTCAACACCTGCTAAACATAGAAAGGGTCTACCAGCAAAAGTATTACATTAAACCAAATGGAAGAAGTGCATTGATTTAAGTGGAGATTACGTGGAAAATAAAATTACTTTTGTATATATTTTTTAAAGTTTTCTTCAAAGTAAAAACACACATAAATTTAAATTAAAGATAATCTATCCTAGTTTAATGTTATTTTTGTGAATATATTTACTAATGACATTTACAGATGGGGGAAAACAAGGGGATTCGATTTGAGAAGTTAGTGGGACGAAAAACGTTAGGTGAGATCATATTGTAGAGGAAAGACTGAGCTCTATCACACTCAAAGAAAATATGAATACAATTTGCATGACCATCTACAACTGGCATATCTGACCTACTAAAACGGAGCAGTAAACATCTAATGGTTTTGCTTTTTAACATAATTCATCATAGTATGCAAATCCATGTTGGCAAAAAAAATAGAAATATAAAAGTATCAAGATTGATTGCGTCTGACTGACTGTGTTGCCACATGAGCGATGGTGGCGCCCTCATTTATTTTCTACTCTTAAATGTCGCACTGTACCTTTTAAGGCGCATCCGAGTACTCGTACCTTAAGGCTAGGCCAATTTAAATATGTTTTAATAAAATATGTTCTGCCGTAAAGGCGGACACAAGGCGCCGCAAAGTTATCAGGAAGGGCACTGCATTAGCGTGCAACGCGATTTGTATCTTAGCCACGCTAGCGTGGCTGTTATGTTTATGTATAATCTAACTTATACTTGCGATATCTTCAAGGGCTCAAAAATGTTACGTTAACGTATCAGGCTACAATTAAGAATTCTGGTCAATTATAGTCTAGAGGTCTAGAATAACAAGTACACAAATTGTATGCTGCACAAAATCTGGAGTTCTTAGGGATTATAGGCCGACAAAGTTGCTTACTTCTAAAAATTAAAATTACGACTCAGACTAAGTCCTGTGTAATGTCTTCAATACGATTAATTTTGTATTGCTGAATCTTTGATGAAACTAAGTAAACGTGCTGAATGGTAAGTTTCGGAGCTGTAGCTCTGTTAGTATTTTACTCGGCAGACTCGATATCGTATTCGATACGGGGCAGTATATTTGATTGGTTGTCAATTGCTGCAGATGCGTGTTTTGCCTGTTTTTATTCTTTTGAGGTTAGCGGTTTATCGGTAGTACCGTTTTAGGTATAGAAGTTATTGAATTTAAGGTTTAGTTTTTTTGATTTGATGTTTGATAATCAATTACACTACAAATAAATTTAGAGGGATTTTAAAGAAATTCTGCAAGAAGTTTTGAACCTTCCATTGAAATCCCACTAACATAATAAATGTCAAAGTATGGATGTTTGTTGCTCAATCACACCGTAACGTATGAACGGATTAGGCTGAAATTTGGAATACAGTTAGATAATAGTCTGGAAGAACACATAAGCTACTATTTATCCCGGGAAAATAACGGGAACGGGAACTACGCGGGTAAAACCGCGGGGCACTGCTAGTAATAAATATAGGTATGCTATCTTTTATCAAGAAAATGTTAATCATTTTTCAAATAGATTATGCTTTTTTAAAGATATGTGAAGGTGTTGTTCGTCAACAAATCATACGAATAAGCTTGCCCATAACAGTAAAACACTACTCACTTGTACTCACTCACAACATTTAGATACCAAATCACTACGCTCGTCACCCAAAGATTTCGAGGTACCTAATTAATTATTTTATCTTCCTTTGCCTTGTAAATTCTCTGGATACATTAATCAACAACACATTGACCCTTCAAATCGAAACACTTATTATATTCAAACATAAGTTTAGCGTTTCTTATTTTGTGGATTATTCTTAGTTTAGTGTTAGATACATACGTCACCTATTTCATTTATCAACTAGTACCCTGTAGCTTTATCTGTGTAGTTACCGTATTTATTCCGCATAAAAGTAGCCTATGGGGCATTTCACGCCAAGCGGACAACGAAAAAAATATGAGCTCGTGAATTTTGTTCAAACTCTGGTCAGTTATACTTCTAGTTGACGTGGGTGTGTACACACAATTTTTTTTTCATGTGATGTTTTATTGCCGATTTATGAACTTTCAAAAATTTACTAAAAATGAAATTATGAATTTTTATATGCTTCTTACTTGTATCAATGGATTATTAAAAAAACTAAAAAGTACTGTTTCTAATAGATAAAAGGTTGTCCTTTTTAATTTTTTTGTCGAATTCGAAGTTTGAATTTTTTTACGTATTTTAAACCGGAAGTGAACATTTCAAATCAATTTTTGAGAAACTTGGACAGTTTTTATTTTAAATATTTTATTATGGAATTAAAGCTTTAAATATAGCAAATCTTCACAAAAAAAATTAAAACATGATCTTTAATAGTTTTCGACTTAGAGAAAATAGAGTACATACACGTCGCTAAGAGCACGTTCAAAGTAATCGGTTTTATGCGCTAAGATGCTAAAAACTACGCTATTAATATTGTATTCCTTCATTAGAAGATGCGAAAATATATAATATACAAACATTAAAAATATATAAATAATTTATAATAAAAATTTTAGCATTTATTAATATAACAATTATTATAGCAAAATAATAATAACAAGTTCGTACAGAACAGTAATTGCGAAAACGGATGCGATGGTGAAACACAACAGTAACGCTATCGCGTTACTAATAAAAACACAATAATTCTAATTATTGTTACTTGCGAAAAAGAGATAGCTATTAGCCATATGACACTGGACTGCCTCGGTAATGTGTAAAAGTCAATATTTTTTCATTAAAACTTTGACCGCTCATTGACTCAAGGGCGGATCCAGCTTTGGGGGTAACATAGTGGTGACGCGCTACTATTTCCTAATTTTGTTTTAAAATGGCGTGCTATGGTGATCGATAATCTTCTTCTGGCGAGTAACAATGATTAATATAATTGCATTTCTATTAATGACTCTTTTTACAGGTACGCAATAGCGTTACTGACGTGTTTCACCGTCGTATCCGTTTTCGAAATTACTATTTTGTACGAACTTGTTATAATTTTAGCAAATGGTTAAATCTATATTGGTTATTAAATTTCGTATTTAAAAAAATGTTTACATTTATATTTTCGCATGTTCTTATGAAGAAATAAAATATTAATAGCGTAGTTTTTAACATCTTAGCGCATATTATACCCGATTGCTTTGAACTTGCTCTTAGCGATGTGTATGTACTCTATTTGCTCTAAGTCATAAACTATTAAAGATCAAGTTATAATTTTTTTTTAAGATGTACTACATTTAAATCTGTAATTTAAGGACAAAATATTAACGACAAAAGAGTGTTGAAAATACTCAAAAATCGATTAGAAATGTTCACTTCCGGTTTACCTACCATAAATAAAATTATTCAAATTTCGAATTTTATATTTTTAATAATATTTTATTTTAAAAACTCGTTTATATTATATTTTTGAATGTTTTGTTGAAGGATTAAAATATTAATAGCGTAGTTTTTAGCATCTTAGCGCATAAACCCGATTACTTTGAACGTGCTCTTAGCGATGTGTATGTACTCTATTTGATCTAAGTCGAAAACTATTAAAGATCATGTTTTAATTTTTTTTGTGAAGATTGGCTATATTTAAAGCTTTAATTCCATAATAAAATATTTAAAATAAAAACTGTCCAAGTTTCTCAAAAATTGATTTGAAATGTTCACTTCCGGTTTAAAATACGTAAAAAAATTCAAACTTCGAATTCGACAAAAAAATTAAAAAGGACAACCTTTTATCTATTAGAAACAGTACTTTTTAGTTTTTTTTTAATAATCCATTGATACAAGTAAGAAGCATATAAAAATTCATAATTTAATTTTTAGTAAATTTTTAAAAGCTCATAAATCGGCAATAAAACATCACATGAAAAAAATATTGTGTGTACACACCCACATCAACTAGAAGTATAACTGACCAGAGTTTGAACAAAATTCACGACCTCATATTTTTTTCGTTGTCCGCTTGGCGTGAAATGCCCCCTATGTGTATCCAGGTTACCCAATTTAACTATGTTCCAAATATGAAACCGGTCCATTGAGCCGTTTCATTGTGGTTGAGCAACCAACATCCATATTTTCATATACATATTTCTACCCGCCAGTTCTAGTTTCGCTCCGATATAGACATATAAAATCATTAATTAAAATGTTCCCGAATACCGGTTGACTTGGTTGAGAGTTCACTGGGAACAAAGATCATGGCACTGGGTTTTTAATTATGCATTAAGATTTATTGGATTAAGGTGCAATATGTACACGGTAAGGCGTATTATATGTAAGGTGGTAGCAGTACCACGGTGTGTTGGCTTATGGCCAAAATGGGGAACTAACGCCGCCGCCAACCCCAAAGCATTGCCAATATATATTGGCATAGGTGTAACCGACGATGATGTATCTTGGACTCTACCTAGACGCACGTTGGAGGTTTCGTGAGCATTTTGCCCTTATGGTGCCTCGTTTAATGGGTGCAGCGGGAGTTCTCAAACGTCTGCTTCCCAATGTTGGTGGTCCGAAGACCGCTAGTCGTCGCCTCTACCTTGGAGTTGTTAGGTTAGGTTAGGTAATGCTCTCATAAAGATAATAATAATTCATAAAGAATTTTCCCTGGGTAAAAAAAATAAGGTAATGCTCTATACATATTGTATATACCCCATTTCCAAATTCCCCAAAATTAGAAAGAAAAATTCATGCCCAGTTTCCCACAAACTCCCCTCAAAAGGAAAAACGAAAAATAGTATTATGTGTTCGAAGTGAAAACTTATTTTGGCGCACCACTCACAGATTTTTCTTGAGCTGTGAATGTAGCTCAAAAAACTGGAAGAAGAATATAGAAGAAAATACGGATATTTGGATGAACCTTTTATAATTCAATTTTGCTCCGGGAGTGAAGAAAGCAGCGACGAGGATGATTCTCTATGTGAAGATGATGAGGACTTTTGTCATTTTCAACCTCGCGACAAAATTCACGGAGATCATAATTAAGTACAGCAAAATGGATTGTTTTTGTTTTTAGCATTAATTTATTTAAATGTTTTCATGGAATTATTGTAGTTCCAAATATTTTGTCCTGATAGAGCTTATTTAAACTCCCCCAAACCGAAGGAGGTTTTGTTGTCGGGGAACCCTGATCGACACCCACGCCCCCTGACAACGCATCCAAAAGCAAATAAGCCTTGTACAATTTTATAAGTGCATTGAAGGTGAAATGTTAATATATTCTGTAAAACCACCCATAGTGACAAAACATTGAACTGGGTCTCTTTCAAACGAAACCACAGATCAGAAAATAGTTACTTCGTAACCCTAAAAATAACTAGAAAAACACAATAGTGGCTCTGTTCATCACCGGTGCTGAAGCGGGTGTAGCTCTAGCTAGACATTGGAAGGTTGCCAACTTTCATATTGTTTGCTTAGAAATTACATATTATGGTCAATTTCCCACAATGTGGATATACTCGATTGGAATAAATTACATAAGTTTAGTAACAAAGGAAAAAATGTGTGATTCAACACGCTAACCTCTTGAAATATTAAAAGCTTATTATATTTTATTCTTATTATTTTACTTCTTATATTTATTTAGTTTGGATG
The DNA here is from genome assembly GCA_963693475.1 of Ectropis crepuscularia. Lineage (NCBI taxonomy): Eukaryota > Metazoa > Arthropoda > Insecta > Lepidoptera > Geometridae > Ectropis > Ectropis crepuscularia. The sequence goes on from OY856346.1 coordinate 29,079,765, forward strand.
TTTTTTGCTCAATGACGTTGGAACGTCTGTACGAATCAGGTTGTAATTTGGAACACAGTTAGATTATAGTCTGTGATAGGCGTATGGGCTACTTTTTATCACGAAAAAATTACGGGAAGGGGAACTGCGCCGGTAAAACCGCGGGGCAGTGTTAGTACTAACTAGCTGAACCCGCTACTTCGCTCGCGTACGTTGATCTTGTGACCTTATTAGTACATTTATTAGTAGTACTTACCTAAAAATATTTGTATGGGTAGTAGTCCATTGAAAAGTTACATTTGGGGTTGCGTTTTTTAGAGGACGCAATTTTATTTTTTTGATGTGTAGGGGGTTCAGTGTAAAGCTAAAACCAAGTTTGTGGGGTCGCAACCCTTGTCCCACGGCCGCCATCATGAAAATAGGGGTTGAAATGGTTTCTACGGTATATCTCTTAAACTATTTATTTGATTAAAAAAGTGTTAACATTTTTTGTTGCAAATTAAATTCTCTACAACTTTGGTCCAGTAACTTTTTGTCGTAGAACTATAAATAAAAAAGTTATAAGCGAATAGCTAATTAAAAGAAAATAGTTATCACTGAAGTTTAAATCGTATCTAAAATTATTCGAAATCGTCTTCACAATACTAAACAGAATAAAATACATCCGCACGTGGAGAAATATGTAGCACAACTAAAAGATATAGGTTAAGCGACAACTTCAACACAATGTTATGAGCTATTCTTACAATAACAGAGGTTAGGAATAATAATAACAATAGGAGGCAGATGTTCTTTTATTCCCTCATGCTCACTTGGATATTTTCTACCTGAACAGTATTCTCGGTAACGGCTATCAGATTCAAAATTATTTTAAAAATCAATAATTGTTAAATTCTGTTATGGAGTGAAAAAGAGTCAATAATTATCATCAAATTAGAAAAAAGCTGATATTTTGACGGGTGACTTTTCGATTGAAAGTTAGGGTGTTTTTTTCGATATTCGTTCAAAATAACGTGAAAAAAATTAATATTTTTGATCAAATAAATTACAGCGTATTTGGGACATAAAAAGATAAGTTTTCACCAAATTTCGTTGAAAAAATATATTTTTGTAAAAGATAAAAATAAAAAACCAAAAACTTGGTTTTTTGAATTTTTCACATACATTTTGAGGTTATGTGAAAAAAGTGTGTATGCAAAAGTTTTAGATCTTTTTATTACCTACAACTTTGCCATTTAACTTTTTTCAATAGGACTTTTAGTTTTGCCGGAAATCGAGAATAACCGTTTTTTACCCTTAAAAACTCACCCCCATCCCCTTCCCGACCTCAGATCACCCGTAATTTATTTTTCCTTTAATTTTTATAATATTCCCCTTCTTTTCCAATGGGTTTCATCCTACTACTATTTTTTTTCACTTTTTATTATTTTTAAAGGCTTCTACCCTGGTCTATTACACAAACCAAGTGAATTTGTTTTTCTACACAAAAACATATTTATTTGAGTTTAGCAACATCAAACACACTCGTAGTAAGGTTGTGGAGTATCGAACATAGCCGTAGTGTTAAGTTTGTAGGTTTTTTATAGGATACATTACGAAGAGTCTGTAGCTGATGTGCGTGATCTGATACTTACCCACTTTTATACTTTTACACCATATTGTCATATTACCTAACGATAGATGACGGATTTGAGAACAGTGTGTGTACCAGGGATGAGCTTTGAATCCGACTACGATAAGTCGGAACTTCCGATTACTATTAGACCTTCGGTTCCGAAACTTTTAAAACGGAGGTTATAATCGGAGGTAAGGTGTATAAATATTGCAGATAATCCCTTATTGTGGTGGATAGTAAATGGAAATACAAAATCCCAACTTCCTAAATCAATTGCTCGTCAATGATTATCGTGTCCACGTTTTTGGCAAAAAAAAATATACCCAATAAAAATGTCTCTCCTGCCACCACTTCTAATCCTGCCTATACCACCGACTTCGGTTCCGACTCCGATAAATCAAATTTTAAAACTCCGACTCCGCCTTTGGTTCCGATAAAATGACCTCCGTTACATCCCTGTTGTTTACAGTGCCACAGAATACTTAGAAGTTAGAAGTGAATAAATCAAAATGTTTCTTGAATTAAATCTTTCCAAGTGGATAAGGATCTAGGCTTTTCCTTGTGGTAAGGATAACACAAGACTTCATCGCGATCTCAATTATTAATTATTTATTGACTCAATTAACTCGACGATTCGGCAACGTTGAGTCTTCTCTTGATCACGACCGTTGTAAGGTTGTAACTTTGGAGAAACGTCGATGATAAATTAAATTAAATGAAAATGAAATGTATCGTGATAGATTACTGTGTTATATTAACCATATGAGTTCAAATCGCAAAAGTTTTGAAACTATATCTTTTCTTGTGGTTCCTAAGTTAGCGGATAGTTGATCAATGTTCCCACGATCCTCTGTTTAGTAAGCCGTCAATGGTATGCCATGCTTTCAAACCTTAGGGAAATTAGTCTTTCTCAAAGTGTCTAAACACCGTAAGAATTCGAATCTCGAGCTAAATACCCTACAGGAAACTGCTTAAGCATATCCAGCCTACTAAGAAGACAATCAAGGCAAAAATCCATGGCCCAGTGCAGATTATCCTAGATTAGCAGATGATCATTTGTCCCTTTCGCGCCAAAAGAAGTATAATTTCAAAAGCATTTGCTAACAGCAAATCTGTTTATTATTCTATAGAAATGAAAGTTACCCTGTGTAGCAACATTTCACAACATTGCATCACTGAATTTATTTTTAGTTACTCCTTACTCAAAGGTTATCTGGAACAGATTACTCAAAGTGATAAGATCACTTATTCTCAAAATATTCAGAATCAGATGTTATAATATATTTTTGAGAGGGTAAATAATTTGGCATTTTAAAATTTTTAAAAAGAATTCAAATCTTATTTTGAAAACCTATGGTACAAATTGCAAAGAAGAAAATATTATTTCCTTACATTTATAATTTCACTAGCACCGCCAACGGTTTTACCCGCGCAGTTCCCGTTCTCATTGTTTTTTTTTTGGGATAAAAATGTGTCTATGTGATCTTTCAGACTATAATCTATCATGTTCCAAATTTCCGTTCAGACGTGATTGAGCAACAAACAACCAAACATCAAAACATTGACATTTCCTCGTAAATTCGTTAAACCGACCCCATGCGGTGTCTAATGTTACTTTTGATAGGTCATTAGCCTAAACGCGTAACACATTTGACACAGTAATGAACACATGAAATAAGTGATAGGCTGAGCAGGACATCTCCCCGATGGTAAGCAACTAACACGCCTCCCCATAATAGCACAGTGTCATGCAGCTATTGGAACATGTAGCGTCCAAATTAATGTGTAGCACTGCACGGGGTTAGTCATCCGGAGTTAATTATTTTAATGGACTAAGAGCCCGTGAACCCCAGACCTTCGTTATTTGCCAAAGCTGAAAGTTTACCAGCGCATGCTCCCAACAAAGGTAAGAACGATGGACCATTATGAAGTTTGGGTCATCCTGGCTTATCATATAATCTAGTAGACAGCTTGGAACTTTGTTTCTGAAAAGAGTTTATTGCTAGAGTTTACAACAGATACGTATTGCTGGATGTTTCGATGTTTGTTAATGTTTCATCTGAAAATGTCTCGAATCACAAATATGATCACACGTATAGGCACTCACTTTTAATGACGATACAATTACTAAGACGAGTGTAACTTGTTAGTTAACCCAGTATACCTACTAAGGAGGCTTCAACTAGTAAAGTTACTCATATTAAAGTAAATTACTCACGTGTCTTCCTCAGCGATCCACCATAACACAAACCAAACATAAACCACTAAGTCAATATACTAAATGCATGTTGCACGTCCGTGACTGTACGTAAAACGAGGACCACTGATGCTTGAGGAAGTGGCTAATAGCACGGATTAGGAAAGCAGAGAAGAAGAAATATGCACAAAAATATTGTTTGTATTATTAGGAATAACTATCTTATATCGAATGCCAGACGATTGCTGGGCTAAGGTCAATTACCCAGGGGCTGTCAAACGGAACACAGCGTTGTGGCAGCCCTAATAATGGTAAGGGTAGACCTCTTAAAACTGGGCTATTTTAACTCAAAATAGATTTAAAAAAGGGACAGAGTTAGGACGACACCTTTGCTCATCATCGGCATGCAATAAGCTCTTAATACTCGTAATATAACAATGGATATTTTTCCATTTTTTTTTGTCCAGGCAATCGAACTTATTTTGGATTTGGAAGCCGCAGTGCTGTAAAAGTTATTTTGTGGATGATACGTCAAAAGTTGATTTGACGATGACGCTTTTTGAATCTATTTGTACAGATGATCCAATAAGACCAATACCTTAAATCGAGATTTTTAAACCCTTTGTTTCATTCGTCTCTAACAACTTATTTGGAGAAAATTATAGAATATAGCATATAAGACTCTTACTAGAAAAGGACATTGGTAAACGTATGGGCTTTCATCACCATTTTTGCAAATTCATAGATTTTTATGAAATTCAAACAGTTTTTAATTTTTGTAGATTAACACTTGACCGCCATCTCACCTGATGTTAAGTTACAATGCGGTCTACGAAGCTAGGCCCTTCCTAGACTGAATTGTCTACTAAGATATTTATCACTAAAGTGAGCATTTTTATCACGAATATAGTGTTGCAGACAGACAGAAACACCTTACAATTACTTACTATGTTACTATTAATATTAAAAAAAACACAACCAAAAAATTAAGAAATCTGCGTGCCATAAATGATTCTCGATAACTTCCTTTCCTACATTACGACTTTGTTAAAAAAAATGTCAGGTTGATAAGTTATCTAACTAAACATTTGAAATATAGCGATATATTTTTGGATGAAGTAATCCATCTGTCATTTCTTCCTCCAATGTAATGGCCGCACGGATGGCAACGGAGCGCTGTTTGGTGGAGAAAGTTACTTTGGAGCTGTTAACTCGGGTCGTGTAGCGTACTGGCTGCCAGACTTACTGTCAATGTTTATTTGTGTCTTTTGAACTATTACACTTGACCGCTATCTCGCCTGATGTTAAGCGACGATGCGGTCTACGATGGAGCGTGCTTACATAGATGAATCCAATTCACTCTCGATTTGAAGACATCAAGATTGAAACCATCGGGAAAACCCCACTCAGACAACGCAGTCTTGAACATCTTGAGGTTGTAATTGCGATACGGTTTTATGCTGAGAGTATGGATTGAGGCAATGGACTTTATAAATATAAGGAGCCTACTTTTTTTTCTCTCTGGGACTCGAGTTGCTCTGTCTTCGAGAGAGTTAAGGTAAATTCATCGCGCTAGTGATGCGGGTTAGTGCATTATGCCCTAACAAGCTGCCCTTCTTAAAATACGCCGTTTTCTAAATGTTTTCTTCACCGTTTCAGGTGACAATCTTGTACATCTGCACATGTTAAAAATACCGATCGAATTGATAATTTTATCCTGTTTGAACTCGTTTAAAAACGCAACCATTCGCAAGCGGGATTCGAACTCATAAACGTCCGAATCCACGATTGTGAAATTAGACTTTTTAACCACCAGGCCATCACGGCTTTAAACAATACTAAATGTATAATACATAAAAAAAATTGGCTGTCATAGGGACTGCCGATAGAAGTGAAAACTAATCACTCAGAATTTGATAGCTCACTTTGGAAACTACGCGGGTAAAACCGGAGGGTGTGGCCATGACCATGGTGCCCCGAGTCCCAACAGTGGAACCATAAAGTGGACTGTTTATTGAAAGAACTGACATGACAACAACAGCCTGTTCATATTCTACATCTGGTTTCTCTTAAAAATTAACTTTTATCGTCATTTTTCGAGGAATCAAATTTCGAGTAAACACATGCGTGTAACACATAATACATTATCAGTGTTACGTTAATTACATTGGCGTGTTATGTATATACAATGACATGTAGTTTAGATTCTGTTGTAATAGTTTTTAAATCAACTACGGTACTGTCCATACGAGTACCATCTTTACTATTAATCTCCCTACCCCCGGCTCGTATTAAAAGGGTCATAGCATAGCATAACCAGTCCACTATATGTTGTCATTGTCACTGCCAGGATCTAAGACTTGGGGCTTTCTTGGGACCAAGAACCAGAGTGCCTTCATGTCGAGAGTAAATTAGTTAGTATCTTATAAGACGTGTTCCATCTTAGCGTTGTCTTACTCCAGAGCGAATTGGTGGACAAATGTAGACCGTATAAAGTTCGTCAAACCCAGAGCGTTTGAGTCGTTCAATGCGCGGGCGATTTCTTAAAGGTTTTTTTTTACAAAATGGGCTAGCGTTTCACGACGTATTGCCTGATGTTAAGCATTATCACGGCCTAGAATCCAATACGATATAAGTACCAGATATTACCCAAGATACCCGATACACAAGATACCCACTGAGGTATGTTAGATTTAGATCCAAACATTCTAGTAATTACGAGCAGATAATAGTTGTAGATATGTGCGTTCTCTTTGCCACTCTGCGCATAGTGGTCTTGAGTCCCTGATAGTCTGCAATACTGTATGGTTACCCTTGAATGCGATACATTTGAACTTTTCTGTTTACACAACGAAAAGATATACTGGATACTATATGATATAACCAATTCAAGTCTAAAATAAAAAAAATGTTTGTCTGTAAAGTCGGTTTACTGACGATAGAACGTGACAACGTCTTAAGAAAATACTGATGGAATGGTAGCATTTTTCAAAAGAAAATTTTAACTTCATTTGTTTAATCGATTTGTATGTAAAAAGTAATCAGTAGAATTTAGTCATTTTCAATCAAAACAATGCAAAAAAGCTTTTAGATGCCGGGGTTCGAACCCGGGGCATTTCACATGCAAAGCAAACGCTCTACCACTGAGCTACATCCCCGCTTGAACTACTGGTCGAAATAATTAATACAACTGTAACAAACATGCGGCGAGGTAACGACCGACGGTAACGACCGACGGTAACGCGGTAACGGTACATGACGTCATGTTTTGTGGGCGTGCAACCGGCTTCATCGAATTATAAGACGTTATCACGTCAAAAAAACTCCTATATTTTGTAATTGCTGGCATCTGTTTTTGGATACGAAATTTGCCATAATCTCTGTACCTAGAGTATTTTACTAGTAAATACCAACATTGAGAGTCTCATATTTTAAACATAACACAGGGCTTCATCACAATCTAAATTACAAGAGTTACATGATTACTTGATTAACATTGAGGGATCAGTGACATCCGCCATTTTGTAGTGGCGGCCATCATGGGCTAACTTTCATCAAACACAGCTAGGAGGACCAAAAACACGTCCGACTTATTTTATTCGCCTTTCAACATAAAAAAATCAAAATCCGTTCGCGAGCAACGATGCCGCAGACAGACACACAGCACACACAGAGAGTGAGCGAGAGTCACGTCGAACTTCTGACATCCCGATGTTTTGTATCGGGGCTTAAAACTCGACCCGAGGGTGTACCGCCTAACTACAACTGTCATAGCTTTGATATTGCTATCTCTTTTCTTTTCGCTTGGAATGATAGAGACAAAAATAGCAAAGCCATAGCCGGTTTAGTTAGGCGGTAGAAGGGCCGTTCTTGACACAGCTAAGCAGCACACTAAAGACGCGTACGCACTTTAAAATGATAATGGCATTTGTTTCCCACGCGCGGTACCGGGCCGGCGGCTCTCCGCTTTTTGTGAGACGACCGAGGATCCTCATTAGTGGGGCCCGCCTGCTAGCTGCGCCGTGCGGCTTCACTCGCAGTTGGAGGACCTAGGACGACGGTCTTCCTTCGACTAATACCCCGTTTACATTATTCCAGTCCAGTGACCGAATCCAGCGCTGGATTGCTTACTGGAATAATGGAGACCGGCACTGAAATGCATCAATCCAGTGCCAGTGCATTCCAGTGCCGGTCTCCATTATTCCAGTAAGCAATCCAGCGCTGGATTCGGTCGCTGGACTGGAATCATGTAAACGGGGTATAATACCTGAATCCAAATCACTTTCCAGCAATACGGTGTAGTTATTTTGGACGTTAAGATATTACAAAGCCCTTGTTAAGTACCTATACTACGTTAAATGTAATGTACATATTAAGGTCTAATGTCAGAGACAAGATAGATAGTTTTTTTTAATATATAGTGGAAATTTCTTTTGGCGCGCCACAACAGATTTTTCGTGGGCTGTGAATTGAGCTCAAGCGTCATGCTTGTGCAAACGAAAGAAATCTTTGAGTGAACTCTGAATGTCCATGGTTCGAAGTATGGCCATCTAGTCTAGATACCCGTACTTAGAAGACTTATTTAGACGACAATGCTTTGGAAATTTATTCCAGACTGGCAGCGCCCTCCGGTTACACCCGCTTAGTTTCCAAGGTAAGCTATCAAATTCTGAGTTATAAGTTTTCACTTCTATCGGCAGTCCATATGGCTGCCAATTTTTTTTGATGCGGAAGTTAACCTCAAGATTTTGTAATTAATACTTATACCTACCTACTAAAACAAAAAAATATGAAAATAAAAAGTATTTCCCACCTTTTGCCAGTTATTCTAGCGGCAATATATCACTATTTCTCTGGGGGACGTGCGCAGTGCATAAGTAGCCCAATTTATGTTTCCACTGTTGCGTCTTCTCTCCCAAGTAGAGAGTTAATAATCCACAAGTCCATAATCCACCACACTGACCTAGTGCGGTTTGGTGGATGACACATGATATTGAAGAGGCTGTGGTCCGCGTGGGATTCGGCCCAAGGACTCCTAGGTAGCGATTCTAAATGCAATCCGAATGGTTCGGATCGGAATCAGAATGACAATCCCTGTCTCTGTCATGCTAAACAGATAAGACTAAAACCGAGAGTTCCGTGTCGGATGCAACCGAATGGATTTAGAATTGCTACCCTGGTCGGCAGTGGCCGTTCTGCCGTCTAAACCAGCTATAACGTTAGCGCGCAAACCATGACGATATGTAATAATTTTGACTTACTTACCACCTGGTAAGTTACGGCTGGTCTAGTCGGGAGAACGGCGACTGCCGATCCGGAGACCTCGGGTTCAAACCCCACACGCACCACTATCTTTTCGAAGTCATGTGCGTAATGCAGCTAACTTAAAACGTTGAAAGAAAACATCGTGAAGAAACCGACATGTACTCAGAATCTTTCAAAGTCATGTGTCACCAACCCGTACTGGGCCAGCGTGGTGGATTATGGCCTTAACTCTTTCCTTGCGAGAGAAGGCCCCGAGTCCCAGTAGTGGGAACGTTTAGTGGGCTCTTGATGTTGATGCTGTACCATCTGGTACTGTTCGTCCTGTCATTCTATACTTAAGTATAGAAGGCTGTACTTAAAACTTTAAGTATAGATATCTACACTTTAAAAAGTATATAAATATACTTGTAACGGGGTAAACACTGTTTTAATTTTTTTAATCGTTTATAGGCCTATCCTTGACCAATTGTTGTGAACTACAATGGAGCGCGTTTACCTAGAAGAAACCAAATCATTCTGGACTTGTAAGATGGCAGAAATTGAATCTATGAGGAAAAACAATTCAGGCAGCGCATTCAGTTAGAGCGAAAACAATTCAGTCCAGTTTTTAAAACCACTGTTGCGTCAAACCTTTTCCTAGTTTAAAGACCGTCAACCAAGAAACGGTGTCGCCTTTTAGAGCACCAAGCAGCGTTACCTGTAAAAGGTAAATAATCAAATTAGAACAAACAGAAATTTGACTAAAAAATACCAATTTGACTTTGCTCAAAATTTCATATGGGTTTGACTGATAAGTCTAGAAAATCAAAAACATAGCTAGTCGCACCAGAACATAAATTACAGTTTTACGAATAAATGAAAATGTATCAAGGCCATCTGCGGTCAAGGACCTATCGAACTTTGAGCTAGCCGTAATTCACCAAAACGCATTTTCTTATAATGCACATATTTTTTGTCATATTTTCTAAAAACCAAAAAGTAGATGACCTAAATGGCCTTTTCTGCGCTCAATCACAAAATAAATATTAGTACAAGAAGCTTCTGTCATGGCGATGGCACCTTGATAAAAACAAGTATTCATTTTATTAATCTATTTCATTTATGTGTAGTGTATGTAGTGGTAAGGCTCTTTGCAGAGTCCGCCTAGGGAAGTACTACACCTTTGCCAGTTATTCTACCGCCAAGCGGTAATGTGCAAACATTACTGTGTTCCGGTTTGAAGGGCAATGTTTCCAGAGAAATTACAGGGCTTAGAGATGTAACATCTTAGATCTCTGGGTGACGAGCGCAGTGCAGGGCTAGGTAATGATTTGGACTCTTCATGTTCCAATAGCTGCATGTCACTGTGCTGTTATGTGTCAGGCATATTTGCTTACCATCAGGCACATGTCAAGCTCGTCTCGTCACTCTTTATAAAAAAAAATGATATATATGATCTCAAATCTGGATCTAATATTGATTGCGTGCGTCCTTCCCAAATTTTTATCCCGGGTAAAGAATTAGGCGAGTAAAGTAGGTATACTTAATTTATAAAGAGAAGATACAATTTTGCTAACAAAAATTTTTTAAGTAGACCTAAAAATATCCACAGAGCTGTCTTTTTAGTCACGTATTTTATTAGCCTGAACAGTCCAGACCACATTTTTGCATCTCTAACATACTTACCTACTTGTACCTAGGAAACCTGTTCTGTGGGTGGTAACTAGAAGATGACTACTGCAATTATTTTTAGTTTATTTAACCGGCTCTATCGCGGTAGCCTAGTATGTAAGCTAGAACATGTTTCTCGCTATCCTGAGGTCGTAGGTATTATTATTTTATCGGATACACTTCGGATAGTGGGCAAATGATCTGGATGAACAGATACCATCTTGAGGTTGTTTTACCGTACCGCTCGTGGATGGAAAAAGTGATATTGTTTCATGGTTGACGTTCCATAGATTCGAACGAAGAGGTTTGACTCTACTTTCTTAAAAATAACTTCTAGACTGTGGAATTGAGAGGCTTTTCCCTGTCACTATGTTAGTATCTTCAAGTCGATTTACAAAGAGCGGCTGGTGGCGTGGCGGTTGAAAATGAAAGACCGAGGATTGGGCTGAGTGGTGTAGGTATTATGGGAGAGGCTTATGTCTACCAGTGGACGAATACAAGCTGATGATGATGACACAAAAATTGGAAACATTCACGTAAAAACGTATGAACTAGCACCACAAATAGCGGCTGTATCGTTCTCACTAGCGTTTGATTAATTTTGCGATGGGCTAACATGAGGGTAGTTCAAGACACAGCTCTAAACAGCTTTCAAGCAACGCGCACTCGTCTCTTGGGAGTTCAACTCGGTGGAACGTGGTGAAAGTAATAAGAAGATATCCTCACAAAAGTGTACTTATTTACCCTTTTGCATCAACGTTATTACTCGTGTCATCTATATTAAGAAAACCAACAAAAAGGAACGTATATGTTAAATGTACGATCTGGAAGCGAGCGCAGCAGTGATTTGAGGAAACATCATCGACGAGCCGAGCAGTCCCAGGTACGTGGTGCTTGATACTGCTCCCTCGAATTCTATGAACGTCGCAACTTTAATTTAGCGTATAGCCCCCGAGTATGTGCAGAAAGCCACCCATTGGTGCGACGGTACAGCGGCCTTATTCCTGAGAGTAATCTCTTCTAGGCAACTCGCCTGTATACAAGGTTAGGCGATGATGAATGATAGTTATCATCCTCAAGTCCAAAAAAAGTTAAAAGTTTATTTTAGTTCAGAGAGTTTAACGTAAAGGCCTGTTTTCATTTTGATTAGTACGAGTGCGAGTGAGTACTGCAGGTGTTGAGCGATTAGTAGCAAACACGTGTGGACACCGATTGATTATTGCGAGTACATAGTAATCAGTCGCGATTACTCACTCGCACTCGCAATCTCACTCGCACTCGCACTTGCACTAATCAAAATGCAAACTGGCCTTTTTAGACAAGATGGCGGTCAGTTGCAAACCGATTTACCGAAACAAATATCCTACTTCATACTAATATTATAAATGTCAATGTACGGATGTTTGGATATTTGGATGTTTAGATGAACAACGGGAACTTCGCGGGTAACACCGCGGGGCGCAGCTAGTTATCGATAAAAATGCTGAAGTTTCTAAAATTTTCCAATGTAAGTAGGTAGGTACGTTATTTAATAATTCAAGCAATTCAAATGGTACGTGCGACCCCAATGTTCCTATGTAGTTCGATAATTGCTTCTTGAGTAATATAAAAATATAGGACGTGGTGGTTTGGTGATGAAAACGTTCGATTTCGAAATCGTGAGGTCGTGGGTTCCAATCCAACCTACACCTATTTAATATTTTAACCGACTTCAAAAAAGGGGGGAATTGTAGTAGTTGTATGTTTATTACGCGATATATCAGTCAATTTTGAATTAATTTTGATGGTTCTTTTTGTGTTTGGTAGATTATAGTTCAGAGGTGGTCTTAAATAAAGAGTGACGAGACGAGCAGGACATGTGACTGATGGTAAGCAACATGCCTGCCACATGACAGCACAGTGACACGCAGCTATAGGAACATGAAGAGTCCATATCATCACCTAGCACTGCACTGCGCTCGTCACCCAGAGATCTAAGATGTTATATCTCTAAGCCCTGAAATTTCTCTGGAAACTTTGCCCTTCAAACCGGAACACAGTAATGTTTGCACATTACTGCTTTGGCGGTAGAATGACTGGCAAAGGTGTGGTACTTCCCCAGGCGGACTCTGCTAAGAGTCCTACCACTATCAAAATAGTCTAAATAGGTGTAGTGGTTTTTGAAACATGAACCAAAAACAACTAGAATATACGTTCGTTACCTCGATGAGTAGCTTCCTTTATTTGGTGGAATGCCTTAATTTAATTTTAAGTTGAAACAGGGTTTTTTTGAGAAGACAAATTACTCCCTCTATTCTATGTGCAGATATAACAGGCTGGAAGGCTTTGACAGTGAAAGAAAACATCTTGAGAAAACAAGCTGTCACAAAAGTAGAGTCAAACACTCTACTTTTGTGATAAGAACGTCTAGGCTGTGGAATGCGTTGCTTGAGTGGGTCGTTCCCGATGGATACTTTCTTCGTGTCTTCAAGTCGAGTGTGAATTGGTTCCAAGTGGTAAGCACTATCCATCGTAAATCTTATCATCGCTTAACATCAGTCGAAACAGCGGTCAAATGCAAACCTGGTACTGTTAAAAAAGTTCTCAATTTGAAGATATTAATTCATGTCCTCCGAAAGGGTGTCATCTCTTTCTGGACTAGAAAAACGTTGCCAACACCTCTGATGCTGCAGATGTTTACAAGCGACCGCCACTGTTTACCATCAGGCGGACTGTAGGCTTGTAGTAGAAAGCATATGTTACAAAAAATATATGAAAAGAAGGACGAAGTCTGATAGCCATACATCAGTGTATGGGAATAATTTAAACGTATCCGTTCATCAATTTTTCATCTCGGTTATTGTGGTAACCCCTCAAAGCAATAATATATTTGTAGGTTTTTATGGCTAACTTTGTAGGAGTATGAAAATTTGCACACTCGTAGTTTATAATATGGAGTAGGAATGGAGATTGTGTTTTTTTATCAATTTAAACACAAGATGCATAAAAATTTGCTCAAGTGACATCTAGCGATTATTGTATGAAGTTTTTGGTAACAAGTTATCTCCTTGTTTGTATAGATGTCGCTTTTTTTGTGAGCAGTAATATGAACACATTTGTGTAGGATTAATCATGAATTCAAAATAGATCTAGTATATTAATAATACCACGATTTTAGAAACACAGATGACATCATAATTATCACGACAAGTTAAGTTGAAAAACCGGACTTAACGACGCCGTAATAAAAATCCACAATTATTTGTAAGCTCACCGATTGCTACTCGCCGCTAGATGGCAGCACTTTTATGTAAATAGTGTAATCCTGTGTAATGCCGCTGGTTTTATTTTTTTTGTACATGATACAAGCAACTATTCGTAGGTCGTTTGTATGTATTTAAATTACAATAGTAAATTGAAAACCCGGACTTAACGACGCTGTAATAAAAATCCACAATAACACATTATCTCGGCGGCTAACAACTTTTTACAGAATAACCGACAGTGAGTGAGTGAGCTATTATTAGTGAATAGCAACATTATTGCCATAATGGCAGTTTCTGTTGCATTGTGTTGCCAGTAATGGTAGCGGGAATGGCAACCCAAGTAGCGGATCTGTGGCCCTTTTGAATTGAACTATACCTGCCCATGTTAGGCCAACAAAGTTATTACAGTCGTTTTATGGCGTCGCCATATTCGATTTTTTTTTAAACAAAGAGTGACGAGACGAGCAGCATATGTGCCTGATGGTAAGCAACATGCTTGGCACATAACAGCACAGTGACACGCAGCTATTGGAGCATGAAGTGTCCAAATCATTACCTAGCACTGCACTGCGCTCGTCACCCAGAGATCTAAGATGTTATATCTCTAAGCCCAGTAATTTCTCTGGAAACATTGCCCTTCAAATCGGAACACAGTAATGTTTGCACATTACTGCTTGGCGGTAGAATAACTGGCAAAGGTGTGGTACTTCCCCAGGCGGACTCTGCCAAGAGTCCTACCACTACATTAACGAACTAAACTTTAAAAGTTTAAATACTTTTGTATAAAAATTTTAGTTCCATCACTTTGACTAGATATCTACCTGAACATTTACAATCAACCATGTTACTAAAACAGTCACATGGAAGTGCTGTAATCGTATTTTCATAGTTAAGTGTTAGACATTTTCAGTTCCGTTTTTTAAGTATTAAAACGCAATAGTAGTAATTTATTTCATTGATAATACACTTCCTGTACGATCAATGAGTAATAAAAAGTGTTTGTGTAGATATTTATGAATACACGCAAGAAGTAACACTTTTATGTTTAAGAAGTAGGTTAGGTATAATGCTATCGCGCCTGCGCTTGTCCAAAGTTTCCTAGTATTAGAATCAGAATATTTTATTACTTCTGTGTACATAGGAGTAAGATGGTATTTAACATATTAAAGTGACAACAGTTTACCCATTTCGGGCGTGCAATTTTAAGTTTTACATATAAATTATGAAAAATTACTATTTTACACGCAAAAAATATTATAGGTAGTTAAATAATAGGTAAGTACAAATAAAATTAAAGTTAAAAGTAAATCAATTATACAAGTTATTAAGCTTATATCATAAAATCGAAGTAAAAATAAAATTAAAGTTAAAAGTAAATCAATTATACAAGTTATTAAGCTTATATCATAAAATCTACACTAAAAAGCCACTAGATATACTAGGTAGCTAACTAGGTAGCTAGGTACCATAGGCCCCTTAGAAACGAGCAAGTAACTTCGGTGTCGAATAAGGCGTCGCGGTCGGTGCGCGTACGCATCGTGAAAAAACACTCTGCAGAAACAGTTTTCAGCCAACTTCATCACCAGTGAAAGTATTAATTGACGTTTCTTACTCTACCACGTCGCAACGTCAGTTAGATTGTAAACTGGAATAACACAAACATTGGCTATTGTTTATGTCTACCAGGGAAACAAGACCGGCGGGTCTACCGCCTAACTAAATCTGCCTTGGCATTCCTAATGTTGTCTCTATAGTTTTTAACTAAAAGAAAAAGAGAGCAATATCTAAGCTAATACAGTTTTGTTTAAGCGGTAGACTCTCGGGAATTACGCGGGTAAAACCGCGGGTATTAGTAGGTATTTTCTAATGCCGCCAAAAAGTTTTAAGGTTATAACTTCAAAGATTAATTAACTCTCCTTCCAACAGGTTAACTGCGTTACTCTGGCTGGTTATACATACTTAGGTAACATCAGAAGTCACGGGTCATAAATTTTTGATTGATTTTGTCCGTTTGCGTAACGTTAGACTACCTAACACCTTATTATAACTCGATTGTACGTAATGTATTGTAAAACTCAGCCTGGCAAAAATCGTGGCAACCTGGCTCAAGTAGTGGTAGGCAGAATCCGCCTAGGTAAGTACCACACGTTTGCCAGTATGCCAGTTATTCTACCGCCAAGCAAACGTTACTGTGTTCCGATTTGAAGAGCTATGTTCCAGAGAAATCACAGGTCATAACGATATATAATTCTTAAATTTCTGGTTGATGAGCGCAATCGAAAATCGCGAATCGTCCAAATCATTAACTAGTAGGTACTGCACGTCCTAGGTAATGATTGGGTCGCTTCGACTCGTCATGTTCCAATAGCTGCGTGATACTGTGTTGTAATGGGCAGGTATGGTGCTTACCATCAGGCAAATGGTCTGCTCGTCCCGTCACTCTTTAACTAAAAAATCCGGTCTGTTATGGCCAGGTCCTTGATTTTCCCAACCGGCGGCAAAGTTGGATCGTAGGAGGCTCTCAATCTCTTGCACTTCGTAGGAGTTGTCGTGCGAAAATAGTTTAGTATGTTGAGTTTATTTTTTTGATAGTAACTATGTATATTGACTAGACGAGCAGGACACGTGCCTGATGGTAAGCAACATGCCTGCCCATAACAGCACAGTGACACGCAGCTATTGAAACATGAAGAGTCCAAATCATTACCTAGCACCGCACTGCCCTGGAGATATAAGGTGTTTTACTCTTAGCCCACTAATTTATCTGGAAACATTGCCCTTTAAACCGGAACACAGTAATGTTTGCAGATTACTGCATGATGCCAGAATAATAACAATAATAAATATTGGTGGACAATTCACACACAACACCATCTGACCCCAAACTAAGCAAAGCTTGTACGATGGTGGCCAGATAGCTGATGTAATACTTATATAGTTTTAAATACATACTTATTATACATAGAAACATCCAGACACAGTGCAAACATTTGAATTCATCACACAAATTTTTGCACTGGGTGGGAATCAAACCCACGACCCTCGGCTTCGCAGGCAGAGCGACTAACCACTAAGCCACAAGGCCAGTCAATAATAAATTGGCAAATAACAGAATAATTGGCAAAGGTGTGGTACTTCCCTAGGCGGATTCTGCAAAAAGCTCTGCGACTAACTATGTACATGCCTACATGGTAAGGTATGGTAAGTAGGTATGTAGGTATATTATCGAGTACCTATCATGAAAAATGAGCATATTTACTTGTCTAGGAGCTAGATTTTACCCAACACGTAAATGTTGTAATGAACTAAGGCACATGCGTTATTTTAATTTCCAATATATCTGAACCTCGGCACAACTCACAGACACAATGGGCCACAAACAGATTGGTAAAGGAGAAAACCAATGGCCGTACCGGTGACCAATAAACCTAATATTGCCTTGACGCAATATAAATAAAGTACGTGATGCTGATATAGACTCAGTCGGTGGTCCTAGTGTCGACTTTTTAACGTAGTCGACTCACACTATTGCAATATTTCTGTAACGAGTTGTTTTGTAATAACCAATAATACTTTTCTGTTTTTTATCGGATACATTTCGGATAGTGTGCAACTGATTTACATGATCTAATACCACCTTGCCCTTTTTTCTATCGGAATGCTCGTAGCTCGAAAAAGCGACATCGTTTCATGGTTGATGTTCCAAAGACACGAACGAAGAGATTTGATTCTACTTTTGTGATAAGAACGTCTAGGCTTTGGAATGCGTTGCCTGAGTGGGTTTTTCCTGTTAGTTACAATCTTTGTGTCTTCAAATCGAGAGTGAATCGGTTTCTTCTAGGTAAACACGCTCCATCGTAGACCGCATCGTCGCTTAACATCAGGCGAGATGGCGGTCAAGTGTAAACATATAAAAGTAAAAAAAAAAATTTTGGACAATTCACACACAAAACCATGTGACCCCGAACTAAGCAAAGAATGTATTATGCCGGCCAGATAGCTGATAAAGTACTTATAAAGCTTTAAATACATACTTATTATACATAGAAACATCCAGACACAGTACAAATTTCGTCAAACATAATTTTATTTGCACTGGTTAGGAATCGAACGTACGACCCACGGCTTCGCAGGCAGATCCACGAGGCCAGTAAAAAATCAATGTACGTTATATGTATGTAAGTTAGGTTCTTTGGGAGTAGTAGGACTTTTTGGGATACCGTGGTGATCTAGGCCTTATTTCGAAACTACTACCAAATTTGGCGTGGTGGCCACTTCGCGCATCGCCACTGCGCGCGCACAGATTTGCGTACATGCATCAGAAAATGCCCATTAAAAATATCTAGACCACCTACCACACTTCTGTAAAATAAAATTGACTTTACGCTTAATGCATCTATCTCTATGGAAATAAGCTAATACCCGGTTTACATTATTCCAGTCCAGCGATCGAATCCAGCACTGGATTGCTTACTGGAAAAATGGAAACCGGCACTGGAAAGCATCAATCCAGTGCCGATTGATGTTATCTACTCACTCACGCACAAACTACTGAACGGATCGAACTGAAATTTGGGACACAGTATAAGATTATAGTCTATATTATCTATTCTATGATTATAGTCTGGAATAGCACATTTTCTCTACTTTTTATCCAGAGAAAATAACCGGAACTAAAGCCTAGAGTTCGGATAGTTCACTATTGAATGATTTTGTTTCACAGTTCCCAAAACAATCAAACCAGTGCATCCAATCGATTCCCATCTAACAGTAGATGATCGTGTTGTGCCTAATTCGATCGTCAGCTGTCACGGCGCATCCTGCGCGTACGCATGAAATAATACTAACGCAAGCGACATTACTGATATGACAAACTGTTCAATTTTATATTTTAGTAGGTATAGAAATAATAGTGCCTTATAAAGGCGCTATGAGACTACGCATCCTAGCATTTTTAATCGTTGAATTTTTTTTATCCGTTTGTTCCAACTTTTGCCATGTTTTTCGGGCACTTTTTGATATTGGGCGTGAGATTTTTTAACATGCAATTTTGATATGAGTAAAAATGTGAATCGCCGCTAAATCTAGATCACTCGGTCACGTGACCACAATAAAGTCTAGTGGTCTATTTAATTCAGCACACAATATTCAGACTGTGTTAAAGATAGTAAGCGCCACCGAACCCGATCTTGCTGCTTAAATTCAGAGTAAGATAGTTTAACCCTTTTTAGACAACGCTACTTACATAATAGTTAAGTTACGGCTGGTCTAGTCGGGAGAACGGCGGCTGCCGATCCGGAGACCCTGGGTTTAAACCCCACACGCACCACTGTATTTTCGAAGTCATGTGCGTAATGCCGCTCACTTAAAACGGTGAAGGAAAACACCGTGAGGAAACCGACATGTACCTAGAATTTTTCGAAGTCATGTGTCATCCACCCGCACTGAGCCAGACAACCCTCCGCGCTAGACAGTGACAAAGTTACGCGTTAGAAAGAGCGCAAATGTTTATTTGAAAATCGCGACAGGTATTGCGAGCTGAATTGAACTTTGTTGTGTCCCAGCACGAGTCGCTATTTATATAATTGTTTTCGGTAAGTGAGGCTTCTGTACTAATATTTATTCTGTGCCCGAGTCCCAGCAGTGGGAACATTTAGTGGGCTGTTGATGATGTTGATGATGACTTACATACACTCAAAAATTGCTAGTAGCTCTCGGAATATCCGAGAGCTACTAGCAATTTTTGAGTAGTTATTTGGGGCAAGCTGAAAACTTGTCACATAGCTCTCCTATTTATTATTCCCCAACACGGAAATTCAGACCTGGCTGGTGAGAGGCGGAGCAAAATGGAACCATAGATATTTTAATTATTTTTTTTTGATCAGTAAATATGTTTGAGGCAATATGAATTTTTTATATGATGCAGTTTTTTTTTTTTACAACTCACAGACTCCAGGGTCCGTGACCTTTGTCATTTGTTTTTTTTTTGAGGCGAAAAGGAAATAGGGGGGAGTAGGGAACATTTTACTGCCAGTCTGTCTGCAGTCAGTATATTTGCATGATCTAATTCCACCTAGCCCTTTCTATCGGACTTCTCGTAGCTCGAAGAGGCGGCACCGGTTCATGGTTGATGTTCCAAAGACACGAACGAAGAGATTTGACTCTACTTTTGTGATAAGAACGTCTAGGCTGTGGAATGAGTTGCCTGTGTGGGTTTTTTCTGATGGTTATAATTTTGGTGTCTTCAAATCGAGAGTGAATCGGTTTCTTCTAGGTAAACACGCTCCATCGTAGACCGCACCGTCGCTCTACATCAGGCGAGATGGCGGTCAAGTGTAAAACTATAAAAGTTAAAAAAAAATTGTTCTATGACTATTTTATTTTCTAAGTCGCCTTTCGGTTCAGCGCCTCCACCACGACTGCATTTCTGTTCTTTTATGGTCATCTGCATATTGAACTCTTGGATGGTCCTTGGTGTTGCAGCCAACGCTCGCCGCACGAACCGACCGATAGCGTCGTTGGTGTCGTCAGCGTTGTATGTGAAGTTCCCTGGCAGTTTAATGTTTAAAGAATTTAAAATAAAAAAATTGGCAGTCATAGGAACTGCCGATAGAAGTGAAAACTTGTGACTCAAATGTTTTCACTTTTAATTGAATTATCTAATCTAATTTATTTATCACCTTGTTAGAAGACAAATTATTTATTAAACCATCGTAGGTCTATGTACATTTGCATAATTTCAACACCGCCAGCTAAATCGATGGTTGCGCCATCTAGTTTTATATCAACGTAATTATACAGAATATTGCAACTCTACTGTTGCTGTTACCCTGGTACCTACAGGTACCTAGGGGCAAACGCATTATATTTCTGTTGTCCTGGTATCTGGAGATAAACGCTGGGCTGTTGGAGGTAGGTAATCGAAACTCTTTACTGTTTCTGTAACCCTGGTACCTACCTGGCCGTTTTTACCCGAAGATTTCATATCCGATCCGATCCGATCCGATCCATTATCATATCCAAGCGTGACGATTGATCAATCCATTTCACAGCCCACGAAAATTCTGTCTATAGCGCGCCTAAAGAAGTTTTCACTTCAAAAAACAGATGATTTAGTTGAGATCTATCACTGCCCGTGATCCTACCAGAAGGTCTATCACTTTAGTAGTGGTAGGACTCTTGGCAGAGTCCACCTGGGAAAGGACCTCACCTTTGCCAGTTATTCTACCTCCAAGCAGTAATGTGCAAACATTACTGTGCTCCGGTTTGAAAGGCAATGTTTCCAGAGAAATTATAGGGCTTAGAGATATAACAACTTAGATCTCTGGGTAGCGAGCGCAGTGCAGTGCTAGGTAATGATTTGGACTTTTTAAATTCCAATAGCTGCGTGTCACTGTGCTGTTATGTGGCAGGCATGTAGATTACCATCAGGCGCATGTCCTGCTAGTATTATCACTCTTTATTAAAAAAAAAAGGAAAAGCTCTTGGCTCTTTAATATTGTTCTCTCTTTTCTTTTGGCTTGAAATTATAGAGACAGTAATAGCAAAACTAAAGCCGATTCAGTTCAGGCAGTAGAAGGGCAGGGTATAATAGTTCTTGGTATGTCTGTATGTCATATGATTGTACTGGGAACTGTGAGATGGCGCTAGATACTGATCTAATTGATTTGTGAAACCAACACGCAATGCTTTAACCGCGCAGTTGCGATAATCTTGCGTTCCTAGAAATAATTATAGCTCTTAATTTTATTGTATAGGTTCAAACAGAATTGCAGTGGATTTTTCTTTTAACTATTATAGGTTTACCCTTTACCACCATTTCGCCTGATTATGAGCGACGACGCTGTCAACGAAGGAGCGTGCTTATCCAGATGATACCAGATGCTCTCGATATGAAGACACCAAGATTGTAACCATCGGTATAAACCCTGTCAGGCGACGCATTACACAACCTTAACGTTCTTATCACAAATGTAGAGTCAAACCTCTCCGTTGGAGTCTATGGAACGTCTTTCAACCTACGGGTGGCACGATAGAAAAAAAGGCAAGGTGATTTTGGGTCATACAAATAAGAAGCACACTCTCCGAAGTGTATCCGATGTAAACCCAATGAGCTAGCAGTTTTGCGGCGATGTTTAAGGAGATGTATTAAAACCAACAATGGCACGCGATTATAAAGACATAATTCGAGTTCCCATAATTTTACCGAGTGATAAAAAGTAGCCTATGAATTACTCCAGTCTATAATCTAACTGTATTCTAAAGATCCGTGCAGACGTTCCGACGTGATTGAGCAAAAAACATCAAAAAATCCAAACATTGACATTCACAATATTAGTAGGACTAGCAGTGCCCCGCGGTTTTAGCCGCGTAATTCCCGTTCCCGTAACTTTCACATTTATGATCTTAGTAGGAAGTAGAATAGCTACTTTTAACCGACTTCAAGAAATGAGGAGGTTCTCGATTCGGTAGTATGTTTTTTTTGTATGTATGTTCCACGATATCGCCACCAATTGAGAACCAATTTTGATACAAATTTTCACGTCTAAATTACAGATACAATTTAAATGAAATTTGGTACAGAATTATAAGTCTAGTTAACCTGAGAAATTTCTAATTTGACCTTTTGACCTTTGTAACTTTTTTAGCCGGCACGATATCACTGTCGATTTTTCACATCTTCATAACATCACCGTAATAAAGGTGTATACACAAATTCAGTCCACTTTTTTCCCCAGATTGGGGTTTAAAATGCCTAAAATGACTGGACTACGTGTGTTAAAAGGGATGAAAAGTAGTGAAGTATATCAAAAAATATCATCAGAGATGACTGCGCAACCACAAGAACACAAGAAAGTTTACAAGACAACCCTGTATTGTTGAGAAGTTTAGTATAATAAACAAACAGCATTGCAGTCACATTCGAATAATTTAAATCCGCTGATCACCGATATAACACCGTATAACAAAACCTGGCTAAATTAAATTCGATATCTTTCAGTTTCGACACCACAACCGTTGACAATCGACAAATAAGCAAAAACATTTATTGTAATTTAAAATTATACAAAAATAAAAAAAAGTTTTTTTTTAAAATAAATAGTGACGAAACGAGCAGGACATGTGCCTGATGGTAAGCATCATGCCTGCCACATAACAGCACAGTGACACGCAGCTATTGAAACATGAAGAGTCCAAATCATTACCTAGCACTGCACTGCGCTCGTCACCCAGAGATCTAAGTTGTTATATCTCTAAGGCCTGTATTTTTTCTGGAAACATTGCCCTTCAAACCGGAACACAGTAATGTTTGCACATTACTGCTTGGCGGTAGAATAACTGGCAAAGGTGTGGTCCTTCCCCCAGGCGGACTCTGCCAAAAGTCCTACCACTACATACCAATGTTTAGGTATGTCTTTCATAAAACACGTATAATTAATATTTGGAATGAACCGGATACAATTCAGATTTTTAAATGAAAATATCGAAAAGAAAATATTTGTTTGTACTTTAATAATGCGTCCTATTTTCCTTGTGAAAACCTCGAATGAAGTGTTTTTCCTTGTCTTTACGCGTTATTTATGAGAAAGGACATTTGTTTGAATTAGGGAAAACTGTCTCACTTTGTATCTGCTCTGAATACGAAAGCAGTTGTTTTGGCCGTCACGCCTTAGATTCTGCAATAGAAAATTCATGGCACAAAAGAACAAGATCCAGTATAACTTGATCTCAGAATGTTTTACGATTCATCGCGATTGGAGGCCAATGTATTTTTGACAATATGACAGTGACAAATATTAGTAGAGCCGCGGTTGTGTACAATAGTAACCTGTTCTGGGGTCATGTTATACCAGAATTATCGTTAGGGATTTTTTAAGTCATATAGCAAAATCGTGAAAATTATGGACCAAATCGGTCATAAAAATATACATATGAGACGTGATGAGGTCACAATGTTGCTTCAGCATACATAAATCGTTTAAAATTCAAGGGTAAAATTGCATAGATTTGTTATGAATTTTAATCAGGTCTCGGAATAAATTTGTTGTACTTAATGGCTTAAGCATCCAAAGTGCGTGTGTGGTGAATTTGAAGAATTTACAATTTCTTACAACTATTTTTTTAAGTCAGTCTAGTATTTTGGCATTCGTGATACAAATCGTCCATAACTTACAGACAACTATAGAGAATAATTAACAAGTTCAATAAACATCCATTTTATTAATTACTAATACAAAAAAAATATTTGAAATAATAAGTAAATGATTTCTTCTAAACAATGTGTTTTTTTTTAATTTGAGAAGGGGAAGGGGAATTTTAACATACTTTTACTTTTTAATATTATTATAATAACTACTTACTCTCCTCGCAAAATTAATTTTAATAAACTTTTATAGGCTTTCTATTGGCGGTATGATGTTAAGCGACGATGTGGTCCACGATGGACCGCACCTAGGAAAAAGTGATTCATTCTCAATTTCAAAACACAAAGGTTGTAACCATTCAGAAAACCTCATTCAAGCAATGCATTCCAAAGCACTTTTTTATAACAATTTACTAATTTATTTAGTAGTGGTAGGACTAGTGGAAGAGTCCGCCTGGGGAAGGATCACACCTTTGCCAGTTATTCTACCGCCAAGCAGTAATGTACAAACATTACTGTGTTCCGGTTTGAAGGGCAATGTTTCCAGAGAAATTACAGGTCTTAGAGATATAACAACTTAGATCTCTGGGTGACGAGCGCAGTGCAGTGCTAGGTAATGATTTGGACTCTTCATGTTCCAATAGCTGCGTTTCACTGTGATGTTATGTGGCATGCATGTTGCTTACCATCAGGCACATGTCCTGCGAGTCTCGTCACTCTTTATTTAAAAAAAAAACAATGGAATGATAATGGAAGCATTCTTTTTCGAACTATTTTTTCGTTGCTTATGATCCTTTTGGCACATCGCATCGATCGATTCCAGAGCCTCCACTTGATACTTAGCCGACCCATCCCTAAGGTGCAAACAGTACTCCATACAAGAAACGATATTATGTACACACTTAGATACAGTGGTGTGGGTAACGATTACAGTGTAGCGAGGTCAGCTGTTTTTTTCCATTTAAATGATGCTCAAAGCGGCTTGGAAGTTTTCATTTCAAAAATACTGTCGCATAAACATAGCTATACTCCTGGTGCAAGCATTTTTTTGTTTTAAGTGGGCTTATGATAGCTGGCTGTGATATCCACCACCGATCGGATTTGTTGGGTTTTAAGGGCAGTGGGTGTAGGATCCATCGTGAACCTAATCTAATTATCTCTCCTGCTTTCTTCTATGCTTTGATTTGTGATTTCATCGGTCAATTTGGTAACGCCGATGAAAGCAGACATCTGCTTTGCGTCTGCGGAACTGAAAGCAGATGTAGTTGTTTCGGCATCGTTATCAAATTGGCCGATGACAGCATAAATCAAAGCATAGCAGAAAGCAAAAGAGTTAGACGGTAGACCTGCCGGTATCATCCCATGCTGTTTTAGTAGCATAACTTAGGTGTAATTAGGTTAGGTCCACGTTGGATCCTACACCCTAACGGGTTAGGCGGTACACTTGCGGAACCGCGTTACGACTGCTAGAACGAAAGCGACTCAGACTGCTAGGGCTCGGGCTACCTCGTGTTTGTCACTTGGTGCCCTAACGGAGTGTCCATTCCAGTCGCACAGGCGAGTTAGTTCTACCCGTTCAATCTCTGATAAGGACAGTTGTAGCATCGAGCAACTCGATCTTCCGCGCAAGCTGAGTTGTAGGCATAGGAATCTTGGCACAGTCCGCCGGAGAGACTTTTTTTTTGTTAAATAAAGAGTGACGAGACGAGCAGGACATTTGCCTGATGGTAAGCAACATGACTGCTAACAGCACAGTGATACGCAGCTATTGGAACATGAAGAATCCAAATCATCAACTAGCACTGCACTGCGCTCGTCACCCAGAGATCTAAAATGTTATATCTCTTTGTTTGTAGTGGTAGGACTCTTAGCAGAGTCCGCCTTGGGAAGTACCACACCTTTGCCATTTATTCTACCGCCAAGCAGTAATGTGCAAACATTACTGTGTTCCGGTTTGAAGGGCAATGTTTCCAGAGAAACCGTCTAGTTACTTAGTCTAGTTAGTGGTTAGTCCACACCTTTACCTACTAGTTATTCCACCACCAAACAGTAATGTATAAACACTACTGTGTTCCAGTTTGAAGGGCAATGTTTCGAGGAGACATTACAGGGCAAGGACATAAATTATCTTACATCTTTGGGACGAGTTCAGTGCAGATCTAAGAAGCTATTTAGCTATAGGTATCTAGTAGGCACTTGCCACGAAGTCTAACTTCAACCATGGAATAGATGATATCTTCAAAGCGAAGTATTAAGCTGAAGTTAGTTACAATGTTTACTAAATTGTAGTCTAGCTAACTGCGGGGTTTCAGTTTTTCGTTATAGACAGTGTGTGCGCGTATCGTAAATAATCTATCTATCTATCTATATATATAAATCAATGCCACTTTTCGTTGTTATTGAACTCCTCCTGAACGGCTAGACCGATTTGAATGATTTTTTTTGTATACATTTGGGTAGGGCCCTGGAAGGTTTAGATTCACAAATCAGCCCGGCAGATGGCTCTGCAGTTGATATCTAGGTTATTTTTTTTTATTTTTTTTTTAACTTTTATAGGTTTACACTTGACCGCCATCTCACCTGATGTTAAGCGACGATGCGGTCTACGATGGAGCGTGTTTACCTAGAAAAAACCGATTCACTCTCGATTTGAAGACACAAAGATTATAATTAACGGGAAATACCCACTCAGGCAACGTATTCCACAGTCTTGACGTTCTTATCACAAAAGTTGAGTCAAATCTCTTCGTTCGTGTTTTTGGAACATCAACCATGAAACGATGTCGCTTTTTCGAGCTGCGAGCATTCCGATATTATTCGAGCGAAGCCGGAGCGGGCCGCTAGTATTCATATATGTTTTCCCGAACGCGCCAAAAGAAGTATAAAAGCCTGAATCGTGTGATTCAAACGACTGCAATTCATTCTTTAGGCTTCCAAAAATATTCCAAAATGAAACGCTTGTCAATTGTGTGAATGTGAATCGTTATATTAACAAAATTTCTAAATTCCTAACAATTTCCAATAATTCGAGAGCTCCGAAGTCGAATCCGGAGAATTCTCAACCCTGAAGGGAATGCGGGACAGGAATGTTTGGCGAAAATTCAAAGTATTTTGGAACAAAATCTTTGCTTAGGACCTACTCAATTATTACTTTTATACGAACTTTAAACTCAATGAAAGATTTATATTTCAAATTAAAGGGAAATAAACAAAAAGTTTTAACTTACTAATCTCTGCAATCTAAGGTAATCCCATTAATATTATACATGCGATAGTTTGGATGTTTGTTGCTCAATCACGACGGAATAGCTGAACGGATCGAGTAGATTAAAGAAGAAGGCCGCGAGCATAGAATAGATAATACAGATAGAACGGACACTCCCCACCCCCCGCCAGTTTCAAGCTTCCTACCCCGCAAGAACGCGAGAAGCGCTCAACGAAGGGTTATATCGGACGACAATTTTCTATGAGAATACGACCATGACGCTGTGTTGCTGTGTTATTTAAATTTAGGTACCAATTTTTTAATCGGTTCAACGAAACAAGAATAACAGATTTTTAATTTCATAAGAATTTCTATAATATAGGTACTAGGATTGAATCGTTTTTCTACTGTGTTTTGATAAGTTCACAATTTTAAGTTAAGAATAAGAGATTTTTGATTTCATAAGAATTTCTACTAAGATTGAATCATTTTTATAAACTGTGCTACTGGTTTTAGAAGTACGCGCCAACACTGAAGTCCTGTGACGAAATTATTAAACTCGTTGTTTTTAAACTGCGCTGCGGCTTTCGTTAATCGTTGTGAAATACGTCAGTGGCGCCAATAACGTATGGTAACGAGTGATGGCGCGGAGTATAGTTCGCTTAGTCACTAGTGTTGCCAATTTAGTGGATTTTTTTACTAAGATTGCTACTATTCAGATTTATTGGTAAGTGATTATTTCTTAGCATTCAACCGACTCAAAAAAAAAGAAAGAGGTTCTATATTAGACTATCTGTACTTTTATGTGCGTCCATGTATATATTATGTCGGTCAATAGTGAACAATGACTATAGGATTTCATCTAGTAGTATGCTTATTTAAGATTTCGCAACAGCCGTTCATTAAAAGCAGTAAGAGGATACGAGTACATTGACTATTGGAATGGATAGTTCCAAAAAAAAAATTAACGATATTTTTTTTTCCTAAAATATATTTACATACAATTATTAGATTTTTTTGAGATTAGATACAATTATTTTGTGCCGAGGTCAGGGTACGATTTGGGCCATGTCTCCTTTGATGTTTCTTTTTTTTTGGTAGATCACAGTTTTGAAATATGAAAACAAAACTAAAAATTACTTTCGTTTATTTTTGTTCAAGTTTTTTATGATCGTCGTCAAAATTTGGTCAATTAAGTTTCTGAATTGAATTTGAAATTAAAACTGATTTTTGTTTATTCGGCGCAAATATGATTGTGATTTGAGTATAATAGACTCACTTACTATTCTCACAATACTTATTTAAAGTTTTATGCGATCCTTACTATAATGCGAATAAATAAATCACTATTTATCAATATACAAAAGTAATATTTTTTAAGCAATTAGGAATAAATTAAATCCGGAACTAGCAACATTATCTTTCCGGCCGGTTCGTAGTTTGTTTGTGGTTTGTTTACAAAATTGAATTGTGAGTTTTGAGTTGAAAAATCATGTTTTTCTTTACTGTGCTGACATGAGATGTAAATAATTAGTTTGTGCAGTGTATGATACCTACTCTGATATACCTAGTGAACTGTGATAACGCCTTGCAACTTATGAACGTTGTTGTACCTAATCTAATGTTCTGTGACTAGCCTACCTATAATGAAATACGCGATATGTGGAGTGGTTAATTAATATATTGTCAGAATAAAGTTTTCTCTTTGGGTAAGTGTACTTAACTAAAAATCAATTCGTCCATGGTACCTTTATCATCTCCTATTTTGTTTTAAAACTTCTCCCTTCTGGTTGTTGATGAAAGTTATATTTACCTACATTAAAGATCGAACACTAACTAGGTAAAAGATTATAGGCCACTTAATACAGGCAGGTGAACTCCCGGGTCACAGCTATTCCATAAAATAATTTAGTAACCCTAGATGACACGCACCCATGCGTAAATGCGTTCGAACGACATATGCGTAGTTGTGTGAGTGTAGGTATGTCAACTGCATCGTCTGTATAGATTTTAGGCCGAGTGTCCGGGGTGTGCCGCGAGTCCCATCAGCCGGAACATAAAAATGGACTGCTGCTAGCAAATTTGGGTAGGTATCTGAGGCAACCTGACAACTTAACTTGTAGTGGGGGAAGTACCACACCTTTGCCAATTATTCTACCGCCAAGCAGTAATGTGCAAACATTACTGTGTTCCGGTTTGAAGGGCAATGTTTCCAGAGAAATTACAGGGCTTAGAGATATAACATCTTAGATCACTGGGTGACGAGCGCAGTGCAGTGCTAGGTAATGATTTGGACTCTTCATGTTCCAATAGCTGCGTGTCACTGTGCTGTTATGTGGCAGGCAGCTTGCTTACCATCAGGCACATGACCTGTTCGTCTCGTCACTCTTTATTTAAAAGAAAAAAAAACTTGTCACATACTCGTATAATTATCTCCTATTATACTCCAACATAGAGGTGCAGGTGCTGGTGAGTAGCGGGGCAAAGTGAATCCCTCGGTTTAGATTTTTAGTTATAGATAAAAATACCCCATAAAAAAATCAAATGGCCTAAATTACATTTTTTGCTGAAAATTTTTGCTCGCGTCTGGCGTTTTTAAATCCCGACTAAATCATCTGGCTTATTATTTTTTTAAACATTAAACTACAACATATAAAAATTGCATGTTGCCTCAAACATATTATTTAAAAAAAATGGTTTTATTTTGCCCCGCTACTCACCAGCCAGGTCTGCAGCTCCGTGTTAGACTACTAAAGACTACTCCTACAACCCCTCCTTCATAATCTTACCCAACGTTATAAGTCGGAAGTTCGTAAGTATATTTGCCATTTCCATTGGTTGCCAAGTGCGTTTTTTTAATAATTCTGTATTATGATCATGTTAGTGTCAGTCCAAAAGCCACAAACGGTAGTTAGAGCAATTGAGACAGCCACGGGTCGTAGTAAACGGGGTCAGATGTCACTCGAGTTTGTGTCATTAATGACCATGTAACTCTTCTACGTTCTCAGACCTGTCCTACGTGAGCGATCAAATACTAACAGCCGCGCTACAAATAGCATAGCATAAGCAGCCAAGTATATGTTCCCACTGCAAGGACTTTGAAACCTTTTACAAGCAGATAGTCCAGGCTATAACACACCACCCTGGCCAAATTTAGTGAGGGTTGGTGGATGACAAAATATGTTTTCCTGACACATATCAGTTTTCCTTCAGCGTTAAATCAATGGTGACGATAAACGTGTATAACTACACTTGACAAAATACTTATAATCACAGACAAGATTTCAACTCACAGCTTCACTATTTTGAAACCACGTTCCCGCTATTAAAATAAAATTAGCAACTATATTGTTAAGTAACTTTTCAACTTCGTAAGTTTCACTTTCAAGCAATCGTTAGATGAAAAGATAAATATTGCTACCTAAATGATCGAATTTCGATCACTTGGCAACGACTTACAAAAATACACGAATCTGTGCTTGCTTTTATTTGCGTTCTGAATGACAATTGTCCTTAAAAAAACGTCGCAACGTCATTCTATCGCTTCGCGTAGCTTGATCTTCTTCGCCCGGGCCAGGCAGTTCGTGAGTATATGTGAATCTGCACTGCCTTGTGAAAATTCTCATGCGAACCGTTTTAAATCCGTTGAAATCTCAAACAACAATCACTATACATTTGTCTTAGCTTACTGACTCTTTATAACGTACCTAGATCCATGTTTGACCACATACATAGGTACTCACCGAATGGTTTGCGATTATGTGGTCGAAGGTGATCATATATGGTGTATCGATAGTACAGGCTTACCTAGAAGACACCTAGTCATTCTGACCTTGAACAGTTCTAGACGATATCGATTAGGAAACAGTGAATCCGGTACTTCATTTCACTCTTTGCTCTTTGGCTGTAAAAATCAGGAAAGAACACTCAAATAGCTTCGTACGAATGTTGAATTAACCATGAAGGAATGGTGGTGGGGTAAAAAGGGATAGCAGTATGAAATTGTGTACAGACACATTCCGGAAAATGGGCGACAAGACAAGACACTTTTCGGGAAAAAGACAGCCAGATTTTATTTTCTTTCATCATCACCCCACTTTCGTACTTCTGTAAGAATCTTATCCATACCTTATCTCAATGCTTCTTTTTTCACCTCGCTAACTAGCTTTGTGGTTAATTGTGCGTACGATTCTACAACTGACTTACATATGATTTACATACATAAAGATACGGAATCTGAGTAGATTTTAATGTGCCGCAGGATAGTTTTTCAGAAAGTACCATAAGTAAACACTGGCGTTGACAGCCATCAAACGAGCAAACGTCAATTTATAATCGGATCGATCGTTCCCTCAGGAAGTTCACAATCCGGGTACACAGCTCGTATACAGGAAGCTTATTGATGAGGTTAGTGTCAACACTATCGAAAGCTGTAGAGAAATCAAGAGAAACAGTGTGTGTGAGTGGTAGACATTAGAAGAAGCCAAGTCAACTGGTTACAGCGAAAACCGTGCTGACGATGTCTGGGAAGACATCCAGATAGGTACGCGATCAACTTTCAGACCAGGTTACTAGATACGATATCAACTTACTATTCAGGCTACGCTCCACTACTACAGTATATAATACTTTATAGTTATCGGAATCGTCACCGACGATAAACGATAAATTATGCTACCATTATTCGGAATCGCTTGAACGTTCAAAAGCTATTTTAACAGTAAACTATCCCCGTATCTTAGGAGAACCAGAATAATTGTGTTATTTCTGGGATACTTTCCTGAATCGAGTCCTTCTTATTGTTACTCTAATGTCTTCGTGATTTTATTATAAGCTATTTTTTCGATTCGTCGGATGACTTGAAATTATGAGCTCTTGCCCAAGCTAATATCCAACAACACTGCGTGCTCCGGCATTAGCACACGGAGTCTAAGCATGGTTTTGATGATTGTTGTATATATTCTAAATCTATGGTTTATAGCTTCACGTTCCAATAAAGCTACAAGAAAAGCTATAAGGACACACATCTTATACCTTTAAACGAGGAATTCTTGTATATAAATATGTATCTATATATATAAAAGCGAAAGGTCACTCATCAAGGAATCTCAGAAACTACAAATGCTAGGACTCTGAAATTTTGCATGGAGGTCCCTTTTAGCACGTAGGCGCTCGCTAAGACGGGGTTTTGCGAAATTCAACCCCTAAGAGGGTGAAACAAGGGATGAACGGTTGTATGAAACGTGATTTTCAAAGTTATCAAATTTTGTATCTAGACACTTACAACGAAGCAATTAAATGCATGTTCTATCAATTTTGTAATTTCGAACTGTACGGGGGTGAAATTGGGGTTGAAATGAGGGATGAATGTCAATATGGAAATTCCCAACCGTTGAAGATAAAACCATGAAACTCTGTATATAGACACTTGACACAAAGCAAACGAATGTTTGTTCCATCAATTTCGTAATTTCGAACTGTACGGGGTGAAATTGGGGTTGAAATGAGGGATGAATGACAATATGGAAGTTCCCAACCGTTGAAGATAAAACCATGAAACTCTGTATATAGACACTTGACACGAAGCAAACGAATGTTTTTTCCATCAATTTCGTAATTTCGAACTGTACGGGGGTGAAATTGGGGTTGAAATGAGGGATGAATGTCATAATGGAAATTCCCAACCGTTGAAGATAAAACCATGAAACTCTGTATATAGACACTTGACACAAAGCAAACGAATGTTTGTTCCATCAATTTCGTAATTTCGAACTGTACGGGGTGGAATTGGGGTTGAAATGAGGGATGAATGGCGATATGGAAATTCCCAACCGTTGATGATAAAACCATGAAACTCTGTATATAGACACTTGACACGAAGCAAACGAATGTTTGTTCCATCAATTTCGTAATTTCGAACTGTACGGGGTGAAATTGGGGTTGAAATGAGGGATGAAAGCCAATATGGAAGTTCCCAACCGTCGAAGATAAAACCATGAAACTCTGTATATAGACACTTGACACGAAGCAAACGAATGTTTGTTCCATCAATGTCGTAATTTCAAACTGTACCGGGGTGAAATTGGGGTTGAAATGAGGGATGAATGTCAATATGGAAGTTCCCAACCGTTGAAGATAAAACCAAGAAACTCTGTATATAGACACATGGCACGAAGCAAACGAATGTTTGTTTCATCCATTTTGTAATTTCGAACTGTACGGGGGTTTAATTGGGGTTGAAATAAGGGACGAATGTCTCTTACGCTTTCACACCTAAACAACTGAACCGATTTTGATGAAATTGTTTTATTATAAACTGTTTTTAGTAAATGTGTCTGGGTATAAAATTTGTTATTGCCTGAGTTACCTCAGTATTTATTTCGCGCGGACGAAGTCGCGGGTAACAGCTAGTATATATATAGAATCTGAATCTCGGAAACGGCTCTAACGATTTTCATGAAATTTTGTATGCAGGGGGTTTCGGGGACGGTAAATCGATCTAACTAGGTTTCATTTTTAAAAAACGCATATTATGCGCGTTTTTAGGCAATGAAAAACTGTCACATTAGACATTAGAATGCGAAGGTAAATTTCGCCGCGTGACGCGACACCAAAATAGCTCAGACGGAAGTCGGTCACCAATTAGTAGCTCCGGGTTCGAATCCAGACGGCTTCTTTTTTTCAATTTTTTTTTTAGAAAATCTAATTACCCGGAGCCTTTTATCTGTAGATGTCTAAGTACTTTTAGTATTTAAACCGAGCTAAGCTCGGTCACCCAGGTACTAGTAGTTTATGAATGTATGTTAATCACTATCCTGGTGTTCTTCTAATTTTATTATATTGTATTGTTTCAGTATGTTCACAGGCTGGGCTTCATTAAAATCATCAATTACGATATTTGTAAATAAAATGAATAATTATAGTTGAAAGTTCCTGTTCGATATTAAATGTATTTCTGAATGATACTGCTAATAATTGTTTATTGTTTTTTTCGTTTTACCTAAATGTGTTTTAACTAAAGTGAAGTAATTGTCTTAAGGATTCCAGATTTGTAAACTTCAAAAGGCACACAGTCAATTCCATACATTTTTATAGTAAAGAGTCACAGGACGAGCAGGACATATACCTGATGGTAAAAAACACACCTGCAGATCTACTACGAAGTCCGATAAACGATATATCGGCCGAACTTATGAAGTTAGAAATTACAGGGCTTAGAGATATAACAACTTAGATCTCTGGGTGACGAGCGCAGTGCAGTGCTAGGTAATGATTTGGAATCTTCATGTTCCAATAGCTGCGTGTCACTGTGTTGTTATGTGGCAGGCATGTTGCTTACCATCAGGCACATGACCTGCTCGTCTCGTCACTCTGTATTTAAAAAAAAAAAAAAAAAAAGTTTCCGACCACGAAAGACAATCGGTCGGTTGATCAGATCGGCCGTTTCGTTCGATCCGACCCTCATCCGTCCTAAGTATATAACTTCCGACCCGAAATGTATCGATCCGAATGTTTTTGTCATCATCATCATCATCAGCCCGTTGCCGTCCACTGCTGGACATAAGCCTTTCCAATGTTGCGCCACCATATCCGGTCCTCGGCTCTCCGCATCCATCCGCTTCCTGCCACTCTCTTCAGTTCGTCGGTCCACCGAGCGGGAGGCCGCCCCACGGGACGCTTCAAACGTGGTCTCCACTCCAGAACCCGTCTTCCCCAACGTCCGTCGGCTCTGCGACATATGTGACCCGCCCACTGCCATTTCAGCTTGCTTATTCTCAAGGCTATGTCGGTTATCTTAGTTCTCCGTCGGATATCCTCGTTGCGGATTCTGTCCTTTAGAGATACTCCGAGCATAGCCCTCTCCATAGCCCGCTGTGCAACTTGGAATTTGTGGACGAGGCCTTTTGTCAGTGTCCATGTTTCCGCCCCATAGGTTAGGACCGGGAGGATGCACTGGTTATACACCTTGGATTTCAGGCATTGAGGCAGTGGTGACTCAAAGATTTGACGCAGTTTCCCAAATGCTGCCCAACCCAAACGTATTCTTCTGTCAGCCTCTTTGTCGAAGTTGTTTCTACCCAGTTGAATAACTTGACCTAGATAAATGTATTCCTGAGCAACTTCGATACTGACATTATCGACTGTGATTGCAATTGGATCTGCAAATGAATTGAACATGACTTTCGTCTTGTCCAAGTTCATTCCCAAACCCACCAGTCTGGAAGAAACACTTAGGCTCCGCAACATCTCCGACAAGTCCCGCGGCGACTCTGCCATTATAACTATGTCGTCTGCGAATCGCAGGTGTGAAATGTATTCGCCATTAATATTTATACCTAAACCGTTCCAGTCCAGTGTTCTGAAGACGTCTTCCAGAGCATTGGCAAAGAGCTTCGGAGATATAACATCTCCTTGTCTCACTCCACGCTGCAGATGTTTTTTGTGGTAGGCTATAATTCGATTCAGCTGTCGGTCGGATGCGATCATTCGGAGTTTGTTTTCGTAGTAGACCTGCTGCTCAAAACACCTAGTGTCATGCAGCTATTGGCACATGGAAAGTCCTAATCATTACCTAGCACTGCATTACTTTCGTCACTCGGAGAAATTTGGGAACATTACCAGTCAAAACGGAACAAAGTGTTAAATTCGCGGTAGGAATAACATACTTCTCCTAGCGTAGTCTGCTAAAAGTCCTACCATTACATTTCCAATCAATTTTTAAAAGTAACAAATCGACGAACTACAAAACTTGACAAATAGACTACAGGCCCGTGAACAAAATTTACATTTCTCCTTGTCGCATGATTTTTGTACGGCATTGCAAAATAATGGATTAGAAGAGGTATTGCATCCTTATGGAACCAACGCCGTTTATAATCAAATTACCAAATTTACTCTGTAAATCGACGGAAAATCATAACTTTTTCCGACAAACTAATAATCAAAAGATTAAAAAAATTAATTTTTATAGTTTCAATACCTCTTCTAATCTATCATTCCGCAACGCCGTACAAAAAACATGCGACAAGGACAAATTATCGAGGATTGCAACCCCCCTCTTCAACTGCACTCAGTTGGACAGCTTACAAGTGACGGCATAGTGCTGAATGTTATTACTTTATACCCTTCTATCATCCTACATAGATCTCCTGGTGGTTCATTTGACCCGTTAAATTTGTTCACGGACCTGTAGTCTAATAAGCCAAGACTGAGTAAGGTATCTCGTAGAGTTATTTTTCCGTCGAAAATGTTCATATTGTTTGGGATTTACTCAAAATGTTGACAAGTTTTTAGCACGCGGAACCGTTTAGCAAATGGATCGGTTGGTTTCGATGCCTTTATTTGAGCTGAAACTTTCAATGTTTCAACCGATTTCAACTGCTAAGCTGAAACTAAACACTATCTATTATTGTGCGTCACATTTCTTGTGGGGTTCCGTACCATTATGTTATGAGTAAATATGTTTATCGCACTTGTGCACTTTTTATTGTTTTGAAAGCCTCGATCTTTAATTACGATCTAAAAACGAGCAGGTGTGGTAAGTTTGACCTGCCTGTGTGTGTCGTTCTCTGTGGCATCGTAGCTACTGAATGTGAATGGGTGAAGATTTCGACTAGTTTGAGAGGTTGGGAATATTGCTAAACTAAAGCTCTCCTCACACAGAAGCAGGAAGTGCCACGCGCATATCTTACTTTCAATTTCAATTTTGATAAAAGTGCGGCAAAGCGAACGCGATCCGAGACGGGATATTTTAGAAATATTCGAATTTGTATGCAACCTGACACATAACAAGAGGGTGCGATCCGGCCGCTCCGGTTGCATACAAATTCGAATATTAAAAAATTCCCGTCCCGGATAGAGATCGCTATCCCGCACTTCCTGCCTCTGTGTGACGAGACCTTTAGTTCCGTCAAAATTGATTCAGCTGTTTCAGAGTTATCAGCTCTTTTGTTAGATACGGTAGAAATCTGAATGAACTTGGCTGGCCTCACTGCCGTGTGTCTAGATGGGTAATGGATTCACCTACTTTCAAATACACGTGACCTAAGTTTGGCAGGTGGTGCAAAACGATTGTATGCCTGAAGGTTTACTAAAAATAAGCGTGTAAATAAGGGATAGCTCTAAGCTAGAGAGAGGCTTCATTATTCATATTAGGCTAGAGAGAGAGGATTCATTACTGAGTCACAGAATCCTAAAAAGTCGCCGAGCTAAATGGACTGTTTTAATTTTTTAATTGGTGGCAATGATCGAAGCGAAGATGTATCCGTTGAGAAACGCTCAGCGCTTCGGTTCTAAAACTGATGTTTGTACTTTGTGTGTATTCTGTAGGATTAGTGTGTGTTTGACCTATAATTTCATTATTGTAGTGACTTATTTAGCTCAGTAATCGTCTGTTTTATGAGGAAAAGTCTCGAACTGCCACCACCTAACGATACTGCTTAGGACATAGCTATTAGCACATACAGATCACTTTGTGTACCCACACTGGCCGAAGTGCAGACTGATTGAGAGTATGAGTATGAGTATGATTGGTGATATATGTTGGTCTTCAAAATGTATCTTTCTTGGAACATTACTGTGTTCCGATTTGAAGGGCAAGGGCAATGTTTCCAAAGAAATTACAGGGCTTAGAGATATAATATCTTAGATCTCTGGGTGACGCGTGCAGTGCAGTGTCTAATGATTTGGTCTCTTCGTGTTCCAATAGCTGCGTGTCATTGTGCTGTTATGTGGGAGGTATGTTGCTTACCATCAGGCACATGTCCTGTTCGTCTCGTCACTCTATACTATAAATAAAAAAAAGAACATGTCGGCGAAATACCTGACTGCTTCTTTAAATTAATATCATTATGTTTTTTTTTCATATCTAATAGTATTGAAATCAACAAGGTTGTAACTTGTAACAGATATTTAATTGGGTAAACGGGGTAACTCAGGTGTAATATGGTCAGTCAATCCGACTCGAGTTTCGGCCGCGTCCGGCGGCCTTTTTCAAGGAGAGTGTACGCGCGTGATGGCTACCCTTTTGGCACTGACAACAAAAACGCGCGCCAAACGGACAAGAACCACGCGTGTGCGCTCTCCTTGAAAAAGGCCGCCAAACGCGGCCGAAATTCGATTCGGATTGACCGACTATTTACACGTGAGTTACCCGTTTACCCAATTAAATATATCTATTAGAATATATCTATCACTAAAGAATACAAGTAGATATGTAATTTATAGGTATGGAATTTTTACATCTTTCTTTTCTTTTCTTTTTGTAGCGTTCATATCTATTTCATTTTTATGTCTCTAATTTGTGTCTATTTCACTAAAATTTTATTTATGACATAATATATGTACATTTATGTAATGTCTAAAGTTGCACACCCCATTTACCCAATTAAGCCATCTCCAATCAAAGCTTACCTAGATTATATGTATACCTGAGGATGTATAGTGTATGTGTATAGGTATGTTACATCTAATCTAAGTGACAGCTGGTCTAGTCGGGAAAACAGCGACTGCCGCTCCGGAGCCCCTAAAAATGCAAATCCCACGCATTCCACTGTATTTTCGAAGTCATGTGCATATTGCCGCTACCTTATACCTAAACGGTGAAAGAAAGCATCGTAAAAATCCAGCTTGTTCCAATAATCTTTCGAAGTCACGTGTCATCCATCAACCCGGGACCGGGCCAGCGTGGTGAATAGGGTACAATCCTCAAAAAAACTAAGTAGCCCGTTAGTTAGATTGCCAAAAAATATTGTACACGTATTTTTTCTTTTGTTTCACGATCAAAAAATGACGAAGATACAGCGCTTCGAAGTTTCGTGTGACGTCACCTGTAAGTACGATTTTTACTCACGAGTGACGTCGCGACCCCCCACTCTCGAAGTTTGATGGTATCTTTGACGATTTTTAATATTATGAAAAAACAAAAAATATGTGTCTAATATTTTTCCATGATCTAGCTGACGGACTAATTAAGATGGTGTATTTTTGACCTAGTCCGGTACCCTATTAGGGCCTTAACCCTCTCCTTGCGAGAGAAACAGTGGGAACATTTAGTGGGCTGCTTATGTTTATGCTATCAAATCTCACTCCGTTGATTCGACTGCACGTAACTGTAAATCATTCTACA
Organism: Ectropis crepuscularia; assembly: GCA_963693475.1. Taxonomy (NCBI): domain Eukaryota; kingdom Metazoa; phylum Arthropoda; class Insecta; order Lepidoptera; family Geometridae; genus Ectropis; species Ectropis crepuscularia. The sequence goes on from OY856346.1 coordinate 29,119,192, forward strand.
AAATAAAAAACACTACCTATACCTATAAACACCTATATATACCTACTTCAGAACCTGCTATACTTTTTATATTATTGCTTGCTATATTATTTGTGTTCTGTAATATATTATTACTTTACACTTTGCGTTCTCCTGTGATTACAATCAATAATCACAATCGTAATGACAACAATTTGCGACATGTCATCACGCACACTGACGGATCTAGGGCTCCTGCCCTGGGGGGCTAGGGGGCGTTAATGTAACGAAATTTGGGAGGAGAGGATGTCTTGTACAAGGTTTCAGTGCGTCATGGAGATATTTTTGAAGCGAATCCTTTTTTTGGCGAAATACACAGGTTTTTCGTGCGCCGTGAATTGGACTCAAGCGTCACGTTCGTAAATGAAAGAAATCTTCGGGTGAACGTGACTAGATTGACGCTAACGCATTTCTAGATGGTCTGTGTAGTCTAGATGGCCATGCTTAGAAGACTTATTTAGACGACAAAGCTTTGAAGATTTATTCCAAACTAGCAGCCGCCTCCGGTTTTACCTACGTAGTTTCCAAAGTGAACTATCAAATTCTGAGTTATAATATTTATTCTCTATCGGTAGTCCTCATAGACTACCTTTTTTTGAATAAGTACTGGGGAATTAAAATCTACCAAGTCGGCAGCTCGTTTGTGACTTTTATGAAAAATGGTTATACTTGGAAGTTACGGAACGCTTAGGGAGAGTGGGGGGGGGGGGGGCGCAAAAAATATTAGAGTGCGTTACAAGGGGATGGTATGTTACTTTAAAAATTGCGTTGTGTTAATACTTGAAGCCCCCTTTAGTCCCAAAAGAATGTCCATCACAAATATATTCTATCTCTATAAAAATCCCAATATCAGCAGTTGAAACTAGTCTTATGATTCAATTGTAACTGCAATTAAATGTCAAGGAAAACAAAAAGGTCAAATTTAAAATACAAGTTTGAAGAAGTCGATTTTAAATAGCTTGGCTTTTAAATTGTTTTTTATTTAGTAACTAGCGGTTCGCCCCAGATTCGCCCGTGGCACGTAAAATATAACCTATAGCACTCAGGGATCATGTACACATCCAACGGTGAAAGAACCTTTGAAATCGGTCCAGTAGCTCCTCACATTGGCAAAAAAAATGGTTGTCTGTAAAGTCGGTTTACTGACGATAGTTGAACGTGACAACTTCAACTACACCTTAGAGCGAGGTAACGCCGCATGACGTCATGCGGACGTTGTCACGTCAAAAACCTCTCCAACTTTATAATATTGGTATCCATAGATATAAAAAATCTGACCGCAATCTAGCTCACATAGAGTTTAGAAAAGGGCTGTCATATTAATGTAGCTTAATTGTTTGTGGTTTAGTAGTATTCCAAGCTTTCCAAATTTCAGACTGATCCCTTTTTAGTGCTTTTGAACTCCAATAAGTCTATGTGGCACATTCCCGCCCACTGCACTGTAGCACAATCGCCGAAATGTATCCGACATAAAACTGATTGACTACCAACTTTGTTTTTGTGATAAAGAATTACGCGAGGAACAAAACTATTGTTGTAACAATATTGTGACAATTTTCATGATTTTCAAGCTTCTCTCCAACTATGGTGCCGATATCAATGCCTCTTGCTTGGCACGTTTCATGAGCACGTTTCGTAGATACCCCCAGCGTAGTCTAATTGCCCCTCCCTCAATCCTGAATTCATTACCGATGCTCACGGCCGATCCGCGAGATCATTGCGCTATTACAGATACTCAATTGGTCGTAAAAAGAAAATTTAATGGTTCAGAATTGGTTGCAAATGTGTCGAATGCGGTCTGAAAGATGGCAGCCGATTATTGGCGGGTAAATAGCTTTTGCGGTTTAAACAAACGTATGACTTTTATGTTTTGTTTCTTTAGCTGGAGCTGGTCCTACATCGATGCAAAGAAAGTTATTTTACCGAGACAAATGTAACAAAAACATATTACAATACTAGAATCATCTCAAGGTTTTACCAGCAGTGATAGATAGATTGATCGACTAACTCTTTATTGCACTTAATTAAAAAAATAAAAACAAAAGTTACTTATAACAAAACAAAGTAGCAATTGGCGGCCTTATCAGCAAAAGCGATCTCTTCTAGGCAACCGTGCAGTTCACGTTCCCTTTATTTTCCCGGTGTAAAAAGTAGCCCATGCGCTATCCAATACTATAGTTTAAGTTTGTTGCAAATTCCAACCCGATCCATTCAGTCGCTCTGACGTGATTGAGACATTGACATCCAAACATTCGCATTTATGATATTAGCAGTAGGTATTTAACAAGAAGTTTATTTTGTTGCGAACCTCTGATTTGCAAGCATGAGGCATTATGTTCAAACCTCGCCTTAAGGGCGTACCCCGAGCAAATGACCTTGAGTATTTCTTACCTTATCACATACCGCAAGAAAGAGCAAGAGAGAAACAGTAGGGTTTGTCGCTGTTTTACGCTCAAATTTTAGAATAAACTCTTTATAAAATCAGATTTTGGTCTTTTGAAAAAAAAAACTACCAAAATGTTCGTAATGGAATTGTCTATCCGTTGGTGTAAGTACAAAATCAAAATAATGGACGATTTTCGAGGAGATGCATGATAACTACAATTATTTAATTTTTTCATGGTTTCGTTGTGAGGCGATTATTTAAACAATAAGTTCATTAACAAAAAAATAAAACTACCATTTTGAAACCAAGAAGTTGTAGAAATTTAATGTATTTTTTACCAGTTGATATTTGTTGTGGCTAATGAGTAGATAGCTCTTATAACTGGACAAAAAACTCGTTTTGCTGGGGGACGCACCTTAACTTCTGAGTATGTTTCCAATTGAAGAAAGTTAAAATTTGTCATTATGTAATACTGGTTTTAATAGTGAAAGAAAACATCACGAAGCAATCAACTAATTCCAAGTGCAGTGCTAGCTAATTTAATATATCTTTCGAAATTATGCGACTGCCTTGTACAGCGTAATGGATTATGGCCTTGACTCTCTCGTTGTGTGTTAGGAGTTCGAGTCCCAGCATTGCAAATATAAATAAGACTGATTGTGCTAAATTGTGTGACGATGAAGTGATCCAACTAGTAGCGTCCCACGGTTTCTCCCGCGTAGTACCCGAACTTTTTCAAGGCAAAAAAATGGTTGTCTGTAAAGTCGGTTTACTGACGATAGTTGAACGTGACAACGTCTTAAGAAAATACTGATGGAATGGTACTGACGACGTCATGCGGCGAGGTAACGGCGGTAACGTCACATGACTTCATGTTTTGCGGGCGTGCAGCCGGCTTCATCGAATTATAAGACGTTATCACGTCAAAAAGTTTTGTTTTTTATCGTGTATAGGTCCGCGTTTGACCACCAACTCGCCTGATGGTAAGCGACGGTGTGGTCGAAGATGACGCACTTTGACCTAGAAAGTGCCTATTCACTCTGACCTTGAAAAGTTCTAAAACCTATGTGTTATTCCGGGCTGTTTTCTATGTACCTACCAAATTTCATAAACGCATCTGGGTAAAGTTTGGAATATGAAAATATTACCTATAGTCTAGAATAACTTAGAGGCTCATTTTCAAGGGAAAATTGCCAGAACGGTAACTAAACAGTTAAACTAGCGACCATTGCTAGTTATTTCTATAGTCTTTGGTTCTTCGCCCTTAATAATAACAGTGGCCACGTTATTTAACTGTCGTATTAATTTCTGGAATTTTTTTTTTTTTAAATAAAGTGTGACGAGACGAGCAGGACATGTGCCTGATGGTAAGCAACATCCCTGCTACATAACAGAAAAGTGACACGCAGCTATTGGAACATGAAGAGTCCAAATCATTACTTAGCACTGCACTGCGCTCGTCACCCAGAGATCTAAGTTGTTATATCTCTAAGCCCTGTAATTTCTCTGGAAACATTGCCCTTCAAACCGGAACACAGTAATGTTTGTCTGCTTGGCGGTAGAATAACCGGTAAAGGTGTGGTACTTTCCCAGGCGGACTCTGCCAAGAGTCCTACCTTTTTGAAGTTAAAACTTCTTTAGGCGCGCCTAGACAGATGTTTTTTCTTGGGCTGTGAATTGAATTCTAGCGTCACGCTCGGGTATGATAAGAAATCTTCGGGTAAACTCGGGACCATGGCAATGGGCCATCTAAAAATGCGTCAGCCAATGGGAAATGCTGCAAGGGCGTGGCATGGCCATCTAGAAATGCATCAGCCAATGGGAAAATGTTGATCCATTTCTAGATGGCCATCCCATGATGCCCAGGCCACGCCCTCCGGTTACATCCGTGTAGTTTCCAAAGTAAGCTATCAAATTCTGAGTAAAATTTTCACTTCTATCGGCAGTTCCTATGACTGCTATTTTTTTTGGTAGATCATAGTCCAGAGGTAGTCCCATGTAAATTTTATCGAAATCAGTCTGGTGGTGTTGGAAACATGTTCATTCATGTAGATGTTAGATAACGTGTGATAGAGGCTTATGAAAAAACAAACAGAAAACTCTGGTGTCAGAGTTTCATTTTAAATTGAAGTCGGTATTTGTTTTTCGGAGAAGATAAATTATGTTTAAACTACAATTAACATTGTAAAGCTGAAAAGGTTTTTTGTTTGAACGCACTAATCTCAGGAACTACTAAACTAACTGACTAACAAAAATCTTTCACCGTTGGACATGTACATACGTGATCGCTGAGTGCCGAGTTGAAATTGGTCGATACTGGACCGATTTAAAAAAATTATTCACCTGTATTTATTCCTCAGATAACCGTGTTCAAACAAACAGGTTCTTAAGCTTTATAATATTTGTAAAGATTAAACGACATAAGTACAGATTCAGACCACCTGGCAGCTAGTTAAAATATAAATAAATATTGGTGGACAATTCACACACAACACCATCTGACCCCAAACTAAGCAAAGCTTGTATGATGGTGGCCAGATAGCTGATATAATACTTATATAGTTTTAAATACATACTTATTATACATAGAAACACCCAGACACAGTGCAAACATTTGAATTCATCACACAAATATTTGCACTGGGTGGGAATCGAACCCACGACCCTCGGCTTCGCAGGCAGAGCCACTACAAACTAAGCCACGAGGCCAGTTATATAATTAAATAGGTTTGTAATTCCTCCAATGCGTCTTCAGACTAAGGACTAATGTCGTAAGATGAGACCGTGTGTCCGTTTGTCGCTCGTAAAGCGGAGATCCCACTTATTCTATTTACTTGCATTTTTCTATTGGCTCAAACGACGTCTGGCACAGATTTCTGGGGAGATATAAGACATGGCATAATACAAAAGTTTTATGAGATCGTGTTTTCTTGTTTGCGCTTTTTAACTCAGCTGTATCAACATTATATATAACTAACTTTGTTTGTCTAACTGTCGGTTACATAATTACAAATATACTACTAGCAGCGCCCACGGTTTTACCCGCGTAATTCATGTTCCCGTTATTTTTTTCGAGATAAAAGTAGCCTATGTGTTCTTCCAGACTATAATCTATCTGTGTTCCAAATTTCAGCCTGATCCCTTGATAGGTTACAATGTGATTGAGCAACAACCATCCAAATATCCAAACATTGACATTTATAATATTAGGAGGACTAGATATGTTATATAGGTTAGATTATTTTTAACGCGAAAAAAAGGGATTTTTAAATGGTTGAAATAGAGTATGAAAATTGGTATGGATGTTGCGTTACTTTTGAAGCTAGAAACTTGAACTTAGGTTTTATGCTTTTGATTAGATTACCTTGATGAATAAACACGACATTCATAGTTCGTAGGCATTTTACCCTACGTATTTGGTTTAAATAAATTATAGTGAAAAACTGTCAATAAACCGTGGGGCACAGCTAGTCCTACTAATCCTACTAATAAATGCGAAAGTTTAGATGTTTGTTGCTCAATCACTCACACACATTTAATGAAGAGGCTAAAAAAATGTTAAGTTATTGTCTGAAAAACACAGGACATTTTACTTTTAGTCTATTTGTTATCACGGGAACGGGAACTGTGCGGGTAAACCCGCGGGACACTGCTACAAAGAAAATGTATATTATGTAACATATTTCAAGACGTTTACTCTCTTTCTGCGAAAACGTAATTTCGAAATAAACTCGCGACTTTCCAACTCCGATTCTACTTCGATCCGTCGTTTTGTCCATTTAAATGTTCTAAGCCTACTCTAATTACAGTATGCTTAGAACATTTAAACGTCATAGACTACAGGCCCGTGAACAAAATTTACGGGTCAAATGAACCACCAGGAGACCTATGTAGGATGTAGAAGGGTATAAAGTTATAAGATTCAGCACTATGCCGTCACTTGTAAGCTGTCCAACTGAGTCCAAATGAAGAGGGGGGGGTTGCAATCCTCGATAATTTCTCCTTGTCGCATTATTTTTGTACGGCGTTGCGGAATAATAAATAAGAAGAGGTATTGAAACTATAAAAATTATAAATTTTAACTTATTAATCATTAGTTTGTCGAAAAAAATTACAGAGTACGAGTAATTTACAGAGTAAATTTGGTCATTTGATTAAGTACGGCATTGGTTCCATACAGTTTAAATACCTCTTCTAATCCTTTATTTCGCAATGCCGTACAAAAATCATGCGACAAGGAGAAATGGTAGAGGGTTGCAACTCCCCCTCTTCAACTACACTCAGTTGGACAGCTTACAAGTGACGGCATAGTGCTGACTCTTAATACTTTACACCCTTCTATCATCCTACATAGGTCTCCTGGTGGTTCATTTGACCCGTAATTTTTTTTCACGGGCCTGTAGTCTATCAAACAATGTTGTATCGGACGAAACCAAGTAGAACGAGAGTAAGAAAGTCGCGAGTTTTTTTTCGAAATTACGTTTTCGTAGAAATAGAGTAGACGTCCAGATCAGTTGCTCTTCTAGGTCAAGTTGTTCCTGCTTGTTTATAATTACGCTCAAATCTTCCTTCATAATTGACCTTAAATGTAGCAAAGGATCTTTTACATAATAGTAGGTACATGTTATACCTAGACCTTTTCCTTATAAGTTGAAATATAGACCATGTTATACATATTGAAGTTTGAGTCAATTATAGGACATTCAGTCCTAATGAGAAATCATACGTTTAGTGTAAAACGTAATTAAAGTTTTTTTTGTATTTTTGTTTAATGTAAACAATGAATCTTTAAACGCCATTGTTTAATAAATATGTACGACAAATAATAAAGCCATAAAAACTCGTCCAATTATTACGATGTCAACTTGAGAAAAACACAATTATTAGACGTTTTCCGAGAGCCTTGTTATCAGTAACTACAGCAAAGCTGAGTAATTTTGTATAATTTAAGTTCATCATTGACATGCGAGTGGTTTACCATCGACATTATCTGTAGCTTTCTGTCCCTAGTCTTGTACATCATTTCTGTGTAGATCCTGGGTCCACGACCACGGGGTCCTTATGAGCCCTTTTAGAAAAAGACAGTCTTTTATCAATAACTAGCTGAACCGCGCGCGCGTTGCTGCGCCATCTATCGAAAATTGGTCGTACCAATTCAAATTTTGAACAAATTTGGTTACTAAAGTAACCGAATTTGGTTCTAATGACGCAACCTTTAACATATGACAAATGCTGTCACGCAACGAATGCTCTCTAAAAGCAATATTTTTTTCCCGTTTTTGTTACATTTTTCATTCATGCTCGGCTCCTGTTAATAGTAGCGTATTGTTAAATACCTTATAGCCTTCCTCGATAAATGGACTATCCTACAAAGAAAGAATCTTTCAATTCGGACCAGTAGTTCCAGAGATCCTTGCGTTCAAACAAACAAACAAACTCTTCAGCTTTATAATATTAGTATAGATATGGTGACACAATTAACGACCAACTCCATTTTTGGTCGATTGAAACTTGGATCCCCACAGGATGGGAGATATGTCTTCCACACATCGCGACTTTGAAAAGGCCGGGGCAGGACTAGCCCCAACAGAGGAGGTCCACAGGTCCAGCGAAGTCCGGGTGCCATCAATTTTGGATTTGGGTAGGCCGTCACTTTGATGACGAAAAGTCAGATAGCTATCCCCCTAGCAAACTTGTGGCATCTCAATGGGTTGTCTAAAAATGACATTCCAGAATATAATTAATTAACAATAAAAAAAAAATTGGCAGACATAGGAACTGCCGATAGAAGTGAAAACTTATAACTCAGAATTGAATAGCTTACCTTGGAAACTACACGGGTGTAACCGGAGGGCGTGGCCTCGCCATCATGGCATGGCCATCTAGAAATGCGTTAGCATTTCCCATTGGCTCACGCATTTCTAGATGGCCATGTTATGATGGCGAGGCCACGCCCTTTCAGCATTTCCCATTGGCTGACGCATTTCTAGATGCCCAATCGCCAAGGTCCCGAGTTTACCCGAAGATTTCTTATCATACCCGAGCGTGATGCTAGAATTTAATTTACACCCTACGAAAAATCTGTCTAGGCGCGCCTAAAGAAGTTTTCACTTCAAAATCTAAACATTTCACTTAAAATGATTGTTATGTCTTAAAATCATTGAGTAAAGCCAAAATAATAAGTTATGTCATATAGTTTTTAAAAAATTCAACAATTTTAAATGTAATGTTTTAAAAATAATTTATTGTTAATTAATCATATTCTGGACTGAATTTTTTTAAGACAACCCATTTGCAATATATTTGTTGACATATTAAATTGAATATAAAACACTTTTCATCCAATAACCAGCTCGATGATGGTCGTTGTATAGCGGGATCTTAGACAATGACGTTTCCGAAAAAAATCCGATTTTTAGTACAGTGTAGCTAATGTTTGCGCGCGATTTTATTTTGTATTTTTTCGGGATATAGAGTAGGCATGAAGAGTTTTGATAATAATCTATCTGGATTTCAAATATTAACACAATCCGTTTATTTCATTTCATTTTGTTGTGGTAGTACTCTTGCCAGAGTCCGCCTGGGGACCACACCTTTGCCAGTTATTCTACCACCAAGCAGTAATGTCCATACATTACTGTGTTCCGGTTTGAAGGGCAATGTTTTCAGAGAAATTACAGGGCTTAGAGATATAACAACTTAGATCTCTGGGTGACGAGCGCAGTGCAGTGCTAGGTAATGATTTGGACTTTCATGTTCCAATAGCTGCGTGTCACTGTGCTGTTATGTGGCAGGCATGTTGTTTACCATCAGGCACATGTCCTGGTCGCCTCGTCACTCTTTATTAAAAAAAAAACGTTTTAGCAACTTTCAAAAAACATCCAAACACTTTACAATTCACATTTATAAAATTAGTAGGATTTGATCGATTTCCCTGTCAAACTGTACTCCGTTTGGTCTAATCAGACAGGGGAATGATTGAGGGACAGGGGAATTTTGGCAACTAATTTCAGTTATTAAAGCCGACATCATTATTTTCTCTCCTTTTGGACGGCATTCTTTCTAATTAAAGTAAAGGGCACAACTTGCCAACCTGGCCATGTGCGAGTTGGCGGATAAAGTGTCTGCGGTAAGTATTAAGAGGTCCTTGAAAGATATTCTTAGATTGTGACAAAAAACTTTTAAATCTGCACTTCGAAAAAATTCAGATAGGTACTTGGATCAAATATTGAGGTATTGAGATATTGATAACATTGAAACGAACTAACAAAATAAACAATCAGATTTACGTATGAGTACTAACCGACTCAGCAAATGCTGTTCAATTCTAAGTATGAGAAAAAAAAATTGGCAGTCATAGGAACTGCAGATAGAAGTGAAAACGTATAACTCAGAATTTGATAGCTTACCTTGGAAACTACACGGGTGTAACCGGAGGGCGTGCCCTCACCATCTTGGCATGGCCATCTAGAAATGCGTTAGCATTTCCCATTGGCTGACGTATTTCTAGACGGCCAATAGCCATGATCCCGAGTTTACCCGAAGCTTTCTTATCATACCCGAGCGTGACGAATGAATCCAATTCACAGCCCACGAAAAATCTGTCAAATAGTAATATGTCACGTTGTTTGTTCACGATGAACACGTAAACTACTGAACCGATTTTAATCAAGTTTTGCACAATGTTTTTAACTTGAGAGAAAGGAGAGTGTACACAATATTTATGTATTGCTCAATTTTTACAAGAAACTATATTTTTTTATTTGCAAATTATTTGCTAATCTGACATTGCCCTAGTTAAGCCTACCAAAACTACTGCTAGATACGTATGAGATTCTCATGCTAGTGTGTCTGTCGCCTTAACCAACCGCCTTAGAAACAGTTTGACCGATTTTAAATTGTTTTGGGTGAATTTGGTAGAACGGAGAATCCTCCTAATCTAAATGTCAATGTTTGGATGTTCAGATATTTGTATGTTTGTTGCTCAATCAAGTCCTAACGTCTGAACGGATCTGGTTGAAATTTGGAACACAGATTATACTCTGGAAAAATACATCAGCTATAGTTATTCCAGGAAAGTAACGGAAACAGGAATTACGCGGGTAAAACCGCCGGTCGGAGCTAGTATGCTATAAACCATTTATACCTAAGTGATAAGAGTGACCCTCCCCAATCATATTATTGTTTTTGCGGCATTGAATTATGATTTCGCACTAAACAATACATATAGGCCTTTATGTTCGCCCATCTATCACCAAACCCTGTTTTTGTAAGCGATATTAGGCTTTAATATTCTTCATATTAAATGAAATGGCAAAAGGACGCTTGTCAGGTCAACAACCTAGATTTATTTTAAAACTAGCAGTGCTCTGCGGTGTTACCCTTGTTTTTTTCTAGTATAGAGTGACGAGACGAGCAGGACATGTGCCTGATGGTAAGCAACATGCCTGCCACATAACAGCACAGTGACACGCAGCACTGCACTGCACTGCGCTCGTCACCCAGAGATATAAGATCTTTTATCTCTATACCCTGTAATTTCACTGGAAACATTGCCCTTCAAATTCCTTTTCCAGTTATTTCGCCGGGATAAAAAGTAGGTTATGTGTTCTTCCAGACTATAATCTACGTGTACCTATTCCCAGTTTCAGCCCGATCCGTTCATACATTACGATGTGATTGAGAAACATCCAAATATCCATAAATTCATACATTACATACATTTATAACATTAGTAGGATTTAGGTAATTAAGTCTAAAATATAAATGTAACTCGATTATTATATCCTTTTTCCTTCTTTTGAAATAGAAATATGAAGCATTAAGTTGCGTTCCTGATTTTTTTTTATAACCTTTCCGAATGCTTGATTGGCTCAACACGTGATCAAAATACTGTCGTGTATTCAGCTCAGCGTATTGCCTTTCAGCGTGGTTATGTCGCCAGCATACCGAATAGAACTCCGATTGGTAGTGGGCTTCATTATAGATTAATTCGTCTATGGATAATTCAGATGTGCTTAATGTAGTTAGGTATAATTTATACATAGTGATTTCGTTATTTTTCGCTAAAGGCTCTGCCCAAAAAAAAACTCACTTGGAATATACAAAATTAGGAAAGTATTTTCGGTCGAAATAATAAAATGTTAAAACAACTAAGTTCATTGTCATGTAGGTATTCTGTTTCGCGTACACTAAATAAATAAAACAACAATACGTACCAATGTAAATATATATAAAGTATATGAATACGTAATTTCAGTTCATTTCAATGGTACGTTTTTGTTCAATTTTCAAATGATAATTTGCTAGTTTAAACGAGAATGACAGATAAGGTTGATGGAAAACTTGAGTTTGTTGTGCAAGTTGAGTTTGAGTGTGAATGAGTGTTGGGTTTACCTTGAATTTGGACATCTCCACTTCACATTTAGTTCACAATGTTCGAGACACTTCGCTCCGCGGCGGTTACGGGCGCTTCGTTTGAGCGCTCTTTTGGTACTGACTACAATCTACAATGAATGGGAGACTACATAGATTGATATCAGCGAAAGTGTGCTATCGGACATAAAGTGACGTAACTCGTATTGTACAAACAATAGTAAATAAATAAAGGAAAACAAGCATATCCGAGGCATAAATGTGGTTAGATTAAAATCAGATTTTTCGATTAGATTTTCATAACATTACGATAAGCTAACTTACTAGTAATTACCGGCTGTACTCGGTGTTAAATCATTAATTTCATATCAGATAGACCTACTATTTGATAATAAATTAATGATTTTAACTAAAAAGACAAAAAAAACCTTGCTTAAAACAATGAGAACTGTTTGTTTTATAATAAAAAAAACCTTTTTTGGTAAATTACAAAACAAACTTTTTTTTTCAACCCTTTAGATAATCTAGTAAACGAACTACGAATTATAAACCATTAGCAGCGTTCCGCGGTTTCACCTGCGCGGGTCCCGATTATCCGGAATAAAACATAGCCTATGTGATTTCCAAACTATTATCTTTACCATCACACATTCTTAAAAAAATCCCGTTTAAAACAATAGTAGGATTATCCTAGTTCCTAATATTTTAAACGCAAAAGTCTATCTATCTCTGTTACTCTTTCAAGCCGAAACTAGTGAAGGAATCTGGATTGAACTGGGTACACAGATAGATAATTAGTTTAGAATAATTCATAGGCTATTTTTGTCCCAGAAAAATAACGTGATCAGAAACTATGGACGCGAGTGAAACCATACTATACCATACCATATAGGTAACATATAGGATGCTACTACACTTTAAATAAATAAATATTAATCGACACTTTTACATACTATTCTATCTAACCCTTAACTAAGCAAAGGTTGTACTATGAAACTCAAATCGCTGATATACCTACTGCTATAATATTTTGCAAATTGACGCAACACTCTACATTACATACTCTTTGCACTCTACTACAATGACTTCGCGTCATTGAACGATTAAATTATTCATACAATAATAATAAAATTAAGATTAAAAAACGAATCATTAAGACAGGAGGTTGAAAAATACTTTACAAATTATTATTACCTGTCATACCTAAAAAATACACATAAAAATATTAAGATCGGTCGAGCCGTTTCGGAGGAGTGTCAACACAAACTTTGTGATACGCGACTGTTATACATATCTTACTATTCACGTAATTATTTATTTTATCAATTCTACGAATATTACATATGTCAATGTTTGGAAATTGGGATGTTTGCTGCTCAATCACGTCGTAAGTTTTTTTTTACTCCACAGACCGCCTTTTCAGAACTACTGTTTTACTTCAAAACTCACGAGACCGCTGATTTTCGCAGTTTGTCAGCCGCCGCGGATGAGATTATTGTCCACGAACGTGGCGGGCAACGGGCGGTTAACGATAACTTTTTTTTTTAATAAAAAGTGACGAGTCGAGCAGGACATGTGCCTGATGGTAAGCAACATGCCTGCCACATAACAGCACAGTGACGCGCAGCTATTGGAACATGAAAGTCCAAATCATTACCTAGCACTGCACTGCACTGCGCTCGTCACCCAGAGATCTAAGATATTATATCTCTAAGCCCTGTAATTTCTCTGGAATCATTGCCCTTCAAACCGGAACACAGTAACGCTTACACATTACTGCTTGGTGGTAGAATAACTGGCAAAGATGTGGTACTTCCCCAGGTGGACTCTGCCAAGAGTCCTACCCAGGGCCGAGCCGACCCCCACCAGCGCCTGTGTGCCAAACCTTTATAGCGCCCCTTTTTAACCTCCAACGCAAAAAGAGGGGTGTAGAGATTTGACGTCAATGTCTGTCTGCCTGTATGTCATGTCGGTGTGTGTGTGTTTGTTTGTGGCATCGTAGCTCTCAAATGGATAGGCCCATATAGATGCAGTTTTTTCATTTAAAATCCAGTTTCTTTGCGGGGTAGTTCTTAGCTACGAGTATGTTTGGTTAATATCGATTCATGAAGGCCGCCTCCACAAAATGGCGAATAAAATATTCCTTCAAAACTTTCTTCAATATGGGTATCAAACGAAAGGGCTTGACTAGTAGAATACTATACACCGTAATGAATTTAAATTCTAAGATAGCCGCCACCACAAAATGGTGAAACAACCTTTTCTCTCACAACTATATCAATATCAAAGGTATCAAACGAAAGGACTTGATTAGTACTATAAAATACTATAAAAAAATTCAAATCCAAGGTAATCGGGGGTAAAGCAGAAGGCAGTGCTCCATGGGTTTACCCGCGCAGTCGCCACATCCCCGATATTTTCCCGTGTTAGCCTAAGTGTGTGCTATTCCAGACTATATTATAACTGTGTTCTAAATTTCAACCCAATCCGTTCGGACGTTCCGACGTGATTGAGCAACAAACGTCCCATTTACATTATAAACTAACTTTCTAACTAACTAACTTTCCGGGCCCTTGGGTTCAAATACCACACCCACCATTGTATAAGACATGTGCCTAATGCCGCTAAATTAAAAAGCGTAAAGAAAAACATCGCAAGGAAACCAACATGTACCTGGAATCTTTCAAAGTCATGTGTCATCCACCAACCCGCACTAAACCATGGTGGTGGATTATGACTTTGACTCTCTCCTTGCGAGAGAAGGCCCCGAGTCCCAGTAGTGGGAACATTTAGCAGGCTGCTAATCCTGCTAAATTTAAACTTAATCCGTTGAACCATTCCAGTATGATAAAAAATAATAATATTAGTTTCTTAGGAAACTATACTTTTTCCGAAATAATCAGGATTATTCTATGTAATATTTCACACTATAAAACACCTGTGTTTCAAATATCAAACCAATTTACGTGATAGTAGTATAAAATAACATATTGCTACTTTTTATCACAAAAAAGTGAATGTTTAATTAACTTTATAGTTAATGTATAATAGCCATTCCGATGTTATCATCGGAATGGCTTATTCACAGATTTGGTGGAAATTTAACACGAATACTTTTAGTCTGGAATTGCACATTAACTACTTTTCAACCCAAAAAAGTGCAAAATTCTTTAGGGAACAAATATTTACCGTAACATCGGAACTACTAAGCGGATTTAGAAGGAATTTGAAACACAAATATTTTTTAAACGAACTTGCACCTTGCACACACTTTCGAATAATGATTAATTATTGTTCCAGTATTTTGGCTCACTCGTTCATTAAAATCAGGGAATTCCTATGACACCATTCAACTTGCATCGCACATATTGTATCGAGTTGCGTTTATAATCTCAATTAAATAAACAAACTCACGGCGCGGTGGTTCTTTTGATTTTAAAAGCGAGACCGTAACGAATGTAAACCAAAACCCAAAACGTACCTATTATCTTGGGAGACACTTACAATAAACTATAGCAACTTAGCAATTTATGTATTGTTATTTAACTACATAGGCAAATGTTGCGCCTATCCTACCTACTTACTTACTAATCGACGATACTCGACTACAAAGAACATGGTGTCGCTTAAGTGTAAATCAAATTCGGTGGAGGCGCTGGCGCCCCTATGGTCCTGGCGCCTGTGTGCGCCGCACACTTCGCACACAGGGACGGCTCGGCCCTGGTCCTACCATTACAGAAACTTGAAGTCCGACCAACGCCAACTGACTGCAAAGCGCACGCGCGCCACCCGCCGAGTCTCCGCGGGAGCACCGCGGCAGCCGCACGCGCCGCGGGCGTAAAACGCGTCGTGAGTTGTGCTGACAAGTTTTACATATCTGCAATCTGCATTCTGCAAAGCTGCGGGCCCGCAACGGCACCGCACGCGGACGAAAATCGCTCCATGAGTTCTTGGCCTTAATGTTGCACAATGCGATACCTGATACAGATATACTTCTATTACGCATTTCAGTGACGGGAACTCACACAATTTCACCCGTCCATAATACGTCTAAAGCACACGCTTCGCTGCTCCGCGCGCTTCTCCGACGATATGCCACTACACCGCTTCATTTGTATGACAGCAACGTAAACCTATATAATTTCTTCAACCAAAAAGTGTTCAGAACAACTATGAAAGTTTTCACATCAAATAAAAAAATTGGTAGAAGATGTAGGATCTATGTGAAAGATCACATAGTTCTTTCAACTTGATTGAGCAAGAAACATTCAAACATTTATAATATAAACTAGCAGTGCCCCGCGGTTTTACCCGCGTACTTCCCGTTCCCGTTATTTTCCCGGGATAAAAAGCAGCATATGTATTCTTCCAGACTATAATCTAAATGCATTCCAAATTTCAGCCTGATCCGTTCGTACGTTACGGCGTGATTGAGCAACAAACATCCAAATATCCAAACATCCATACTTTGCTATTATAATATTAGTGGGATATAATTAATAGAAATACCCAGACAGAACTAACATCCGTAATTACGACCCAAATATTGTTCCTGGATGGGAATCGAACCCACAACCTATGACACAGTCAGGAGACCACAGAAATCTAAATAATAAGGTACCTCATTATTTAGATTTCTGTACGAGATACTAATTACTCATTGCAGTGGTAGGTATACTATTTGCAGAATGCGAATTACTCGTTGCAGTGGTAGATACTATTTGCAGAATCCGCATGAAAAGTACCTCTTTCGCAGTTATTCTACTGCCATGGCAAGGGGTAATGTGCAAACATCACGAAGTTCTGGTTTAAAAGGCCATGTTGCTAGAGAAATCACTGGACATAGTGATAAATACAAAAAAGAAAAAGAGATCAATCATCCTACATCTCTAGGCGACGAGCACAGTGCATTGCAAGGTGAATGATTTGGACTCTTCATGTTCCAATAGCTGCGCATCATCACTTCACATCAGGCAAGGTAGCAGATCTAAATTATTTATAAAAAATCTTAGCTACAATTAAATGTTATAATTATTTTTCAGGTGAATCAGGCTTTATAAAAACCTACACCAAACATTAGTTTTGTAAACAGAGGAAACTGATAATAAGAGGAAAGAAGTGGTAAGTAATACTTATTTTAAACGTTGTATGCATTTAGTATTATGATGTAAATAATATATGAGAGGAAATTCATTGGATGTGTAAATAAGTCTAATAAGTCTATAAGCATTGATATCATAATTATCTCCCTACAGGCTAAAATCTCCACAGGGTAACATGAACTCAGGAATGATGACACTCTTCTGCGAGCTCGACACGGCTTGCCCGTACGCATGTTTGCTTCTTTTTTTTTTAAATAAAGAATAACGAGACGAGCATTACATGTGCCTGATGGTAAGCAACATGCCTACCACATAACAGCACAGCGACACGCAGCTATTGGAATATGAAAAGTCCAAATCATTACCTAGCATTGCACTGCGCTTGCACTGTATAATCGGTGATCATCCTGTCTTCCTATTGGCGCATGCCCAACCGCGTTCCAGATATGTAATAGAGAGTGGCCTCCGGACCGCGGCTCTGGGGCCTCTGGTTCTCTCTGAGGCCTCTGGTTTTCTCTGGGGCCTCTGGTTCTCTCTGGGGCCTTTAGTTCTCTCTGGGGCCTCTGGTTCTCTCTGGGGCCTCTGGTTCTCTCTGGGGCCTCTGGTTCTCTCTGGGGCCTCTGGTTCTCTCTGGGGCCTCTAGTTCTCTCTGGGGCCTCTGGTTCTCTCTGGGGCCTCTGGTTCTCTCTGGGGCCTCTAGTTCTCTCTGGGGCCTCTGGTTCTCTCTGGGGCCTCTGGTCTCTAGTAGTCCCACACTTCCCACGGGCCTCAACGCGTACTGCTCGTCGATCGAGAAGCGCGCATAAATGTTCCCACCGAGACCAGGATTAGCTCTCTCCGTTAGGCACGAAGTTCCTAACTTATTTTTTTATAGTATAGAGTGATGAGACGAACAGAACATGTGCCTGATGGTAAGCAACATGCCTGCCACATAACAGCACAGTGACAAGCTGCTCAATGAAGCAGAACCTGAAGAGTCCAAATCATTACCTAGCACTGCACTGCGGTCGTCACCCAAAGACTTTGACTTTGACTTTGACTTTAAGCCCTGTAATTTCACTGGTAACATTGCCCTTCAAACCGGAACACAGTAATGTGTGCCCATTACTGCTTGGTGGTAGAATAGCTGGGAACTTGCTTAGCCGGCGGCGGCACGACATGAGGCCGTGCCGACGAGGCGCCCTCACGCCTGCCGTCGAAGTTCGATCTTAGCCTATGGCTTCGCTCAAATTATCTTTTTCAAGTATCATTAAATAATAAAGTCATTTATTAATAATCAATGAAACGTCCGTCAATTTCAAAATCTTGCAGGTCATTTGGCGATATCACAGATTTTTAAAGCTATTGATCTTGACCCCTATGCATTTCTTCAACTTTCTTCATTCTTCAACTGGGTTTTAAGTTCAACTAATATGTCTCTTTACCAAAATACCAAAGTCACCCGAAGATTTCTTTCATTCACGAGCGTGACTTCTTCTTTATCGTATCGCTCTTGGCAGAGCGGTCGTGGTCACGACGAGGCGTCCACATCGGTGGTAGAGGTGGACACAGCTCTCCGTACGATCTCCCGCCATCTCTCCCTATTCGTAGACTGCCTGGCGCAGTCAGACACGTGGCTTCCTATTGCGGATTTCACTTGGTCAGTCCAGCGCATAGGTGACCTGCCGCGGGATCTGGTTCCTTCCACTTTTCCCTGCACAACCAGCCGCTCTATGGAGTCGTCATTTCGTCTGGAGACATGTCCAAAATACTGTAGTATGCGAGACTGTACTACAGCCGACAAACGCTGCTTGATGCCGAGCTCCTGAATGATGGAAACGTTGGTACGGAACTCTGTCCACGATATCCCGAGCATCTTCCTCCAGCACCACATTTCTAGAGCGTCTATCTTCCCTTTTTCCAACTCACGCATTGTCCACGTCTCCGCCGCATAAAGAAAAATGGGGAATACAAGCGTTCGCATGAGCCTGACTTTGGTGGCTTTGGTAATGTTGCGATTCTTCCATATTTTCTTCAACTTCTCCATTGCTGTTCTGGTAATAGCCATACGTCGTTTCACTTCATCTACACAGCCGCCATTGTTTGATATTAAGGCGCCAAGGTATACGTAGGTCTGAACCACGTCACAATTCGCAATTTGTTTCAGTTCGGGCGAGTTGTTGTTGACCCGATCCACGATCATAATCTTCGTCTTAGATCGGTTTATCCTTAATCCAAACGTCAGGCTTACGTGCTCCATTTTGAGAAGTAATTCTCCCATAAGGACCGCGTTACTAGCGAACAAAGTGGTGTCATCCGCGTATCGCAAGTTTGCAATTTTGTATCCACCAATCGCAACCCCATCGGTCCAGCCTTCGAGAGTGATTCGCATTATAAGCTCGGTGTAGATGTTAAACAGTAGAGGTGATACTATGCATCCCTGACGCACACCTGCACTTGGATGGAAACTATCTGAGAGGAGATCATCTGTTCGCACTGAAGCTGTCCCCTCTTCATAGAGCTCCCTGAGTAGGTGTACGAGATGTTGTGGTGTACCCATGTCCAGTAGTGTTCTCCACAACGTTGGCCATTTCACCGAGTCGAACGCTTTGGAAAAGTCAACAAAGCATATGTAGGTCGGCTTGTTGAACTCTCGAGCTTTCTCAATAATTTGACGAACGATGAGAATTTGTTCACGGGTTCCTTTCCCTTTCACAAATCCGGCTTGTTCTGGCGCAATTTCTCTGGACAAATATGCTTTCAGTCGCTCGTTTATTATGTGTAGCATTATTTTGCTTGCGTGTGTTATTAGAGCTATAAGTCGAAAGTTGCTACACTTTTTCGTAGAGCCTTTTTTATGAAGAGGAGTGAAGACTATGTGAGCCCATTCAGAGGGCCATTTGCCTGTGAGCCATATCTTATTACAGATGTTTTGGAAGATATGAACACCACGCTCTCCCAACGCTCGTATAGTTTCAATTGGGATCTCATCTTTCCCTGTGGCTTTTCCATTCTTAAGATGTTTAATGGCGGCTCGTACTTCTGACTCTAGAATATTTGGCTCGAGCATATCACTCGTGGGCTCCGTGGATGTGAAATTTTGCGACTGATGATCCTGAAATAATGACTGACAGTAAATCCTCCAAACTTCCGAAATTTTGTCCAATTCAGTGACTACTTGGCCATTCTGATCTTCGATGGCCCATGTTTTAGACGACAGCGTTTTCGTGATGAGGCGGATTTTGTGATACAAGTCTCTAGACTCATATCTGTCTGCATGGATTTCAATTTCCTTGCACATATTTCGCAGATAGGCATTGTGGTCTTGTCGGCATTTTAATTGAATTTGCGCCGATATTTTATTGAGGTCCTTGATGTTAATTCCCGCTGCTTTCATATTACGGCGATTTTCGACAAGTTCAAAAGTGCCATCAGTCATCCAGTGCTGCCTTTTTTGGGTTGCAATTGGTTGTGCAGTCTCCAGCACACTTGTAGCAATAAGCGTTTTTGCTCGATGCCAAAGCTCATCTGGTGTTTCGTCAACCAGATCTGCTTCAGTCCACTGTGACCAGTTTTGCTCGATAACCGAACGGAAACCCAGAACATCGCTCACCATCAGCTTCTTCGACTTTTTAATGACTCTGGCTGCCTTTAGTTTTAGTTTTAATTTACAGATCAGAAGTTGGTGATCAGACCCGCAATCCGCTCCAGGTAATGTATGGGCATTTGTTACTGATGATTTCCATCGTGATCGAATCATGATGTAGTCTATTTGATTGCGGGTTTTTCCATCGGGCGATACCCAAGTGTATAGCCTTCGAGGGTGGTGTTGAAAAAGGCTATTTGAAATCAGCAGGTCATTTTCAGAAGCGAATTGTATTAAGCGTTCACCTCTGTCGTTTCGTTTCCCGAGTCCAAATCTCCCTGCGCATTTGCTCAGCTGGTGAGCGTTTTCTCCGATCTTGGCGTTCCAATCACCCAGAATAATCAATAACTCTCTATTGGGTATCTTTGCCATTGTACATTCCAATTCGGAGTAAAACTTCTCGATCGTCTCGTCACTTGCGGCAGAGGTGGGGGCATATACTTGGATCATATTAAGATTGACTGGTGAAGGTTTTATCTTGATACTGATAATCCGATCGCTTACCGGCTCGTATCCCATCACGCATCCTTTTTGATTTATAGGTACTAAGAAAGCCACTCCATTACTACAGCTGATGTCGTTGCCAGAAAAGTAAATGACATGATGGTCTGTCTGTAAGTGTCCGCTGCCCTTCCAGTGTGTTTCACTTAAACCACAGATGTTCACACCGGCTCTAACTACTTCTCGTTCCAACACTGTAAGTGTTCCAGGTTGGTTTAAGCCGCGCACATTCCACGTTCCTATCGTTTGGAGACGCCGTAGCTTGATGGAATTCCCAGTAGTAGAATTTCCACGGAGGGCCTGGTTTCCCACCCCACCATGGCCGGTAACCAATTTCACACCGCGCGCCCCGGACGCAGCGCAGCGCCGGTCGCTAATCGGTTCGCAGGGCGATCGTATCTCATTTATTTGTGCTCTCATGTGACTTTCTTGGGAATGTAATTGCAGTGGTTTCCCCTTGCCTTCTGCATCAGACATTTTAGTGATTATTTAGATCTCAAGGCCGCTGTAGCCTCTACTGCCTGGTTGCCCAAGCAGGTGAGTGGTTATCCCGCCACAGCTCGGTCGCTATTGCCTCGTCTGTTGTCTAGCAGGGGGCACCACAACAGCTGAAACGCCGTCGTATAGATCGTGCAGGTGAGGTTGACATTTGGGGTTGACTAGGTGTTATTGTCATTCTCCCCCTTACCCCTTACGAGCGTGACGCTTGAGCTCAATTGACAGCCCACAAAAATTCTGTATATGGTGCGCCAAAAGAAGTTTTCGCCAAGTTTTCACTTAATAAAACTGGCCAAGTGCGAGTGGGACTCCCGCACGAAGGGTTCTGTACCATTAGCAAATAAACGGCAAATACCTTTATCCGGCATTCCTTATACATCGCAATTTCCACAGACAAGCAAAAAGATTGACGAACATTTAAATTTTTGGTTTATGATTCTGACGATATCGCGTTTTACTTTTACTAGTGGCGCCATCTAGTTTTCTTGAGACGGACTAATCGAGCAAGAACCTGTAAAAATCAAGTTTGTTGTACGGGAGCCCCCTTTAAATATTATTTTTATTTTATTTTTAGTATTTGTTGTTATAGCGGCAATAAAAATACATTACCTGTGAAAAATTCAACTGTCTAGCTATCACCGTTCTTGAGAAACAGCCTGGTGACAGACGGACGGACGGATGGACGGACAGCCAAGTCTCAGTAATAGGGTTCCGTTTTTACCCTTTGGGTACGGAACCCTAAAAAAAGACCGTCTGACTAACGCTTTGTTGAGTAAAAAATATGTCTCATTCCTCTCTACTGTGTAAAGAGCATTGAGTAAAGAATTAGCAAGACCATTATCAGTACGAGGTTTTAAGATAACGATCATTTTGAGCTCTGACGCAAAGAAGATAGGGGTGATAACTGGATGTTTTGAATTTGACGAGGGTGTGTCTACTGCGTCCTATCTCTCAGACGGATGAATCTGCTTTAATTTCTAGATATTTTTGTGACAAGGGTGATTTGACTGAAAGTGGCTCCAGCATAATAAAGTTAGTTTTGCATTTTAAATTATAGTTTTAGTTTAAAAAAATTGCATAGCGTCAAAAAACTAAGCGGTCACTTGCGCTACACACATTCCCTTTTTTTCTTTTTTTTTAAATAAAGAGTGACGAGACGAGCAGGACATGTGCCTGATGGTAAGCAACATGCCTGCCACATAACAGCACAGTCACACGCAGCTATTGGAACATGAAGAGTATAAATCGTTACCTAGCACTGCACTGCACTGCGCTCGTCACCTAGAGATCTAAGTTGTTATATCTCTAAACCCTGTAATTTATCTGGAAACATTATCCTTCAAACCGGAACACATTACTGCTTGGCGGTAGAATAACTGGCAAACGTGTGGTACTTCCCCAGGCGGACTCTGCTAAGAGTCCTACCACTACAGAAACAGTCTTACAGTCCTTTGTAAAAGGCAGCTAAAAGCTTGCTCAAACTGAAGTCTACGTGATTTTCTGTTCTGTTTTGTCTATGTTAATTATGTTTGTATGAAAACTGATGTGACTGTTACACATTTAATTAATTGGCAAGTAACTCACGTGTGATACGGTCAGTTCAGTCCGACTTGAGTTTCGGCCGCGTCCGGCGGCCTTTTTCAAGGAGAGTGCACGCGCGTTCGTTACCCGTCTGGCACATCAAACTGACCTGACCGACATATTATCCTACTAATATTATAAATGTCAAAGTTTAGAGGTTTTGATGTTTGTTGCTCAATCTTGTCGAAATTTCTGCACAGATCGGGTTGAGATTTGGAACACAGTCAGATTTTGGTTTGAAATCATTTATTTCATGGCGTGAGTCAGACGATCCCAAGATAATATTATTTTTTATTCAAACCATACCCGTAGCTAACACTTACCCGCGGGTATTCGCAATGCCAGTGTCAGTAATTACTGAAATAATTATACAGAATATTCATTACATTAGCGAGTATCTATATATGATTATGTTATAGGTTCGTGGACCCTGCATGAAACCTCATAACCACATTAAATATAATTTACTGCTGAAACTATGAGTATGTTTTCAGATTCTACTTTCAGGAAATAAATGTTTTTAACACGTTTACTGTGCAAGTAAAACCATAATATTTCATCTGGTGCGGCGGTGGGCCAAAATGCGCCTCCCATGATATTTCCGCCAGTGCGTGGCAGGTCTTTCTAGACCCACCAGCACTAGGATAGATTAAAAATTGCTATAAATTTGTGGAAACATAATGTATACATTTTTTTTATATCGTTCGAATGACCTTGAACCCAACTTCCTTAGGTTTGATTCGCCTCGGGATCTGCCAAGCAGGAAATAATAAATAAAGCAAGAAAAACGGGAGGCCGATATCGACCTGAACCGCACTAGAAAGTATTTTTAGTAGTGATGGGACAGAGAAAAATAAGCGGATATCGAAAATAAAACAGAATTATCGTAAAAGAACTGAAAACTATTTTTATTTACTTAACATTTTTGGTTGCGTTTCCAGCAATATTTTTTTATGTTCTTAACTTTTTTTGCTAGGTCGTAGCACCCTACACAATTTCTTCGTTTAGCGCTCATCTCAAGGACATGGTCATTGTCCTTAGGTTTAACTTGATTTTCTGAAATGTTTTTTTTTTTAATTTGATGTTAACATGTTAAAAATTATAAATATTAACACTAATGTTAAAAATTAAAAAATAAAAGTTTAGATGTATTTATGTTTGCTTTTCTTTCACGAAAAAACTACTGAACGGATTTAGATTTTTATAGCATAAAGTGACGAGACGAGCAGGTCATGTGTCTGATGGTAAGCAACATGCCTGCCACATAACAGCACAGTAACACGCAGCTATTGGAACATGATAGTCAAAATCATTACCTAGCACTACACTGCGCTCGTCACCCAGAGATCTAAGATATTATGTCTCTAAGCCCTGTAATTTCTCTGGAATCATTGCCCTTCAAACCGGAACACAGTAATGTTTGCACATTACTGCTTGGCGGTAGAATATTTGGCAAAGGTGTGGTACTTCCCCAGGCGGACTCTGCTAAGAGTCCTACCACTACACTACATTTTAAAACATAAAATGTGGAAAGATGTTCACAGATGCTTGGCAGATACTATAATACTAAAAGCAAATAAATAATTTAAGAATAATCAGTTTCAAAAATTATGGTATTTCATGAAAAATCCCCACATCGTTATGAGTCTAAGGCGACTATGTTGATATGTATAGGTAGTAAACAAAACTTACCGCTTATGCTGCGTTTTCACATTTGTTTCTCAATTATTTTTATTTTTCTTGGTGGAAAATATTTTTTCACTACTGTCACCATCGCTGTCAATAACTGCGGGGCGAATAACTGTATTTTCCAATATTTGTATTTTTCTTTTATTGTTTGCCATCGTTGATCACACGCTACATCAGATCAGTTAGAAAGCACAACACTAAATGGCGGGACGCGCGCTCTGTGCGGTAGGGGGTCGCTAGCTGCCTGACAGGAGGGCGGGCCGAAATAGGCCCACTGCCGCACTCAGCGGATGTTTTTCACCGTCAGTGCGTGGTAGGTCGATAAAAGCCTACCGTTATATTTTGATGGGGAATACCTACAATTTTGACCACAAGATGAAATATATATTTGTCTCTGTTGAATTTTTACAAACACCTGAGATAATCGTTTCGCACAGGCGAGAGGGACATAGGTTTCTTCGTCCGCACCAGCTGAAGTCCCGCGCTGGGCCGAAATCGGCCTGACACGCAGTGAACGTGTTAAAGGTTGATTTTTTTTTAATAAAGAGTGACGAGACGAGCAGGACATGTGCCTGATGTGCCTAAACAACATACCTGCCACATAACAGCACAGTGACACGCAGCTATTGGAACATGAAGAGTCCAAATCATTACCTAGCACTGCACTGCGCTCGTCACCCAGAGATCTAAGTTGTTATATCTCTAAGCCCTGTAATTTCTCTGGATTTCCCTTCAAACCGGAACACAGTAATGTTTGCACATTACTGCTTGGCGATAGAATAACTGGCAAAGGTGAGGTCCTTCCCCAGGCGGACTCTGCTAAGAGTCCTACCACTACTGATTTGTTTTTAAAGGTTGATTTCAATTTAGCTGCGATTTTCATTAAGTAATTAGATAATTGTTCACGACCCTATTCTACAAGCTAGTCTACAGGCTACAAGCGGCAGCCTTATTCCTGAAAGAAATATCTTCAAAGTCAAAAATACAGTTTTATTAAAAAAATAGTATCCAAAAGACTGAATTGATAATTTTTAGGTTAAAAGAAAATTTACATGATTTACCAACGTCGGGCATAAACACTTAAACAGCTAGTTTCAACTTGACTCGTCGCTTGAATTGACTATAATAGCGCAGACATCCCTTGTAAACATTTATCTGTAGATAAAAGTTGGTAATAATAATAATAATAAGCCCCCTAAAGACCAACCACACGTCCTGATCGACCATCTGATCACGTGGGGGGCGGACAACGCTATGAAAAATTACTGGTGCGGCTAACGTGGCTCTGGAACGTAGGAGTAGGAGAGGAGAGAGGTGAAACAGGAGACGCAATGGAAGAACTGAAGAGTGAAAGGAAGTGGAGGTTGAGGAAGAAAATTAGACATGCTACTATAGGGCTCGTGGGAATAAAACATCTCATAGAGGCTGAAGTAGGACAACTGATGTTAGCGCAGGATATCGGTTAAGGATGGTAGCGGAGGAGTGTCTGGATCTAAGACACCAACGGTAGCATCCACGGACTCAGTCAGGTAGTCTACGGCGCATCTACACATCCTTGGCAAATGATGTAGGTTTCAATTTTGTCCAACAAATAAATAATGAAAATGCAACCAATACCCCATCCCCAAGTGCCCGGCAGCTCTGGCGGGAACCTTCATGATGGTAAACTGTTATCCTCTGGGGCTAGGGGAGTTAAGAATCTCCGGGCGGGAATCTTAAACCATCAAACGACCTCGACCAGTGAAAAGGAATCTGAAAAAGCACACGAAAGGCACCATAACAAGCGATACAATTTAAGATCTAGCATAAAAGTTAAACAAATTCCAATAAAAAGGGCTTCAGGAAGCACTATTCCTACACGTACGTCTCAAGATAAAGAAATAACAGATCAAATAGGGATTCTTTCATCCCCAACATCATCTAGTGAAAGTTTATTTGAATCTCCAGAGTCTTCACCAAAACTATTTGCAGATCAGTTTAGGTATCGATCTTCATCAAGTCTAGCGATGTCCGAGGATGTTGTACAAGAGGCAGACGCCGCTGATTTTGTACCCACCTCAGGAGTCACACGCGCACAAAAAAAGTGGACACTAGAAATGAATAAATTCATATGGCGCACTTATCTCACACTAACAAGCAACGAAAGAAAAACAAGATCATACTTAGAGCAACTTCATCAACAATTTATTCAACAATTCCCAGATATGGATGTCTCACGACAAAGAATAGATGATCAACGTAGGGCTATACTGAGAAATAAACTTCTACCTGAAATAACACTTCAAAACATAAGAAAAGAAGTAGAAGAATATCTTAATACAAACACCCACACTACTGACTTTACTAATATAACATCAACTCAACCAGCAACTGCAACAACTACAAGACTGAAATGGACGGACGATATTAACGAAGCAATTATAAAAACATACTATACAATCACCCACTTAGAACAAAATAGAACGGCTTACCGAAAACAACTACATAACAGTATAATAGACCAATTTCCACAAGTAGCTCATGTGTCAGAGCAACGGGTTGCCGACCAAAGGAGAGTAATTGTACATAATAAGTTAATAACAGACCAAAAGCTTCAATCTATTAGAGAGGAAGTTCGACTAGAATTACTAACATCTAATCACCTACTAAATTCAACCGAAACAAACACGACAAATACCGTCACTGAGGATATTAGTATTGATAACACACACACATTAACAGTTACTGACATCACTCATTCACTGAATAATATACCGAACAATATAAACATCCCAACCCAGAACATAAATAGAGAAACATCACAATACACAAACATTCAGTTAAACGATAAAATTAGAGAAACTTTCACACTTAATCTAGAAAAATTCAAAAACACTGATCCTACAACGCGCCCCTTTATACCACGTCAAAATAGTTCAAGAAAGCTGTCGTATATAGTAAATTACATAAATATCGATGTACTTCCGAGATACCTAACACAAAACAATGATTTTATAACCACTCAGACAATTATTTATACAGCTGCTTATACGACAGCATTATGCAACGGTACTAGAATAAAAGATATCACACCTCAAAATACCCATAATCAAAATAATAACAATAACACTAGAAACATTTCAACCCCAGCATGGCAAAAAAGACTACAAACTAAATTAGAAAATCTTAGAAGAGACATTGGTCGACTGACTCAATACATTGTAGGAATAAGAAGCCGGAACTTAATAAAGCACATAGACTTCATAAAAGCCAAATATAGCACACATTCACGCCATGAGGAACCCAACTTGACAAATGAACAGTTTTTAGATAGTCTCAAACAAAAATTAAGTGCCACTAGTAGCAGATTACGAAGATATTGTAACTGCACCTTACGGAAACAACAAAACAATGTATTCCAGACAAACGAAAAGAAGTTTTACAGAAATATAACAACTCAAACAAATAATACTAACAATAATAACAATCTAGAACTACCACCTACGGATACCATGCACGGATTCTGGTCTAACATATGGAGTAAAGAAGTTCAACACAATAAAAACGCCGATTGGATAAAAGCTGACTTACAAGACACTAATTACACAGATATGTACTTTGAAATAATTCCAGTAGATGTTTTCAAAGACATAATAAACAAAACTCACAACTGGAAAACACCTGGAACAGACAACATACAAAATTACTGGTACAAAAAATTCACTTCGACTCACCCTATACTACATAACTACATAAATCAGTTCATTGAAACTCCGAACACCATGCCTTTTTATATCACTCAAGGTATCACCTACATGCTCCCTAAAAACCAAGATACGACCAATCCCGCAAACTACCGACCAATAACATGCTTGCAAACGATTTACAAAATCACGACATCCTGCATATCTTATCTTGTCAACGAACACATAACTAAAAACCATATTTTAGCGGAAGAACAGAAAGGCTGTCGTAAAAATAGCAAAGGGTGCAAAGAACAACTCATTATTGATGCAATAGCGATGAAACATTCTCTTAAAAATAAACAAAATCTGATGACCATGTACATTGACTACCGCAAAGCATATGATTCAGTCCCACACAGCTGGCTCATTTACATATTGCGCCATCACAAAATCCATCCACTCTTAGTTTCTTTTCTAGAGAACGCAATGAAACACTGGACCACAAGACTAACTATGAAAAACGGAAACCGATCAATAGTCACAGACATGATTACCATAAGACGTGGTATTTTCCAAGGAGACGCCTTTAGCTCTCTCTGGTTTTGTCTTTCTCTAAATCCCTTATCTAAAATACTGAATTTGTCAACATCTGGTTTAATTATACCTTACAACAATAGCAGTCACACTTTAAGTCACTTACTATATATGGACGACATTAAACTATACAGTAACACATTAACATCACTTCATAACTTAGCAAATATCACACAGACATTTTCTCATGACATCAAAATGCAATTTGGGGTTGACAAATGCAAAACTTACTCAATAGAGAACCAATCAGTAACTACTCATTCATACACTCTTAATACAGGCGACAAGATTGATCCTCTGGACGTAGAAACATTTTACAAATATCTAGGATTTCAGCAAAACCATCAAATTCCACACAATAAAACCAAACATGACGTGAAAAGTAAATTTAAGCAAAGACTAAATACAATTCTCAAATCTCAATTAAATGGGAAAAATCTCGTAAAAGCTATCAATACGTTTGTAATTCCAGTCCTCACATATACTTTCGGCATTATTAACTGGTCTCAAACTGACCTTGTAAAACTTCAACGAACCATCAACACCTCGTTAACTACTCACCGCAAACATCACCCGAGGTCTTGTGTCCAAAGACTAACACTACCCAGGAAACAGGGAGGACGAGGTATCATCGATATCACTAATTTACACAACAAACAAATATCCACTCTCAGACACTTCTTCTTAAAACGATCACAACAATCATCATTACACAAAGCAATTACTGAATGTGATAAACATGTTACCCCTTTAAATTTATCAAATCCCAATATACAGAAAAACGAAAAGATAATTGACCCGAAGGAAAAACATGCTGCATGGCAGTTGAAGTCTCTACACGGTCGACACTTTCACGATCTGCAACAGCCACATGTCGACAAAGAAGCGTCGAACGCGTGGCTACGCAGTGGTGAAATCTTCCCTGAGACTGAAGCTTTCATGCTGGCGATACAGGACCAAGTTATAGACACGAGAAATTATCAAAAGTACATAATCCGACGCCCTGGAACAAACGACACCTGTAGGCGATGTAGCAGTAGTTCTGAGACAATACAACATATCACTGGAGCATGTAGAGCAATAGTACAGACAGATTACAAACACCGTCACGACCAGGTAGCTGCAGCTATTCACCAAATTTTGGCATATAAATACAAATTCATAGCTGAAAAAACACCTTACTACAAATACAAACCTGAACCTGTACTTGAGAATCAACACTATAAGCTTTATTGGGATAGAACCATAATCACTGACAAAACAATTCATTATAATAGACCCGACATTACTATTTTAAATAAAGACGACAAAACAGCATTTCTAATAGACATAGCTATTTGCAACACTCACAATTTACAGACAACATACACAGAAAAAATAGCCAAATATACGGATCTTTCAATCGAAATGAAAACACAGTGGCGCATTAATAGCACAAAAACCATTCCAATAATTATCTCTACTACAGGCGTCATCCCGAAACACCTTATTACGAGCCTTGAGACACTAGACATACATACATCATCTTACAAAATCCTACAAAAAGCAGTAATCCTGAATACATGCAGAATTGTTAGGAAATTCTTGAATCTGTAAGCACTTGGCTTCGGCCCGTGCCAATGTAACCTCCATCTAAGGAGAGCACACAAAAGTGTAACCAAAAATAATAATAATAATAATAATAAAAGCCTTTATTAACAATCTTATATGTTACATTTCATCTTATTACTATTTATGTACTAACTACTAAAATACAACTTGGTTGTGTATGAAAGCAACGTAATTATATTTTATTTATATTAGACACCGGTTTCGTGATTGTCTTGCTCTTTGGCATAGGCCTCCCCAAATGTCCTCCACAATGATCTGTCCCTTGCTATTCTCGTCCAGCATGGTCCTGCTACCTCTTTAATATCATCCTCCCATCTTCGATACTGCCTGCCTTTACTCCTCTTTTTGTATCTAGGGCACCATTCTGTTACTTCATTTGTCCACTTTTCAGTCTTATTCCTTGTCAAGTGTCCTGCCCACTTCCATTTCAGTTGTTTAACTTGATATTTTATATCTATAATCTTGGTTTGTTTTCTTATTGTTTTTAAACTAATTTTGTCTTTTAATTTTATGTTGAGTATGCTTCTTTCCATTCGGTGTTGACAAGTTTCTAGTGATTTGATATTTTTCTTTGTACAACTCCATGTCTGACATCCATAGGTGATGCTTGGTAAAATGTATGTGTTAAATACTTTCTTTTTAGCCTCTATTGGTATATCTGAGTTTTTCATAACGTCTTTTAGAGCCCAGTATCTCTTCCATCCTAGATTTATTCTATTTTGAATTTCTTTTGTTGTAGTGTCAGTTGGAGATATTATTTGACCTAAGTATGTATATTCGTTAACATATCCTAGTTCAGCGGCATTTTCAGGTTTAATGGGAGTTTTGATATAATTTGTCATTAACTTAGTTTTACTGGTATTTATTGATAGTCCTACCTTTTCGCTTTCACTTATCAGTTGTTCAATCATAATCTTCAGAACGTTTGGATCACCACATATTAATACAAGATCATCTGCAAATCTTAGATTGTTTAGTAATACTCCATTAACATTTATACCATATTCCTTCCACTCCAGTTGTCGAAATATATGTTCCAGTGTTGCCAAGAACAGTTTGGGTGATAAGGGATCTCCCTGTCTAACTCCTTTTCTGACGGGGAAACAATCTCCTACTTTTTCTGTGCGTACTTTGGCTGTCATATTTGTGTATATGTTTTTTATTATATTAATGTATTTACTGTGGACCCGTTGCGCGGTAAGAGCTTCCCATATTTTTTCATGTTTCAGCGAATCAAACGCTTTATTATAGTCTATAAATGCTAAATAGTACTTCATTCTATATTCATTGCATTTTTGGATCATTTGTTTAATGGTATGGATGTGGTCGATGGTTGAAAACCCACTATGAAATCCTGCCTGTTCTTTTGGCTGATTCTCGTCTATCGTCTTTGTTATCCGGTCCAGTATAATCTTGGAGAAAATTTTGTAGACATTTGACATAAGCGAAATGGGTCTGTAGTTCGATATATCATCTGTTCTCCCTTTCTTGTGAAGTAGGGTTATTGTAGATGTGGTCCATTGAAGAGGTATATATTCAGTTTTTATAATTTCGTTAAACAGGTTTGTTAGTGTGTCCAAAACAGTTTCTGATATACCTTTTAAAAGTTCATTAGAGATGTTATCTTCACCGGGTGATTTTCCTTTTTTCTGTGTTTTGATGGCTTTAGTAATCTCATCTTTCAATATAATAGGAACTGGATCTTCTTTTGTATTCACAATTGTTTCGTTACTTTTAATTGATGTACTTGGTTCGTCATGATAGAGATCACGATAGAAGTCAGTTGCTGTATTTAATATTTCGCTTCTTTTTGATTTGTGTTTTTGAGATTTGTGATGTGTTACATTTACAATCCAGTTTGTGTGGTCTTGGAGTTCCTTCCACGCACTCTTGATTCCACCTAATTTGGCTATGTTTAGTTGTATTAACTTGGTTTTTAGGGTATTTTTGTACTTTCTAAGTTCGGTGTTTATTTTCTTACTTATTGCTGTTATGTTTTGTCTATTATTACTTCTGTTCTTAAATAAGACTGATCTTTGTTTTATTAATTCTCTTACCTCTGATCCCATTTTATCTTTAACTGGTTTGTCTGTTTCTAGTATTTTATTGGTTCTTTTTATTTCTTTTTCTAAAGTATCATAGTTTTCTTGGACTGTTCTTAGTTCGCTTATTGGTAATAATTGAGTTTTTAGGGACTCAAGAATATGGCTTGGTAGTGGTAGTGGAATTGGTTGCTTAGTATTTCGTATATATTTTCTAGAATTTTTAGGCTCCATTAGGTGTAACTGACCTCGGAGTAATCTGTGATCAGTAAAATAGTTAAAATTGTTGAGGACGTCCACGTTTAAGAAAAGCTTCGGTTTATTTGTAGTTATGAAATCGATCTCATTTCTTACTTTGCCATTGGGAGATTCCCACGTCCACTTCCTTTTTTGCTTTCTTTTATAAAAAGTATTCATGATATGTAGGTTATTTTCTAACGCAAAGTGTACAAATCTTTGTCCGTTTTCATTTCGCTTGCCGCTTGTGTAAGGCCCAAGTATTTTTTCTTCTTTAAAGTTGGTAATAACTTTCATTTAAAAAACACTTTATGTAATACAATACATTTACCATCTAAGGACACTTGGGTGATTGAGACAAATCTAATGATATCTTCATTGTCAAAATCCATCCAACCGTTTGGAAGATACGTGGGAATAAAGAAATTTACATACGTACAAGATACGCGCGAAAAACATAACCCTTCTTTCAGTCGGGTAAAAAAACATACTCTCTTGATAAAAGGTGAAATTCGGTTGTCCAATTAAATCAAGCGCTTGAATAGATCTGTAATGAAACTACGCATGGGTATAGTTCTTACAAACTTGTCTGTACGGTTGGCATAACAGCTAAACTAAATGTTCTTTTTTTTCAATAAGGAGTGACGAGACGAACAGGACATGCGCCTGGTGGTAAGCAACATGCCTGCCACATAACATCACAGTAACACGCAGCTATTGGAACATGAAGAGTCCAATTTATTACCTGTAGCACTGCACTACGCTCGTCACCCAGAGATCTAAGATGTGACATCCCTAAGCCCTATAATTTCACTGGAAAAAAATCTATTAGGAATGTACTGTTTTTTCAAGGATGCGGACTAGCGGATTCACTATCTGAGTCTGCTAATAGGTGAGGAATTGAGAATTAATATAAGTGTACACTGATATAATAATAAAATTCATAATTTTCAAAAAATACGACCATAGGATTGATGATAGATACTGTGACACAAAAAACAGAACAATTACAGTAAAACACATTATGAACTAGCGCCACAAATGGCGGCCTTATTGCTGAGAGCAATCTCTTCCAGGCAACCATTTTATTTGTCATAGATTGAGCTATTGACAAAAATGCGACCAGAGATTGAGCTATTGACAAAAACGCGACCATAGATTGAGCTATTGACAAAAACGCGACCATAGATTGAGCTATTGACAAAAACGCGACCATAGATTGAGCTATTGACAATCTTATCTCTCAAGTTGCTCCAAATCACACATGAATGTCAAGATTTTTTTTTTTAAATAAAGAGAATTTAAATATACAAACATTTGACATGGGTCAGTACAATTGTAATAAAAACATATTATATTCGTATAGTGCTTGCCAGTTCTCTGTACAATAATCATTATCTTATATATAAAATTCTCGTGTCACAGTGTTTGTTTCCTTACTCCTCCGAAACGGCTTTACTGATTTTAACCAAAGGAGACGGCCCATTTTCCATGGGCATTTGCCCCACAGAAAAAGTGCAAGAGACTTGACCAAAATTGGATCATTGTATAGGATTTTTAATATATATTGAGGAACCGTTTATGTTTTTATCCTGCATAGCGGGGTTTAAAAGATATTAACTAAAACATTGAAAAAAAATAACGCCGCAAGTAGGTAATCAAGAACGTGATTATGTACTTACTACTAAAAGAAGGTAGTAAATTCATTACTTAGCGACGTACTGTGCTCAGAATAATGTCGACTAAACAAAGAGAAGGACCGGAGATTCGGCCAAACCAAAAAAAAATTACAAAACCTTTGGAAAAATAAAGAAATTCCATGTGTTGTGTGAGTTTCAAACGAATTTTTACTGTACGCAAACTTCAACTGAACTTAAATGAGAAAAACATGGCTGACTTTGACTATACTCTATACACATAGGACATAGGTACAAATGAAAGGAGTGTTCACCGTAGTATTATTTATGTATTGGGTACTGACCCGAAGACAAACCACGAACTAAACCTTAACAGGCTTATTTAAATTCACATAAACTTCGCTAGCGTGTTTTAACGCCGTACAACGCCATCTAGTTTCGTTTTATGGAACTACAGTACCTTAATACAAAATTACTTATACATAGTCATGAAGGTACTTTTTAATCACCAATTTGCAATCCCCGCTTGGCAGGTTAGTATTGAATGTACAGTTTGAATTATTTAATTATATGTTATTTTAATTAAATAACTTGTTTAGGTCTCCGGGGCTAATTAAGTACCTAAACTTGAAACGACTTGGGGCAGAAATGAGCCGTCTCCTTTTATATGCATATTCTGTAGGTATGAGAATCGGCTACTAGCTACTTTTCATACCCCTAAGTGACAAGGGTTGTTCACTAAGGCAAAACAACGTTTGCGGGGTCAGCTAGTTATAAAGTAAAGTAGTCATTTCTAACTTTGAAAATGTATAACAGTTTGTGTACTCTTTCTTTTGTTTTTATTTTTATTAATTGACGTGTAAATTGTACATTTATGACTAAAATACTTCGACTTTGACTTAGAGTTCACTGGGAACAAACATAATGACACTATAATACAAAATTTTATTTGAATTATCTGGTTTCCTTAGTGAAAGCTTAATTTGGGGCTAGATGGTGTTGTGTGAATAAGCGTCGACACTTATTTATTTACTAGTAGCATCCTGCGATTTCACCCGTGTTTTTTCCGATCCAGTTATTTCCCCGAGTTGAAAAGTAAACGTGTTATTCTAGACCAATATCTATCTATATACCAAATTTCATCCAGATTCCTTCAGTAAATAACAAACATTCAGACATACGTGCAAACTTTCGCATTTATAATGTCACTAGCAGCACCCCGCGGTTACACCCGCGTAGTTTCTCGTTCGTTTCCCGTAAATTTTCAGTAAAAAATGTAACTTATGTGTTCTTCCAGACTATTATCTAATGGTGTTCCAAATTTCAGCCAAATATCCAAACATTGATTGATGTACATATATTATTAGTAGAATTTACTTACGTACCTGATTCGATGATTCCAGAGATAATAAGTATTATCAAGCTCTTAAGTTCTGTATTATCAAAAGTATATATTTACTTATTCTGTTAAAGGGTTTCAATAAACGATAAGAAATCGCCATCAACAGAAGGGTACGGTTTCAGAAGAAAAAAATATAATCCTATCCTACTAATATTATAAATGTTAAGGGGGCGCCTAAAGCCAGAAAACGAAAAAAGGACATTTTCGACGCCGCTCACTGAAGTTAAGAAACTAAAAACTATGACAAAAAAAATATTGACGTGTGGGTACAATCAAGAAGAAGCACAATAACCGAATAGAATTTTAAAAATAGATCAGAGTTTTTTACAATAAAAAAATAAAAATGACACCGAAAAAACCCGTTTTAATTCGAGTACTCGAAATTATCAGCGATGACCCCACATTATTTTTTGGTAATAAAATTTCTATTTGTACGTTCTAGTAAAGTAACCGAACACTTTTTTAAATTTATGTTTAGTTATTGAGTAATTAAATAAAACTTGGTCAAAAATGGACTCCTGATTAAATATTGATTTTTCCTCCAAATGACAATGAGAATAGCATGACACAGGTCATGCTATTCTCGACTTTATGTACATCACATTAAGAAACGCGTCGCGCGGGTGAAATCTGATTTTTTCCTGGCTTTAGGCGCACTCTGTTTGGATGTTTGTGCATCAAGCCGCACTGGGTCTGCGTGGTGGATTATGGGCCTTGACTCTCTCCTTGCGAGAGAAGGTCATGAGTCCCAGCTGTCAAAATATTTAGTGGGCTGTTTATGTTGGATGTTTGTTGCTCAGCCACGTCGTTACGTACGAACGAATTGGGCGGAAATTTGGAACATAGACAGATTACAAGTCTGGAAGAACTAACAACGACTAACTACTTGTTGTCTCAGGAAAAAACAGTAGTAGATATAAATGTAATAATAGTTTAAAACTACGTACTAGCTGGTGGTAATGCATTTTTGAGTATTTACTTTTGAACCACCGTTTAAATGACAGTAACACAGTATATTACAGTAAAGTCACAGAATAAATATTAGTACAAGTACAGAAGCCTCACTTAGCGAAAACAATTATACAAATAGCAACTCTTGCTGGGACACAACAAAGTTCAATTCAGCTCGCACTAGCGCTCAATACCTGTCCCGATTTTCAACTAAACATTTGCGCTCTCTTCTAACCCGTAACTCTGTCGCTGTCTAGCGCAGAGGGTTGTCGACATAAATATCTAATAACAATATGCGCGGGAAACGTGTTGCGCGAGCGCTCAGCCGTACGTCCGACAACCGACTGGCACTTGTTCCCTGGGAGGAACGGTCTAGCTGTAGGCTAAAACCGCGCGACCTTGAGCGAGTGATGATGCTCTGGTAAAGTGTACAAATAGTAACTTAATGAATTTTATTTAAAAACTAGCAGCATCTCTCTACATTACCCACGCAGTTCCCATTCCCGTTGCTTTTCCGAAATAAAAATGTAGCTGTAAATGTAAGTTCTATTCCAGACTTCTATATTCTATAGTCTTTTACTTTTAGAATTTACTGGCACTGACTTCACGTAGACGAGTGGGTAGCATATTTATAATATTGTTATTTTTTCTCTTTTTGTTCCCTTGTAGTTTTGGAGTCATTTTTTTAAACGTAGTTTATTTTATTAACCGATTTCAAAAAAATAAGGTTTTAGAATTGCAAAATATTTACTTAATCATTTCTCTTTAAATAAATCAAAATACGTATTTCTTTGTGCTAAATACATTTAATTTTTACTTTTAAGTGTTCTGTTTGAAGTCGGCTCTTATTTTGTAAAAAATATATTATTTTATTTCATTTCAGTGTTATTGTAATTGTGATTCAAGATGGTAGCTCCCTCACTCTTAGTTCCAGCGAGCTTGGTATCAAGAGCAAGGGGCGGCCGCGTCCCTACGGCTCCCCAAGGATGCAAAGTTGCGAAGTTTCGATCGCAAACTGTTTCCACGTGACGGGGCCTACTGTTGTTTGGAGGATATTGACCTCGGAAGGTATTGGTTTCTGTAACGCAATAATATATTATGTATGGAACCCTTTAGAATATAAATGTTGTTTACTTCTGATTTTCAAATACATAGTACAATTATGTATACAGGGATTTTCAGCCTTGGTACCATTGAATACTCCTGATTTTAAAATACATGTATGATTTTTCAAAACACTTGACGACATGACGACAAATTATTTCTAATTTTGTATATTATTATCAGAAAATAGCACTCCACGGAATCAAAACAAATAAATATGGTAATTTTGTACTTTATATGCCATGACACAAGCTTTGCTTAGTTTCCTTCCTTCCACTCGACACCACCAAAACGACACCATCCGTGGTGTCGTATGGAATCTCTAGTCCATACGACACCACCCTAGTGATGTCCAGAAACGCGTGTTTTTGACTAACAGCTCCCAGTTCATTAAAATAAATAAATAAATATCAGACAACATCACATACATTGATCCGACCCCGAAGTTATTATTTCAAGTTATCTATAGTTAAACGATAATTAATAAAACAGAGTTTATGAAATATATTTTTTTTATTTCAGTGAAGTAAGTAGTTATGTAGGTATTAAAGAACGGACCGGAAAACTAGTCTTGCAGCGTGTCTACAATTGTTGTTACGTGCTTGTAATAGGCCTTAATGAACTTTTCTTTTAGTGTGTCTTTTCCGAGAAAAAAACTTTCAGACAACAATTTTGCTGTATTTAATCCAATCTGAGCATCACTCAAATGGTCCGTTTGGGTACAATTATCCTTCATATTTTGTTCCGTTTGCGTTTTCACGGACATATAAATGTCTGGTGTGACGTCGTCATCTCTACACTCTACAACATACTCTTGAGTATCCTGCATTTCAAACACATCATCGGGCGAGAGTTGGTATTTAGGTTGAAAACTCAAAATTGATTGACTCTCCATACTTTCTAAATTATGTTATTAAGTATTTATATATTTCTAAATACAATAGTAATAGCACAGTGAACAAAACAGAAAACAACTGAATTCAGAAATGCCACAGTGACATACTTATATTCTTTAGTGTCATGTGCTAGCATTATGGAAACATTAAAAAAGTTTCTACTCCGATTTACCCGAAGATGTAATACTCTGTTTAAAAAAACCTCTATCTGAGTTCATCTAAAGCCTTGGCCACAGTGATATAACCATTGATTAATTGCATTTGAACATCAAGTATAAAGTCATCATCCACAATGTATTTACTCTTCCTTTTTTGTTCTAAAGCTTCCATACCTAAGTATTTATTCATTTTATTCATGGTTCTGGTCAAAGTAACTGTTGTCTTGTTTATTCCCTTTATTAGTTTCGAATGAAAACCTTCGGATACATTATCGGTACGATGTCTTTCACCATATACGCTAAAAAGATCTGGGGAGTGAATTTTTAACCAATAATTTTCGATGTAACGTATAAATCTGGTCATGTCTATATTATTAATTCTATAAATTTGGGTTTTGATGTACTCCCATCCTTCTGAAGTACGTTGTGGTGGCAAGAGCGGTAAGGCCGCTGTTAGAGAAACAATTCTTTTTTCCGGTTTGGTTTCATTATTTTTAAACTTTTTGGCATTTTTACTAATATTTTTGCACTAGTGATAATAGCAGTCTTTTATTATTACATTTGGATATTCTTCTTTTATAGCGATAATTGCTGCGGACTCATAGTCACAATGTACTTTATAAGGTTTAAATTCTGGTAATTGTGATTGAATCATGTGGAATAATAACTCATAGCTTTTCTGTGTTCGATTAGTCATAAATGCACTGATAAGTGGTACCACTTTTGTTTCTTCAAAAGTGCTGCCTATGTCACCAAGAATATTGTAAATTTGTTGGAAGGGAGTCGGGCAGACTGCAAAAGTTCCATCAACGAAATACTCAGTGATTTTACAAATCATTACACGACATCGTTTGGGACAAAACACCAATATGCGAGTACCATCATAATATTATAGTAATCCGCTAATATAGACTCGCGAAATCTTACCGGTACAG
Organism: Ectropis crepuscularia; assembly: GCA_963693475.1. Lineage (NCBI taxonomy): Eukaryota > Metazoa > Arthropoda > Insecta > Lepidoptera > Geometridae > Ectropis > Ectropis crepuscularia. The sequence continues at coordinate 29,159,199 of OY856346.1, forward strand.
TGACCTCATTTATACATTTAAAAATTGTAGCGGGAACTCCAAGTTCTTTATTTCTTGCATCATAAAGCAATTGTTTCATACTTTTAAACTTTGGAATTGCATTCAGTAAATCATGACCTTTTTCTTTCAATGTAAACACATTATCTTCATATAAGGTTGGTATTGGTTGGTCAGATGTAATTACCTTATTTCGTAATGCGTTTGTTACCAGCAAACGGTCATTTGCAAAGGCGTCTCTTCCGCAAGTGTGATCGTTGGTCTTTGTAATTATGTCATTCTAAAAAGTAATATTAAAATTTATTCTAGTAAAATAAGTAAAGGCTATGGAATACTCGAAAAAATGACAAATGAAAAGGATACTTACCATTACAGTTATCGTACCTGGACAGTTTGTCCTTTTGAAGCTAGTGCATCTCCATAACACTGAGCCGTTTTTATATCCCTTGTGACGGTGAAATTTATACGTTTGCCAGAGCAAAGCTGTTCCGCCATTAGTTTTTATGTATTTTATGTCGTCAGTATTGGTATCCATGTCCATTGTGAAAAATTAAAATATTCGGACGGAAAGACAATAATATGCAAATTGCAATGAACAATGTCAAGATGACCATTTGAGTGACAGATAAATATAAACTTTATCAAATCATACCTCATTAATGAAACTGCTTGAACTTAATTGGAGTTTTCATATCAACAACTTTGTATGTAGGTAACCTCACTATTAGTCGGTGGTGTCGTATGGACTAGAGATTCCATACGACACCACGGATGGTGTCGTTTTGGTGGTGTCGAGTGGAAGGAAGGCTTAGTTTGGGGTCAGATGGTGTTGTGTGTGAATTATCCACCAATATTTATTTATTATCTATAATTTACATGAGGCAATTTTGACGTTTTTTAATCCCTTAGTGAGAATTCGTAGAATTTTCTAAGCGACACAGTGGGGAAGGGAGGGGCCCTTCCCCTCAAAGATTTTTCAATATAAATATACATATTTTGAATTAATGAATGCCCTCATGTTTCTTTTTGTATGTATGTTACGCGATAGCTCCGCACATTGTGAAATTTTATCGAAATCGGTGGAGTTTTCAATGCGGAACCAAAACTTAAAAATTATTTTTGAAGTGAAAACTTCTTTTGGCGCGCCTAGACAGATTTCTCGTGGGGTGTCAATTGAATCCTAGCGTCACGCTCGAGTATGACAAGAAATTTTCGGGTAAACTCGGGACCATGGCCATTGGTCATCAAGAAATGCGTCAGCCAATGGGAAATGTTGAAAGGTTGTGGCCTGGCCATCATGGCATGGCCATCTAGAAATGCGTGAGCCAATGGGAAATGCTGATGCATTTCTAGATGGCCATGCCATGATGACCAGGCCACGCCCTCCGTTTACAACCGTGTAGTTAACAAAGTAAGCTATCAAATTCTGAGTTATAAGTTTTCACTTCAATCGGCAGTTTCAAGTTCCTATGACTGCCAATTTTTAATTATCTTGACGACATAGTGATAGCTTCTTGTACAATTTGATCTAGTTGGTCTGGTTTGGTTTTGGTAGTTATTTGGTTTTTAGTGGCTGAATTCAATTTTAAATTGAAGTCAGTCAAAGTCAAAGTTCTGTATTGATAAATATACAATTTACACATCAATTAATAAAAATAAAAACAAAAGAAAGAGCATGCAAATTGTATAATACTATTTCAAAGTTTGAAATAATCACTTCACTGTATTAAAAATAGTACTGAACAGAAAATTGTAATTGTATAGAAAATTGTCATTATACGAGTAAAATATGTATTTAATACAATTTTATTGTACAGACCCATGTCAATTTTCTTACATTTTTAGGGTTCCGTAAAACATAAAAACGGAACCCTTATAGATTCGTCATGTCTGTCTGTCTGTCCGTCCGTATGTCACAGCCACTTTTTGCCGAAACTATGAGAACTACACTGTTGAAACTTGGTAAGTAGATGTATTCTGTGAACCGCATTAAGATTTGAACAAAAAAAAAAAATTTGGGTTGCCCCCCATACTAAGAAACTGAAACTCAAAAATTTTTTTTTCACCAAACACACAAATGGGGTGTTTATCGATAGGTCTTCAAAAATAATGTTGAGGTTTTTTAAAATCATTTTCGTCTACACTGAATAATGAATAATTTGCGCGAGAGACACTTCCAAAGTGGTAAAATGTGTACCCCCCCCCCCCCCCTCTAACTTCTAAAGTAAGAGTATGAAAAATTTCAAAAAAATATATGATGTACATTACCATGTAAACTACCAACGAAAATTAGTTTGAACTCGATCTGATGAATAGTTTTTTTTTAGTACGTCATAAATACACTACTATTGAAACTTCGATCAAAGTTACAACGAACTACAAGAACTATGTATATTATGTTACTTGCTGCAACGGAACCCTTCATGGGCGAGTCCAACTCGCACTTGGCCACTTTATTATAGGAACTTTACTCTCTATAAATTCACTTTGTCAATAAAACTGTTTGATCGATGAGCCAGCAATTTAATCTGTTCGGATAAAATAATTTATAATGCTTGTAGCAAGTCGGTTATTTCGTTTTCCCGTTGAAAAATGTAAATGAGCATCCTGGCTCGCGCAGCCGATGAATCCTCCTACAAACCAAACAAGATTGCCAGCGTTCTGAAATCTGAACGCAAACAACGAACAGTTAAAACGAGCGTAATTTCAGCTGGTATTTTGTTTGAGGAGCAAATATTATGAGTGAATATCTTACAATTAACGCGCATTGCGGCAATGGCTTCGGGCAATCGTATTTTTTAGTTTTATTTTTACAATCATACCGTTTTAAGATTTCCTCATTTCGTTTAGTTCTGCTGTAATTTAACCTTGGGAAGTTCAATCAAATGTGATGTGGTCATTTTTGGAGCTTGGTATTTTATTCAGTTTAACAAGTCTGTACCAGCTGTTTTTGACCGACTTCCAAAAAAAAGGAGGTGCTCAATTTGGTTGTGTGTTTTTTTATATGTTACGCGATAGCTCCGCCGATGGTTCCTTTTTAGTTTGGTAGATAATTGTTTATAGATAGTCCAATATAAATTTTATAGAAATCGGTGAAGTGGTTTTTGAAATATCAAGAGGAAACAAAAATGTCCTCTGAGCAAAAATTTCTATCTGGATAACGTTACTATAATAGGAATTGTGAAATTTATTCGAGGTTATTATATTAGTGAGTTTAATTTTAAATTGAATTCGGATATTGTTTTTAGGAGAAAATTAAATTATTTTTTGTACTTGATGAATGTTCAATAAAAAAAATTGGCAGTGTGACTGTTGATAGCAGCGACCAATTACAACTTAGAATTTAAACGAACTAGTATTTAGAACTAAAGAACTAATATTGCACAATACGTTACCTGTATAGGTACATAGCTATAGATATACTTCTATTACGCATGTCGGTGTCTAATCTAGAAACTTGGCCTAGTTGTATGTTGTTGCCACCACCAGTGTTTTCATTACAAAGGAAATCCAGATATTTCCCATTCACTCTGACATTAAGAGACTGACAAACAATAATTCGGCTTTTTAAAATTCAAGGTTTGGGAAATCTGTACAAGAAATCGCACTGAGTAGAATATATTTTGTGTCATTTTTAGGGTTCCGTAAAACGTAAAAACGGAACCCTTATAGATTCGTCATGTCTGTCTGTCTGTCTGTCTGTCCATCCGTATGTCACAGCCACTTTTTATCGAAACTATGAAAACTACACTGTTGAAACTTGGTAAGTAGATGTATTCTGTGAACCGCATTAAGATTTGATCAAAAAAATTAAAAAAAAAGAAATATTAGGGTTGCTCCCCGTACTGAGAACTGAAATACAAAAATTTTTTTTCATCAAGCCTACACGTGTGGGGTGTCTATCGATAGGTCTTCAAAAATGATGTTGAGGTTTTTAATTTAATTTCTGTCTACACTGAATAATTTGCGCGAGAGACACTTCCAAACTGGTAAAATGTGTCCCCCCCCCCCCCCCTCTAACTTCTAAAGTAAGAGAATGAAAAATCTAAAAAATATATATGATGTAGGTACATTACCATGTAAACTGCCAACGAAAATTGGTTTGAACTCGATCTGATGAGTAGTTTTTTTTTAGTACGTCATAAATACACTATTATTAAAACTTCGATTAAAGTTACAACGAACTACAAGAACTATGTGTACCTACTATGTATATTATGTTACTTGCTGCAACGAAACCCTTCATGGGCGAGTCCAACTCGCACTTGACCACTTTATTTACTATATTTCTGAAACACGATTGAGTAACATTTTTTCGATAGATAAAAATAGCGATAATGCCTATAAACAAAAATTCACTCATGTACTACATTGTTATTGTTGCAATATTTGTATTATATTATTGGTTGCAATTATTAGCACGAGTATGTTACGATTTTAGGGATTTTTATAAAAATAATAAACAATGAGAGAAATCACTACATTTAAAGTAATTTTTTTACTTTGATAGATTTACACTTGACCGCCATCTCACCTGATGTTATTCGACGATGCGGTCTACGATGGATCGTTTACCTAGAAGAAACCGATTCACTCTCAATTTGAAGACACAATATTATTTTTTGTTAAGAGAGGATCGATGGGCAAAATCATGCAAAATGTCAGTAGAACGAGGCCGCACACTACTGACCATTGGTCACAACACACAACACGAATACACCAGTGGGCAGCTAGCCTGGAGACTGCGGGGAAGCCCTAGTTTAAACATAAAAATATAATAGATATCCATAGGTCCATAGGTCCACATAATAATTATATGAGTCGGCGGGTACCATCGCCCCACCAGCTCTTCTTCTGATAAATTATATCACTTGAATTGGCAATTTCCAAAGCATTTAATTAACCTGAGGAACTGTCTTATATTTACCCAGTAATTTAATTTTAATTGTTTGAAAGATTTTGCAGTCAACGATCTCAAGTTGCAGTATGAAAAGAAAGTAAGTCTTACTAAAAAGCATAATATTATTTACCAAACCTGAAGCAAACAGTAATCAAAGTTGTAACTACAAGTTACATACCAATATTTCAAGCGAATGCCACAGTCTAATAAATCATAGAAGTAGTTTTTCTTTATTAGCCAATTTGCAATTAAATGTGCAACAGAACAAAAATGGTTAATAGAAATGTTAAAAGCGACATCTATTTTATATATCTCGCACTATTTAAAAACAACGCGCTGATCGTAACGTCGTAAAGCGGCAAGTTCTTCAAAGATGGCGCTTTATACAATCGTATGGATTGTTGGTTTGTTAGCGAATGTAGAGTTCGAGCTCCGACCCTTCGGAAACGCGAACACGCTGCCAGTCCGGTAATGGCCGCCGCACCGGTGGTTGACTCACGTTCGCGCCGTCACTCTCGTTGATCGGTTGTTTACTTTATTTACATCACTATCACAACTACTACGATTACAGTACAGAGTGTTACCGACGCACAGTTGTTGTTTTCATCACATAGAATCGTTGTTAAAAGTGTGTGTTCCCAATGTTTTTATAGTTTCGTTCGGCGCGCTCACGTAGCGTTGAGAATGCAGCGGTGTTGTGTTGTGTACTAATTGGATTTCTGGCCATGCTGAGCTACAGGGGTACAGCCATGTGTAGCCGGCAACATTCGCAGGCTTGCCTCAACACATCCCTGTCAATACGGCAGGAGATACAGAGGTTCGAAAGCGTGCATCCTTCAATCTACGCTCTGTACGACCTCGTCGAGATGGTGCCTGATCCATTGCTGGCACAGCAGATCAGAGACCACGTCGTGGCTATCGAAGGTCAGTAGTGTATTCCTTATCGCTGTTTCGCTCGTGTTTATGTTTGCAAACGTGCTCTCCGTTTCTAAGGAGACGACTATCGCCTGACAAATCACGTTGGATAACCTATTTCGTACTTGCTTCGACTGGTTCACTTTAATTGGATGTGTTCCAATTATACGTAGATAGTTTTAATGTTATTGCATACATCGTCTGTTGTTTATTCGTTGTAACTGTAACAATAGTAGGTCGAATGTAGATTTGTTAAACATGTATAACGCTATAGATTATATGATCAATCGTAATGTAGAGTAGATTCTTCAATTGTTTACCATTTAATTAAAAATAAACAGTCGCAGTCAAAACATCAACAAGGAAATCACTGAATGATGAACAAAAGATCAAGAGATAAGCGAGCCGAAGATGAAAAAGGGTGAATGGTAATTAGATACCTAGGTTAGTAAGAAAGGAAAACAAAATCAAGCAGCCATTGGAGGGAGTGCAGTAAATCCAATTAGACGATTATGGTAAAGAAACAGGTGAAGCTTCGGTACACGAAGGATCGATAACAACGTATAATATATATGTAGCTAGGTATGTAGGATATACGTTTCACAAGTTTGCGACAAGGGGAGCAAGGAGAATGGAGTAAGTAATAGAACGCGTGACAAACTTGATTCAAAAATTTTACTACCTAGTTACGATAGCTGGCAAATTTGCAAAAAAAAGACGAAGAAGTTTATTTATATTTGTAACCTTAAATGCCTAATTAGGTAGGTATCTAATTCGTTTTCTCTGAAAACAGATAACTAACTGTCTTCAATCTGTGAAAATGTTGCTGAAGGAAACCACTAATGGATAGGTACATTATTTGCACATTTATTTTGTTTTTGTCTCCAAAAGCGCTAAACCGATTTCGATAAATAACTCTACCAATCCCTATGTAGGTAGGTACCTGTGATTCAAAATAGACATACCTACTTCCGAGTTCTTAATACGGAAGAAGCTCTTTTTGAAGTGAAAACTTCTTTAGGCGCGCTATAGACAGAATTTTCGTGGGCTGTGAAATGGATTCATCAATCGTCACGCTTGGATATGATAATGGATCGGATCGGATATGAAATCTTCGGGTAAACTCGGTAAAAATGGCCAGGTAGGTATCAGGGCAACAGAAACGGTAAAGAGTTTCGATTACCTACCTCCAACAGCCCAGCGTTTATCTCCAGATACCAGGACAACAGAAATATAAAAGAGTTGCGTTTGCCCCTAGGTACCAGTACCAGGGCAACAGCAAGTTTTCACTTCTATCGGCAGTTCCTATGACTGCCAATTTTTTTTTTTTTCTTAGAGTCTGTTAAAAAGCTTTAAAAAAATCAAGTAATTACAACAAAAAAATATATATATGTTCACATTGCTAAATTTGTAATGTGACACAAGGTTTAGATTTTCTACCTTTTCGTGTTTTCAATGCACTTTTTAACATGACTATAACAAGTGAAATGTATTGAATTTTTATTTTTAAGCTATTGTCTAAACTCTAAACCATTGCCACTCTACCTTTCGCCCCGTACCCGCTTGCTGTAGAGTTTGGGTGAACCTGTAACATTTAACCCTAAATTCCGTACTGGACGTAGAGTATGCCGATATTTATTAAATGCGTAGTACTTACTTAATACCTTTGAGTAATAATCTACTCTTGAGTTTATTTGTTTTACTCGTTATGAAACTCTAGATTTCTCGGGATAAAAAGCGATTTTGTCCGCATACAATATAGAAAGCTATTCCCAATGGAACTCTACATTTCCAGCCTCAGCCTATCTGCAATTCCAGAATATTCATATTAATTCCAAATCTCGAACTGATTTACAATACTCCTTATTAAAACACTAGACAAAAAAACTTAATATAAAAAACAAACAAATTAACTTACCATTCTAATTGGCGGCCTTATCGCTTAGAGCGATCTCTACCAGGCAACCGTGCACGGACAAGAAACAGCATACAAAGCTAGGCCTTAATTTTTGACAAATTAAAAAATGACATTTAAAAAGATATTATACTCAGTTCTTATAACATAAGTATTGAGCAATACACGTCAAAACTTATATGATACTAGCGGCCCGTTCCGGCTTCGCTCGGATTTCGTTAAATAAGGACTATTAATCGAAATAAAAATGCGTAGTACTTACTTAATACCTTTGAGTAATAATCTACTCTTGAGTTTATTTGTTTTACTCCTTATGAAACTCTAGATTTCTCGGGATAAAAAGCGATTTTGTCCGCATACAATATAGAAAGCTATTCCCAATGGAACTCTACATTTCCAGCCTCAGCCTATCTGCAATTCCAGAATATTCATATTAATTCCAAATCTCGAACTGATTTACAATACTCCTTATTAAAACACTAGACAAAAAAACTTAATATAAAAAACAAACAAATTAACTTACCATTCTAATTGGCGGCCTTATCGCTTAGAGCGATCTCTACCAGGCAACCGTGCACGGACAAGAAACAGCATACAAAGCTAGGCCTTAATTTTTGACAAATTAAAAAATGACATTTAAAAAGATATTATACTCAGTTCTTATAACATAAGTATTGAGCAATACACGTCAAAACTTATATAATACTAGCGGCCCGTTCCGGCTTCGCTCGGATTTCGTTAAATAAGGACTATTAATCGAAATAAAAACTATCCTATCTCTCAAGTTGGACCAGACTGCTCACGGTGTGCCAATTTAATTTAAAATCGGTTAAGTACTTAGTTTAGGAATCCATCGCGGACAAACATCGTGACAGGAAATTTATGTATATAATATATATTAAGATTACTCGTATATTATAATACTAGCAGTGCCACGCCGTTTCACTCACTTAGTTCTCGATCCCATAATTTTCCCGGTATAATAATAATAGTCTATGCGTTATTCCAGACAATTATCTATCTATGTTTCAAATTCCATCCAAATCCCTTCAACAGTCTTTGCGTGACGGGTTAACAAACATCCTGAAAAACCCACGTTCTTTTCGCGTTTGTAATATTAATACGATTACTATTAGGTACTTTAAATAGGTATAACTACATAATGAAGACTATACAATTAAAGATACTCATATTGTCGTAATACTTATCTGAGTTGCAGTTTACGACGTCGCGTCGGCGTCGTGGGTAATTGATTGACTACAGATAATAATAGAACGATAAACACCCAAGAGCTCGACAAAAACACTGATTAAACACGAAAGTGAATGGAGACAAAAAACAAACAACTCTTAATTAATTAACGTAATTTACCTCGATTTAACTTAAGATGTATTGATTGTACATAGGAGTGTACTAGCAGTGCCCCGCGGTGTTACCCGCGTAGTTCGCGTTCCTGCTATTGTCCAGGGATAAAAAGTAACATATATGTTCTTCCAGACTATGATCTAACTCTGTGTTTCAAATTTCAGCCAGATCCGTTCATGAGCTACGACGTGATTGAGCAACAAACATAAAAATATTCAACCATTGATATTTATAATATTAGTAGGAAGTGGAATAACCAGATTGCCGTCCAAAGTATTGGTCGCACATATTAAAGATAAAAACTACTAATATTATAAATTCAAAAGTTTGAATGTTAGTTGCTCAATCACCGCGGAACGGATGAACGGATCGGCTAAAAATTTGTAACCCAGATAGATCATAATCTGGAATAGCTCATGAACTATTTTTGATATTTGTTGCTCAGTCACGTAAATCTGAATGGATTCGGACGAAATTCGGAACACGATAGATATTTTTTTTATAGTCTGGAACAACTCATAGTCATTTTTATCTTAGTGCCCTGTAATTTCTCACGAAACATTTATCTTCAAACCGGAATTCTGTGATGTTTTCCCATTACTACTTGGGCGGTACAATAATAATTGGCAAGGTGTGGTACTCTACTCAGGCGAACTCTACAAAGAGTCCACTACGAAAATGTCCACACCACTACTTCACTACAGCTCTAAGTACAGAGTAAATTAAATTATCTGCTAATGATGATGATATTATAACAAAGCATAACATGAACGTGACCGTGAAGGAAGATTATTCATACAACGGATGCTAATATGATTATACACATGCAACTGAACACGCCCACCGACATGATCGCTCGTGCTACTGATATCACTGGATAATTAATTTATTGACGATAATTTATGGGCGTCAAATGAAAGTAACCTCAAAGAAAAATTAAAAAAAAAAACTACTAATATTAGATTTACTAGAGGGCCCATTTTGGGAGTATAGGACGTAGGTCACACTATAAGTTTTGCGTAACTTAAAAAAAACAACATGTTGAAAACAAAATATTTTGTTATTTGCTTTCAAAATACTCTCCTTTACATTTTAAACATTGTTTCATGCGATCGAACCATTTTTCAAAGCAGGAGGACCACAGATGCATTCATTCTGATTATTTTGTAAACTCATGCCAATAAGGCGTTGCTTTTGCATGCCCGCAAAGGGTAGAACTGTTGTTTATATATTTCTTATTTATAACATCACCTTTGTACACAGTTTTTGCAATAAATGATTCTGATTCAGGAGGCATGTTTTCCACGTGCTGATTGAACGCTATCACTCCTTCTTCGGAGTTGGTAAAAGTGAAACCTTTCATCAAATCTTTGACTTTGGGGAAAATACAGAAATTGCTATCGGTTGCTAGGTCGAGGCTATGCGCAGGATGAGTGACGAGTTGGACTTTTTTGGGAAGCTAAAAATGACTTTGTTTTGTTGGCCGTGTGTGTTGGTATGATGTAGGAGAACGCGGTTTTTCGGTCGTCTTTCGCGAACTTTTTCTAACACTCTGGGTAAACAAATGGTAGATTACCACTCGGCATTAACACTCTTTTGATCTTCAAGTGGAATTGTACAGGGTCCCGTAGCTGAGAAAAAAAACGCAATCATTTTTTACCAACGTTTCTCGGTTGCTTCACTTTTGTTGGCATGTTCTCATTTTCAAACACCCATTCACAAGATTGCTGTTTTTTTTCGGGTTCAAAACAATAAATTCACGTTTCGTGTCCTGAGACCATGGCATAAACAAGCATTAGAATGTCCGTGGCCGTATTTCAGTAGCATCTGTGAGCACCATTCCACGCGAGCCCGCTTCTGCTCCGCTGTCAGTTCATGACCAACGACAACAAAGTTTCCGAACTTTCAATTCTTCGTGTAAAATTTACTGAATTTGGCTCATACTAATCCCCAATAGTCCTCGAATTGTCTTATAGGTAATCCGCGGGTTTTCTTCTATTAGCCGCTTAACAGTAGCCACATTATTTTCGTTGATGGCAGTTGAAGGCCGTCCTTCACGAAATTCGTCATGTAAAGAAACTCGACCTCTCTCAAATTCAGCAAACCATCGCCTCACGGTTCTCAGACAAGGTGCTTCTCTCCCAAAAGCATTTTGAAGACGAGCGGCACAGTCTTGCGGAGAGAGAGAGAACTTTTACAAGTATTAAAAATTATCGCTCTAAGATCTTTTCGACTTAATTCCATTTTCGTTGCGTAGAACTTTGATGCGTGATAAAAAAAACAATTGACAAATGATTTCCCGCCAATTGTTTTTTTGATAACTAATAAGGTTGCAACGTTTCAAAAAATATAACATTCGAAATTCAAATAATTTCGATTAGCTACAAGTGCAAAACTAACTTTTCGAGTAGTGCCAGTAGTCCGGTTGCTAGTTAGTATGCCCCTTGCTACGCTATTGGCACCTTATTACATTATAACACCTTATTACTTGGTAACGCAAGGTGAACTATAAACTCATTCATAAAAAAAACTGAAAATAATTTTAGTATTGAAACAGTATAAATGTTGCACAACAAATCCTGTAAATCGATCTCACAAGATTTCATCCATCCAAAAAACGTGTAACGAGCAAAGCTTTGCTGCTTCGACGCTACACAGCATGTCAGTGACGCGAACACATTTAAATTTCCGGTAGGTACCAAAATGTGCGACTACAGATTCACTTCAAGAATTCCAAATCGTCTCAGGCGTAATCGAGTAATCAGGTAAAATACAAAAAAATCCGATGAATAAAAATCTCAGTCCTCGTTTTTAAAATCGGTCAAATAAGCATTATTGTTTAACATTCTTGTCGCACTGATGAAACAAAAACTACCATAAGTCAGTTTGGTAAAAAACCGGAAGTATACATTAGCAACGTTTACAATAGTTTTAATTGTTCTCACTGAACAATGAAAGCCTCAGGTACAATGTATCGCTCGCCTAGATCTAAAGAGGTATTAACTCAAAAAAGCGCTTTCTTCAGAAGAGGCGAAAAACTAATTGCTATGCCCCTGTGCACTGAATAACTGTTTTGTGTAGAATTATGCTTTGTTACGCAGCTGGAATAAATGTGTTCTAAGAATAAAGATGTGCACTTCGTTTGTAGTTCTAATTTTATAATAACTATGTTTGCAACGACTCTGTTTTGGAAGGAGAGCGGAGCTCGTTTAATAAAAGGGACACTCAGCGCTATGTAATAATTTAATATCGAGTAATTAGATTTTTTTTCTGGGCAGAGCCTAAAACTAAAATACAATAAGAACTATACTACGCTACATACCACATACCTAACTACTTACACTAAGCACACCTGAATTATCCCTATACCAATGAAGGTCTACAGATAATCAAGATGTTCAAGCTCACTACCAATCGGAAGCGTACCCAGCATGCTGGCGGCATTACCACGATGAACGGCAATGCTTATGCGTTGGGCCAAATAAATGTCAGCATTTTGGTCACGCGTCGCGTCGAACAAGCGCTCGGAAAGGCTTTTGAAGATGAGGTGAGGTCCCGGCCCCCACGGGCCCAATGTCTCAACCCTAAAGGGCTCAAATATAATATTTTGAAATTTGGTTTACTGGTCGATAGCCATTCGATTATTGAAATTGATGATGTGCATAACTCAAAACATATATTTTTGAATTAGGTTCCTTTAGACCTTGATGTGCGATATTTTGGACTACATTGTCATATGCAAACAATTTAAATTTCATTGTAAAGGCCTTGTGATCATAATTTATGGCACCGGGTATACCTTGTTTGTAATATTTGCATTGTTATTTTTCATTTCTTGGTGTGGAAGATAAAGTTTTTTATTTCTCTGAGGAAAATAAAGAAACTGTACAGACATGTTGGTTATTATTCTGTTTTTTTTACTGGGCAGTGTTTTTATAGGTATTAACATATATTAAACTACCTACAATGAGAATTACATTACATAATACTCCATATCTTATTTTTTTATACAATATATATGTACGTAGAGTGACGAGACGAGCAGGACGCATGGTGATGGTAAGCAATATGCCTGTCCATAACATCATAGTGTCACCCAGCTATTGGGAACATGAAGACACTAAATTATTTCCTAGCATTACACTGTGCTCGTCACCCTAAGATATAAGTTGTTTTATATAGTTATTTGTTATTATAGTTATAATTAGTTATTTGTTGATATAGTTAGTGAATTGACGGGACGTAGAGATCTACGTCCTGTCAATTCACTAATCTAACTACTTACGTTAAGCACATTTGTGAATGATCCATAGTCAATTTTTTTTTACAATATAGAGTGACAATGACGAGAGCAAGACATGCGAGTGATAGTACCTACGTAACACGCCTGTCCATATTCATACCAACATTGCATTGCATTGCCATTGCTGCAACATGCAGCTATTTGAATATGAAAATACTGCAGTGCACTGAGCGCGTCACTCAGACATAAAGGAGGTTTTATCTCTCCCTGTAATTTATCTGGAAACATTGCCCTTCAAATTGGAACACAGTAATGTTTGCGTGGTAGGATAACTAGCAAAGATGTGGTCGGTACTTCACATTATAGTATCAGGATCCTGTTATTATAAAAGCCAATATAAGTAACAATGAAATAACGTTCGAATGATATTGTCCCGTAAACCTATCGTATCAATTCAATACTAATCTTTCTTCTTTCGTCTCTCCTCGACGGTATCCACGAGTGCGAGAGAGACAACATATACAAATAGTTCACTTTATATGTAAAACACTGACTAGTAGAGCTCCTTTTACCCTTGTAGTTTCCGTCCTGTTATGTTTTCAGAATAAAATGGATGTTTGTTGCTCATACACGGTGGGACAGCAAAACAGATCTTTTTGAAATTTGGAACACGGAGTGTAGTTTGGAATTACACATCGGCTACTTTTTATCCCAGGAAAATAACGGGAACGGGAGCTACAAGGGTAGGAGGCGCTGCTAGTATTTAAATATTTTGTAGAACTGGTAGTAATTCATGATGTTTTACATCTTCGTATCCATTGACCTCAAACGATTTAGCAGAACGCACGACCAGAACGTCTGCTCTCTTTCTACGAAAAACATAATTTCGAAAATAAATTGGCAGTCATAGGAACTGCCGATAGAAGTGAAAACTTATAATTCAGAATTTGATAGCTCACTTTGGAAACTACACGGGTGTAACCGGAGGGCGTAGCCTCGCCATCTTAGCGTGGCCATCTAGAAATGCGTCAGCATTTCCCATTGGCTGATGCGTTTCTAGATGGCCATGCCATGATGGCCTATCCACGCCCTTTCAGCATTTCCCATTGGCTGACGTATTTCTAGATGACCAAGAGCCATGGTCCCGAGTTTACCCGAAACTTTCTTATCATACCCGAGCGTGACGAATGAAATAAATTCACAGCCCACGAAAAATCTGTCTAGGCGCGCCTAAAGAAGTATTCAGTTCAATAAACTCGAGACTTTCCTACTCCGGTTCTACTTCATTTCGTCCGCTCGAACATTGTTTGATGTCTACTCTAATTAGAGTAGGCTTAGAACATTTAAACGGAAGAAACGATGGATCGAAGTAGAACCGGACCCGGAGTAGGAAAGTCGTGAGTTTATTTCGAAACTACGTAAGAGATCTTATATCTCTGGGTGACGCGAGCAGTGCAGAGGTAATGATTTGAACTCTTCATGTCTCGTCTCTCCAAAAGATATTAAAAAAATATTGGCAGTCATAGGAACTGCCGATAGAAGTGAAAACTTATAAACTCAGAATTTGATAGCTTACTTTGGAAACTACACAGGTATAACCGGAGGGCGTGCCCTAGTCATCATGGCATGGCTATCTAGAAATGCGTCAGCATTTCCCATTGACTCACGCATTTCTAGATGGCCATGCCATGATGGCCTGGCCACGCCCTTTCAGGATTTCCCATTGGCTGACGCATTTCTAGATGGCCAATTGTCATGGTCCCGAGTTTAACCAAACATTTCTATATCATACCCGAGCGTGACGCGAGAATTCAATTCACATCTCACGAAAAAATCTATGTAGGCGCGCCAAAAGTTTTCACTTCAAAAAAACGACGTTTTTCGTAGAAAGAGAGTCGACGTCCCGACTTGGCATTCCTGTGGAACACCACGTGACTGGACGAGTCAAGTGTCGATTTTCAGCACTCTCGAACACGGTCTTGACATTTATGTCTGCCTCTACAGTGCGACTAACTTATCTGTAGAATGTAGCGATGGCGCCACTATCGAAAAGTGTTACCACCAATTACAAAATTAGACGACTTCTCTGTGTCTGTGTTGAGTGGCCATTAGTAGTTCCGCTTTTGACCCGCTGTATAGATAAGTTGGTAGCACTGTACTGCTACAAATGTTTTATTTTTTTGTTGGCGCAGCAAAAGGAGAAAAAATGTCGCAAAAACGGCCAATATTCCTCGCAGAGTGCCAGAACGACTCAAGCTGTCTTCGTAATCTGTTTCTTTAAAAGCCGGGTCACACAGAGGCGATCCGATAGCGATAGCGATCCGATAGCGAGACGATATTTTTTGTTACGTTCGAATTTGTATGCAACCTGAAAACCTGCAAGCGGGCGCGATCCCATACTCGGTATCGGATCGCTATCGCTATCGGATCGCTATCGCTACCGGATCGCCTCTGTGTGACCCGGCCTTAATGGTTGTTGTTGACGCGTACACTTTATTGAATACTAGGATCGCCCCGCGGTTTTACCCGCGTAGTTCCCGTTTTCGTTTTTTTTTTTCGGGATAAAAAGTACCATGTTTCCAGACTAGTAAAATCTAACTGCGTTCCAAGTTTCAACTCGATCCGTTCAGACTTTACGACGTGATTGAGCAACGGATATCCAAGCAAAAAGAAATCGCATTTATGATATTCGTAGGATCTATCGAATACTAAGTGAGCATCTATTCCTTAATAAATTTCTTTAAACCGTGGAGTTTCTACCAAAATAAATTTATGAGTTTCCCAAGAAAATTAACTTATTTCAAGGACCTTTGTCACTTTATATTACACATCCAATCAAATTACCGGCGTTTGATCGTAACAAAACGTAATAAACAGTAATTAATATTGAAAATTGGGATCCCATAGAAACGACGAGTAAAAGTTTTTTATAAAACAATTTCGTAAATATTTATATTAATGTACCAAGTTCGGTGGAATCTGGAAAGGGTTTCATAAACTTCCTCAAACATTTGCAATAAACAGGATAAAGTAAGATGTACTCATATTTATAAGGTTACGCAGGTCACCTGTACTTGACCGGAAGGGTTACTATATTATCCCAATGTCGTCACCGTAGAGTGAAAACCTCGTATGCCACTTTTTGTCAAGTTTGTTTGATTGCATCATTGGTATGAAAATCTTAAAGTTAATTTTCTGAGCTCTCTTTCAAACGAATGGAATAGGTACTACTTACGCCATCTATGCCAACCTATAACACACATACTTAAAAACATTACGTCCTAGCAAAATTTTACACTATACGTTTTTTTTAGTCCCTGAAAATTGTGTCAAAGACACTTACGTGGTCTTCACTACTTTTACGGTGACGATATGTAAAAATTATAATGTAAAATAATATATATATTGTTATTGTGCTATTATGTTTGTTCCAGTGAACTTTTCACCGGGTCAAGTCCAAGTGATAACCTTATTTTTATGTGTAGGTAATGTTGTGCAACTTGAGATAGTTTTTTTTTCAATTACCTACTTATCTTTAGGTACCTATACGATAATATCCGAGCGAAGCCGGAACGGTGGCCACTAGTTGTTAAAATTTTGCTATTTGAAGTCATATTGAAAATATTACACAACAACGAGTCGTTGTGAATTTTTTAGGATCGAATGATGTAGGTAGATCTCCTAATTTCCCAATGAGACGATCCGCAATTTGTTGATTTGTTTACCCTTTTCGTGACCACTGCGGCAATGATTATGTCGAAACGTTTATGTAATTAAATAACGATTTAAGGTTTATTTAGGACTACGTTTTACACATGATTAAGAAAATAATTCAGTCCTGGTAAAGTACCGTAACTTTGCCAGGTATTCTACCACCGAGTTTTAAAGTGCAAACATTACTGTGTTTTCGTTTGAAGTGAAAAAAGGGAAGGGAAATGCTTCCAGAAAAATTGCAGGGTATAATTTAATCGTTTTATTTCTCTGGATGACGAGCGTAGTGCATGGAAAAGCCACGGAAGGATGCTAGTAGAAATAATTGAAAATTCGTACATGATGAATTAATTATACATGAGGAAGATTCCAATTTTCATAATTCACGCCCTTTTTTATTTTGCGTAATAAAAGTCGTTCACCAAAATAAAAAGTCGAACGTAACCCTTTCGGTTCACAATAGTTGTTATGAGTAACCTTACATTTTTTTGATTTTGTTGAATGTTACGTTAACGCAAAAGATTCCGAAGCTTGGAAATAACAAAAACGTTTGGCTTGTCAAGACGATAATAACAATGAATCCTGATTCCTAATACACCGACTGCGAGGTTTTCTATAATTGTACCCATAGTAGTTCAAAAGTAATTTATTTTCTTCGGAAAAAACAAAAACCGTTTTCAATTTAAAATTAAATTTAAACACTCGACCAAAGGAGACGGCCCATTTTCCATGGGTATTTGCCCCACAGAAAAAGTGCAAGAGACTTGACCAAAATTGGATCATTGTATAGGATTTTTAAAATATATTGAGGAACCGTTTATGTTTTTATCCTGCATAGCGGGGTTTAAAAGATATCAACTAAAACATTGAAAAAAAAATAACGCCGCAAGTAGGTAATCAAGAACGTGATTATGTACTTACTACTAAAAGAAGGTAGTAAATTTATTACTTTGCGACGTACTGTGCTCAGAATAACGTCGACTCAACACAGAGGACCGGAGATTCAAACCATACCAAACCACAAAAAAATTACAAAACCTTTGGAAAAATAAAGAAATTCCATGTGTTGTGTGTGAGTTTCGAACGAATAACGAATCGATTTTCAAACGAATTTTTACTGTACGTAACTTCAACTGAACTAAAATGAGCAAAACATGGCTGACTTTGATTATAGTCTGTACACATAGGTAGTATTTTTTTTTTTTTTTTTTTTTAAATAAAGAGTGACGGGACGAGCAGGACATGTCCCTGATGGTAAGCAACATGCCTGCCACATAACAGCACAGTGACACGCAGCTATTGGAACATGAAGAGTCCAAATCATTACCTAGCACTGCACTGCGCTCGTCACCCAGAGATCTAAGTTGTTATATCTCTAAGCCCTGTAATTTCTCTGGAAACATTGCCCTTCAAACCGGAACACAGTAATGTTTGCACATTACTGCTTGGCGGTAGAATAATTGGCAAAAGTATAGGTACAAACAGGCTTATTTAAATTCACAAAAACTTCGATAGCGTGTTTTAACGCCGTACAACGCCATCTAGTTTGGTTCTATGGAACTACAGTACCTTAATACAAAATTACTTATAAATAGTCATTAAGGTACTCTAGGTAGGTACTTAAGGTACTTTAATCACCAATTTGCAATCCCCGCTAGGCATGTTAGTATTGAATGTCATACAGTTTGAATTATTTAATTATATGTTATTTTAATTAAATAACTTGTTTAGGTCTCCGAGGCTAATTAAGTACCTAAACTTGAAACGACTTGGGGCAGAAATGAGCCGTCTCCTTTCGTAAGAAGCCATCAATCACAAAGTCATCGAGGTACTTGCAACTAAATTTTAGATTTTTGTTCATATTTCAAAAACCGCTACACCAATTTCGATAAAATTTACCTATGGTAATTTACTTTTTAACTATGATCTACGAATTGAAAACCTCTTCGTTTTTCAAGTCGGTTTATATTAAGTACCTGGGTCACCGATCTTTGCTCGGTTTAAATACTAAAAATACTTAGATACTCTTAGATTTTCTTAAAAAAAAAAACTTGAAAAAGAAAAAAAAAAAGAGAAGCCGTCTGGATTCGAACCCGCAGCTACTAATTCGTGACGCCACGAACGCCCGACTTCCCGTCTGAGCCAATTATGCTGTCGCGTCACGCGGCGAAATTTACCTTCGCATTCTAATGTCTAATGTGATAGTTTTTCGTTGTCTAAAAACGCGCATAATATGCGTTTTTTTTAAATGAAACCTAGTTAGATCGATTTATCGTCCCCCAAACCCCCTGCATACATAATTTCATGAAAATCGTTCGAGCTGTTTCCGAGATTCAGATTCTATATATATATACATATTTATATAGGTACAAGAATTGCTCGTTTAAAGGTATAAGATAAGATATGCCCGTTTTGACGTTTATCATCACTGCTTAACTAGTGATGTACCTAACCATACAACTCGGTACTCGATATGTATATTGACTATACAGTCTAACAACGTGATTGAGCAACAAGCATCTTATAATAATAATAGGATAATAAAATGATGCGTCATTAATCTTCATGGCTGATTCCTCCCCCCGTCTGCACCAATTAATGTTCGACGCCAAACAGAATTATTCAGAATTCAATTGGAACAAACTAATGCATAACTGTAATTCTCCAGCCTGATTTGAATAAAGGATCACTCGGGGGTTATCAACAGACAGTTTACAAATCTGTTGTTATAAATAACTAGAACTACAAACAGTTTTTGCAGTGGTAGAAGATTCTCTTGCAGAGTCCGCCTGGGGAAGTACCACACCTTTGCCAGATATTCTACTGTCAACCAGTAATGTGAAAGCATCACTGTTTTCCGGTTTGAAAGGGCAATATTTTCAGAGAAATTGCAGAGTAAAACATCTAATATATCTGGGTGACGAGCGCAGAGCAGTGCTAGGTTATGATTTGGATTCTTCATGTTCCAATAGCTGCGTGTCACTGTGCTGTTATGGACATGCATGCTGTTTACCATCAGGGACATGTACTGCTCGTCTCCTCAACATGTTCTTGAATTTAATCTGTATCATCCCATAGTGTTCCCACTTTTTGGGCACTGATCTCTTCCTTACGCAGGGCCTTAGTTAACCACACTAGCCTTGTTGTGGGTTGACAGATTTCAATTGTCTTTGAAGAGTTAAATCTCCTGCAACAAGCAGGTTTCCTCATGATATATTTCTTTCGCCGTTTTTAAGTTATATCACAATTATCTACATAATGACTTCGAAAATACAGTAGGACGCGTGGGATTCGATCGTGAGGCTACTCCGGGGCGTCTACCGCCGAACGAAAAATGTCATCGCTTTGATGTTTCTCTGTCTTTTCTTTTCGCTTGAAATGATAGAGACAGCATTAGCAAAGCGATAGCCGATTTAGTTAGGCGGTAGAAGTGCGGATCAGCAGTTACCCCGTTTTCCCGATTTGACCAGCCATAACTTGAGCAAAAAACATATTTTATATTCTACAACTGCACTTAGAAGGACAATTAACCAACCACTATATTTCGCCCTGTTTGTAATATCGTTAATAAAAAAAAATATGGAAGTTACGTTGTAAGGTTATCATTAAGCAATAAAATTAAATATAGGTATTGAAAAAATAAACGTTTTATTATATTATACTAGCAGCCCCCGCGGTTTTACCAGCGCAGTTTTGATTTCCTGATATTTTCCTTGGGTAAAAGTAGCCTATTTGTTTTTGAAGTGAAAACTTATTTAGGCGCGCTATAGACAGAATTTTCGTGGGCTGTGAAATGGATTCATCAATCGTCAGGCTTGGATATGATAATGGATCGGATCAGATATGAAATCTTCGGGTAAACTCGGTAAAAACGGCCAGGTAGGTACCAGGGCAACAGAAACAGTAAAGAATTTCGATTACCTACCTCCAACAGCCCAGCGTTTATCTCCAGATACCCGGACAACAGAAATATAAAAGAGTTGCGTTTGCCCCTAGGTACCAGTACCAGAGCAACAGCAAGTTTTCACTTCTATCGGCAGTTCCTATGACTGCCAATATTTTTTTATTCTATATCCAATCTAGCAACAATATGTCCCAAACTTTAACCCGATCCGTTCATACGTTACGACATGATTTATCAACAAACATCTAAACACTGACGTTAATAATATTAGGAGGATTATCGTTTTAAAAACCCCCCTAGTGTTAAATTCATGTTGTTTCGTATAATATCTGAGTTTACTTTGTCGAGAGTGTGAATGATCCCGCATCAAACGAACCTCGCTAGTTCAGAAGTATTAACTCGAAGACTCCACTAAACTTTGATTACTTAATAGGTCTTGACTTTGTCTGCTTAAATAGAATTTGTAAGAGATTAGTCTTCATAAAGTTTAATAGGTGAATTAATCTAGAATTTTGTAGTGAATATTTGTTTGGCCTCGTTGAGTACTTTTTGATTGGGAAAATCGTATGAGTTTGCGTTACTAGCATACTAATATAATATTTATTTATTTATAAGAAATCAATTTGGACTTTTATAAATAACGACTTACACTAACGAGACTTAAATTAAAGTTAAACAAAGAACATTATGGATAATTATGTCAAAATATTAATAAATATTGGTGGACAATTCACACACAACACCATCTGACCCCAAACTAAGCAAAGCTTGTGTGATGGCGGCCAGATAGCTGATATAATACTTATATAGTTTTAAATACATACTTATTATACATAGAAACACCCAGACACAGTGCAAACATTTGAATTCATCACACAAATATTTGCACTGGGTGGGGATCGAACCCACGACCCTCGGCTTCGCAGGCAGAGCTACTACCAACTAAGCCACGAGGCCAGTCTATTATATTATATTATTATAGTATATATATAGAATATTAATCTATCATCTATTCGATGTAATTAAATGATACAAAATCATTCGTCAAAAATGATAATAAAGACAAGAAAATAATTATAAAGTAAAGCAATACGCAATAATAGCATCGGAGCAGTGGCGGCATAATGCGTACGCTTTGGGCGCATTTTGGATGGGTAAAATCTTGTAAGCTCGCATCACCGATATCCCATTAATATTATAAGTTTCAATGTTTTAGTGTGTGTTGTTCAATGATGTCATAACGTCTGAACGGATCGTGTAGAAATATGGAACACAGAATTTACACATTACACAACACATTACAGCCTGGAAGAACACATAGGCTACTTTTTATCAAATTAAAATAACGGGAACGGGAACTGCGTGGGTAAAACTGCTTTAAGACGCGGAGTGCTGCTAATACGTAATGTATTGAACAAAAGTGACCCCGGAGTGGATCCCTGTGGAACACCAGATTTTACATAATTCACTTTTGATCTTCAGCCCCTCTCTTCAGTTGTATTCTGTTAGTTGATTCATGGAAATGTAGTCAGTAAAATGTGGAGTGTTTCCCGGGCGATAAGGTAGATCAAACCGCACGGATATTTCCATCAACCTATGAATATGATACATCTGTGGTCATTATTCATATTAGTACAGTTATGCTTATGCTTATCCATATGCTTACTCCGCTAGCACCGCTACTACGGCTCCGTATTGTGGTAGTACAAATGGTGTTGACCATCACGTTTTAAAAGAAAACTCAATAATTTTACAAAGTTTTTATGTAATGTCTCACAGAGGCTAGAATACGTACACCTATCGAAATCTACAATATTAAGATTCTCAATTTTAATCTATCCATTAACATAAAGTTCACACACGCAGTGGCGTGTTTAGAGTTTCAGTTTTGTCATTGTGCCCCTTTCGGAAGTGCGCTTCGATCTCTGCCAGGGACTTGCCTTTGGTCTCGGGAACCACGAATAGAACGAAGAAGAAGGCTATAGCACAGAAGATTGCATACGCCCAGAATGTTCCAGCTGACGTCAGCAAACCCTGAGGACAAATATTTTGCATATACTACGTATAGAGTCAGAACAAACGGTTTACACCGAAACCACGGGTCTGATGGCTCTTATCTTGTCGCTCTTGTGGAAGTGCCATACTTTTGTCGCGGCACATCACTATGTTGCCATAGCTAACATACACTTCATCTGCTTACGAGTGGTACAAAGGAACAGTGCGGAAAACCCTGATCTATTTACTTATTCTTTATCAAAGCCTGAGCACAATGAAATATCAGTTCTGTACGTTTATGTGGATCATTAGTTCATGGGTAATGCGTAATAGCAGTATGTATAATATAGCTATACAGGTGAAGTTTTGTGCGTTAGCGAAAACAGCCCACTAAATGTTCCCACTACTGGTATACTCGGGGTCTTGTCTCGCAAGGAGAGAGACGGGCCATAATCCATCACGCTGGCCGAGTGCTGGTTCGCAGATGACGCATAACCTCGAAAAAGTCTAGCGACATCTTTATTTCCTCACGATGTTTCCCTTCGCCGTTTATAAGTTAGCTGCATTACGCACTTGACTTTGAAAATAAAGTGGTGGCTATGAAATTCGAATCGGGGGCTCCGGATCAGCAGTGGCCGTTCTCCCTACTAGAGCAGCCGTCATTTTTCTGCATTAGTGAAAAATCTAAGTTATAAGTTTTCACTTCTATAGGTAGTCCATGTGACTGCCATTGTTTTTTATAAGATAGGTCTACATTTATCCGCGAAGTTCAGCCATGTTTTAGTCTACCTGGTCTCAGTTCGCTTGGCAACGATTCCAGATCGATTTTAATTTGAGTGATGTGATTGCTTTTACGATGTTTCACACCTTAGTCCGACTTCGGATTTCAGCATTCCTCCCACGGTCTTGTAATTTAATGCCGAACATGGCTATCTTGCTTGTTATGTTATCTTTATTTTTTGTAATAAGTATAGGTTCACACTTGACCGCCATCTCGCCTTATATGCGATGTTAGGCGACGATGCAGTCCCTAGAGGAAACCGATTCTCTATGGACTTGATGACATCAAAATTGTAACCATTGGAAAAAAATCTTCAGTGAACGCAATCGATAGCAATAATTAAAAAAAAAAAAAGAATCATAACGAGTGTCGATGTCGAATTAAAAACTCATTATTTAGTTCTATGTATTACAGCACAAATAATGCACAATTTGTCACCTAAGGGTCTACCGTCCAACTAAAACTGTCTTAGCTTTGATAGTGCTCTCTCTCTTCTTTTCGCTTGAAATGATAGAGACAGCAATTACAAAGCCATAGCCGATTTAGAGCGGTAGAAGGGCTGAATAGCTACAGATTATAATTACTGCTATTATATGTTGCTGACGAGATTTCATCCATCTAAAAAGAGTTTAGGCCACGCTCGTTTCGCTCCGCTCATGTCAGTAACGTCCAAAAAGTACACAACAGTAAAGAAGTTTTCACTTCAAAAGCGATCAAATTTTCATCACAAATGTGGGTAGTTTATTACCTCAAGAGCGTGGTAAGACTTGACGACGGAGAACATGGCGAGGAGGTTGACGGCGCTGGCCATCGCGGCGAGCTGTGAGCGGTGGTGCGCCGGGAACAGCTCGCCCAGCAGGAGGAAGGGCACGCCGCCGAACCCGAGCGAGAACCCCACCATGAACACCACCAGGCTGCAGATGGGCAGGTACCTGGAGAATTCGGCATCACCAGCTCAACTAGTCGTCTTATAAAAACATTCACAAGTTGACATTTTTTTTAGTATAGAGTGACAAGGCGAACAGGACATCTGCCCGCGACATGCCTGCCCATGTCAGCATAGTGACACACTGCGATCGTCAGCCAGCGACATAAGATGGTCCATCTCTAGGCCCTGTGATTTCTCTGGAAACATTGCCATTGAAATCGGAACACAGTGGAGTTTGCATATTCCTGCTCAGCGGTAGAATAGCTGGCAAAGGTGTGGTCTGGCAGATTCTGTGAAGAGTACTACTTAAAGCAAAAACTTACCTAAGCAAAGAGTTCCCAAAGTGGTAGTAGACTTGCTTACCCAAGTAAAAACTTCTCAAAGTGGTAATAGTAGACTTGCTTACCCAAGCAAAGAGTTCCCAAAGTGGTAGTAGACAGGCTCACCCAAGCAAAGAGTCCTCGAAGTGGTAGTAGACTCGCTTACCCAAGCAAAGAGTCCTCGAAGTGGTAGTACACTTGCTTACCCAAGCAAAGAGTCCTCGAAGTGGTAGTACACTTGCTTACCCAAGCAAAGAGTCCTCGAAGTGGCAGTAGAAAGCGGCTCCCATGGCGGCCATGGAGGCGCTCATGACAGCCGCAGACAGCAGCAGCAGCGGCCGCCTCCCGGCGCGGTCCACCAGTAGGGTGCTGACTCCGTTGCTGACCAGCTGAACCACTCCGATGATGACCGTCGCCGTCATCGCGTCTAGTGTACTTCCTGGAAATGATCAAGTTGAAACTGATGATGTTTCTGGATCATGTAATGATGGACTGATGGTACTGATACTGTTGGTATGATGGACTGAAGGATGTGACAATCCTTGTAGCGGTAGGACTCTTTCAGAATGGGGAAATATCACACCTTTGCTAGTTATTCTACCGCCAAGCATCTGTGGTCTGCAAACATCAGTGTGCTTCGGTTTTGAAGGCAATGTTCCTAGATAAATTGCACGGCGTAGAGATAAGGCATCTTATATCGCGGTCCAACAAGGACCGCGTCGTCGCTGAACATCAGGCGAGATCGTGGTCAAGCGCGCACCTAATATCGTAAAAAAGGCAAAATAGTATATTTTCTCTCTCTCATTGGTTCACAAAGTCTCTACATTTCTCTAAAAATGTGAGATTACGTGATAAAAATACTAATAATAAAAGTCTTGGGGTCAATTCGAGATTTCTCTCTCTGCCACACGATGGACCCGGTACCCGCACGGTGAATCCATGGAATGCTAAGAAGTTCGTCTCGTCTCTCTGTTCAGTAAAACATCATGCCCTTGACCGTTGCGATAAAATGCCGCCGTAGGAGTCCCAGTACATTATATACGTTACAGTACATTATATACAGTGGAAACATTTAGTGTGCCGCTTATGCTGATGACAAAGTGACTACAAACCTGCGTTTTTGAAGATCTCGATGGTGAAGAACACGACGGCGTCAATCCCGCTGTACTGCTGGAAGAACAGCAGAGAGAACACGATGACCAGCGGCTTCATCACCTCCGGGGAGAGGAACACCTCCCGGGAAAACAGGCTGGGGTGACTCTCCACTTTTCTGGAATTATTTGGAAGCAAATAATGAACTCATCTCAAGAATATACAAAAACAAACTTATAAAAGTAGGTTCTGAGTTCTGAGTGTTAGCAGTAGGAACATAAATTGGTGTTTATGTAAATATTGCTGATATTGGTTATTTTTTTCATAGTATAGAGCGGTGGGGCTAACAGGAAATAAGTGTGATGGCATAGCAAGCAATAACGCCTGACGCCTAAGCAATAACAGCAAAATGTCACTCAGAAATAAAAGACGATTTTATCTCCCTGTAATTGCTCTGAAAACATTGCCCTTCAAACTTGAACACAGAGATGTTTGCACATTACCGTTTGACGGGGCAATAACTGGCAATGGTATGGTATTTCCCCAGGTAGACTCTGAAAAACTCCTACCACTGCCAATGCCTTAATCAAATGGTTTTGATATCAATTACAAAAACTTACTCATTGGACTTATCGTCAAGAGACGCCGTAGCGCGAGCTGATAGATGCAGCCATTTGATGGCGTGCGACGGGTCTCTGTTCTTGCTGTGGAGCCAGACTGGTGACTCCGGCAACGGCATGAGAACCAGGAACGTAACCACTAGAATAAATAGAGAAAAGGTTGAAACTATTAATTTTATGAAGGGAAATATAGCAGTTGGGATCGAGTTGCTTTAACTGGCTAGCCAGCTTTCGGCCAGCGGAAAAATTGCAGGGTGCTACTGAGTTAAACTTTAGTTTATATATATAGAAAAAAATCCATTTACCTTTCTATGGGACAACTTTAAACTATGATCTGCCAAACAAAAGAAGAAACATGAACATCGATTCACAATTGGCGGAACTATCGCGTAACTATAAAAATATACAACCGTATTGAAAACCTTCTCCTTTTTCGAATTCGATTTCGAAAAATTAGAAAGGAAATACTTTGTTTGACGTGTTAAATAATATCCTAGAGAATATGCTGCGAGAATAACCTTTTATTTTTGAAGAATATAGCTGATAAATTAGATAACCTAGCGCTAAAAATATACCAACGGCGAATTACCACAAAACACAGCAGAGAAGAACGCCAGATGCCTCCAGTAGAGCCAGGAGCCGGCCACGTAGGAGACCAGGATGCCGAGGGACATGGACAGCGTGGGCAGGGAACCCAGCCGGCCGCGGATCTCGGGGTCGCAGCATTCACTTACCTGGAAACATTTACCAGAGAAAAACTAAGTGAAATGTTTATCAAAACGTTAATTCAGAACTAAAAACATAGATTTGGTAGAACTTTTTATTTCGAAGCATTGTGTGGTACTGTGAATGGATTTGGTATTAATGCTTGCTTTTTATTTCAGTAGGTACTGGACTTTTTTAATTCTACGGCACCATGAACTACCTAACCTAGCATAGTAAAGTTTCGGGTCAATCCAATTTCTGCTCCAAAGAAATGCTCAGCATCAGATATCTGATTTTGGCATTTTTTTACAGCCGTCATGTGCACTTTGACTATTTCGGCTTAGTATAGTACGATTTGTTTGACTAATATAGGAACTACCACAACTGCAATCCACCCTGTACAGTACACACCTGGAGTCTTAAATGCAATGACATCTTTTGGTGTCCTCATATGGTTTCTCAACTCCTGCGTCCTGTGTTATGCTTTCAATATGGAAACAAACATAGTAGTTATGTTTACATATATAGATAAATGTAACACCTTGACTACGTTTCAACGTTGGAAGCTATGATCTTCCAAGCCAAGATACACCACTTTCCAACGCTTGTGAATGAAGGCTGTTATTGATACAAATTACTACGTAACTATAAATAAAAGAGTATGTTATTGCTAAAAATTTACGGAACTAACAAAATAGCGTCTAAGAATACTTCAGTCCCTTGATACTCACATAAACTTGCGAAGTGGCCAGCATGAACCCCGCGCAGATCCCAGTGAAGCAGCGGCCGAGGATGATGAGAGGAAAGCCCGGGGCCAGCCCCAGGAGTAGCCAGCTGCCTGCCCACAGCGGGGCCGTCAGCTGCAGGGTGCGCTTGCGGCCCAACCGCTGCATCAGCGCGCCCGACACCAGGCTGCCCATGAACGCACTGAGAGATGGTGTGGCACCTGGCGAGATCATTTTACTATTATCTACAAAGCCTATAAAGTAACCTATATTCTAAGATACAAAAAATTATAACTGTCTGTTTCTAATATTAAAATAATATAACGAAATAACATTATTACATATTTACAGTTTTTGTTAGTCTCTCGGTTTGTTCTGGTTAATCTACGAAATGGTTGAACCCATTTTGACAGGGCTTTCACTAATATATAGCTGATGTTTTAATGCATAATTTAGACTACGTCTACTTAAGGAAAATAAACAGGGTTCCGCGCAATAAACAAAAAACCCTTAAAACGCGCGTGAAACCGTGGACACAGCTAGTAATAAATGAATATTTTTTGACGCTTTTTAAACAACATCAAAACTTGTACTATTCAGAAAGCTGATATTATTAGGGCATAAATATAAACGACCAATATAAAATAGTATTCTACTAACCATTATTTTTCATTTGATACCCATATTGATGGAGTTAATGAAAAATATGTCATCTTGGGATCAATCTTCATCAATTAAAGTAAAGTAAATTAAGTTTTTTTTGTAGTGGTAGGACTCTTAGCAGAGTCCGCCTGGGGAAGTACCACACCTTTGTCAATTATTCTACCGCCAAGCAGTAATGTGCAAACATTACTGTGTTCCGGTTTGAAGGGCAATGTTTCCAGAGAAATTACAGGGCTTAGAGATAGAACAACTTAGATCTCTGGGTGACGAGCGCAGTGCGGTACTAGGTAATGATTTTGGCTCTTCATGTTCCAATAGCTGCGTGTCACGGTGCTGTTATGTGGCAGGCATGTTGTTTACCATCAGGCACATGTCCTGCTCGTCTCGTCACTCTTTATTTAAAAAAAAAAAAAATTAAACATAGCTAAGATCACTGCCGAATAATTCACCTTTCAACCCAAAAAATCAAAAAATTTGGATGCGTTCAGGAGCTACGATACCAGCGACACACACACACACAGACCGAGGAAGAGAAACACGTCAATATTATAACACTGCCATTTTTGCGTCGGGGGTAAAAAAAAGTGAATGGAATTTAAATTAAAAATTCTTTTCAAGCTCAGTCTCTAAAATAAATCGCCATTACCATTCTAATGTGCAAAAAAGAAATACAAAAGATTGTTTTTTATTACTGCAAGGTTAAATGGATGATGTTAGACAAATTATGCCTAATGCATTTAGCCAGCAGAAACGATTGTCATACATACATACATGGCTATAGACGTCTGACAAGACGATTTAATCAGTATCTGTGGAAGGAAGCTTATAATCAGGTTTTTATCGAATAGGTACATTCCGGAGAGAGTGCAATTAAGTGTGGAAGTGAATACTAATAAATAGATAACTCTTTAGTGTGACACAAAAAAATACAGAAATGTTGCAGTATAAAAAACTTGATTTACAAAATCGAATTCAAAACCACAAATAATCATAATCATTTATTTATATCATTTGCATTTTGCATCAAACAAAAAAATAATCACGTAGATTGGATCATTGTTATCTGAATAATCGATGTAGGTACAGTATACATAAAGAAAAAAATGTCAGGCATAGGAACTGCCGATAGAAGTGAAAACTAATAAGTCAGAATTTGATAGCTCACTCTACTACGCGGGTGAAACGAGGGCGTGGCCATGACCATGGCCATCTAGAAATACGTCATTATTTCTAGATGGCCAATAGGAAATGCTGCTGCATTTCTTAGTCCCGAGTTCACCCGAAAATTACTTATCATTCTCGAAAGTGACGCTAGAATTCAGTCGAAGAAAAATCCGTCTGTGGTACGCCAAAAGGAAGTTTTCACTTCAAAAATACCGGCCAAATTGATAACCTCGTCCATTGAACTCAGTTAAAACACTTATGAATTAGCGCCATAAATGGCGCCCTTATTGCCGACAGCAATCTCTTCCAGGCAGCCAGCAATACTGTGTGGTTAAACGAGTCCTTACCAATCCAGGACTTCTGCTCGCTGTGTTGGATGACGAGGGGGTCGTGCGCCTGGATGGAGGGTATGGCGGACGCGGAGTAGCCGCGCACCAGGCCCATGATGAGGAAGAACAGCGACGCGCCCACCGCGAGCCATGTCTGGAATAAGGATCTTATGGAGCTCCGTAACCAAAACTATCGGATATACGAAATAAAGAAACATCCGTAACCGTTTTCGTTGCAATAGTTTCCTAAAATACATAGATACTTTTCCTCTAAATTCACAATTGTCTCACGTCCTTTCACGTACTTTCTTTAAACGTAAAATTGTATGTTTTAACGTTAAATAAAATACCATTGCTTAAAATCCATGGTTGTCTCGTTTTATGAAAAATATTTTTTTCATCCCACCAGCTCGGAAAGAGTACTTTTGCTCCTCGATATCAGGGCGCAAAAGTCGTTTTTACCCTCTAGAGGTTAAAGTAAATTTGAATTTAGAACATCGTGTGTACTGAGGTTTTGAATTCAAAACATAATTTAACCTATTTATTTCTACCTCCTTGGTGCCGAATTCATCATACATTTATTTTTAATTTGTTAAAAACTCATACCCGGAACCTCTTTGGTGTACTTTTTTTAAATGCTTTGCGCGCAATTTTCTTTTCACGTATGGAGGATAGAGGTAAAGAATGTTATTTCAAATGGCAAAACATTTTGAAATGCTATGAATGAATCAATTGTAATCGAATTGAAGTATGCCAAGTTGCCGAGTTAAATAATTAAATATTATTGACTACTAAAATAGTAACTAATAGATAATTTCAACTACTTGTGCAGTACAAAATAATGTAGTAAATATAACATCAAATAAATAATTACTATTTTGAGAAAACATGTAGGTACAATTTATTTTGAAGTCAAAACTTCTTTTGGCGCGCCAAAGACAGATTTTTCGTGGGCTGTCAATTTAATTCTAGCGTCACGCTCGGAAATGATAAGAAATCTTCGGGTAAACTTGGGACCATAGCCAATGGCCATCTAGAAATGCCTCGGGCTTTCCCATTGGCCATTTAAAAATGTGTCTGCATTTCTAGATGGCCATGCTCATAGTCACGCCCTCCGGTTTCACACGCGTAGTTTCCAAAGTAAAAATAAAATTCTGAGTTATAAGTTACCACTTCTATCAGCAGTGCCTATGACTGCCAATATTTTTCTTTCATGAATTCTGAATTCGTTTATTAATTTCCTTTAAAATGTACCCTGATGCAAATTTAGCGCTACTATAATTTAATGCATTTGGGCGGACACTTTTTCATGTACACATGAAACTCCTTACCTCAATCGGTCAACTCTCCATATTTTCACGTCATATTGTTATTGTTAAAACCATGGCTAAATAAACTTAAGTTTAAAACTTATAAAATTGAATACAAGTGAAAAACCGAAATACCATATAATAATAAGTGATTCTAGCGACCAAGAAGTTTATTTAACGCCAACAGAATCGACTGAAACTGAAAATGAGCAAAGCGTTTAGTAATTTCCTCGCTAGGGGGGGATGAAAAATTACGTGTTACACTCGAGTGCAAAGATTTTTCACCTTGTGCTCTTTTGATTCCCTTGCTACGCTCAGGATTCTAATTTTTGAATCCCTCGCTACGCTCGTGATTCAACTTTAGAATCCTTCGCTTGCTCGGTCATCAAAATTGAGCACGCGGTTAAAAAGCCACTTTGCACTCTTGTATAACAAATAACTATTCCTTGTCTATGATGGTCTTATTTTACGTAAAATATTTAAGAAGTTACATTGAACCCTTTGATCGACTATGAAACCAAAGCAATCACAAAAATGCATTCTTTTGTCAGGGATTGGAAAATCAATAAGTAGCTAGTTTGTACCAAATTGGATTGTTTCATATTCGTATAGACGTAAGCTTTGTACGTACGTACATACTGTACATATTATATGTTGTGTAATGAGTGCTTGTTTAATAATAGAGCAATGGCTATATTATCTATTCTATAGCAATGGTCTACAAAAAGAAGTGGTGTATAGTTCCCATTTCGTGTTATTTTCTTATATTATTTTAAATACCTGTTTGAAACATCCGACCCATGTGTTTCTTTTACGAACTTCTTCACTAGACTTAACTTTTTGATATTTGCACTTTTCCATAATTTATAAATGCTCCTTTCTACAACTAAGTTGATGCCGATGTAATGCTAAAAAAATGTGAACTAAAAATGTTTAGTCCGGACGAACTTAAAAAAATTGTGAATTTCCGGCCAAAATTTTGTAAAATTTCGACCGGGATTTCGGTAAAATTTTGACCGAAAATTCGGTAAAATTTTGACTAAAATTTCGACCGAACATCAAAATTGCGGGCGGACTAAGCTTAGTTATTTCCCATTTTTTTAACACTAAATCATAATGACCGATAATGTAAACACTGTATCACAGTCGAGCCGTCACTACACAATATGTATTGTACACAGGAGTGGAAAACCTTTCGCGGAAATTGTAGACTTGACCTTGTGTTCTTTGGAGCAAGACGCCGACGACAAAAGCTGGCCGAAAAAATAATGATGGTGCGATGAAATTACTACCCAATCTTTGTAGCACTAAGAATTATTCTGTACAGGTTGTTTTTTTAACTAAAGATGGGCTTGATCGCCATTTCTTGTTGTTTAAGACGCGATCTAAGATGGGACGTGTTTACCGAAGAGAAACCGATTGAATCTCGATTTGTGAACACTCATAATTATATCCATTGGGAAAGACCCAGTCGGGTAGCATATTCCATTGCTTAGCTATACGTACTACGTAAATGGAATCAAACCGCTTCATTTAAGTTTTCGGAACGTCAACTATAACATCGCTTTTTGTTTCTCGAAACTCTTCTTGTTCGATATTCAGCGTGGAGATTTGTGACAGTTCTCAAACTATATTTCTTTACTCGAAATTAGCTGTGCCCCGCGATCTTACCCGCGCAGTTCCAGTTCCTTTTGTTTCCTGCTGTAAAAAGTAGCCTATGTGCTATTCCAGACTTTAATCTATGTTCCAAATTTCAACCCGATCCGTTCCAATGTGATTGAGCGACAAACAACCAAACTATAGCATTTCTATTTTTTGTAGAATTGGCTGATTGACGACTGTGTTTTACATTCTGATTTAAAAGAATTAGGAGCCATTTTCTTTTTCCGACTTGTTAAAGTGGTGAGTTGCCTGAGTTTATACAACATTCTGTAGACTATATTTTCAAGCTGTGAAAATTGTTTTCTCACGCAAAATTGTTTTGAACACAAAATAAATGGAA
Organism: Ectropis crepuscularia; assembly: GCA_963693475.1. Taxonomy (NCBI): domain Eukaryota; kingdom Metazoa; phylum Arthropoda; class Insecta; order Lepidoptera; family Geometridae; genus Ectropis; species Ectropis crepuscularia. The sequence goes on from OY856346.1 coordinate 29,192,783, forward strand.
TAATAACAAACATTTTGGAATGGCAGTAAAATACTCTAGTCTAAATAGTAAAATATACTAGTCTTTATCTTGACTCTCAAAAAAGTCCTCAACCGCGGCCATCACGTCGCTATCATCGTCAAATTTCTTGCCCCGGAGGTGTTCCTTGAGTCGTGGAAAGAGATAGAAGTCACTGGGGGCTAGATCTGGTGAATAGGGGGGGTGTTCCACCAGCTCAAAGCCCGCTTCCTGAATGGCAGCCATGGCAATTGCAGCTTTGTGAACCGGTGCGTTGTCTTGATGGAACAGCACTCCAGCCCCTCGTATTATTAATTATCTATTCTATAGTTAACGTTGCACTTCTTAGCACGAGAAATAAAATGAAAAAGTATTAACTTCTTGTGTAGTGTGTACGCGTATAGGTAAATACATTCGCACTTTTTTGACACGCATAGGCGCGTATGAACGTCATTTCGCCTGAAGATATTTTTTTGTCTTGTCCCTATCCCGATCTTAAAATATTTCAACTTAAAAATTTGCTTGCTGCTCTAGTCTTGCCAGATAAATCCTATCAAACTAATAATACAAATTGGATTTTAGCTTAGATGGCAATTAAGTTAGTGTTTTTTGAGTATAGAGTGACGAGACGAGCAGGACATATGCCTGATGGTAAGCAACATGCCTGCCACATAACAGCACAGTGACACGCAGCTATTGGAACACGAAGAGTATGACTAAACTGAAATCGGTTTCATCTAAATATGCGTACACCATCAGACCGTATCGTCGCTTAATATCAGGCAAGATAGAGGTCAAGTCAAAAACTTATTACTGATAAAAATATCACCTGTTTCAAATACGCCCTTCTTGAGTTTTCTTCATAAACTTTCACTACTTGATATTTGCAAGTATCCATATTATTAGCCACAAAAATATTTTATTTCAAATAAAACTTCACTTTACTATCTAACTAGATTACCGAACATCTCATTTCACTGATAAACTGTCACTAACATAAAACCTGACGGAAAGTGTTTTATTTAAACTCTCTTTTATAGATCCTAATAAAACTATATTAGGTAAGTAAATAGTTGCTTCTACAGAGGGTCTACCGGTTAACTAAAACTGCCTTAGCTTTGATATCGCTATCTCTTTTCTTTTCGCTTGAAATGACAGAGACAGCAATAGCCATAGCAGATTTAATTAGGCGGTAGAAGGCAGATGTCTCTCTTCAGGCACCACATCGCACGTTGTCTGTTCGCGTGATTGTTCAGTTTTGAATCTTAATTACTCAGAGTTATAATTACCAACACGATAACAGTATGGTAATGACTTCTGTAATACTTTGTGTAAATACTTGTGATGCCATTGTTTTAAATAGACCCTAGACATGAGTTTCACCTTTCCCATCATAAACCCTGAACGCGCCTAAAGAAATATTCATTTCAATAAACCTTTTGCACAATAATAATTTATTTTCCCTGAAATAACAAAAGGGGACCCAGTCCGGACTGGGTCAAAAATACACCATCCTAATTTATCCGTCAGCTAGATCATGGAAAAATATTGGACACGTATTTTTTGTTTTTTCATAATATTAAAAATCGTCAAAGATGTAGACCATCAAACTTCGAGAGTGGGGGGTCGCGACGTCACTCGTGAGTAAGAACCGTACTCACAAGTGACGTCACACGAAACTTCGAAGCGCTGTATCTTCGTCATTTTTTGTTTGTGAAGCAAAAGAAAAAATACGTGTACAATATTTTTTGGCAATCTAACTAACGGGCTACTTAGTTTTTTTGAGGATTGTACCCTATTCAGACACTCGACCAAATTTCGTAAAGTGTGGTCCAACAGTCTTAGAATGTAACATATATTCTTGTGTTCTTGTGGATTCTTCCTATAAATGTAAGTAATTACATTTTCATCGATAATAATAGATTTGTTTTTGAACTGGTCATCTGATGATCTGGTTTGATTTGATGTCTACCATAGAGCATGCCTACTCAGAACAAACCGATTTACTGTAGACTAGAAAATATTCAGATTAATTTCAGTCTGGTCCAATGCTGCATTATTGAGCAGCCCAGATCCATCCGCCAGGCGAATAGCTGCAGGTAGCTGTTAGGGCTGCCCCTGATGCGCCGGGTGCGCGCATCAGGGACGCAACCCGCTTGCGTATGATCGCTGCAAACCCGTCCACATGTGCGTCTGCAAACATCCCCGACGCGCTACAGTGGCGCGGCAGCCACAACAGCGACTTGAAGGCATTGTTGTATTGGACACGCTGGGCGTTGCAGGACTTTTTTGTAATTTTTTCATGATTTTTTGATTTATTTAAGTATTTATTTTATTCACTAGAAGCCTGTCCCGGCTTTACACGGTTGAATATCGTCGATGACTTAACCTAAATTTGTATTCATCCATACTAATATTATAAAACAAAAGAGTGTTTCTGTTTGAACGCGCTAATCTCAGGAACTACTGGACCGATTCCAAAAAATCTTTCACCGTTGGATATAATGTACGTGATCCCTGAGTGTTATTAAAGGCTATAATATATTATGTCGTGGTACATAATATATAGCCTATACGTGAGTGATACCGGGTCCGACCGCTAGTATAATATGATTTTAATTTGACTTTTGATTTTTGATTTTTGGAAAAAAAAAGAAAAGGGAATAAGTTCCCTTTTTTCGAACTCATTCGCTATTATATTCCATGCAAAGCAAGAAAGTGGCCTAGAGGCTATATAGCGTACGATTCACACCTATGGCAACCGAGGCGGAGGTTCAAATCCCACTTTCATAGATATCTGATTTTTTCCAAGTGTAGATGTAAAAGTTGTCATCACCACAGGCTTTAACGGTGAAGGAAAACATTGTGAGGAGCTGGCATGTTCCAAGAATCTTCTGAGGTCATACATCATCAGCTAACTATTATACTGGGCCAGCGTGGTGACCCTGACCGCTGTGGGTACATTTAGTGGGCTCTTTATGCTGTATGTTCGGGGAGCTCTACAGGGTAACTTCGTTTTACGGCGAGCTCTGAATAACATTCAGTCATTTTTACCGAACTGAAGTTCCCTAAGAGTATATTTTAGTAGTTGAGCAAAAGTCACCAGGTTCTTAAAAACTTTAATTATTCCAAGTTCTGACTGAGTTCTTAGAATTGGCTTTGTGTAACTTTACTGAGTTCTAAATGTCTGATAATATTATCATATCATAGCATCATCTAAGTGAAAGTTATTGAGTATCGATGGATGTTGTATACCTATTAAATGAAATAAAAGTGGCCAAGTGCGAGTGCACGAAGGATTCCGTACCGTTAGCAAATAAACGGCCAAAACCTCTGGCTTTATTTGAATTCCGTATACATAAACCATCGCAGTTGCTACAGACAGGCTTCATCCAAAAAGTTTCACTAAAATTTTGATTTTACCTTACGATTTTAACGACGAGGGCGATAGCGCGTTTATAGTGGTGACTTCTAGTTTTCTAGGAACGGACTAAGTAATTAAGCAAGAAACGGCAAAAAATCAAGTTTGTTGTACGTTAAATATTTATTTTATTTAAGGTATTTTTTTTTAGTTTTTGTTGTTATAGCGGCAATAGAAATACATTATCTATGAAAATTTCAAATTCCGTTCTTGAGATACAATCTGGTGACAGACGGATGGACGGACGGACGGACACCCAAGTCTCAGTAATAGGGTTCCCGTTTTTATCCTTTGGGTACGAATAAAAATGATTTAGATTTACATTTTGCTGTAATGGAGTTCATCATCAGCCTACCCTAGACCACTTCAGGATATTGTATTTACAAATTGTTAATATAGTTACTCAGCTGGATTTACATATTGTTTTACAAATGCGCTACAAAAGCGGTAATAAGAAAACAAACACCACGTGTGTATACCTTCAAATAAACATCTCGAAATAGCGTTTAAAATAAAAAGCTCCAGTGTCTGCGGAAGCTCATATTATTACCGAACGTAAACAGTTACCACCTCTGTGAAGTAATGACCGTGGCCTTCAAACTTACTGTCTCGACTTACTTCATTGTTTGACTGTGGCACGAACCGGTTCCAAAACTGGCGACTAGGTTCGACAATACCCGTACTCTACATACACGACTTGTATAACTTGACCCGTCGATCTGTTAATATTAGCTATAAACGGAGATCAATGAACTTTGGACGTTATGTCTAAAATTAATGTACTTAACTACAATTGCCTAAACCTTAATATATTAGCAGAATTGTTACAGCGATGCGATTAAATAAAGATGTATTGTACAATGCTTAAATATCAGTGTGATAAGACCTATTTAGTGTAACGGTCGCAACAAAATGATATTGGAAACTATTTACAAACTCGATTCAGCCATATGAAATAGACCATTCTAATCTTTGCATTTAGAATTTTGTGAAAATGGTTTTGAGGTGTTTCTTGAAAATTGAAATGAATTTTCTGTTCGTTGAGTTTAAGACGGGACGAAAGCCTCAAAACTCTTTTAAAATACTAACGTTCTTTTCCTGGTAAATAGCTTTACTTTGAGCATAAGCGACCCACTTTTTATTCCCACTGCTGGGAATCGGATTTTTTCTCACAAGATCACAATACACGATTCAAGCCAAGAGCGAGTTGGTGGATGACATAATACATAATCTAGCTTGGAACACACCGATATCCTCACGATGCTCTTCTTCACCAATAAAGCCAGTGGTGAAAACAAACTCGTAGGTACATATTTATTTAGATAAATACGAAAAGGAGTTGAAGGGATTCGAACAGGCGACCTGACAACAGGGTACAATCCTCAAAACTAAGTAGCCCGTTAGTTAGATTGCCAAAAAATATTGTACACGTATTTTTTCTTTTGTTTCACAAACAAAAAATGACGAAGATACAGCGCTTCGAAGTTTCGTGTGACGTCACTTTTGACCCAGTCCGGTACCCTACTGTGAAATCGGAAAGATCGAATTTCACTTCTTCAAATCAACTGTAAAATAGTGGGCTAGTATAATTAGGCCCATAATTTTCTATGATATTGTTGGTACATAGATCATTTATTTGATGGCTTCAAGCTTCAAGCTACTCTGGACAGGTTCAGAGATTTTAGCTCATGGGATATATAGTATAGATAAATACAAATTTAGGTTAAGTTATCGACGATATTTGACCGGAGAAAGCCAGGACAAGTTCTAGTGAATAAAATACGTGGTAAAGGTTGCCTGCGTGGCTGTTCCCTGATATAATCTGAGTATTTTCAAGTCTAGAGTGAATCGGTTTGTTCTGAGTAAGCACGCTCTATCGTAGGCATCAAATCTAATGCAGTGCAATTAAGGAAATAAATAAACATTAAATTATGTAGTTTGGGGACTATAAAGGATCAATAGAGGGGTGCATTCTGAGCATATATTCCAATTTGAGGGATTCTGGCATGGTCAGCTCAAGTTCATTTCGATGAAAACGCGTTTAACTCGATATTTCGAGAACTGTTAGTGTTAGGCAAAAAATTGTGGAGACCTTTTCTCTTCTACATTAAATTTACTAACTTTTATAGTAACCACTTTTCTTTCTTTCATCAATATTTTTCAAGTTATTGCTTCCGAAAGGCAAAAATTTTACTTTTTTTCCCTCCCTTTTGCCATTTCCTCCCCAACCGTTCAATTTTATGCAACTTTACCAATAATCAAAAGTGTAGATCTTTTAATAATAAACAACTTTGTCCTTGCACTTTTTTCAGTAATGGCAATACCTTCAGAGTTATGTTACTTTACCGAGCGAAATCCGCGCCACTGCGACACCTTCGCGACACTGCGATAAATCCGCGACACCTGCGGACTTAGGACTGAACCCAAATTTCATTGTTTGTTTGTGTCGGTGGGTTTCTTCTACACAAGCTTATGTGGGACAACCACGTCACCTACTCTGATATATGCCAGAAATACACTCAGATACACTCAATCAGACATAGAGGTGAAGCGAGCCGTAGAGGATGCGGATGGTCTGATTATCAGTACGGCTAAGAGAATTTTGCCGGACTCTACGGCTTGCTCCACCTCTATGTCTGATTTGATGAGAAAAGTTTTCAGTAGTTAGATAAATCTGGTCTTATTGCTCTCGTTGCCTAAAAACTTATCTTGAGTTGTGGTGACGGTCATATTGTAGATGAAAATGATATCCGCACATGGCTTCAGCTGGGATCGGCGCAGCCGTTTGGCAGAATTGGTGCCAAAGTTGGAAATACCTTTGGGATAGCCATCGAATACAATTACCACGTCTGTACCGTAGTGTTTTTTATGTATGTTACGTATTTCTGGCATATGTCGAAGTAGGTAACGTTGTTGTCCCACATAACCCTGTGTAGAAGAAACCCACCGACACAATTCAACAATGAATTTTGGGTTCAGCCCTAAGACCGGAGGTGTCGCGGATTTTTTGCAGTGTCGCGGAGGTGTCGCAGTGGCGTGGATTTCGCTCGGTAAAGTAACATAACTCTGAAGGTATTGTCATTACAGAAAAAAGTTCAAGGAAAAAGTTGTTTATTATTAAAAGACTAGCTGACCCCGCAAACGTTGTTTTGCCTTAGTGAACAACCCTTGTCACTTAGGGGTATGAAAAATAGCTAGTAGCCGATTCTCATACCTACAGAATATGCATATAAAATTTGGTTAAAATCAGTAAAGCCGTTTCGGAGGAGTAAGGAAACAAACACTGTGACACGAGAATTTTATATATAAGAAGATGTACACTTTTGATTATCGGTAAAGTTTCATAAAATTGAACGGTTGGGGAGGAAATGGCGAAAGGGAGGAAAAAAAGTTAAATTTTTGCCTTTCGGAAGCAATAACTTGAAAAATGTTTATGAAAAAAAGAAAAGTTGTGGATGTAAAAGTTAGTAAATTTAATTTAGAAGAGAAAAGGTCTTAACAATTTTTTGCCTAACACTAACAATTCTCGAGATATCGAATTAAACGCATTTTCATCGAAATGACCTTGAGCTGACCATGCCAGAATCCCTCAAATTGGAATATAAGCTCAGAATGCACCCCTCTATTGATCCTTTATAGTCCCCAAACTACATAATTTAATGTTTTTTTATTCCATTTTTAGGGTTCCGTAAAACGTAAAAACCGAACCCTTATAGATTCGTCATGTCTGTCTGTCTGTCTGTCTGTCTGTCCGTCCGTATGTCACAGCCACTTTTTGCCGAAACTATGAGAACTACACTGTTGAAACTTGGTAAGTAGATGTATTCTGTGAACCGCATTAAGATTTTTACAAAAGTTTAAAAAAAAAACAAAAATTAGGGGTGCCCCCCATACTGAGAACTGAAGCTCAAAAAATTTTTTTTCATCAAACCTACTCGTGTGGGGTGTCTATCGATAGGTCTTAAAAAATGATGTTGAGGTTTTTAATATAATTTTTGTCTACACTGAATAACTTGCGCGAGAGACGCTTCCAAAGTGGTAAAATGTGTGTCCCCCCCCCTCTAACTTCTAAAGTAAGAGAATGAAAAATCTAAAAAAAATATATGATGTACATTACCATGAAAACTACCAACGAAAATTAGTTTGAACTCGATGTGATGAGTAGTTTTTTTTTAGTACGCCATAAATACACTATTATTAAAACTTCGATCAAAGTTACAACGAACTACAAGAACTATGTGTACTATGTATATTATGTTACTTGCTGGAACGGAACCCTTCATGGGCGAGTCCAACTCGCACTTGGCTACTTTATTTTGCCTAATTTCATTGGGTTAATCAGTTCAAAAACAATTCTATTATCGCAGCAAATGTAATTACTGACGAGTACATTTATAGAAAGAACCCACAGGAACACAGTTTTAGAATGTATGTTACATTCTAAGACTGTTTGACCACACTCACAACTCGCCTGTTACCTATGCAATAACAGGTCGGTATTAGTAAACACTGCAAAACGGTAGGACATATTTTCATTTCCAAATAACGAGGTACGAAGTCATTGAAAATACGTTCAAAACGTTCCATAAATCGTGTATAACGGTAGCTACGATCAGTTGAGAGCCGAGTACCTGCGATATCAACAAATCAATAATGCACGCCACAGGGGCGGAGCAAGGGGTCCGACGCAGGTCGAGGGGGAAAATAATCCTTTAAAATTTACGGATTAGGTATACACTATTCGGAAATACGTAGGTTCGAAGTTCATTTGGACTTCTGAGTATTTTTACAATTGGAGAAATATGCGTTTGTCGTCATTTTACCACCAAGCAAATAATGTGCAAACATCACTGGGTTTCGGTTTGAAGAGATTTCTTTTCAGAGTAATTAATTATTGGGCATACCAATAAGTCATCTCATTTCTCTAAGTGACGAGTGCAGTGCAGTAGGCATTGATTTGGACTATTCGTGTTCCAATAGTTGGAACACACTGTGCTATAATGAGCAGGCGTGTTGTTTACCATCATGCACGTGTTCTGCTCGTCCCGTCACCCTATGCTAGTGTCTTTAATGACTTTCAACGTAACTTCCATCAAATTAGCTTTGAATTTAACGATCTCTGCAAACATGAAGGCTTAGAAGGGTGGGCGGTTAATTTTGTCTGTGACTGTAGATTGTAGATTATCATTACAAATCATAAGGGCTGGAGACCAAGTTGATTTGGAATACAGGTCTACTACGAAAACAACCTCCGAATAATCGGATCCAACCAACAGCTGTACGAATAATCGGTAAGGTAATTAAATGCTTTCGGAGTAAGGTTTACGACACAAAAACTGTCAAATCTATGTCGGTTGGAATTCGAAATGAACGAAACGCCCGATCCGATCAACCGACTGATTGTGTTTCGTGGTAAGAAACGTCCATAAGTTCGGCCGCTATATCGTTTATCGGACTTCGTAGTAGACCCGCTGACCTGGTAAAACTGCGGAGCGTTGTTAGGGAAAAATATAACATATTATCAAACTCTCGTCGGGGGTACTTCGCAAGTACCCCCGCTAAACACCGCCTGAGTGCGCTCCCGGTAGAGGCTCGTATGTGCGCTGTCCAGCTATCGCATGATATGTAGTCAAGTGACGCGGTTATTCGCCGTTTTTTCATCAGCTGCGGGGATGGGACGTCGGAACGGTCCGCGACGGATATGTAGCGCCGATAGCGCTGTATTTATTGGACGCGGGATATTAGTCGACGTTTCTATGATATTTTGAACAGGACATATTTTTTTGGCTGTGGCTCCGGAGTTTGATACTGTTATATATTTTAATAGCAGTGCTCTGGGAGTTTTACCAGCAGTTTTCCCGTTATTTTTACGCGATAAAAAGTAGTATTCTGGTTAGCAGTATTTATGCTATTCAAGACTACAGTCTCATTATGTTCTAAATTTCAACCCGAACGGTTACATCGATTCAACGCGAATGAGCAACAAACATCTACTTAAACATCCAAAATTTCGCATTTATAGTATTAGTAGGATGTGATAAAATGATTTAGAGTGACGGGCGAGCAAGACATTCCCCTGATGGTAAGAAACACGCCTTTTTATAACAAGACGAAGGGCCGCAGCTATTTGTACAATAATGCATTCAAATCAGTGTCTATGACCGTACTAACTACTAAGTGGCGATCGCGCTTAACTCTAAAGCCATGTAATTTACATGGCCTAGAGAAAAATTGTGAATAATAATTAAATCCGGGTATCGAACTGACGAACGCAGTGCAGTGATTTGGACTCTTCAAGTTCTAATAGCTGCGCGATACTGTGTTGTAACAAGCATGTTGCTTACTATCAGGTACATGTCCTGCTCGTCCCCTCACTGTTTAGTGTAAAAAAAATGGTTGTCTGTAAAGTCGGGTTACTGACGTTAGTTGAACGTGACAACTTCAACTACGCCTTAGAGCGAGGTAACGCCGGCGGCGAGGTAACGGCGGTAACGGCACATGACGTCATGTTTTGCGGGCGTGCAGCCGGCTTCATCGAATTATAAGACGTTGTCACGTCAAAGAAAAGTATTGTGTGTGTAATATTTTCAATATTCTTTTATTCTTTACTGTACCTACTGATGCCTTCCCGTAGAGCATAGATACCTGACAGCATATATGTATGAAGCACATTCGAACCATTTCGCTAGGTTAATACATTCGTACGCACTCGCCTGCCGCGTGCAACATTCAGCGGTGTAACGAACATGCGTCATGAATTATTTACGACGCCGGTTTTTGTCGCTGCTACGCGGTATTTCTGTTACGAAACAGTACTTGAACAAACATTGTATACAAATAAATAATATTGGATCTCAATGTATCGAATTAACAGTTTATTTACAGTGCAGTTGTAGAAAATAATTTACCATTTTCGTGTTCAGATATTTGTGTAGCTCTGTCATATACTCGTATGGGTAGACGTTTTGCTTACTTATTAGGCGAATATTTGTATCATTGGATATTGTAAAAAAATGGCAGTCATAGGAACTGCCGATAGAAGTGAAAACTTATAACTCAGAATTTGATAGCTTACCTTGGAAACTACACGGGTGTAACCGGAGGGCGTAGCCTCGCCATCTTGGCAGGGCCATCTAGAAATTCGTCAGCATTTCTCATTGGCTGATGCGTTTCTAGATGGCCATGCCATGATGGCCTGTCCACGCCCTTTCAGCATTTCCCATTGGCTGACGTATTTTTAGATGGCCAATAGCCATGGTCCCGAGTTTACCCGAAGCTTTCTTATTATACCCGAGCGTGACGAATGAATTCAATTCACAGCCCACGAAAAATCTGACTAGGCGCGCCTAAAGAAGTTTTCACTTCAAAAAATTAAAACAAATCATTGATTTACAAACGAGTGGACCAAATCGTTGATACGAATATTTTCACCAATATGAATCTACATCACTGTCAAGCGGTGAAGGTTTTTGCGCCGTACATAGAGTTTTTGTTGATCACAACGTACTGCACTTAGCGTCGTAATACAGACAGAATCGATAAGTAATGAATGTGATTTCGCTTTCGGAATAACTCCATTATCTACTAGTTTATAGCTCACCGAGAATTCGTTGAAACGATTGAAGTTTTAAGTTTATGGGTTGGCAAATCTTTGGAATTGACTATCGGGGATCCTTTCCAATTGGAATGTATCCATCTTGGTGTTTTATAGAACCGAACATTTTATTCTACTCAATTACTTAAATCTACTTTAATTTTTAGAGAATGATTACCATCCCTCCCCCTTTGTAATTTGTAACACACGGTAACGTTTTTTGCACCCCTCCTTTCACTGTCTCTAAACTTCGTTGTGTAATATCCAAGTGACCATTTTTACCTAAATATCATCACCTCACAGCTTCTCAACTTGAGAAATTTTCATTCCTTATATTAAAAAAAACTACCACAATGTCGCACCGTAACATTTTACAAAATACCCCCTCCCCCACCAAGTTTACGTTACGTAATACTTCAACAGCCCCTTATTGAAACAATAATAAAAGGTTCTGAATAACTGTATTGTAGTTACTGTAACATGTTGTTAGTTTAGCTAATTACGTAATGACTTACAGACGGCGATTCCTTTAAGGGGATAAAATAAAGTAACTGACTTAGTATTACCAATAATATTAAGGCCGGTTTGCATTTTGATTAGTGCGAGTGCGGATCCGAGTGCGATTGCGACTGCGAGTGAGTAATCGCGACTGGTTACTATGCACTCGCAATAATCAATCGGTGTCCACACGTGTTTGCTACTAGTCACTCAACACCTGCACTGCTCACTCGCACTCGCACTAATCAAAATGTAAACAGGATATATATATATAGATAGATAATATTACCGTGGTATTACAGGGATCTCACAACTGTTTACGGTAGAAGAACTAAACTGTTTTTGAAGACATAATTTTGACGAGGCTGGCTGTGCGTAGTTCGGCACAAGAGCTTCTTTCAAAATTCTTTCAAAGCTCACCTTTATTATTTTTCTTTTAATTTAATAACGATATTATTTTTATTAAATTTGTTTATTAATCTTGCTAAATACATATTTTTCTTTGGGGAACTTTTTGCGTGCGTCCATAAGTAAACACTAACACTTTTTTTTTTCGTTTCTTTGTGCACATCATGTGCCAGATGTTTGCTGATGTTGGATCCCACGTAAGGCACGTGGCCCTCCGGGCCCCGGGCCCCAGGCTTGCCAATTATGACTTCCTTGTGAAGAGGACGTGTGTTCGCTAATTATATTTACTTTTGGTTCGTTAGCCTGAATAGACTAATGAAAGCGTTTATTATACGAAACGCATAAAATATCCTATAAATGATTATGTGATCGATTGTTTGAAATAGGTGTATTTTTTCAAATTTGGAACGGATATGATGACTAAAGAACTAAGTCAACGTCGGTTTTTTTTTTCAATATTGTACACGTATTGTTTCTTTCGTTTCACAAACAAAAAAAAACAAAGATACAGTGCTTAGAAGTATCGAGTAACGTCATTGTACGATTTTTACGAACATGTGACGTCACAACTCCCCCCACTCTGAAGGTTTTTGGAAACACATCAAAACAAGTATTTGTCCAAATTTGTTCCATGACCTACGTGACGGACTATTTAAAATGGTATACTTTTGAACCAATCATCGTATCCATTTGTATGTCCACTAGTCTAAAGTCTAACAGCGCGCTATGCGACGAGGAACGAGCTATGCTCGGTGTTTCTCTCAGGGATCATAACCGAAACGGAGTCCGTTATCCGTATCCGTATCCGTCGGACCAAGGTTATCGACATAGCTTAACGTATTGGCAAGCCGAAGTGGCAGTGGGCGAGAATCTGTCGCACGACCGATAACGTGTCCTAGAGTGGAGAAAACAGAACGCGAATCGTAAAACGTAGCGTAGGACGCCCCGAAACACGACGGAGTGTTGTTATATATACGTAAAACAGGAAGCAGTGGTTGAAGAAGAAAGCTGTGAATATGACTTCAGAATAAAATCCGTAAGTACAGGAATCTCCGTTCATGACCTCTACTTATTTTTTTAAATAACACAGCGAAACTTAGTGCTAAGCTGTTAAAGCCCGCGTAGCTTACCATCAATCCTCCTATTTGCTTGTCTCAACACTGTATCTTACAAAAAAGTTCTTATAAACAGAACTAACAGATTGGTACTGTGCCGTTACGGGCAACCGTGTTGGTTACTATCTGACGCATGTAAGCAAAACATGCGTCAGATAGTCCCGTATAAACTATAAACATTATAAACACTGTTTTGTAAAAACAAATGGTCTGTAGGTAAAATTGTAGGGGTTTCTTTGATAGTCACTATAGGAAACACAAAAAAAGCTTTAAATAACGTAAGAGTTGCGTAAGTTACGGCTGGTCTAGTCGGGAGAACGGCGGCTGCCGATCCGGAGACCCCGGGTTCAAACCCCACACGCACCACTGTCTTTTCGAAGTCATGTGCGTAATGCCACTAACTTAAAACGGTGAAGGAAAACATCGTGAGGAAACCGACATGTACCTAGAATCTTTCGAAGTCATGTGTCATCCACCAACCCGCACTGGGCCAGCGTGGTGGATTATGGCCTTAACTCTCTCCTTGCGAGAGAAGGCCCCGAGTCCCAGCAGTGGGAACGTTTAGTGGGCTGTTGATGATGATGATGAACGTAGAGTTGTAGTGTCTAACATCACTAATATTAATTACACAACACGTCACCTGTATAGCTGCAGATATACTAATATTACGCATGTTTATGACGTGAGCTCACAAGATTTCACCCATCCAAAAAGCGTTCAACGTGCACATCCCACGCCTATGCTCCGCCGGCGCTCAGACGTTACACCGTTACAATACGTCGGTAACGCAAAATCATAAAGTTTTCTTCTCCCGAAACGCGGCTAGAGTTCTCTTCAAAAAAACCACGTCAAGTTTTGTAATATAATTTGTTTCATAGCAAAAATAACATTCCTTAATATTTTTATACGAATACCTATAAAATAAACTATGTTAACCCAAATAACAGCATAGAGTAGTCGTAGGAATGTGCGCAGAGAATGCGTTTGAAGTTAATGACAAGTCATCAAGATATGTGGAGCATTTCAATGTTTATGCTTGAAACTAGGATAGTTTACATACTTTGCATTTTTAAATGTAGGTGTGTCGTTACTACATAATTTATGATACATATCTGTTTGATCAACAGAAAAAAACAGAAATTCCACAATATATCTTTTTTTTCGACAGTAGGCTTGTACTTGCCACATCTTCCCTGATGTTAAGCGACGATGCGGGACATGATAGAGTTCGCTAACCTCAAATTAATTGATTTAATATTGGTGGACAATTCACACACAACACCATATGACCCCAAACTAAGCAAAGCTTGTACTATGGCGGCCAGATAGCTGATATAATTGTATATAGTTGTAAATACATACATACTTATTATACATAGATACACCCAGATACAGTACAAATATTTGAATACATCACACAAATATTTGCACTGGGTGGGAATCGAACCCACGACCCTCGGCTTCGCTGGTAGAGTTACTACCCACTAAGCCTTTAATCCTAACACTAAGCTAAGCAAATACCCACTTAATTAAATTCACAGTTTAATTTTTTGATGCTCAATCATGTTTTAACAACGGAACGGGATAAAGCCGAAATTAAGAAAACATTCTAGCACATAGGCGATCTGTTGAGGAATAGTCGATCTTGAGGAATAGTCGACGAATAAACGAATATAAATATTATAAATATCACAGTTAAACACTTATAAACTAGCGCCAGAAGTAGCGGCGGCCTTATGGCTGAAAGTAATCTCTTCCAGCCAACTAACCAGCTAGCAAGTCACTGCAGGTGTTAGTTTTATCATATACGTTTCTAAGAGACTCCGTAAGAAAAACAGTGCCGTATTACGGTAAGAATCTGAATTCTGGTTCGTCCCACGATATGATGGCATTATACTCGGTACAAACACACTACCTGTTTTTCCAATACAGTAAATAGAACCTTAGTGCAATTAAAATAGTAATCAATTTTGTCTGAAATGGAATGACTATCCATGAGATTGAGCTGGTATATCCGTATCCGTATCGCTATCAAAATCAGTCGTAGGTACATTATGTACGACTGATTTTGATAGCGATAGTGTTTTGTTTCGCGCTTGTTCAACACAATAATTAAAAATCTCGTGTCAGAGTGTTTGTGAACGCGTTCCGGAATGGCTCAACCGATTTTAAAATGTTTTTTTGTACATTTGTTAGGACTTACACTTGCTCCACAGGCAAAAAAAAACCTATTTTTATGGCGAAAACCTCTGCATCCCCCATTACTCGAGTTATTTCTTATTCGGATAATTGTAGCGTTATAATCCACCACGCTAATCATATATATCTCACTTGACTTCATCATGACATAAACTGCCCACCAAATGCCCCACTGCTAGGACTCGGTGCCTTCTATTGCAACCTTGAAAATGCACCAGGGATTCTAGATCAGCAGTCACCGTTCTCCCGACTAGACCAGCCTTAACTTCATTTGTCGTCGATATGTTCAAATTATTTTGACAAGTTTTTCCTCACAATAGTTTCATAATCAGTTAAATCTAGTCTTCTTCTTCATGTCGATGAGTTTTGTTTGTTTTATTTTTTATTTTAGTGTAGTGTGTAGAGGTATTATCAGAAATCTAGAAATTTTATTTTCATACTAGCGGCCCGCTCCGGCTTCGCTCGAATAATAACCTAGATATCAACTGCAGCGCCATCTGCCGTAGCCTATGTTACTCGGGAATAATGTAGCTTTCCAAAGGTGAAAGAATTTTTGAAATCGGTCCAGTAGTTTCGGAGCCTATTCTTTACAAACAAACAAACAAACAAACAAACAAACAAATCTTTCCTCTTTATAATATTAGTATAGATACAAATCGAGTATACTTATAGGAACAGACAAAAATGAAGTTTCCGTTATAAAATTTAAAGTCCTGTATCGCGTGACAAAAGAAACCCGTTTTGGATTGATGAAGTCAATTGAAACAAACCGCAAGTTATCGCAAAACTGTCGGGTCAGTGACCTTCTGTTAAAGATGGAACTCGATATCACAAAATCCCCGTTACACCGGCACGATAGAGTGAATATGCTGGTATACAGGGCTACACAAAACACCCGAACCAAAAGGATCATTATAAAACACTCCGTACTAAGTAAGAGTCGCATTCTATTCATATTCTGAACAAAGTTTGCTAAGTAAACAATATTGAAATCATGAAAAAATGGCCGACTTTTTAATAAGAAAAATAATTTCAGGACAAGACTGTTCTACGCATAGACATGTATAGAATTGAAGAATTTGTTTCTCTGTGGATTTAGAATTGCATCCCATAATATGTGTGATTGTTTGGATGTGTGTTATTCGATCTCTTCGTAAGAAATGAATGGACCTGGTTGTATTTTGGAACTCAAATAGATTATAGTCCGAAGTAATAAAAAGGGCCAAAAATTTAGTTATCCTGAGGAAGTAGCCATCCTCTAAAGTCTATATTATTACATACAATACATATTTCATCCTTTACTCCCCACAGCCCAAGTCTAGGTCATACCATATGACGTGGCATTGAGCTAGTCTTCGTACCAGATGTATTACTGGTTGAGTAAGGTAAGGTTAGCAGGGCCTTATGCTATATGTGTTAGCCTGAAATTCTATAGGTAGTAAATGCCATTTGAGGTCAACTACCATAGGACCCTTTAAAAAAAACAGACTTCTTCTTACTCCCACTGCTGATACTCAGGTTTTTTTAGGCTATAGTTCACCACTGACTGGCAACGTTGTAGTCAACCTTGTAAAAGCTCTACTTAAAAAAGCACAGGCGAGTACAAATCTAGGACCTCACGCTTGTAGATCTGAAACATCCATTTTCCATGTCATTTGCAAACCCCATCTTCTGATTTACTATAAACAAAAACACCCTAAGCTTGCCTGGAAGAGAACGCAATTAGCGATTAGGCCGCCATCTGTGACACTAGCTTTGACTGTATAAATTGTTTCAACTTGTTAATTGTTTTTATTTGGTGTGTCCAATTAAGTATCTCTATTAATCTACGAGTATCTAGTTCTCACCAGTTGGCCCCCACATCTTATAGTCTCAAACTTGGCCCTATAGTTAAAGTTGTACACAATTATGGGTATCACCACCCACCACCCTTGCCACCCTTAGATCTTAGTCCAATCTTCTTAGCAACCCTGTACATTAGAAACCTCAAAACTGCGCAAAACACATTTTTGATTACCGCCTGACCTAGAAGTACGCCTTAGCCTCTATATTAATAGAACTCTTGGAATCAATACCTCGAAGGATCTGCGAGGCTAAAAAGCGATACAAACAGATAAAAAAATCAGTTCTAGCCACAGACGAAAAGTGAAATAGACCAATTATTTATCCATTAGGTGACTTGATTTTTTCCGTTCGATTTTTCGATTACAAATAATTAGGTATGTAACCTGGCTATTATTGGTGTTAGTTATAACTAGCAGCGCCCTACGGTTTTACCCACGTAGTCCCTGTCCCCGTAATTTTCTTGCAATAAAAAGTAGCTTATGTGCTATTCTAGAGTAAAATCTATTTTCTGTTCCAAAAATACCGGATCCGTTTAGCCGTTCCTGATTGAGCAACAACCGTTCAAACTTTGACATTTATAAATGGGTAGGAAGTAGGATATTTATGCCTGGTGATGTACGTTACGATATATTGAAATGTGTTTGTTTATATTATATGTCATTATTTTTTTGTGTGCTCATCGAATAATATACCTATCTTATATGTATACAAGGTGTTGCAGAAAGGTGCAACAATATTTATGGTAGTTCATCTACGTTAAGTTTTGAATCATGTATGTGAAAATTAGGCATGAAAGCTCAAAAATATTTTTCCATAAAAAAAATATTAATTTCGGTTGTTATTTCATTTGACATACCCCTAATGGCCAGATCTCCGCACGGATTTTTGTACGATGTCACGGCGTCGGCGCCAAGGTCGTTTGTCTGCTGTACATGCTTTAGGGTTGAAGCTGGTGATTTGGTGGAAATTTTACGTCAAACTTTGACTCGAATTATCTCGTGATCTACCGTGCTGAGGGGAAAGAGACCTTGGGTGATGAAGTGTACATCAGTGTTAGAATGGACTGTTAAAATATTGTTGGGGGTAAATCCACCACGTTGCATATCTACATAAACTAGTTTACTAATTGAAGGTTGTTAAAAAAATGCAGTTTCTGTCAGTGTCTTTTGCATCATTTTATAGAGTTCCAAATTTCAGTCCGAACTGTTCAGCCGTTCCGACGCGGTTGAGCAACAAACATCCAAACGTTGACATTTAAAATATTAGTAAGATTTAATGTTAAAATTATGGAAGGAATATGCGGAAGGAATGTTAAATTCTAACCCGCGTTTTAAGAACAAACACTCAAGGCTCGCGTGAGTTAAAAACCCGTTGAGCTTTTAAGTAAAGGGTACGTATTTTTTCTACATTTGTGACTGTTAACGAACTCAAGCCATAAGCTATCCTCCGTTTGTCAACTGGCTCGAACTCAAGCCATAAGCTATCCTCCGTTTGTCAACTGGCTCGAACTCAAGCCATAAGCTATCCTCCGTTTGTCAACTGGCTCGAACTCAAGCCATAAGCTATCCTCCGTTTGTCAACTGGCTCGAACTCAAGCCATAAGCTATCCTCCGTTTGTCAACTGGCTCGAACTCAAGCCATAAGCTATCCTCCGTTTGTCAACTGGCTCGAACTCAAGCCATAAGCTATCCTCCGTTTGTCAACTGGCTCGAACTCAAGCCATAAGCTATCCTCCGTTTGGCAACTGGCAAGCCATCTAATCTAAGTCTTCGCCTGAGCTGATAAAGATGTAACCGCAGCGGAAACCTTTTGGTATGTGGCTACAACGGTCACATCGTCTAATTGTGGTAAACCGGGGAGGTGAAGATTATCTGCCACAGGGTGTTTGTCACGAAGTCTCTGAATTATTCCTGGTTCTTTTAGGCAGAATGAATTGAAAAACAAAATATTATGTTCCTTTGAAATAGCCATTGTTAAACGAATTATTGGTGAAATATTTAAAACACCACTATTCAGCCGCAAATTATACAAAGAGCATGCTATCAGGAACCAGTCTGCACCAGATAACTGATTTAATTATTGTAAATACATAATATACCTATTTATGTTACATACGACCATTCACACATATTATCTGTTAGCAGCGTCCGCGATTTTGCCCGCAGTTCCCGTTATCGATATTTTTTCGGGATAAAAAGTAGCCTATGTGTTACAGCCGTTCCAACGTGATTGAACAACAAACATCCAAACTTTGACATTAAAAATATTACTAGGTTACTCCTTTTCTCTTCTTAATAATACAGAATGGCGGGACGAAACAGCAATGCACCTGATGATTAGCAACACGCTTTTCCATAACAGCACATAACATCAACATCAACAGCCCACTAAACGTTCCCACTGCTGGGACTCGGGGCCTTCTCTCGCAAGGAGAGAGTTAAGGCCATAATCCACCACGCTGGCCCAGTGCGGGTTGGTGGATGACACATGACTGCGAAAGATTCTAGGTACTTGTCGGTTTCCTCACGATGTTTTCCTTCACCGTTTTAAGTTAGCTTTACGCACACGTGTTACTGTGCTGTTATGTGGCGGGCATGTTGCTTACCATCAGGCACATGACCTGCTCGTCTCGTCACTCTATGCTATAAAAAAAAAAAAAAAAAATGACTTCGAAAATACGTTGGTGCGTGTAGGGTTTGAACCCGGGGTCTCCGGATCGGCAGGTGCCGTTCTCCCGACTAGACCAGCCGTAACTTAACAGCACAGTGCCACGAAACTATTTGAACATGAAGAGTACGAATCACTGCCTAGCACTGCACTACGCTCTATATCATAAAGCTTTATCGATAATAAACGGGTTATATAAAAGTACTATAGTTCCTTATAGTTGGTAACAGCTTATAATATCTTTTAATCACGGAAAAAATACCACTATTGGTTTTCAAGTAAATTCAACGTTTCCACGGTGTCTATATGACTCTATGGTAATAGTGAAGCGAATCCGAACTGTCTAACAAAATCCAAAACACAATAGCAACTGAGACAAGCTCCAGAAATGAACAGAAAAACTCGATTCACGTCTTCGTGATGGGGACATTAAAATATCGATTCGGTAAATCGATTCGGCCATTATCGTTACTTTTATCGATACTTCGCTGATTGGGCCTGATGCTGCTTTTATGACTGTTGTATGAAATTCGCATTTTGCCCGATATCGATATTTTATGATTTACGGCGTTTCCTTTTCTAATTTTCGTAAAATGTGTGAAGCTTTTCCTCTCAATGTTTTATGCGATGTTTTGGAATTTTATGTAAAGCTACCTACAATATTTACACATTTTTAGGGTTCCGTAAAACGTAAAAACGGAACCCTTATAGATTCGTCATGTCTGTCTGTCTGTCTGTCTGTCTGTCTGTCCGTCCGTATGTCACAGCCACTTTTTGCCGAAACTATGAGAACTACACTGTTGAAACTTGGTAAGTAGATGTATTCTGTGAACCGCATTAAGATTTTTACAAAAGTTTTTTATAAAAACAAAAATTAGGGGTGCCCCCCACTGAGAACTGAAGCTCAAAAATTTTTTTTTCATCAAACCTACACATGTGGGGTGTCTATCGATAGGTCTTAAAAAATGATGTTGAGGATTCTAATTTAATTTTTGTCTACACTGAATAACTTGCGCGAGAGACGCTTCCAAAGTGGTTAAATGTGTGTCCCCCCCCCCTCTAACTTCTAAAGTAAGAGAATGAAAAAACTAAAAAAAATATATGATGTACATTACCATGAAAACTACCAACGAAAATTAGTTTGAACTCGATCTGATGAGTACTTTTTTTTAGTACGTCATGAATACACTATTATTAAAACTTCGATCAAAGTTACAACGAAGTACAAGAACTATATGTACTATGTATATTATGTTACTTGCTGGAACGGAACCCTTCATGGGCGAGTCCAACTCGCACTTGGCTACTTTATTGTAGTTGTATTATTTATTCATCATAATCATTATCCACAGCCTTTTCTATACCACTGCTAGATATATAATTATAGGCTTCTCTCTTACCATGGCTTCTTCCTCGGTCCTGTGTCGACCGATTGGCACAGGTTGTATAAGCTGTTAACTATTGACTTACAGGCTTAGTTGATAGTTTGGCCAATTTTTTTGTTAATGGTCGGAGGTTTGAATCTAGGATGATTATTTGTACTATTGACTGACACTCAAAACTTAGTAAAGTACGTATATGAGTCTGCTCACACAGTTGTGGATTCGATTCCCATCTAGAACAAATTGTTGGGTGATGGTTGTTTGTTCTTCTGTTTGTCTATTTTTATAGCATAAGTACGTATTTGCACATTTAATATACGTATATCATTGATTAGTTCATATACCGGTTGTCGGATTCCCACAGTAGGTTTGTATAGATTGGGGCTAGATGGAGTATTGTTTGAAAAGTGGCAACGAAAATGTCATACTTACTTTATTTTATTATAACCTTAATCATCCTCGAATCCACTTGAATCCACTACACACAAAAAAAAATCATTTAAATCAGTCCCGCCGTTTAAGAGGAGTTCACTGTCATATTACTAAAATGGCTATAAAAATAGGGGTTAGTGATAAAAGGGTAAAAATTTAGGGTTGTGTGTATTTTTTAATGCCACATTAAAAAAAAACAAAAAAAAAATGTTGTCCAAAAATTAAAAAAAAAATAATTGGTTGAACAACCCTTATCACTTAGGGGTATGAAAAATAGATAGTAGCCGATTCTCAGACCTACTGAATATGCGTGCAAAATTTGGTAAAAATCAGTAAAGCCGTTTCGGAGGAGTAAGGTAACTAACACTGTGACACGAGAACTTTAAATATAGAAGATTTCTTTTATTTTAATTATAGGTGATTGTTAAGATTAGCTGTTAATTGACACTGTTAACGTGAATTACCTTATGCTGTAGGTATATGTAATATCGAGTTAAATCGCTTTTATCGATAAGGCTGCCCGTTGTATCACTAGTCTTACTGTTTTTCCTAAATTGTATGTGTATCCTATATGGTGTGAACAATAAAGAATTTCATTCATTCATTCATAATATATTATGTTATATCAAGTTCGTATTAATCTATATCACTCAAATTCGTAAGACTTTGTTTGTCCTTGATATCAAAACAAATAAATACGACTAAGTTTGTTAGTTATGGGAGTATTTATTGAGGTTGACTGGAAAAATACGACGCCTACGTCAATTGTACGAGCAAGTAGTAATTTGCAAACATTACTGGGTTCCGGTTTAAAAGCCACAGAAATACACCGTCGAATACAAACTGGGGTTTGAAACAGAGTGGCATTTTGTAATGGGCAATTGTCACGCTTACTATCAGGCGACAAACCTTGATAGGTAGATGTACAGACTTACCGCTGAGAACGAGTAACTTGTAAACAAGTTATAACAAAGAATAAAATTAAACATTTTGAGTAACACCTATCAGGACATCTACTCTATTATTACGAAAACGTAATTTCGAAAAAAAAACGCGACTTTCCTCTCTCATTCTACTTCGTTTCGTCCGATACAACATTGTTTGACGTTTAAATGTTCTAAGCATACTCTAATTAGAGTAATCTTAGAACATTAAATTTAAACGACGGATCGAAGTAGAACCAGAGTATGAGAGTCGCGAGTTTATTTCTAAATTACGTTTTCGTTGAATTAGAGTAGATGTCCAGATACTTCGATCCCCACCCAGTGTAAATATTTGTGTGATGAATACAAATAAGTATTTGTATTGTGCCTGGGTGTTTTCTTTGTATAATAAGCATGTATTTAAAATTATATCAGTATTATTTCGGCTATCTGGCTTCCATAGTTTTTATTTTATTTTAATAATGAGTGACGAGACGAGCAGGACATGTGCCTGATGGTAAGCAACATGCCTGCCACATAACAGCACAGTGACACGCAGCTATTGGAACATGAAGAGTCCAAATCATTACCTAGCACTGCACTGCGCTCTTCACCCAGAGATCTAAGATGTTAAATATATCTCTAAGTCCTGTAATTTTTCTTAACAAGCTTTGTTTAGTTTGGTATCATATTTATGATGTTGTGTAGGAAATGTCCACCAATATTTATATAATACCCATAATCAGGGGAGTTGTGGAAAACATTAAATTGTGGTGGTGGCCATCATCGATTTGAAATATATTATAACGTATAGTACTCTACTATTCTAATCATTTCCTTTGATATTCATATTATTATTCGATTATCCCTTCATATACACGGTACATTTCTTGATCGCTTCGAAAATATAATTATTATGTAAGAATCACGCTACAATTCACTCGACACGCTACAGTGCTAGTAGATTAGTGTCTAGAAAAATTGCTCTGATTTATTTATGATTCGCCACAAACGCTTACGATTCTATTTTCATTACATTGATAGGATTTATTGTCCTTTCACCTACGAACCAAGTTGCTGTAGTCTTCAGGTGTTTTTGTTCGCTATAGAACAACTATAGCGAACAAAAACACCTGAAGACTACACGCTATAGAACAACTATAGCGAACAAAAACACCTGAAGACTGGAACCGCAAAAAAAAAAAATAACAAACAAAAATATGCTTACACTACCTACCTCACGAAAGTTCTATTGCCCAAGTGATACGGTCGTACGGTACATTTCTAAATGGCCTCGAATAAGGTTGATGTAGTTTTGGCGGATAAAGGTTTAACATACCAGTGCCACCACAGCTCCTACTTGGAGTATACAACCGAACTAAATTAGTCATGGCTTTACTATGTGTCTCTCTGTCTTAATTTCGCCCTGAAAATCAGAGAGCAATAGCAATGCTTTAAATATTTTAGACAGGCGGTACAACTCCAGGTTTGACTCGAGATAGCTACGATATGATTAATTTATTATGGTGACGTTCAATGCTCCGTCCTTGATGCGCTCTTGCAATTCTGTGTTTATTTGTTCGTGGCTATTTACTAGATTTCTTTATTCTTGTCTAGTCTAAATCTATGATATAGTAATAACTTTGCGTGGGCTTTAATACTAAAACAGTTTAAAAATAGATTTGATTAGAATTTGTAATAAAAATAGGTAAAAAAACTTTTTAAGTTAAACGGTTTTATGTTAACATACATTGCAATGTTTAAAATAAATGTACTAAAAACCAAAAAATAATAAAATAGATATACAGTCGTGGGAATTATAAACATATGCATAGACTAGACTAAAATAAAACCATGGGGCACGTCAATTGTCTACAATCGTTAATTAAAATGTTTGTTTTGTAATGTTACACTTTAATTAGGCAGTTGTTCAACCGACAACGATGGACGTGTGATTTATGTATTGTAGAAGCCCATGATAGTATTAAAGGCAACATTCTTTTTGCAGCCGTCCCGTAATTGTACTTAGCTGGAAACTGTATGGCTTTTGGGTGTATAAGATGTACTCCGTCTTTTGCGAAATCAATTCGGACGGAAGGTACATCTGTTGCATACATCTGAGTTCGACGAAATTGAGGCAGTTCTCGGCGCGTTTTAACCTTTCACCTTAACTTGGGTGGTGTACCGCTAACGACGTATCATTTTTAGCCACCCTAACGCCACACAGTCCTCAACACGATACAAAATCTTGACTTGGGTGGTGGATTCAGCCTGGATTAATCAGATACCTAAATTACAGATTCAATTTCTAAATTTAAATCTTATTATTATACGCCATTTAGTGGCTGCGCCCATCTTAAATATTGAGGTTGTATAGTGCACTGTATTCTTCTTGTCAAGCCCTTTTATTTGATACCCATGTTGATGGGATTGATAAAACCTAAGTTATCCACCATTTTGTAGAGGCTGCCATCTTGGATTTTAATTTTATATAGTACATTGTATTCTACTTGTTGAGCACTTTCATTTGATACCCATATTGATGGGATTGATAAAACCTACGTTATCCACCATTTTGTAGCGTCCGCCATCTTGGATTTCAATTTTTTATAGTATATTGTATTCTACTTGTTGAGCTCTTTCATTTGATACCCATGTTGATGAGATTGATAAAACCTACGTTATCCGCCATTTTGTAGCGGCCGCTATCTTGGATTTCAATTTTTTATAGTATATTGTATTCTGCTTGTTGAGCCCTTTCATTTGATACCCATATTGATGGGATTAATAAAACATAAATTATCCGCCATTTTCTAGCGGCGGCCATCTTGAATTTATAATGATAATGAATAAACATAATTGTATTGTCACCAAAATCCAAAGTGTATACAAAATTTCAGATTAATCGGTTGACAGGAAGAGGGTGAAATTTGAATGACTAAATTTTACCCAAGAATAAATAATAAATAAAACAAACGGGGTGAGCTAAAAAAAAAAAAAAAAAAAAACCGTTTAAATAAAAAACCGTTTAATAAAAATAAACTTCATCATTATGTAAACAATGATTTTACCCGGCATATTCCTAACATTTGACTGGCCTTGTGGTTCAGCGTGTCTGCCCACTGAACCGTAACTTTTAGGTTCGATTCTCGCCCACGACAATGATGATTACGGATATTTGTTCTGTTTCTGGGTGTTTCTAGATAAGTATTTAAAATTGTGTAAACAGTATAACATTAGCTTTAGCTGTCTAAGCGTCGCTTAGTTTGGGACTTGATAGTGCTGTCTAAAGAATGACGACAAATATTTATAATTTACTAGCTTTTGCCCGCGGCTTCGCTCGCGTTTTCTAAGTCGATGGCGTAATGCCTAGGCCTTTAAAAGAAATTTTCGTCCTCTATATGTACAATGAATTTTGAACACTTAATCTTTTAAACTAAACAGTTGTAGTTGTGTACCTAAATCGTTTGATTTTATTGTTTTTGATTTATTTTCTCAATAGTTTTAAACAAAAAAAGAAAAACACTGAATGAATGAATTTGATTGTACATACAACTATACCCGGCGCAAAAGTAAGCTGGCAGCACTGGCACGCTGTATGGCGATGGCTAAACTTTGTATCGTGTTCTGTAAGAATCTAATTTTGTCGGTTTCGAAAGTATTATCAAATTCGCCGTCATCAGTCCTCGCTTCTGTTTGTGTGCTCGCTCAAGGTCAGTGGTTCGAGGACATGAAACTCGTGAGGAATTATTTTTTCTCAGGTTCGCCGATTATATAGTTCTACCATTTTTTTACTGATGCCGTGTTGGACGTTCCCAACGTTTCGGAATATTTTTGAAGTGTAGCTACAGTCAGCTGCTCTTCAATGCTGTATATATACTGCAAATATTATGTTTATTTGTAATAATTGTTTTTAACCAACTTAAAAAAGGAAGATATTCTCAATTGGGTTGTACGCGATAGTTCCTCCAATTTTGATGTTTTTTTTTTATAGACCATAGTTCAGAAGAGATCCCATATAAATTTTATCGAAATCGGTGTGATAACCACCACAATGATATATAAACAAAAAACTCAAATTTACTTTCATTTACCTTGATGACTTAGTGATGGCTTCTCATGAAATTTGGCGGAATGTATAAATTAAATTTGAAATTGAAGTCTGTTTTTGCGGAGAAAATAAATTATTATTAATTTTAATGAAGTTTTCAGTTCTGCCGTGCGGTCTTTTTTTTTGTTGGTCAACTAACGATTATACGAAGACGCCTGAACCGATTTGAAAAAAAAACGTTTGCGTCATAGGGTAGGTAAATCTCCCCGGTAAAAATTGGTACTCCCCGGGTAAAAATTGTAAACTTTTATGATATATTAGTTTAAAACTTAACCTCGCTGTCTCGGAGCAGTGCGTTTAGTTAGCCTAGCACTGCACTGAGCTCGTCACCCAGAGTAATCCAAATATAAGATGATTTATCTCTCTCCTTACCAATTGTTCTGGAAACCTTACCCTTCAAACCGGAACGATAGGGAAAAGGTGTGGTACTTCCCCATGATAACTCTACAAAGAGTATCTCTACAAGCATTTATAAAGTAACAATTGCACTTGGTCCAAACCATTAGGCTCAAATCACACCAAAGCAGGCAGCGGCGCACAGCTCAGCGGCGAGCAGTTTCATTGTAGTGCGATTTAAAATCTTATCTTCATTGTTATAATACATAGTATGGCTTGAGAAAGAAAAGTCACACGCCCTCCGCGACTTCTAGAGTACTTCGACGACTCCTACGCAGCAGGACCGCGTGATTTCTCAAGCGATACTAAGTATTATAATAATGATTATAAAGTTTTAAATCCCAACAAAAGGTTCATAGGCAAAAAGGTGAAAAAAATTCAAAGTCTTGAACGCCACAAAATTGCTTGCTTTTCGGTTTTTTATCGGTTACACCTGAAAGTGTGCAAGTGATCTGCATGATCTAATACCTCCTTACCCTTTTTCTATCGGACTGTTCGTTACTCGAACAAGCGAAATCGTTTCATGGTTGTTGTTCCAAAGATACGAACGAAACGGTTTGACTGTACTTTTGTGATAAGAGCGTCTAGGCTGTGGAATACGTTGCTTGAGTAGGTTTTTGCCGCTGGTTATAATCTTGGTGTCTTCAAATCGAGAGTGAATCGATTTCTTCTAGGTAACTACGCTCCATGGTAGAACAAGACCACTTCCTCGCTTAACATCAAGCGAGATGGCGGTCAAGTGTAACCTATAAAAGTTAAAAAAAAAGTTTTTATATCGCATTACAATGCAACTACTCCTTTGGTGTGAGGCGAGCATTACTACTACAGCGGTACTTCGGTGCAACGGTACCGGTTTCACACTTGACGTACCACCGCGAGAGCCCATCTTAAATGTACAGTTCTACCAACATTACTTGTAAATATACACACGGCGCCACTGCTTTAACTCTTAAACTAAAATTGCAATTACTAAGTGTAGTTTTAGTTCACGCATTAAGGCATATTTAAATAACTTTGCAAGTTTACCTGATTGGAGTTATTTATGGCTTAATCCACAACTATTTTGCAGAGCAGATTATTATCAATTGAAATGCTACCATTATGTTATCGTATATAGTATCAACAACTTCATTGTTTCGAGTTAATGCTCCATATGTAAAGGGTCCCAGCAGTGGGAACGTTTAGTGAGCTGTTGATGATGATGATGATGATGTAAAGGGTAATTCTCTGGTTACGGCTGGTGTAGTCGGGAGAACGGCGACTGCCGATGCGGAGCCCTTGGTTCGAATCCCACGCGCACCACAGTCCTTTCGAAGGCATGTGCGTAGTTCCGTTAACTTAAAAACGGTAAAGGAAAACATGGTGAAAAAAGCGACAAGTTACTAGAGTATTTCAAAGTCATGAATCATCTGGCAACCCGCACTGGGCCAGTGGGAGGATTATGGCGTTGTCTCTCTCCTTCCCAGGTCCCAGGCCCCCGATCCCAGAAGTGGGAACATTGAGTGGGCTGCTTATACATATGCTATGTAATGAACTGCGCGCTTTTGGCGCTGCTTGCTTTGGATGCTAGCCTAACAAATTCAGACTTTATTGATAACAACATTCAATTACATGTCACAAAATCAAAACTAAAATAACATAGTTGTTCTACAACATTAATAATGCTGTTTAATACTAAAATTCTACATCATATGTTTTCATTTCTATCGACAGTCTTTAAAACTGCCATTTATAGGGTTCCGTAGCCAAATGGCAAAAAACGGGACCCTTATAGATTCGACATGTCTGTCTGTCTGTCCGTCCGTCCGTATGTCATAACCACATTTTTTCCGAAACTATAAGAACTATTGAAACTACTGTTGAAACTTGGTAAGTAGATGTAGGTATCCTGTGATCCGTATTAAGATTTTTACACAAATATAAATAAAAAACTTAAAAATTAAACATACTAGGAACTAGGAACTTAATCCCAAATTTTTATTATTAAACCTATCAACAACAACAACAACATCAACAGCCCAATAAACGTTCCCACTGCTGGGACTCGGGGCCTTCTCTCGCAAGGAGAGAGTTAAGTTAAGGCCATAATCCACCACGCTGGCCCAGTGCGGGTTGGCGGATGTGCGTGATGTGATGGCGGCGGTTGCGGTTTGCGGTGGTATTAAACCTATACGTGTGTGGATTGGTATTTGAAAATGATATTGAAGGTTTTAAAATATATTTTTTTTTTACAGAAAATTTGACGAGAGAGACACTTCCAAAGTGGTAAAATGACTCTCCCTCCCCACTGTAACTTCTAAGATAAAAGAGAATGATAAGATTAAAACAAAATTATGGTGTACGTTACGATGCAAACTTCTACCGAAAATTGGTTTGAACTCGATCTAGTAAGTAGTTTTTTTAGTACGTCATAGATGATACACTATTGTTAAAACATCGATCAAAGTTACAACGAACTACAAGAACTTTTGTATTATGTTACCTGCTGCTACGGAACCCTTCATGGGCGAGTCCGACTCGCACTTGACGGCTTTCATTTATAATTATAGTTTTTTTCTCCAAGCTTGGCAAACCTAAAACCAAGTTACGTGTAACTTGCGTGTAACGGAACGCGAAATGGTGTTGCCAAGTCAATCTTGTCTCTTTAGTCCTATTTTACAAGTTTAATATCGCTAATTTGATTTCATTCGAATGTTTATCTCTCGTTTATTGCTGACTGTACATAAACGTAGGTTTATTTACCTTTAGCTACTTTATTTCTTCGTTCTTTCACGTTTCGGAGGCTAATTACGAAGAACCCTGGGGCAGACGCACGGAGATAAATATATATTAAGAGCTAATTTTGTACGAATCATTTATTTGCTCCCTTTTCCAAGTTCTTTTGAAATAAGATATCAGAAAGATTATAGAGAGGTACTAGCGTAATGGGGAGAGGGTGATTTTATTTCGCTGTTATAATTTTTACTTGGAGCAACAGTTCGTTTCGAAAATAAAATAAACATAAAATATATTTTAGTCCCCAAGAATATTACCTAGCAATAGCCTTATTTTTTTTTTTTAATAATGTGTCTACAATCACAGACGCATCAAATTAGTATTTTTAAGTCAAAACTTCTTTTGGCGCTCCATAGACAGATTTTTCGTTGGGCTGTGAATTGAATTCTACTAGCTCACTCTACTAATCCATTCTACTAATTCACACGCTCGGGAATGATAACAAATCCTCGGGTAAACTCGGGACCATGTCCATCTATGGGCGGCCATGCTCATGACCACACCCTCCGGTTTCACTCGCGTAGTTTCCAAAGTAAGCTACCAAATTCTATAATTTTTCATTTATATCGGCAGGTTTCATTTATATGACCGCCAATTTTTTTATTATTTAAGCATTCAATCAACATCATAGACTTAAATTTATTTTAATCTGCCATTTTTATATTATTAGTATCTGACATAATCATTATACATAAATATACACTAAGTATGCTATAATTTTGTTTGTAATATTCTGTGATTAGGGTACCTAATTAATTCTCGGCTATCCCGAGGGATTTTCGTATATACTTATTTCAGTTTTACATATACAATAAATGGTTTTGAATGAATACTATGACCTATGACTATGTACCTACCCAAATCATTACCTAGCCCTGCACTGCGCTCCTGGTGAAAGATTATTTTGATGCATATTTTATGCAGACGTGATCTAGGTAGTTTCTCAACAAAAAATAACTATGTCCTTGTATTGAAAAAGTTCTTTTTTTTTCAGGTAATAAATACTGTTAAGAAATATTCAAATCTGGCGTCTGATGGTAAGTTAACCTACTTATTAACCTTTATCATTGGATGTATGGATTCAAAACAGTACAAAACACAACACAACAACTAATTTCATAAAAAACAAATTACCATAAAATACTATTATTATGTAATAATAAAAATACTCCTAAGGTTGCGTGGCTCTTCCACGCAACCTTTTAGGATAAGGCCCCGCGCCGATTGTAACACAAAGGTTTTTTTTATAGAGTGACGAGACTAAGCAACATGCCTGCCCATAACAGCACAGTGACACGCCACGCAGCTATTAGAACATGAAGAGTCCAAATCGTTACGTAGCACTACAACACTGGGTTCATCGTCCAGAGATATATAAGATATTTTGTCCATCCCCTGTCATTCTGTCATTATTTATCTGGAAACATTGACTTCATAACATAGTGATGTTTTCACATAACTGCTTTGCGGTAGAATAATCGACAAAGGTGTGGTACTTCCCCAGGCGGACTCTAAAAGTTGGGACTATTTAATAAAATCAGCCCAAAATGAAATAAGTTTCGTCCGGCGCTCGGTTCTCTCGGTGTAAATCACAGTCGGGCGAGCTAATTACTCTCAACTTTCCTTGTTTTACTACAATATTACTTTTGAGTATTGTTTGAATTTTTCTCAAAACTCTCCGTTTCAACGGATTCACTTTTTTTTTGTCGTAAGTATAGAACTGCGCGGTATAGTTCCCAAGTTACTACTTAAAATTCTCTTGAGACTGGCATACTTTTTGCGTTGTGCTATCAACAAAACTTACTATTAATAAGTTACGGCTGGTTTCGTAAGGAGAGAACGGCGGCTGCCAATCTGGACCCCTTGTTTTGAATATCACAAGCATCACTATCTTTTCGGAGTCGTATGCGTAAGCACATGACTCCGAAACTACACAAACTTAACGGTGAAGAAAGCCCTCATGAGGGCCATCAGGGATAGAAAGCAGCCGCAGTGGAGGCTCTGGACCGGGAGGAAGAGGCTTAGACAAATGACGATGGCCAGTCGATTACTAGCGGAATCCCAAGCGGTAGTGATCGGCTCAATACACGAAATCAGACTAGCACTAGAATTAGGTTTAAAATGTTCCCAACTGTACCCTAGTTTCTTCTTCTTCTCCTAATCCAAGAAATGTGTAAAAAAGAGAATTGAAGTGACAAAGGTCATGGACCCCGGAGTCTGTGGAGTGACTAAATTAAATTTAAAAAGGTATCCGATAAGCTAGCAAGTTTGATGAGGTCAAACATTTCTTCGAAGCAGTTCAAGAGTTCAAGCGGCTTCAAGTTTGCTTCGACCTTGTTTTGGTAAGCATAAGTTTTCTTTTTGTGGGAATGATTTCAATGATGTTATCACGCCATTGTTTTGTTTTATAGCGAGTTTCTCTGCCAAGTTAACCTTAAATTAGTAAGTACTACTTATTTATTCATGCTATAAAATACACGTGTTAAAAGTAATATGTGTTAACGTAAATTATGTTTTAAGTTATTAACATCAATTGTGCTAAACCGATCAATTCTTTGAGTTTTCTGTAATTTCTTTAATAGGTATCAACTGTTTTAAAGTCAATCTTAAATAATTATTTTTGTGTATCCTTTTCTTATGTCTGTCGATAAAGCAAACCAATCTATCTATTCTTAATAGTACAGAGTAACGGCAAGAGTAAGACATGTGCCTAAAGGCAACACGCTTGTTCACAATACGAAAAGCACTGTTTTACGTATTTAATTGAATAAGAAGAGTCCAAATCCTGACCTACCACTGCACTGTACTCGTTAGTCAGAGAATACAACATGGTTTATTTCTATGCTCCATAACCTTGAAACATTTCCCTTCAAAATGTTTGCATGTGCAGTTTGGCGGTAGAACAACTGGCAAAGGTACTTTCCCAGGCGGACTATGCAAAGAACCCTACCACTAGATACTAACCTATCTACTGTAGACAGATTTTTGTGATTTAAAAGAGCTTTCTTTCTCTTTCACCATGTGTATGTCTAAGTATAGTAAGCGTAGGCTTAGGAAACAGATAGATAGACAGAGTCAATGACCCCCGATAAGCGGGAGTAGAACTAATCACCACTCGTAAATCAATTGTAGCGGCGAACTCTTGATAAGGATAACTAAATAACTGTGCCCGTATAGATATAACGTAGACTTGCGGGCTGTTTGTAAACAATCGTGTCGGATTTATCTTTATGTAATATCCTAGTATAAATGCGAAAGTTTGGATGATAGTTGCTTAATCACGTCGGATCATAGTTAGAATATGGTCTAGGATAGCACAGAGTTTTTTTTCGCAGGAAAATAAAAAATAACGGGAACTATTGGGGGTGAAACCGATCTGTCTGTCTGATTTACTCTTATATTATAACTAGCGGCCTGCTCCGGCTTCGCTCGAATAATAACCTAGATATAAACTGCAGCGCCATCTGCCGTAGCCTATGTTACTCGGGAATAATGTAGCTTTCCAAAGGTGAAAGAATTTTTGAAATCGGTCCAGTAGTTTCCGAGCCTATTCATTACAAACAAACAAACAAATCTTTCCTCTTTATAATATTAGTATAGATATATAGTTCATTAACTTATTTATATGGCGTAGATTAAATTTGTTATTCTTTATAGTATAAGCTACTAATTCACACCATTAACAATAATTCATCAGTCACATAACCCACCCATAACGGTACCCGGCACAAAAGTGCCCATTACACTAGCAGCATTACCCCGCTGAATAGCGATGGACAACCTTTGTGCCAAGTTGAATCCGGAGCGGGAGTCACCACCATTTTCTCTTATGCGATGGCGTAGATTGAAAATACTCCATAGTGCTATGTAAAGGTAGCGGTTCGCGCGGAGACCGTGACAAGACACCGCGACAGGCACTTGAGATTATCGAATTGTATGAACGAACATTCGCGCCGCGACCGCGACACGTGTCTCGGTCTCCTGTCGCGGCACCGCGGCGGCCGACGGTTTTGTTTCAATACTCACGAGACCGCAGATTTTCGCGGTTTCTAATGTGGAAAGCTACTGCGCAAGAACCGCGCGCAGCCACGCGGGCGCCGCGCGGCTGCCGCAGCCGCCGCGGCCGTAAACCGCGTCGAGAGTTTTGAATTCAATTTTACATACAAATCTGCCGCGACCGCGAGCGGGCGTGGTTGGCAACCGCGCCGTGAACACCGGCTCTCGTTAAGTCACGGCTCAAATATAAAATAAGTAGGTAACTAAAGGCTCAGTAGCAGCACAAGAACGGTACCTATGCAGTTTTTTTTAGATAAGTAAAATTTAACCACAGACAATAGGCGAGACGACTTAAAATACTAATTAGTCCGTCAGTTAGATTATTAAAGAATTTTGTTTACGTATTTTTTCCTGTGTTTCACAAACAAAAAAATTACGAAGATACAGACAGTGCTTTGAAGTTTCGAGTAACGTCACGTTATGGTACGATTTTTACTATATAGTGACGTCACAACCCCCCACTCCGGAAGGTTGATGATCTTTAACTCTGTAAAGTTTTGATAATTTGGCGTAACAAAGAAAACGTGTCCAATATTTGTCCATAATCTACCTGACGAACTAATTAGAATGGTGTATGCCAATCCATCAGGTCAGGTCATCCCAATTCAACAGGTGAACTATTATTGCTCTCTTTCATTTCAAGCAAACATAAAAGACTGCAATATCAAACCCAACCTCATTTCAATATAACGTTAGAACCCCGCTCGTAACGTCGTATATATTTAATGTACCTAACCTCTTATTCTAATGATGATGACGTGGGAAACGCCATAACTGGTTACAAAACACTGAAAAAAAATATTTTTTCGTAGCTGGTTACGAATAAGTCGGTTACGAAAGTGGCTGAAGGGGTCTAAAGTACCTGAAAAAGTAGCCCCTAATAAACCTGAGAGAATGAAAGACTTATTTCTAGCCTTTAGGGTTTATTATCATACCAGTTATTATAGAATAGAAGAGAACTATTTGTTAGGTTAAAAATCCACATGTAGTGTATTAATACACATATTGTAATACTTATTAATAATACCGTATTTAAAAAAATCGTTATTTCGTTTGCCAATGCCATCTATAATTTTCCGAGTGAACTAGTGGATTTGATAAAAATAAACAAGAACATCAATCTACGTAAATTGCTTCCAACAGATGAGTTTCTCTAAATGTCGCAGCCAACTAACTTAATCAGCCGTTTAATCAACAGCCTAGCCTCTTGACTAAACATCGTCGTTTAACCAGCTTTCTGGTACACAGTCAACTAGCTTAGGCTGCGACATATCCATCAATCTATCACCATTTTTCTCTCCTTAATTTCAAGCGAGCTTAGAGACATTTCAAACCCAACACCACTTCAGTAAAGTGGTAGACCCCGGTTCGTAACCGACAATCTGATTTGCGAGTCGCTCTCAGATGCTCGAAATAGCATCATAATTCCTGTCACATTGGTGACATCATTAATTTAACCTCAAATTCTGAGGATAAGCGAACGGTACATTGTTAGACATTGAGTCAGGCAGAAAAATAGAACTATTGCCAGTGGCGTAGCTGTAATACCCTTTGAGGCCCGTGGCAAATTGATGGATGGCTTGACTGGGGCCTTCTTAGTAAATCGTCACTTTGTAAAAAGATTTATTTGTATTGATGATAAATCGCCATTGTTTATGTCTAACTTTAATTGATTTCAAGCACTTGATTATTCATATAGGTGTGTGATCTTGGCTGTGTACAATGTACATATACCCAATCTTAACAACAAACATTGCCAAATATAAAATAAATATGTTTTTGATACACCACTATCATGCATCGCATCTTTTTTCGTTGCTATAACGATCATAAGACCTCCAAGTGAATGGCAATTACCTTTACGCTGTAATAAAACTTGTAATAATTAATTTCAAGCATAGTCTTAGGTTTAAAAACTTAAACGTAACATAAATAATAATCATTGTATTCGTACAACTTTCTGGTGCAGATTTACCATTTTTTTACATGTAAAACAATCTATACAATAAAATTGTATGCCCTTCAGGACAAAATTGTGTTGTCCTATTTTGCAGCATCCTAACACCTAACTAACTCCTAACTTTGTTCATAATCACCGATTTTAGGCATATGCTGTGTGAAAGGTACTAAAAGTAGAAATTACTAGAGCTATTACTATTTTACTGCTTATTTACACGAAAATATTTTTTTATACCATTTACCTTCTCTGAAGATGAGGCCCGAGGCCCCTTGGCTAGTAGTCCTCTCTGCCATCTTATTGTTACGCTACTGACTACTGATAGTAGTAGGCATGACAAATGACAATTATGAATTCGGAATATATTCGGGCTTAGTTGGCACAAATTGGTGCAATTTGTCTTCTAAATTAGCTCTTAACCCGCTCGTTTTAGGCTGAAAATCTAGTCTAACTAGATGAACAAAGTTTTAGTGTTGGTAGATATTTTTCGCTGCTGCATTAATGTTTGTGGGTGAAATGCATTTACGTCCTATAATATAAAATAATAATCGTCCGCTGTTCAGGAACACGGCGGGGTATGTTGGACTCGAACTTGACACCAGTTAGAGTAGTAAGTACCTTACCGAGTAAAACCAGATATTAGGAGTCAGTGTCTTTCCAAAACTACCTCTGTCGTTGAAGCGATAGGCATTTTGAGGAATATCATCATCATCATCATCAACAGCCCACTAACGTTCCCACTGCTGGGACTCGGGGCCTTCTCTCGCAAGGAGAGAGTTAAGGCCATATTCCACCACGCTGGCCCAGTGCGGGTTGGCGGATGACACATGACTTCGAAAGATTCTAGGTACATGTCGGTTTCCTCACGATGTTTTCCTTCACCGTCTTTTAAGTTAGCGGCATTACGCACATGACTTCGAAAAGACAGTGGTGCGTGTGGGGTTTGAACCCGGGGTCTCCGGATCGGCAGCCGCCGTTCTCCCGACTAGACCACCGTAACTTGAGGAATATGCTATCATGGAAATACTGTGGAGCAGCTGAAATGCTGCGATCAGTTGACGGCCTCGTTGCCAGATTGGCTCTCATGCCAGAGATGTTACCCCTATAGGTTTCTCCAGCAGTGGCTTGGTGGTAGAGTCGTGGGACTGCTAGAACATCTGATCGCGACCCTTCCACCGCCACCGCCCTTGCTGGCTCGCTTCGTGGGGGGTCAGATCCCCATTTGGCTCCAGTGACTTCCTGGAAACCACGGGCATGAAGTTGCTAACACTGAGACAACAATTCACTCCAGATTTAAAGACACCTTGAATCCGTTGGTTATATCCAGTATAGAAGCTGCGACGGTGTTTATTACCGTTATTTCATCGTTTAATGGTATACGTTACAAAGTCTCAAACAACGACTCTACGTTTGTTATAAAAACGTCTGGCTTTTGGGAATTCAGGTCGTCTATGTCAGGTGTTCTACTCGTACATACCTCCATACCTGAGTGGGTTTTACCTAGAGGTCACAATATTGGTGTATTCAAGTCAAACGTGATTCGGTTTCTTCTACATAAACACGCTTCATCGTAGACTGCGTAGTGGCGTAACATAATAAAATAGTTTTTGTTTAATTAAAAAAATTACGTGATTATTCTTGGCACTCCGCCCATTGCTTTATCCAAATATGTCCCAGGTCTGAACTGCCACGTAGCCGGTAATGGATGAAGTGTCGCGGGGATTACTCGGGACGGATGGATCCGGTTAAACTTTATTTCTTTCTGCTCGCTATTTGAATGGGAAACAATTCCCTCGACTGAAATATTGGAGAGTTTTTTTTTAATTCTCGTCGACTTTGAGGCATTGGAGCCTGTTTTGGCGTTTGATTGATACTTAAAGATGGGATGAAATTTAATGCTTACGTCTCATGGAATTAGTTTTTTGGTGAAATTTAGAAGAGAGTCAGACAGAAAAACATAAATACTTACTTGTTATGCACACCAGAAAATCACAGTGAAATACGATTCAACCGGGCTTTAAGCCGTGTAGGTTGGCGATAATAAGACGTAAGGTATTATAATAATAAGGTCATAAGCTCCACTTAGGTATCCCCAATAGGGTACCGGACTGGGTCAAAAATACACCATCCTAATTTGTCCGTCAGCTAAAATATTGGACACGTATTTTTTGTTTTTTCATAATATTAAAAATCGTCAAAGATATAGACCATCAAACTTCGAGAGTGGGGGGTCGCGACGTCACTCGTGAGTAAAAATCGTACTCACAAGTGACGTCACACGAAACATCGAAGCGCTGTATCTTCGTAATTTTTTGTTTGTGAAACAAAAGAAAAAATACGCGTACAATATTTTTTGGCAATCTAACTAACGGGCTACTTAGTTTTTTTGAGGATTGTACCCTATTACCCCTTTTGGTTTTTATTTATTATGAGTTAGTCTCAGTATTCACTGTTCAATTGGACGAAATCGGAACACGTCGCTAGTAATTGATATAATTTTACAAGACCTTGTTAAATCTTTAGCTTTAGCATATCTCAATGACGTAGGTAAGTATTCGTTCCATCTATCTGTAGCATTGGGACACGGTGTTTAGTTACTTTCACAAAAAATCATAAAAATTGTCGAGTGTCCGTCCGAGTTAAATTTAAATTGAAGTCGGTTTGCGTCTTTTCGGGATCAATTAAATTATTTATTGTTTATTTGTGAAGTTTGTCACCTCAGAACTTTACTTCAGGCTTGGTGAACCAATTTTGATTGTTTTTTTATTTTCGAAAGGGCTACCCTTTCCATTTCCCTCTTTCTTATCCCCCCATATAAATTCTAGCGAAATCGGTTTTTGTAAAATTAACAAAAAATATAGGTTTTTCGACAGCAAAACTCGCTTGTTATAGATAATACATTAAAAAAAAAGTTTTTTTTTTTACACAAAATTTATCAGAAGTACTAAAACTACACACTAAACACCTTCAAACAAATTACCAACTCCTGACAAAACCAAATTGCCGTATAAAATAGGAGCAGTAAACCGGGGCAGTTTAGATTTAACTGCTTGTCCAAACTGAGTTGAACAGGGAAGGAGTTTGAACTCGCCAGTCTGAGTTAAAATAGCTTCGTAGAGCTGTTAATTCGTTGCAAGCTTTACAGACCGGATTTTGTAGCGGGAACTTGAAATTTAATAAGATTAAAGTGGTGTTCCGACTCCGACATACTCTAGGTAATCCGTCTTATTGAATTGTACACTTTTATTTGTGAAACAAGCGAGCTTACCGAGATACGGAACATTTTCGTATTTAACAAGTTACGAATGAAAATTGTAAGCAGCTTTTTGAAGTGAAAACTTCTTTCGCTCCACACTTAGATTTTTCGTAGGCTGTGAATTGAGTTCAAGGGCCACGCTCGTAAATGAAAGAAATCTTCGGGTGAAGTCGGGATCATGGCCATCTAGAAATGCTAACGCATTGAAATTAATGGGTTAGAAGCATGGTTATCTAGAAAACATCGGGAGGAAACCGATCTGTTCTTAGAATCTTTTGAGGTCATCCACCTACCCGTACTGGGCCAGTGTGATGGATTATGGCCTTGACTATCTCCTTGCGAGAATAGGCCCCGAGTCCCAGCAGTGGGAACATAAATATAATGGGCTGCTTATGCCTGCTACAGTCAGTATAGAGGTAAAATTGTAAGTATTTGTTATTACACGAGATCGTTTGATCACTAGGCTACCACGGCATTGGATCCATACGACAAGTTTGATGAGTGTGATGCCCCCTTTCTGGGATGCTCGGTCGTACCTTCGACCTTGGTAGTATCTACCGGCGGCAGCTTAAGGGGTCGTGACTCTTAAGGCTTAAAGCTTAAGGGGAAGTGGTATAGGGTACCCTTGCGCTGGTCGTACTCATTGAGTACAGTAAGATTAGATTAGTTGGGCCCTGTCCCTTCATGAGCCACATGACACCAACTGCCGTATGCCCTTTTAAAAAAATATGTAGTACCACATGTGTACATACACACATATGAAGAGGAATAACAAGTTACATTACTGTGTTCCGGTTTAGGGTAATGTTTCCAGAGAAATTACAGGGCTTAGAGATATAACATCTTAGATCTGTGGGTGACGAGCACAGTGCAGTGCTAGGTAATGATTTGGACTCTTCATGTTCCACTAGCTGCGTGTCACTGTGCTGTCATGTGGCAGGCATGTTGCTTACCATCAGGCACATGACCTGTTCGTCTCGTCACTCTTTATTTTAAAAAAAAAGTTGAAAGTGAGCAAAATTCAGAAACAACTCGTAAACGTCTCACAAGTATTCATACCACGTAAGTTACTTCTATTAGGTACATTAGAAACACTTTAGGAAAATGTAATAAAGCAATTGACTTGCAAGAAAACCACAATGGATCGATGGCCGAAGCTGAAACTGCCAAGTCAGGGGTTTGCAATTTAAGGTGCTGACAACAGCTAACTGAAATTCACGAATTCGAAATTAAGCCACGCCTATTTACTACTTCGATAAGACAGCGCCACCAAACTAAACCGCGTCCAGCCGGCGACATTATTAGTATTGAACAAAACGTGGAAACAAAAAGTTACCGCTCCAAGCTCATAGATGGCGCTTTTAAAATATTTTGTAATTAATTTAACATAACTTTTTGTTTCCTTCGATATCTTTTTGCACTTTTGCAGATTGTGAAGAACATTATCGAAATTCTATTAGTAAAGCCTATAAATAATAATGTACGGTCTACAATTACAATAAACTCTTTTTATACAGAAAATTAAACCAACTTCAAAATCACAAATAGGCACGCGAAAGCGAAAAAAAGTTCATTTAATTATTGTAAGCGCTACTCACTCATCTATTTGAAGTCAAATAGATTCATTCGACATAAACATTAATTGCATTAAAGTAGCTACAGCAAAAAGCCAACATTACGTGGTGTTCTCAGGCGGTCACCCATCCAAGTACTGACCACGCCTGGTGTTGCTTAACTTCGGTGATCGGACGAGAACTAGTGTTTTCACGCGCTATGCACGTCGTCAATTATATTAAATACGTGTATTAATACAAACATAATAGTTATCATCATCATCATCAATAGACGAGCTCGCAAGTTAATAATCCACAACTATTGCTCATTACAACACGAAAAACAAGTTTTTGAAACAACCCCATTTCGCTGCTTTATAACGAAAGGTCCACAAACAAAATTTTACAAAAATATTTTAAATTCAAAAGATTTTTTTTTATTTAAACCGTGCGGAACGTTTATAAAATGAAACATTTATAAATTGCAATGGAAAAAGTTTTGGAATTTATATCATGCAAAAAGTTGGTTTTAAAATGTCAAATGGATAAAGTTTTTTTTTTGGGTTTTTATATGGACTAGTGGCGCCATATTATATGAGACATAGCGGACATATGATTTGAAAATATAAATTTCACCTATACTTACTAGTGTTGAGTACCTATGCAATAAAATAAAAAAAATACAAAAATGAAACAACCACTCAGAAATAAACAGATAATTCTTGAGATTGAGAGAATAAAGCTGCAGCTCACTATATCGCAGAAAAAAAGAGAAGTTCGTATCATATACCGGTCAGCAAAACGAAACACGACAAAAAACAGTTTCTACAAGTACAAAAAATAACACAAACTGGATATGAGTCACAAATGCCTAAGTTAATATTTTTTATTTTAATATTAACTTTGTTTGAAAACGCATAATTTTTTTCTGTAATTTACTTTGTCATTATGAATGTAGCATAATATATAGTGCCATAATGTCAATTTTGCATAATCGTTTATATAAATATTAATGCAGTTGAAAAAGATAGCTAATCCTTGAAACTATCCAAATTAATCAATATCCAGAAACGAAGGCTACAACCATAATCTACATAAAAATAATAAATACACTGTTTAGCAACATTTTAAAGTTGATTTTGTGCGAGTTACGATGGTTATAAAAAATGACACGCTTCCCGTGTCATACGCCTTAAAATAAAAACTTGAATGACACGGATGCCGTGTTTTCCGCAACGAATCGGTTAAGTCGGTTTACAGATAATAGTTAAATATGACACCAT
The DNA here is from genome assembly GCA_963693475.1 of Ectropis crepuscularia. NCBI lineage: Eukaryota > Metazoa > Arthropoda > Insecta > Lepidoptera > Geometridae > Ectropis > Ectropis crepuscularia. The sequence continues at coordinate 29,234,651 of OY856346.1, forward strand.
CATAACAAATCATAGATGAAATGATTGCATACAATGTAACCAAATGTCATCTAAAAGTCACTTTACTGAGAAAGGACATTGTTCATTTATAAGGGACATGGGGCTAAACGTGGACGTTGACTGTCACTGATATCATAAATTAAACATGATGGCTTCTAGCACTTGATATCAGAATATTATCTTTTGGTAGTAGCAAAAAGACTATTTACTCTATGCGAACGTTGACGTGGTTACTTTTAAACAAAACTACAACATTTTGTAATTTTTTTAATATCGATCTAAAGATCGATAGTGACCGTCTGGATAAAATCGATGCTATTCTATTATGTTTAAAATAAATACTCGCATCACTCGCTCGCGGCGTAAAAAAACCTGTACTTTCAGATCCGCACTGTAGAGAAATGAACCGCTGGTTGCTCTCTTGGATTGTTCTAATCGCTTAGCGAGTATCGCTGAGCGAGTATTATCTTTCATAGCTCTTGTCGCTCAGCGACAAACTAGTGAAGCGAGTACTCACCGGGAGTATGAACAGTCAGCGATCAACTACTGTCTGTATCTGAATATTTGCATCTCTTTTATTTAGGTACACGGAATGTATAATATCTATTGTACGTTTCTTGAGCGAGAAAATAGTGATAGTTACTCGTTTTCTCGCCGGCAGCGGCAGTGGGACAACTTTACTGCCCAAGTAGATGATTTTGTTTTTCGTGGCGTTGTGAAGTGAAAGCGGGTGCGATGAAAAACCATTACACAAATAAAGTGGCCAAGTGCAAGTTGGACTCGCCCATGAAGGGTTCCGTTGCAGCAAGTAATATAATAGACATAGTATACATAGTTTTTGTAGTTCGTTGTAACTTTGATCGAAGTTTTAATAATAGTGTATTAATATTATAATATATAATATAAATTTCTGTATCGTAATGTGGCTTATTACGTACTTGTGCGGTAATGTAACGTAAAACGCACGGTTTCAAAATGCTCCGTCTAAAACGAACGGTACCTACTTTTTTATTTTTTATTTTTTTATAGCATAGAGTGACGAGACGAGCAGGTCATGTGCCTGATGGTAAGCAACATGCCTGCCACATAACAGCACAGTAACACGCAGCTATTGAAACATGATAGTCCAAATCATTACCTAGCACTGCACTGCGCTCGTCACCCAGAGATCTAAGATATTATGTCTCTAAGCCCTGTAATTTCTCTGGAATCATTGCCCTTCAAACCGGAACACAGTAAAGTTTGCACATTACTGCTTGGCGGTAGAATATTTGGCAAAGGTGTGGTACTTCCCCAGGCGGACTCTGCTAAGAGTCCTACCACTACTAAATCTTAGTAAAGAGTTTTTATGTCAGAAAAGTTGTAAACATTTTATGAATAAAATTAACTATGAAAGATAAAATACAGTGAAAGTTATTTAATTTGTTAATTTAATTAATTTTGACCAAAACTTAATAACACAAAAACATTCATTTACTTTATTACTAATGTCGTAATGTCATACTGGCTGGATTTGTGCCCTTGCTTTAAAAAAAAGCGCTGATGCGCGTGCATTGTTAATCTGTGAAATACGTCAGCCAATGGGAAATGCCGAAAGGGCGTAGCCTGAATATCATGGCATAGCCATCTAGAAATGCGTGAGCCAACGGGAAATGCTGACGCATTTCTAGATGGCCATGCCATGATGGATCAAATTCCGAGTAATAAGTTTTCCCTTCTATCGGCAGTTCCTATGACTCCCAATTTTTTTATTTGAAAATGTCATCTGAATTTTGATTAATTTCCTCGCAAATATGTTTTAAAACGTCGTATGACATACGTGCGCTTTGATAATTACAGCCTCTGCTAATTATATGTAGCAATATTGCTTCGGCTGTAATTATCAACTTAGCGCACTTATATCATAATGTACTAGTATAATGAACTTTTAGTTTATTTATCTGGGTACTAAAATAATGCCCTAATTATACATATTTTTTTTTACAAAATCTAACTATCAAGAACATTTTGGCCACGGATAGCCTATTTTGAACAATGCCCTTTCATATTTTTTTTTCAAATTAAAATATAATCAGTGAAATTGGACAACAACAAAGGCGTTTGGGTACTTTTGTATGGACTAGTGGCGTCGTATTTTTTAGCGACCAAAAATCTGTTATCACTTTCTTGTATCAATGAATATTTGCTCCAAGTAATATCGGAGCGGAGTTATGACCAATCAAAGTTATTTATTTTTTGGATTTTTGTACGGGCTTAGTGACATCGTGTTTTTTTACATGTCTTTTTCGTGTGTGTCTGATTACACAAATACCCTTTCAAAAAGTGACAGCAGATCTTTGGCTGCTAAAGGAAATGACGCCACTAATCCATACAAAAATACCAAAAAAAAAACTTTGTAAAGCCATAACTCAGCTTCGATATGACTTACAGCTTACAGCAAATCTGATAGCACAATTACCCTAGAAGTTAAGTAATATTTCGAAAAAGCGATAATAAATATTTAGCCGCTAAAAAAACACGATGTCACTAAGCCCGTACAAAAATCCAAAATAATATATAACTTTGATTGGTCTTAACTCCGCCAGGGAAAATCTCTTCGAAATGAGGTATCACCGCCCGAACCTGGTAACAAAAATCAGCCAGGAGTTGCACACATCGCAATCCGATGGATGTAGCATATGCGTTGAGGGAAATATACTCAGGTATGTACTCCTCAGCACCCCGTATAAAGTCCCTAGAACAGAAAAGGTACAAGGGAGCGCAAATACCCAACACCCTAGCAAACACCCTCTTTTTAGTTCACACTCAAGAGGATAAGGAGGCCCTGACAAACCAGGGTTATGGGTCAGGCACAGAGTCACGTATCCTTACCATTCATGAAGCTCAGGGACTGACATATGAGTCGGTAATCGCAATAAAAACCAAGGCAAACATGAAGCTGCACGAGAGCGTGCCCTATGCGGTTGTTGCAATCTCACGGCACACGGGGACCTTCACGTACTACGCTAACGACACCGATGACACCATTGGTCGGTTCGTGCGGCGAGCGTTGGCTGCATCACCGAAGACCATCCGAGAGTTCAACCTACAGATGGCCATCAGGGACAGAAATGCAGCCGTAGTGGAGGCTCTGGGCCGGGAGGAGGCGGCTTAGGCAAATGGTAATAAGACAAAAAATCGATGTCGAGCCGATTACTTGCGGAATCCCAACCAATAGTGATCGGCACAACAGACGAGCACTAGTATTAGGTTCAAAATGTTCCCAGCTCCCCCCATATTTTTCTCTTCAGATTATACAAGAAATATGTAAAAATAAATTAGATTTGAAATTATGAAAGCTACGGACCCCGGAGTATGTGGATTGGTAAATTTTAATATATAAAAAATAGGAAATGGTGCCACTAATCCATATAATCAGAAGCAGCAATGGGTGCAACAGCGCACTTAAAAATTACATCATTTTTTTCACATTCGCATCGTCGATTCGACGAAGCTTAGTAGTTAATGTAGTTAATGGGCTTTCGAGGGGTAAGAGACTAATACGGCATTTTTACATAAAACATTAGATAATATCAAATGTGTTTAAAATAAGCCAAGTGCAAGTCGAATGAACGAATGAAGGATTCCGTACCAATATCTATGAAAACGGCAAAAAATCAGGTCTATTTTATAGGAACCCTACTTCCACATATTTATATTAATTTTATTCTTATGATTATTAATTTTAACACAACGTAGAAATAATAAAGTAATATCCCATTAAAATACATAGAGAATGATAGAAAATCGTCAGAAGTAGAAAAGTAAAATAACTGAATTTTGAGTTGTGGCTTTTTAGTCTCAAAGCAGCGATTTATTTTCAATTCATCGCCAAATCTAAAAATGTAGTATTAAAGAAATAACGTATCTTGTGAAATTAAACTACGTAGGGCCATCTTCCAGCTTAATCATCAGAACCGGTTACAATCTGCGTAAACAACCCACTATATGTTCTCATTGCTGGGACTCGAGGCATTCATTCGCAAGGAGAGATCTAGGCTGGGACTAGGTTATAATCCACCACGCTGGCCAAGTGTGGGTTGGTAAATGTCACATGAGGTGAAAACACTAGGTACCTACATGTACTTACTAGGTACATTTCGGTTTCCTCACGATGTTTTCCTTCATCGTTTTTAAGTTAGCGGCATTACATGCTAACATCGAGTGGTGCGCGTGGGGCTCCGAATCGGCAGTCACCGTTCTCCCGAATAGATGAGCCATAACGTAGACTTTAACAGCGACTTGGACTTTAACACCAATGTACTCGTTTAATTACTGGCAACCCTTAACCATCTTCCAGCACCTTCATCAGACCCTTGTTACCATTTAGCACCAAAGTACTCATTAAGACAAATGAAATGAGCCCAAACTCGATGGAGTTATGTCATTTAATTGTTGAGTTCCTATGACCCCCTTCCGGCTCCATCATCAGACCCTGGTAATAATCTAGCACCAAAGTACTCGTTAAGACAAAGAAAACGAGTCCAAGCTCGGTTGTGCTATGCCGTTTAATTACCGAGTTTCTATGACCACCTTCCGGCTCAATATGAAAAAAAACATGCAAAAAGAAGTTCACGGTTCTGAGATTTGAACACAGGGTCATGAACGCGTACCACGGTCATGCTAAACCATCGAGCCGACCCGACTAATATCCAACGTGTCAAATTTTCAAATCATATGACCTCTGTTGACGTTCCGCATTTCGTTTGTGAGAATTTATCATTTTTATTTTTTTGCCGATTTAGTTAGCTGGTAGAAGGGCCGTTCAGTCGAGTTAGCTTTTTAAAAACAAATGATTGATGTGAATTAAACATTTTGCATGGCATAGCAACCTTCCAGCTCCATCATCAGATCAGCATCATAATTAATTAATTATCATATAATTGTCTTGCAGTTTAGTCTTGTTTTAATGTCTTGTTCCATAGTAACTATATTCTCACCTATGCCTCAGGGCAGGTAAAACTAAAAAATAAAAGCTTGAAAAACTACAGAGAAAACATACAATAATATGAAAAAAAACATGCAAAAAGAAGTTCGCGGTTCTGAGATTTGAACACAGGGCCATGAACGCGTACCACGGTCATGCTAAACCATCGAGCCAACCCGACTAATATCCAACATGTCAAATTTTCAAATCATACGACCTCTCTTGACGTTTCCGCATTTCGTTTGTGAGACTTTATCATTTTTATTTTTTTGCCGATTTAGTTAGCTGGTAGAAGGGCCGTTCAGTCGAGTTAGCTTTTTAAAAACAATTGATTGATCTGAATTAAACATCAATGATATGGCATGGCAACCTTCCAGCTCCATCATCAGATCAGCAGCATAATTATCATATTGCAATTTATTTATTGTCTTGCAATTTACACAAGTATTATGCAAATTTTCACGCAATCTGTAAATCGGGAAGTAGATTTAATTTGCAAAATTTCATGATAAGCCTCGGGTTACATCACGGATATTCATGGGTTTCATAATAACTATATTCTCATCTTCGAAGCCGAGGGTCGTGGGTTCGATTCCCACCCAGTGCAAATATTTGTGTGATGAATTCAAATGTTTGCACTGTGTCTGGGTGTTTCTATGTATAATAAGTATGTATTTAAAACTATAATATAAGTATTATATCAGCTATCTGGCCGCCATCGTACAAGCTTTGCTTAGTTTGGGGTCAGATGGTGTTGTGTCTGAATTGTCCACCAATATTTATTTATTTATTTATTTGTGCCTCAGGGCAGGTGAAACTAAAAAATAAAAGCTTGAAAACTACAGAGAAAACATACAACAACAATATGAAAAAAAATATGCAAAAAGAAAATCACGGTTCAAAGATTTGGACACAGGGTCATAAACGTCCACCACGGTCATGCTAAACCATCGAGCTAAACCTACTAATAACCAACGCGTCAAATTTTCAAATCATATGACCTCTCTTGACGTTTCTGCATTCCATTTGTGAGAATTTTTATTTTTTTGAATAGCGAGTGCCGCGCAGCGAAGCGACGCGACGTAGCGTCCTTCCTGCACGGCGCATCAGCGCTTTCTGCCGGACTTCATAGTAGTGAGCGAGAAGCAAGACTCAGGCCGGTTCGGTCGAGTTAGCGTATTAAAAAACAATTAATTAATGCGAATTAAACAACTTAATCTAAAATATAAAACATCCTTGCCCTTTATTAAGAAATAATACGTTAATCTTTAAAATTTGAATAATGTATGTTCATTAATAACACAGATATTTACGTTTAAAACTCATTTTAGAGGTTAGTTTACGATTTTTTCTTGTCAAGATATCTTTTCCAAATCGTGTTTTGAAAGCAATGGTTCCCTTATAAATATGTTCAAGAATAACATATATTTTATTCAACATCTCAAACCCTATACATTTTGCTAAAAATGTGTTTAAAAAGTGCCATTTGGCTCTATTCAGCGCCTTAAGGTGAGCTTGGAAGACCGAGGGAAACATAACATCGACCCTTCGTCACGGGAACCGCAAACACTCTGATGTATTTCCAGCCCTCTACAATAACTATTTGTTATTAATATCGTGTGTAACAAACAGGGGTTATCGTGAGGTGTGTTGGTTAGACACCCTTGAATATACATATAGAACGTGCAAAGCCGTTTCTAGTAAATAATTAATCGTTGGTGGAAATTCTTCGCAGAATACTAGCAAAAGAAGCCTTCTAAATATTCCCCTCTGCTGGGGTTTGGGGGTTGATGGTTGTTCTCAGAATATTCCAGGAACATACCGGATTCCTCCGATGTCTTCACCGTTTTTTAGTTACCAACATTATGAATGTATGCACATGTCTTTGAAAAGACAGTGGTGTGCGTAGGATTTGAACCCCGGATCGCCAGTCGCCGATATCCCGACTTGACCAGCTGTAACTTCTAGCTAGTAAAAGAAACCTTCATGTTATAGAGTCAAGATATACTAGTTTCTAGCATTTACATGGGACTTGGTCTATGTAAAATTAAGCCAATGGACGATCTAACATTATCCGGGAACGAGGTGCGGTGCATTCGTCTACATCGAAATACTAATAATTTACTCAAACATTTCGGTAATACACTTCAGAGTGAGATTCGCAACAGGTTTCATACCTCATCTTCATACATCCGTACCATCACCTGGTGCCTGACATTAATTTATCCGCGCATAATTTTGAAAGAACCTGACAGAATTTGTACACTATAGAATTTTTGGGATAAAAATAACTTAGATTATCTCCAGACTATTTTTGAGTACCCTATTTCTTCAGACTGAGAGAGGGTTCACACGGCGCGGCTTCCAACCGCGCCCGCGCGCGGGCGCGGCAGATTTCCACATAAAATTGAATTCAATTCACACGACGCGGTTTACGGCCGCGGCGGCTGCGGCAGCCGCGCGGCGCCCGCGTGGCTACGCGCGATTCTTGCGCAGTAGCTTTCCGGAGCAGAAACCGCGAAAACCTGCGGTCTCGTGAGTATTGAAACAAAACCGTCGCGCGGCGCGGCGCCGCGCCCGCGCGCGGGCACGGGCGCGCAGCCGCGCCGTGTGAACCCGCTCTAACTTTCGCCTCTGCAGTCTAAAATGGTTGTTAGCGCCACTCATGACGCATATCGTATCTATTTAATATATCGCTATCCCTTTCCCACCCAATCCTAAGAATACGACCACTTCCGAACGTTGTCTTCGGATATTGGGTGCACTACGCCCGACACCGAGGTCAAGGGCGAGAGTCTGCATTCGAACGTCCTCTCACCGCGTACGCAGCAGTTAGCGCGTTCGTGATACCATATCTCGCGATCACCTGCATCTAGCAGCACCGCTACCGCATCCTCTGCTAACCAGCAGAGCTATTGAAGGCCGCCGGAATCTCTGCCAACCTGAACGGACCGAGGAATTGCAGCAATACCCGTTCTCGGAAGTACGTCAGGTTAGTGGTCGTTCTTTTCCCGCTATCCCGCTAGTGAAGGCGCGTTTCACCATAAAGCTTGGTGGCCGCGCTAACACAAATTCTTGGTCCTCGACCCAAATCCCATATACCAGCCCTAAACTCTTTTCTTCTTTCTAATATCTTTTTCCGCAAGTTTGCCGCATTTTGCGATTAATTTGTCGTAGTGTCGTCCATTTGCCTCAGCCGAAGGTAGGAAAGATATTTCTCACCGTCCGGTCAACCGTCACTTTGCCGATTCACATTACATATAAATAATTTTTATCTACCCGCATTTTTTGCCGTTACGCAGTTGTCAGCATCCAGTAAGCTAATTTATACCTAACCATGTCTAAACAAAGGGAAAAATTCGAAGTCAAGGATGATGACACTCTCGATTCCTCGCAAATAAAACGCTTAACGTTGATAGGTAAACGAGATGCCATATTTGCTCGTTTGCAAGATATTTACGACCGCTCATTAAATGCCTCCACTGACAATAGTGAAAAAGAATTATTTTTATGTGGAGTTATTTCACTCGATCGCTTGCACGCTGAGTTCAGTCGAATTATGGACGAATTAACCGCCGTCGAGTTGACTTTGAACCCAAAATATAAAGTGAACTTTCAATCTATGAACGCATTCGAAGATATGTACTGCCGTTGTAAATTTGTTCACAATTCTTTAACCGCGAAGTCATCCGAAACTGATTCCTTGCCGCAGCGCAGACCGTTAAAATTACCTAAACTAGAATTAATGAATTTTGATGGTAGTTTTAAAACATGGAACATATTTTACGAATGTTTTACTCAAAGCGTTCACAATAATCCCGATTTAACAGACCACGAACGAGTACAATATTTGGTGAACAAATTAACTGGTCGTGCCTTATCGGTTGTCGCAGGTATTGTTCCCAACGGAAAAAACTATCATTTAATTTACAATACCCTCGTTGAAAGATATAACGACCCGCGCTCGCTTGCAAGTTCTTTCTTCGAACAAATTTTAAATTTCAAAACGAATACTCAATCGTCATCCGCAAAAAACCTGGAATCTTTTCGCGATGTGTTTTGTTCAGCCGTATCGAGTTTGCATTCATTGCAACTGCCTGATTTATCTGATTTTATGTTACTGCAGTTAGCATTAGGGAAGGTAGATTCGGGTACTGCTCGCGCTTTTGAAATGCAGTTCCGAGAAAAAACAATGCCTACTTACAACGATTTTGCTAAATTTATTCGTGAGCAAGCTCGAATACTAGATCGTACCGCCGTCGCGCCCGCAGCGCTTACCCGTAATTCAGAAAACAAAAGGTCTGTGACGCATTCTTTCACCGCGTCATATACAAGTTTAAAATGTTCCTTGTGTAAAGAAGACGATCATATGCAGTTATATCGTTGCCCGCAGTTCGCTAAACTTTCTATTGATGACAGACTAGATTTTATACAGAAGAATAAAGCTTGCACTAATTGTCTAAGTCTCTCGCATACGCTACCCGAATGCAGGTCAACTCATTCATGTTTTAAATGTGACTCGCGTAAACATCACACTAAGCTTTGCCGTAAAGTTGCATCGCGGGATACATTTCAATGTAACACTAACAATAATTACGCCGCCGCTCGTAACGAAGAGACGCATCGCCCTCCTCTGACGTCATCGCAAGCGCAGCGATCTCCATCACCGACCCGCCGTCAAAATGTTATTTCGACCGCTCAACAAAATTGTTGGCGATCAACACATGTACATATAGGCTAGTTTCAATATGTTTTATAATGAGTACGTTAAAACTGTAATAATTATAAAAATATGTGTAACTGTTAGGTAAATAAGGTTTATTTAGGTAGATTTAAGTAGGGCACACCTAATAAATATAATTGTTGGTTAGTTTTATTCGGATATTAGGTAGGGTGTCTACTTATTTGGTAAACTTTAGGCGAAATTGGGAAAATATGTCAGTTATTAAGAAATAAGCGAATTGTAAGCTAAGGTACCCCCCAGGTTGTTATGTTAATTGATAGACCTGGTCGTGGGCTACATTTCGAGTGGTCATTCGTTAGCCTACGACCAGGAATGGAAAAGTTATGGTCAAAAGAGTGACTTTTCCATAGTAAAAATAAACCGAAAAGAGGGCCCAGAATACGGGGCTCTCTTTAAGGTAAAGGTAAGGGGGTACCTTAGCGATCTCGATTTTGTTCGGAGCATGCTCTTCTCAACGGCTCCAGTACAAGAAAGAAAACGAAGAAAAATAAAAGGAAGACTCAAGCAACACCAGCGTTTCACTACCCCGCTCCCTACTCCCCTTCAAGGTCCGCCCAAGAGGATCTCGTCGGGATCACGTCGAGTTATCGTCGGGCCCACGTCGTGTCAGCGCCGAGTCGTCGCCAAGGGCACGTCGGGTGTCACTTCGGTGGTCACGCCAGTGGTCACGCCGGGGGTCACGTCGGTGGTCACGCCGGTGGTCACGTCGGTGGTCACGCCGGGGGTCACGCCGGTGGTCACGCCGGTGGTCACGCCGGTGGTCACGCTGGTGGTCACGCTGGTGGTCACGCCGGTGGTCACGCTGGTGGTCACGTTGGGGGTCACACCGGGGGTCACGCCGGGGATCACACCAGAAGACAAGGTCAAGTCAAGATCACCCAAGGTCAAGTTCACATCCAGGACGAATTCGAGGATTGTCCCACAGCGGTCGCAAAGTGAACCCAGGGACGAGTCTACCAGCGCCCGTCGGAACGAGAGGGCACGTACTCAAGAGACCTACTTACTACAGGTCTCTCCCCCTCTCGCTGCCGGCAGACCAGGCTCGTCAACGCATAGCGGTCGGTCACATACGGCCGGTCCGCGACAGCTGGTCCTTCGAGCCGGATTCACGCCGTAGCGACCATCGTGGGACTTCGTCGAGGAGGTGAAGACTTGAAGACATCTGCGCTTCAAGACAACGGACAAGGTGATCATCGTGCGAGAGGAAACGAAGATCAAGATGCCCGTTACAAGAAGCCAGAAGGGAGGTGATCGGCTGGAACGTACGCCGACTGAGAGAGCATCACGTGGCATCACAGTGGAGTCCGGTACGACATCCGGTACCAGAACAGAAGGTACCTTCCCGTCTGGGACGTCGTTCGAGACTACGATTAGGGCCACAACTGAGGAAGTGATAACACTGGTGGGAAGCCCAAGTTCGAAGATCTCCGAGAGGCTACAGAAATCAAAGGCCTCATCTGTAGCGTCAACAGCCAGACGAAAGAAAGAGATGGAAGCACGTGTAGAATTAGCTCAACGGAAGCTGGAAGAAGCACGGGCTGCGTCTGGGTTGGCAAAGGTAAAACTGGAGATGCTTCAACTGGAAGAACACGATGACGACTCTGTGATCCGCGTGCCAGTAAACCGGGAAGAGATGGTGCAGAATTGGATCAGCGATTCGACGGAAAGGCTGCCAGGGAAAGTGTCAGAACCGGAGAAGCCCAGCAAAGCACAGGCAGCCACGAAAATCACTGAAGCTTCTGCTGACATCAAGGACATCGCTGAAGCGCTACGGGACGTCGTCAAGTTGTCAACGAGGAATGTAGCAGCGCCTAGCTACATGTTCGATCTCCCACAGTTTGACGGGAACGCTAGCGAGTGGCTAGCCTTCAAGAGGGCATATGAAGATACGGCTGAGAACTTCTCTCCAATCCAGAATATGATAAGGCTGAGGAAGTCCATCAGAGGTGCAGCGCAAGAGTCAGTCAAATGTCTATTGTATTCGGATAATACACCTGAAGACATCATGGAAGCTCTGCGTCGGCAATATGGAAGACCAGATGGGCTAGTGCTGGCAGAGATGGAGAAACTGAAGAGGTTGCCAAAGATGACGGAGAACGCTCAAGACGTGTGCGATTTTGCATGTCGAGTGAGCAACATCGTGGCAACAGTGAAGAGTTTGAAAAAGCCTCAGTATCTCCAGTCGCCAGAAATGTTGAAGTTGATGGTGGACAAAATGCCTGCGGTCATACGGTTCCGGTGGTTCGACTTCACGGCGGATACAGAAGATCCAGACTTACTCCAGCTGGGCAGGTTCTTGAACAGGGAGGCAGACCGGTACAGTCAATATGCACTACAAGAAGCTGTAACCAAAAGCCAAGGCTGGAAGAGAGAACTCACACATGCCGCCGTGGAACAAAGGGAAGATAAGGAAAACTGTCCACACTGTCAAGGAAATCATCGCCTACACCAATGTAAGAAGTTTACGGAAGCCTCGATCAAGGAACGCTGGAAGATCGCCACTACTAGCAAGCTATGCTTCAAATGCTTGCAAGGTCGACATCGAAAGCAAGACTGCCAGAAGCCAGGGTGCAGAGTATGCAGAAGATGGCACCATGAGCTTCTACATGAAGATCGACAACCTGAAGGATTGAAGAAGGAACCGGATGGCAGAGAAATAACCAACAACGTGCTCCAGGTCAACACGGCGAAAATCAAGAAGGCGTATTTGAAGATGGTACCAGTTGAGATCTACGGACCAAAGGGGAGCGTCAAGGTTTTGGCTCTGCTGGACGAAGGTTCAACGGTGACACTGGTCGACTCATCGGTAGCCAAACAACTGGGACTACAGGGACCTCAAGAGCAACTCACCATAGAAACAGTTGGAGGGAAGTTGCTGTCGAACAAAAGATCCATGAAGCTCAATATGAAAGTTCGAGGAGTTCATCAAACACGAAAAAGGACCATCACCGGGGCAAGAACCATGGACGAACTTCACCTGACACCTCAAGCAGTAGACAAGGAGAATATCGATGTGTACCCTCACTTGCAAAAGATGGCGGAGCAACTCTGCTACAAGGAAGAACGGCCCAAGGTACTCATCGGGCAAGATAACTGGGAACTGATTGTCTCCAGGGGAACGCGGAAAGGGAAGAGAAACCAGCCCGTCGCATCCCACACATACTTAGGGTGGGTGCTACACGGTTGCGACTCGAGTTCCACGAAACCTGACGACATTGTTACCTGCGGGCATGTCTTCGCCCGAGAAGAACAAACGCCAGACTTCAAATCGGTGGTGAATCAAATTAAAGGCATCCGAAAGAAGAAGAAGTCTCACTCGATGAAAGAATCAGTAGAGAAGGTACTTCGAACAAAAGGCCAGAAAAAGTGCTACAGGGAAGACATCACTACGCTCACGAAGGGGAGGCCCCCTGAGACATCTAAGATGAAAGAGATCGACGTGAAAATAGCAAGGTGCATGCCAGATGAGGGACATCGCTTCGGACCACCGCCTTGACTCCGCACCGCTGCACTCGAGTGCAGCTGTCGACTACCTTGGCCCCACTGTTGTCAAGGTGGGTCGACGGCGTCAGAAGCGAAGAAGAGCCTTGTTTCGGCGAGAAGACTGCCTGCCGCCCTTACACTGTGGCAATGCAGTCCTCGCTGTGGGTTTCACTCTGCGGCGGCCAACCTCCAAGGCCGCGCTGTTGGTGCCTCCATGGGGCGGCGAGCACGAGGTTCCTGAGTTCCTGACGTCGAGCAACGGCAGCGTCGAGACGACGAGCAAAGGGCCTCCGACCAGTGAGATCGCCGAACCAGAGGATGGTGCTAGCGCACGAAGGGGAGGATGTTGGCGATCAACACATGTACATATAGGCTAGTTTCAATATGTTTTATAATGAGTACGTTAAAACTGTAATAATTATAAAAATATGTGTAACTGTTAGGTAAATAAGGTTTATTTAGGTAGATTTAAGTAGGGCACACCTAATAAATATAATTGTTGGTTAGTTTTATTCGGATATTAGGTAGGGTGTCTACTTATTTGGTAAACTTTAGGCGAAATTGGGAAAATATGTCAGTTATTAAGAAATAAGCGAATTGTAAGCTAAGGTACCCCCCAGGTTGTTATGTTAATTGATAGACCTGGTCGTGGGCTACATTTCGAGTGGTCATTCGTTAGCCTACGACCAGGAATGGAAAAGTTATGGTCAAAAGAGTGACTTTTCCATAGTAAAAATAAACCGAAAAGAGGGCCCAGAATACGGGGCTCTCTTTAAGGTAAAGGTAAGGGGGTACCTTAGCGATCTCGATTTTGTTCGGAGCATGCTCTTCTCAGCGGCTCCAGTACAAGAAAGAAAACGAAGAAAAATAAAAGGAAGACTCAAGCAACACCAGCGTTTCACTACCCCGCTCCCTACTCCCCTTCAAGGTCCGCCCAAGAGGATCTCGTCGGGATCACGTCGAGTTATCGTCGGGCCCACGTCGTGTCAGCGCCGAGTCGTCGCCAAGGGCACGTCGGGTGTCACTTCGGTGGTCACGCCAGTGGTCACGCCGGGGGTCACGTCGGTGGTCACGCCGGTGGTCACGTCGGTGGTCACGCCGGGGGTCACGTCGGTGGTCACGCCGGTGGTCACGCCGGTGGTCACGCTGGTGGTCACGCTGGTGGTCACGTCGGTGGTCACGCTGGTGGTCACGCCGGTGGTCACGCCGGTGGTCACGCTGGTGGTCACGCCGGTGGTCACGTTGGGGGTCACACCGGGGGTCACGCCGGGGATCACACCAGAAGACAAGGTCAAGTCAAGATCACCCAAGGTCAATTTCACATCCAGGACGAATTCGAGGATTGTCCCACAGCGGTCGCAAAGTGAACCCAGGGACGAGTCTACCAGCGCCCGTCGGAACGAGAGGGCACGTACTCAAGAGACCTACTTACTACAGGTCTCTCCCCCTCTCGCTGCCGGCAGACCAGGCTCGTCAACGCATAGCGGTCGGTCACATACGGCCGGTCCGCGACAAAAATGATAACATATCGCTTTGTAATAACATTCTCCCGCCGGCAATAACCACTTGCCTATTAGGAACCATACAACTTTCCGCCTTTGATGCGGATGGCAAAAAACATTGTTTACGCGCGATTCTCGACTCCGCGTCACAAAGTAACTTCATGACAGCAAGTTGCTCCGCTAAGCTCAGCCTAAGTTCTAAACGGGTTTCAAATACCGTGGTTAAAGGGATAGGTTCGTCATCGAATCCTATTAAGGGTGCGATTTCGACTACGTTACACTCACGGGTAAATAATAACTCTGTTTCATTCAACGCTTTTATTATCGACCGCATTACCGAAGAATTACCTTCCGTACGGATTGACGTCACGAATCTTTCATATTTAAATTATTTCCCGCTCGCTGATAACCATTTCTCGGAACCATCAGATATCGATGTACTTTTAGGAGCGCCTGTTTTTGCTGATATATTACTATCAGGCCGCGTCACTGGACCACCTAATTGTCCAACCGCGTTTGAGACGATATTTGGGTACGTGATAATTGGCAACGTGACAATTACTTCCTCTCATGTGGACACTGTTCCCAACCGCGACTCCGCTAGCACCGATAACAGTAACCACCCGCAAATTTCTCTCTGCGCCTACGCAGAAGAGCCGCGTCTCGACCAGCTGGTACAAAAATTCTGGCAGCTCGAGGAAGTCAGCCATGTGCAGACCCCGAGCCCTACCGCTCTTGAAAATGAACATATTTTCAAAACTAATTTTTCCCGCGATAATACAGGACGATATTCCGTCGCATTACCCATTTGTCGCGATCCCGTGACCACTCTCGGTAATTCATTCGAAACCGCAAAGAAGCGCTTTATATATTTAGAGAAAAAACTAACCGCCTCGCCTTTTTTGCGTACGGAGTATGACGCAATAATCAAAGAATACCTACGAGAGGGTTACATTTCTAAAATTGATAACGATGACCGCTTATCGGGTTATTATATACCACACCACGCTATTGCCCGGCTGGATAAAACCACTACGAAATGGCGAATGGTGATGGACGCCAGCTCTAAGACAGATAACAATTTATCTTTAAACGACATTTTGCACACAGGGGAAAATCTGCAAAATGATCTATTTACAATACTTTTAGATTTTCGTTTTTACCCAATAGCGTTCACATCCGACATCAAACAGATGTACTTAAGAATTCTCGTGAATGAACAAGATCGCAAATATCAAACATTTCTTTATCGGTTTGATGCCTCTTTACCGCTTAACACCTTCCAATTTAATCGAGTGTGCTTCGGTCTACGAAGCAGCCCGTTTCTTGCAATGCGAGTTTTACGCGAGTTATGTGCCGATGAACGAAAAGGCTTCCCGCTCGCCGCTAGTGTTATAGAAAACAACTCGTACATGGACGATATTTGTTATTCAATGCCGTCCTTATCAGTTTGTTTACATCTGCGCGATGATCTACGGAACTTGCTCAAGGCCGGGGGCTTTGACCTTGTCAAGTTTGCAAGTAATGCACCTGAGCTAACTGAATCGCTTCCGATAAGCGATAGGCACGCTGCAATTATTACTTTCGACGAACCGGACAGTAAACTGAAGGTTTTAGGCTTACAATGGTCACCTAATGACGACTCATTCATGTTTACCGTGAACCTCGAAAATCGTCCCGCGACTAAACGTAACATATTGTCACAGATTGCTAGACAATACGATGTACTAGGACTCATTGCACCGGTTACATTGTACGCTAAATTAATATTACAGAAATTACACGCATTGCAGATCGACTGGGATGTAGAACCTCCTTTAGAAATTGTCAACCTTTGGCAAAATTATGTCCGCGAGTTACCTAATATTCAACATTTACGTTTCCAGCGCCATCTAGGTGTTGTTGAAAATTCAAAAATCACGATTATCGCTTTCTCCGATGCTTGTGAAAAGGGATACGGTTCTGTGGTGTACATACGTGTTCAACTCGATCCTAATTCACCACCAACCACGCGATTGGTGTGCGCGAAGTCGAAAGTAGCCCCTCTGAAGACTATTTCAATCGCTAGACTAGAACTTTGTGCGTGTTTACTTATGTCGAAGCTTGTTCGTCGGGTGCTCGATACCTACGAAAAACGTCATACGATAGACGAAGTGTTTTGTTTCACCGATTCCATGGTAGCTTTACAATGGATTATCGCTTCACCGCATAGATTTAAAACTTTTGTAGCTACGCGCGTTACAAAAATAATTTCCGCGATCCCCGCTAAATGTTTCCGGCATATTCCCGGAAAAGAAAATCCTTGCGCCGACGCTCTGTCGCGAGGACTAACTCCCACTCAGCTCGTGGACCACCCGCAGTGGTTCACTGGACCAATATGGCTACAAGAAAATACCGCCGATTGGCCAGTTAATTTCGTAGTTCCCGCTCTAATAGATACTGACTTACCAGAATCAAAGAAAATTGTTTCGCTACCGGTGACTCAGTTACAAAACAACATTTCGGATCCGCTATTAAAAATGTCTATACGAGTTTCAAAATGGCCCATACTACTACGTACGGTCATACTAATTTATCGTTTCATCAGGAAACTACCCCGCTCTAACCAATTCTCCGTTACTGATTTTACTTTCGCGGAATTGAAACTTATGAAATCAATCCAAAATCATTATTTTGCTGATTTAATAGATAAAATTAAATCTAGCACGCGTTGTCCGCGCGGTATACAACGGCTCGCGCCTTTTGTAGACAATGACGGACTCATTCGCGTTGGAGGCCGGCTACGAAACGCTGACTTGTCTTACGATCAGAAACATCCAGTTTTATTACCGCGTAAAGACCACATAATCGAACTGATAATTATGCACTACCATCGTATCAATTGTCACGCCGGTCCGGTCGCTCTCATGTCAATACTGAGACAGCGATATTGGATTCTTTCATGCCGCAACATTGTTCGCTCAGTTATACATAAATGCAACTTTTGTTTCAAAACAAAACCGAAACCTACGTTTCCATTTATGGGAGATTTACCCGCTTGCCGTGTTAACGAAGCCTCCGCGTGGGCACACACCGCTGTTGATTATGCAGGACCGATACCTATCATTCCCATAAGAAAGCGAGGCGTACACTCTATTAAGGCTTACCTGTTAATATTTGTTGACAAAGTGGTTCGGTGTTGCCATGTCGAATTGACTACTTCGCTCAGTACTTGCTCGTTTCTTTCTGCGTTCAAACGTTTCCTGGCGCGTCGCGGTAAGGTATCGGTAATGTACTCGGACAACGGTAGATCATTTGTGGGCGCAAATAATGCATTATCCGATATTGATATGTTCATCGGTTCGGATGACTTTCATAAAGCACTCTCAGACGAGCTAGCCGCGAATCGCATAGTCTTTAAATTTAATCCGCCCAGAAGCCCACACTGGGGAGGCGATTTCGAAATTTACGTGAAAGCTTTTAAGAGCCACCTCGCTAGAACTATCGGTTCTCAGTTGCTCACATACGAAGAAATGTTGACCATACTCACCCAAATCGAGAGCGTCATCAACTCAAGACCGCTTACTGTACTTAGTGAGGATCCTTCTGAACCCACTGCCTTAACGCCTGCTCATTTCTTAATGACTGCACCGCTACAACATTTACCCGCGTGTAAGGCAACAGATGAGCCCGCGCATTTATTAAAACGTTACGCTTTACTGGACCAAATGGTTCAATCGTTTTCCAAACGCTGGAAATTAGAGTATCTCCACTTACTGCAAGTTAGAGGCAAATGGAATACCCATTCTAATCCCATTAAAGTTGGCTCCGTCGTGCTTATCATCACGGACAACCTTCCTCCGCTCTCTTGGCCCTTAGGTGTCGTCGTCGAGACAATACTGGGAGCCGATGGAGTGTGCAGAGTTTGTCTTGTCAAAACTGCAACTTCTGTGTATAAACGACCAGTCGTTCGTTTATGTACTTTACCTACTCAATAACTTACCTTTTTCCCGCTTGCCCCAGGTCACCCCGCTACTGTTTATTTTCATTGACCACTCTTTCATTTTAAAACCAATGGTTTTAAGGCCGGGGGCATGTTAGCGCCACTCATGACGCATATCGTATCTATTTAATATATCGCTATCCCTTTCCCACCCAATCCTAAGAATACGACCACTTCCGAACGTTGTCTTCGGATATTGGGTGCACTACGCCCGACACCGAGGTCAAGGGCGAGAGTCTGCATTCGAACGTCCTCTGAGTCGGATGTGAGACAACCGCATAATCTATCTAACTCTGTGCTAACCGCGTACGCAGCAGTTAGCGCGTTCGTGATACCATATCTCGCGATCACCTGCATCTAGCAGCACCGCTACCGCATCCTCTGCTAACCAGCAGAGCTATTGAAGGCCGCCGGAATCTCTGCCAACCTGAACGGACCGAGGAATTGCAGCAATACCCGTTCTCGGAAGTACGTCAGGTTAGTGGTCGTTCTTTTCCCGCTATCCCGCTAGTGAAGGCGCGTTTCACCATAAAGCTTGGTGGCCGCGCTAACAATGGTTATTGCTTTTTCTTTATTTTCGCTTGAAATCAAAGACTCTAATAACATAGCCATAACCGTTCTCGTTAAGAAATGGCCCCCGGTTCGGTTTTTACGACGTGATTGAGCTACAAATTCCCAAAGTTTAACATTTAACAATAATAGTAAAATCAGTTACAGTCGCTGAATACTGAGCGACATTAATTTAAATTGCAAATCTCTTGTGTAAATATTGTGTTCAAAATTATGTAAAAAGCATAAAAATAAAATTGACCTAAATAGGAATGACTTGGGAAGGTTTCTCGGTTGTATTCCTAACTGGCCAAGTAAGAGTCCTTAGTCTTTCTAGAAGGGCGCTCGTACCCGAGGTAAGACCGTTTGCCAGAAGTTTGTGGTCTAACGAGTAATGCGACCAACAGTTTGTTGCGGATTGTAGGCGTATGCAGCGCCTGCGCATCGAGTTGGTGCCGTGATGTTAGTAGCCGACATAATGGTCGCGGAGGAGAGACCACGGCAGGAGAGGAGTACCAGTGTATCGGTGCACCGCTCTCCCGTATCCCAGCATCGGATCCCCGGATCGTGGCCAAAAATTAGATTAACGTTTCCTGACGTGACGAGGTGTGCCACCCACTTACTGGTTCGTCCCCGAGGTGGTTCCTGCTTGCCTTGAGCGATCAGCTGCTCTGGGACAAACACTGGCTGCGGCGGGTTCGCGGAAGAATGCGAAAGCATACATACCTGTGTTCCTGTCGTGTGTGGCAAAGGTGAAAATTCGTGAAGGTTTTAAAACCGGATCGTCTCCTTAAGCGGATGGGTATTGGGTATACGTAAATCCATTTACTCCGAGTAAAAAAAATAGTTGTCTTTAAAGCCGGTTTACCGACGATAATTTTACGTGATAACGTTATTATTACAGTCACGAGTCGAACGTTTAGTCGGATCGTTTCTTTATCGCTTGTTTTGCGCTCTCGCTTGCACGCTGGGCTCAGGCGAAAGGTGACGACACTGTTTCAAGCATTCAACTGACGTTTATCGGTTTTAGAACAAAGTACTGTCATCGACACAAAGATGGATTAAATTTAGTCTTCTATGGGGGGTCTAACTTAGATTTCCGTCTACCCCGGACCAACTATCCCCCCAAGACGTCACAACCTCGGATCCCTCTGCGTTTACTTTGAGCGCGAATTATTTACACATGACGTCTGCCACTGAGCGTTCACACCTAAATCCACGGAACCTTTGAAACAAAGAGGCAGTCGCGCAGGTATTTAATTAAGCCCTCCCGGAATTTAGGAGCGTATTACGGGTGCTGCGTGGGTAGATGTATTCAGGGGCACATCGGGGGCTCAACCTGAGTGATTCTTTGAAAACGACGAAGAAAATTTATTCCGCAATAATCTTTGTAAATAATAAATCAGGGTAACGTCGTTTTCGTGTTGTTATTTAGGGTGTTTTCATTGTGATTATTTCGTAAGGTCGGGACCTCTTCGACTATAATAAAGTTTGTTAAGGTTGTTTTTTGACAATAATTGGCTTGCACTTGGCCGCTATCTCGCCTGTTGCAAAGCGACGATGTGGTCTACGATGGAGCGTGTTACCTAGAAGAAACTATTTCACTCGAATCGAAGACACGAATGTTGTAACCATCAGGAAACCCCCACTCAGGCAACGTAATCCACAGCCTAGATGTTTTCATCACAAAAATAGAGCTAAACTTCTTCGTTCGAGTCTTTAGAGCACCAACCACAAAAAGATGTCGCTTTTTGTAGCACTAGCAGTCTGATATAATAAAAGGCACACTTTCCGAAATGTATCCGATAAAAATCCGATAAGCTTTGCGGCGATGTTTAAAACTTCGAATTATTTTTCTAACAAATGTTTCGTTGGGTTAGGAGCTTTTGGACTAAATCTCGATATGACTAGATAGCGGGTCTGACTAAATAGGTTTAAGACTAAATCTCGATATGACTAGAACGCGTTAGTCGTTGCCTATGGGACGTCTCTCGATCGATTCCAAAGCCCATGGCTAGTGCCACCTTGGGGCTTGATGAGACGTCTCAACTCCATACAAGAGCGAATCTGTGCTTGATATACGAGTACCATGAGCAACCATTTAGACTTGTAGTATCTTCGCACCTCTGACAGATTTGATATTATCGGTTATGGATGGGTATATGATATACCCAACGCTAGGCTAAGATCTCCACCCGGTGGTGCTAGAACAATTGTTCATCAATTATCAATTGTTCGCCTGCATAGTTTCTAGGATTATCTGTGTATGGGGCGCCACTAGCCCCTGAACTAAAATCCTTGAATACCTCCATCCCCGAAGGCACGGTGTCTTTTGTACTGTGTTAGCTTAGGTGAGCCATACAAGAGAATTACCATCTCAGCAATTAGATCCTTATGACAATGGCATTTGGCTGGGTTTAGCTGAGCTCAGTCTGAGGACTGCAATGTATTTAACGATGCGTTATTTCCTTTGGATATACGTATACTTCATTTGTTTTTAAATGGTTTTCTGTTGTATTTTTTTGTGATATGCGAAGCGAGCAAGTCTATCTCGTATCCATTTAGATATTTCTTGTAGTGGTAGGACTCTTAGCAGAGTCCGCCTGGGGTACCACACCTTTGCCAGTTATTCTACCGCCAAGCAGTAATGTGCAAACATTACTGTGTTCCGGTTTGAAGGGCAATGTTTCCAGTGAAATTACAGGGCTTAGAGATATAACATATTAGATTTCTGGGTGACGAGCGCAGTGCAGTGCTAGGTAATGATTTGGACTCATGTTCCAATATCTGCGTGTCACTGTGATCTTATCGGTAGGCATGTTGCTTACCATCGAGCACAAACATGTGCTGTTCGTCTTGTCACTTTATGCTCTGTTAACTTATAACTTAAAGATTTTTTTGCAGTGCGCCTTGAGTAAACGTGACAACAACATAGTTATATGTATGTACCGATTTCACTGAAGTCAAAAAGTACATATTTTACGCTCATAATATGAGCTCATATATACTCCTTCTATTAAGGGCGTACCCCGAGCAAACGACCTTGAGTATTTCTTACCTTATCGCACACCGCAAGAAAGAGCAAGAGAGAAACATTAGGATTTGTCGCTGTTTTACGCTCAAATTTTAGAGTAAACTCTCTATAATATCAGATTTTCGTCTTTTGAAAAAAATATTTCTACCAAAATGTTTGTAATGGAATTGTCTATCCGTTGGTGTAAGTACAAAATCAAAATAATGGAGGGTTTTCGAGGAGATGCATGATAACTGCAATTATTTAATTTTTTTTATGGTTTGGTTGTGAGCCGATTATTTGAACAATAAGTTCATTAACAAAAAAAATAAAACTACCATTTTGAAGCCAAGAAGTAATTTAATGTATTTTTTACCAGTTGATATTTGTTTTGGCTGATGAGTAGATAGCTCTGAAAACTGGACAAAACACTCGTTTTGCTAGGGGACGCACCTTAAGTGAATAAATGTCTGCAACATGCCTGCAAAGCTCATATCGCTCGAGATGTAACGTGATCTGAATTTTTATTTTTATTTAAAACGACGCAATCTTCGAACGAATCAGATAAAAAGATCGCGTGTGAACAGATTAACGTCGTATAACTGATTCTAACTCGATCTGTTAACGATGTTCGAGTGTAAACACGCCAGTTAGCCTCGTAAGAGTTGGCAGCCTACTCCATACTCAGTATCTACATACAGATTCAGTGGTATTATATTTATGTATTTCTGGTTGATTGGTAAAAATATTTACCAAAATGCCAATAAAACGATTTTTGTTTTATTTTCACTCCTCTAATGTATTGTGATTTTGATGGTTCCTTTTTTAATAGTACAAAGTGCGACAGTTCTTACGCAGAGAAAAATTAAAAAAATCGCCTGAGTAAGTCTAAAAACAACACTCCCATCCAAACTATTCGTAATAATACTTAAAAGTCAAGTTGAACTTTAATGCCTTACCTTAAAGTTTAAGTTTTTTTTTTTTTTTTTTTTTATACCATAGAGTGACGAGACGAGCAGGTCATGTGCCTGATGGTAAGCAACATGCCTGCCACATAACAGCACAGTAACACGCAGCTATTGAAACATGATAGTCCAAATCATTACCTAGCACTGCACTGCGCTCGTCACCCAGAGATCTAAGATATTATGTCTCTAAGCCCTGTAATTTCTCTGGAATCATTCATTAAGTATTAGTGGAGAGGTTTCTTGTAGGTAAACAAACACGCTCCATCGTAGACCGCATCGTCGCTTAACATGAGGCGAGATGGCGGTCAAGTGTAAACCTATAAAAGTTAAAGAAAAAAGAAGGTCCGGGAAAGGCAAACCAATTGAGTGAGCAAAACGTTTCGATTAATACTATTTACATGACAATATCCGAGCGAAGCTGGAACGTGCCGCTAGTCTTATCTTTACATACCTATAATAAAAATGTAACGGATCGCCGTCTATACATGGAAGATATATGAGAAAAAATATTATAGGAGTCCTTCATCAACGCAATAGCACCCAAAACAATGATTGGTGGCATTTTGTCTGTTTGTCTGTGTGTCTGTGCAAGCTAATCTCAGAAGCAGCTTATCCGATTTAGATGTGGTTTTCACTAATATATTGTAGTGATAGTGTTTGTTTCATGTCAATCGGGTTATTAATAAAAAAGTTATGCCAATTTAAAGAATCGCATCGAACTGGACGTTTTATGAACTAAGCATAATATATATTCAACAATGCTGACCAAAGTCACTTTTCCACGCGAACGAAGTCGCGGACACAGCTAGTAAGAATTATAGATAAATATAATTATAAAGATTCAGATTCAGATTTTTATTCATAACAAATAGTTACATGTCAAACAAGAGAAGAAAAAAAACAAATGTCTCTTAAGTATACAATTTCAAATAAGCACAATAGTAATGAACCAAAATAAATGAATTGCATGGTAAATACAATAATAAAACAAACATATATATATATGTATCACAAAGGAAAATAATAATAATCTTACCATCCAATAATTTTAGTCATTCAGAATTATTAATCATTATACAATAATAGGTACTTAACAAGTTAAAGAGAAAATAAGACACTCACTTGTTTTGGTCTCGACAGTATCTGTTGTCCAATTTTCCAGATGTAACGTAGATACCACATATTATTTTAAAACTGAAAGCAACAGTTGTGTCCGTGATTTAAATTCGACTGGCCTCTGCAAGACAGCCTCATTCTAAAATGAATTCTCGGAACTAATCATGTGCAGAATACGTACAATAACTACGATACTTCAATGTTTCACTTACTCGTTCTTTGTTGTTCCTAACACTACTAATATTAAAAATGCGAACGTTTTAATGTTTGTTCCTCAATCACGTCGGAACTACTGAACTGATCGGAACTACTGAACTGATTGTTTTAATGTTTGTTCCTCAATCACGTCGGAACTACTGAACTGATCGGAACTATTGAACTGATCGGAACTACTGAACTGATCGTTTTAATGTTTGTTCCTCAATCACGTCGGAGCTACTGAACTGATCGTTTTAATGTTTGTTCCTCAATCACGTCGGAACTACAGAACTGATCTGGTTGTAACAGTTATTTATAGTCTGGATTAACACATAGGCATCTTTATTGCAGGAAATTTACAGGAATGGGAATGACAAGGGTAAAACTGTGAGGCGCTGTTAGTTTATAGATCTAAAAGACTTATATTATAAACGCGCAAGTATGTAAGTATGGATGGATTGATGTTTGTTACTCTTTCACGTAAAAACTACTGAATAGATCGAGCTGAAATTTTTAACATAGATTGATTATAGTCTGCGAGGACACATAGGCTACTTTTTACCCCGAAAAAAAAGCGGAAACGACGGGAACGGGAACTACACGGGTAAAACCGCGGGGTTCTGCTTGTAGAGTATAAATATATACCCACTAATATTATAAAGCTGAAGATGTTTTTGTTTGAACGCGATAATCTCAGGAACTACTGGACCGATTTCAAAAATTATTTCACTGTTGGATATGTAAGTTATCCCTGAGTGCAATAGGCTATATATTATGTACCACGAGCGAACCCGGGGCGGACCGCTAGTAGATAGGTAATATATAGCCATAGAATAGACAATATAGAATAAGTGATATAGCGTAGGTAGCTCGGCCGTATGTCAATCCGACACAAAAACTAGTTCTCGCATATATAGATACTATACGTGACGTATCGTCATATTTATAAGAGTTTTAAACAAGAACGACAAAGATCTACAAAATCTTTCACTAAGTTCATGTCATAATATCATTATGTTGTTATAGAAATCGTCATATTATAAAACTGGCATTCATAGGAACTGCCGGTAGAAGTGATAACTTATAACTCAGAATTTGATAGCTTACTTTGGAAACTACGCGGGCGTAACCGGAGGGCGTGGCCTGGTCATCATGGCATGACCATGTAGAAATGCGTCAGCATTTCCAATTGGCTCACGCATTTCTAGATGGCCAATGGCTATGGTCCCGAGTTTACCCGAAGATTTCTAATCATACCCGAGCGTGACGTTAGAATTCAATTCACAGCCCACGAAAAATCTGTCTAGGCGCGCCAAAAGAAGTTTTCACTTCAAAAAACCTGTAATAGCCCACTTGGGGTTCCCAATGTTGGGACTCGGGGCCTTCTGTCACGAGGCTAAGTCAAGATCATTATCCACCACGTGAACCAAAAAGGTGTAAAGTATAAAGTGCATAGTTTCCGAGATATCGGTCAAAACCATTTTTTCAAGATGGCGCTTGAAGCTCCACCTGCATCTGTCAGCATTTTGTGATTTTATGCTCAGTAACCCCAAACCTTATGAGAAAAATAAAATGGATTGGAAATTTAGTACAAAGTTGACCAAAAAAAAATGTCTAGTTTTACTGGCCGGTTTAAATGCAGGTTGTGTTGCCACGTTTTCGTTGTGCCAATATTTCTGGGCAATGTGCGGGTTTCACAGTAAGCTGTTGGCTTTACTCTGTCTATCCTCTCGTGGTCCATTGCTTGCACAGCGCTATCCCTGGAAGGCTGGAACGGATATGAGACACTATACAACGAAACAGAATAATAAATTAACATCTACTTTTGTGATAAGAACGTCTAGGCTGTGGAATGCGTTGCTTGAGTGAGTTTTGTCCGATGGTTGCCATTATGATGGCTTTAAATTGAAAATGAATCGGGCAAGATGGCGGTCACAAACCTATGAATGTAAATAAAGTGGCCAAGTGCGAGTTGGACTCGCCCATGAAGGGTTCCGTTGCAGCAAGTAACATTATATACATAGTACACATAGTTCTTGTAGTTCGTTGTAACTTTGATCGAAGTTTCAATAATAGTGTATTTATGACGTACTAAATAAAACTACTCATCAGATCGAGTTCAAACTAATTTTCGTTGGTAGTTTGCATGGTAATGTACATCATATATTTTTTTTAGATTTTTCATTCTCTTACTTTAGAAGTTAGAGGGGGGGGGGACACACATTTTACCACTTTGGAAGTGTCTCTCGCGCAGATTATTCAGTGTAGACAAAAATTATATAAGAAACCTCAATATCATTTTTGAAGACCTATCGATAGACACCCCACACGTATAGGTTTGATGAAAAAAAATTTTTTGAGTTTCAGTTCTCAGTATGGGGGGCAACCCTAATTTTTCTTTTTTTTAAATTTTTCTGTTCAAATCTTAATGCGGTTCACAGAATACATCTACTTACCAAGTTTCAAAAGTGTAGTTCTCATAGTTTCGGCATAAAGTGGCTGTGACATACGGACGGACAGACAGACAGACAGACATGACGAAACTATAAGGGTTCCGTTTTTACGTTTTACGGAACCCTAAAAATCGGAATAAAAATAAAATACCGTTTATTTAGATAAATATTGATTTACTATTAACGCCCCGTGGTTTTACCCGCGTAGTTCCCATTCTCGTTAATTTTCCGTGATAATAAGTATCCTATGTGTGATTCCAGGATGTAATAAGTGTTCCAAATTTCAACTCGATCAGTTCTGACGTTCCGACGAGACTGAGCAACAAACATTAAAACTTTCGTATTTATGACATTATTAATAGAATAGTAGGATTATCGTAAGATCAATAAATTAGCTCCTTATCAAGTATCAAGACCCGTGCAAGCAACCACCCAAGCGTAGTTAAATGTTTAAATCGGTACCGTGAATGGAGAGTAAAGGTAAGGAGTAGCATCTTATGGTAGAAAATGTTAAAAGTATCCATCTTTATGCACACATATTTAACACAATAACAGCTTAAAAATCTTCCGCAATAGCGTTGGTGTAGATAAAGTGTATGGTATGAATGTAGAGCAATTGTTTTTTTTTAGCTTTCAATAGCTGCGTGACTTTGCTGTTGTGGGCAGGCGTGTTGCATACCATCAAAAACCAAACAAACATTTTTTTTAGGTGTAGTTGTAAGTAAGACAACATCGACACGACGAAGAAGAAGAGCAATTGTGAACGAATTGAAATAGTTTGAGTTAAAAATGTAATATTAGTGTCGACTAAAATAGCTACTTACAGAAAACTTCAACTACTTACGTAGTACAAAAAAATGTAGTGAATTTGAGCTATGTAATTAATTATTATGAGAAAACGTGTAGCTAGAGTGATTTTATTTCGTAAACTGTAAATATTACGTATATTGTATTGATATCCTCTAAAATTTGCCCTGATGCTAATGTGGCGCCACACGATACGTATTCCAAAAACGTTTAAATTGAAAAATTGCTATGAAACCGTGCATGTTGAGAGAGACGTCAAATTTGAGGCTTCACACTATATCTTCATTCTAGAACACAGACTGAAAATACTCCTTTCTACAAATATTCTTTATTGCTGCTTACACGTAAGATGAGATGACACAAAACATTTTAAAAGTTGACCCATAGAACAAACTAACCTCTTCTTCTAGAGGCATGCAATATAATATGTCTAGCAAAACAATTTGTTTCAGTAAGTAGTTTTATAGAATGAAAAAAAGTGGCCAAGTGCGAGTTGGACTCGCCCATGAAGGGTTCCGTTGCAGCAAGTAACATAATATACATAGTACACATAGTTTTTTTAGTTTCTTGTAACTTTGATCGAAGTTTTAATAATAATGCATTTATGACGTACTAAAAAAAACTACTTATCAGATCGAGTTCAAACCAATTTTCGTTGGTAGTTTGCATGGTAATGTACATCATATATTTTTTTTAGTTTTTTCATTCTCTTATTTTAGGAGTTAGAGGGGGGAGACACACATTTTACCACTTTGGAAGTGTCTCTCGCGCAAATTATTCAGTGTAGACAAAAACTATATTAGAAACCTCAACATCATTTTTGAAGGCCTATCGATAGAAATCCCACACATGTAGGTTTGATGAAAAAAAATTTTGAGTTTCGGTTCTAAGTATGGGGGGCAACCCTAATTTTTCTATTTTTTAATTTATTTTTGTAAAAAATCTTAAAGCGGTTCACAGAATATATCTACTTACCTAGTTTCAATAGTGTAGTTCTCATAGTTTCGGCAAAAAGTGGCTGTGACATACGGACGGACAGACAGACAGACATGACGAATCTATAAGGGTTCCGTTTTTACGTTTTACGGAACCCTAAAAAAGTAAGTAAAATAATAGTCAGCTGATTAAAGTCTTCTTTTTATTTTAATTTGGATTCTTACGTCGAAATAGAATGAATGAAGTTGTATGAAGACATCATACTGTCCCTGGCATTTGTGTGTTGGCAGCGGTCCAAAGCCAGCAGTTGTCCAGAGCGAATTTTGATGGAGTAACGAAGACGGGACACTCCATCTATAAATAGCTGAACAAGTTCAATAGCACTGCGTAAATATTATTGTTAGTGTTGCCACTATGACGAGACGAGTGTTGTTTACCTAAGCATGTGATGACTATTTAGCTATTTACTTTATTGATAAATAGCAGCACCCGCGGTGTTACCAGCGTAGTTCCCGTTCCTGTTATTTTCCGGGATAAAGAGTAGCCTGTGTATTCTACCAGTATACCGAATCCGATCCGTTCACACGTTACGATATTGAGCAACAAACATCCAAACATTGACATTTATAATATTAGTAGGATATGATAGTTTTTTTAGTCGTGTTGGGTTTTTGGTAAGGGAAAATCGTATGGATTCGCGTTATGATAATACATGATAGTGTGGCGGCTTAGCGTTACTATACTAATAATTGAAGTAATTATAAACTCTCTTTGTAAAATATATGTATTTGTAATTGTAATTTGTTTGTATACTAATATTATAAAGCTGAAGAGGTTTTTTGTTTGAACGCGCTAACCTCTAGAACTATTGGACCGATTTCTATTAAAATTAGAATTAATTCACTTTATTTTCATACTTTCATTATAGGATATAGAGATAAATAATTTTATTTATCTGGGTCACTAGCCCAGTGCGATGGCAAAGTGCCTAATTATTTGTACTGTTTGTACTCTTCGTGTTCCAATAGCTGCGTGACACTGTGCTTTTGTAGGCAGGCGTGTTGATTACCATCAGCTTGTCTCGTCACTTTATACTATAAAAAATACCAGTACCATCGATACTTTTTTATTCAGGAGTTAAATAAAACATGGTATCGAAATTTGAATGTAACATTAAACATGATTATTTACAAAAACTACAACAACATAATTGATTGGATTAAGTAAATAAAATGCTGGCATAGCAATGCCAGCATTTATTTGTTGCGTAAAGATTGTCATTTAGCGTAATAAAACCACCAGCACACTGGGTACGCATTTGGCTAGTAGTGGTTTGTTTGTAGTGGAATTGAATCTTGTTGATTATCTTTAGACCTCTAAATTTCTATACCGTTATAGAGGTACATATGTCTAATGTCTATGGATAATTGAGATGTGCTTAGTGTATGTAGTGGAGGATAGTTTTCTTTGTAATATAGTTTTGTCAATAAAGGCAACCAGTGAAAAATAAATTGGTAGTCATAGGGTCTGCCGATAGAAGGGAAAACAGACAACTTACGTCTAAAGCGCACATCCCGTTCCGTTGCTCCACAGCCGCTCCGACGCTACACTGCCGACATTCGCATGTCGCCGAGGTGAACACATAAAATCTTCCTGTACTAAAAAAATTACAACGTTACTAATAAAAGTTTTCACTTTGAAAATGTAGTTCGCGCCAGCATAGTCGCTGGTTTTGTCAATAAAGTGATCCATCAAGTTTACATTTTCCAAATACGAAGAGTGGTACAGCAATCCATTGTACTTTGTCACTGACAGGGTTGCAGCACGTACATATATGCATTAGTAGTCTCCGATACCCCTAACGTTATGTGTCGACCATGTCTATTACAATCTGGCTGTATTAGAATAATAGATAAACTCTTAATTCTCTAAATATGTTTTCGATATAGATACTATCTAAAATTAAACCATTTGTAACAATTATATATTAGTTTAATATCATTGTACGCGGAATTTGGGTAAACCCAACAGAGGAATGCCAAGATATCGGGCTAACCGAATCTGGGTTCCACTTCCTATTTGTAAAGATGAACATGAAAACTGGTTAAAGATTTATCTTATCTAATAACTACCTAATTCAATTAAAAAAACGACATTTTGTGGTGATATATTTGATTTACATTACCGTGTATATTCTATTCTTCTTCATTTTCATTCATCTTCATTCTATTAGTCAGGCCTTTTCATATGCTATCCATATTAAGGTGGTTGTGAAAAAATTGTGATCCGCCATTTTGTGTAGACCGATTTTCAACAAATATAGCTAAGAACATCCTGACCTGACTAATTCACCTATCAACTAAAGAATCCGAATTACTTTAACCTTTCGAGAGCTACGATGCCACAGACACACACAGAGAGAGAGAGAGAGAGAGAGAAAGCCACGTCAAACTAATAATACCAGTTCAAGTAAATATCATCGGAGTAACACGTGCGGCTCAACCCTAAGAATCCCCCTTTACATCTGAGCTCACGCCATAATCATAAAATCTCACTAAAAGCATCAATAAACACGAAATAACGATACGAAAGTGTTAAACTTCCGTCAATCGTGTTTAAAGCTGCGTTCTCATCAGGAACGTGCGAGGAACCGAGCGAGTTTAGCGAGCCTGTATAATTATAATAAATAAATAATAAATAAATATTGGTGGACAATTCACACACAATACCATCTGACCCCAAACTAAGCAAAGCTTGTATGATGGCGGCCAGATAGCTGATATATAATACTTATGACTAATGATGACTCTCAATAAACATAATTATTACCAGTAGTGGTAGGACTCTTGGCAGAGTCCGCCTGGGGAAGTACCACTCCTTTGCCAGATATTCTACCGCCAAACAGTAATGTGCAAACATACTGTGTTCCCGTTTGAAGGGCAATGTTTCCAGTGAAATTACAGGGCATAGAGATGAAACATCTTATATCTCTGGGTGACAGCGCAGTGCAGTGCTAGGTAATGATTTGGACTCTTCGTGTTCCAATAACTGTGTGTCACTGTGCTGTTATGTGGCAGCCATGGCACATAACAGCACAGTGACAGGCAAAAAAAAAGTAAGTTACTTTAAAAAATGTGGGTCCGCTTTCCTCGCAATGTTTATCGGATCGAACCGCGCGATGGAATCATGCCCTTACTTTTAATACACATTTTATTGTAATTGTGCTCTGAACCTCCTTAATGTTCTGTTTTACGGTGTTTAGAGAGCAGCCGAGTTATGATAACTGGGGCCTGAATTACTTCACTTTTAATTTTTATTCTTTTGTGGAAACGCTTCGATCGGAAAAGGTTTTTGTGGCTTAATGACCCGCCGAACCGACTTTTAGACTTAATATCCAATTAATACAATATAAGTTTACGCAGGAAGGTTGCTAATTTAATACAGCCTTGAACAATGGTGCAAAATTGTTTGCTTATCGTTTTTTTTTTTGGATACTCTTCGGAGAGTGTGCGGCTGATCTCATGCCACCTTGGCTTCTTCCTGTCGGAGTGCTCGCAGCACGACATAGCGATATCGGTTCATGGTAAACATTCCAAAGAAGATAAAATAGCAGGCAAAGTCAGAGAGAGTGGAATTACGTTTTGAAGTTTATACCCGGTTTACATGATTCCAGTCCAGCGACCGAATCCAGCGCTGGATTGCTTACTGGAATAATGTAAACCGGAACTGGAAAGCATCAATCAGTGCCAATCTGCCAATGCATTCCAGTGCCGGTTTACATTATTCCACTAAGCAATCCAGCGCTGGATTCGACCGCTGGACTGGAATAATGTAAACCGGGTATTATTATCCCAATTTCCCACCCATTCAGGCAACGCATGCCACAACATAGACGATTTAATTATAAAAGTAATATCAGACCTTCTCGTTCGAGTCTTGGCAGCATCAATAATGAAACGATGATGCTTTTTCGAGCTACAGGATCAAGAGTATCATGGCACATTCCAAAGTCCAAAGGTGGTGCGAATCAAATGGTCAAAGATGATTCTAATGATTCATTTTGTTAAATCTCTCTAACACATAAAACATTGACCATGCCTTTGACTAAATTTGGAACTATCTTTTACAAGTATCATCATCATCATCAGCCGCAAGACGTCCACTGTTGAACATAAGCCTCTCCCCTAGATTTCCACAACGAACGGTCCTGCGCAACCTGCAACCAGCGGTTTCCAGCGACCGTTGTGAGGTCATCTGTCCATCTAGTGGGAGGCCGTCCAACACTGCGTCTTCCGGTTCGTGGTCGCCACTCGAGAACCTTTCTTCCCCATCGGTTGTCAGTTCTGCGAGCGATGTGACCTGCCCATTGCCACTTCAGCTTAGCTACTCTTCGAGCTATGTCGGCTACTTTCGTTCTTTTGCGAATATCCTCAATACGGATTCTGTCGCGCAAAGAGACTCCGAGTGTAGCTCTCTCCATAGCTCGCTGTGTGACTTTGAGCTTTGTTATGAGGCCCACAGTTAAAGACCACGTCTCAGTTCCATAAGTCATTACTGGCAACACGCACTGATTGAAGATCTTGCAATCGAAACTGTCTTTGGGAATTAAAATTTTAAAATATTTAGGCCAAGCATATTTATTAATGTTTTTTATCTTGATTACACGCGTCCACGTAACCTTATTAACTGGCTGTTGATTAGCTCCTTTTAACAAGAACAACCGAACATTTTCCTAACACATCAAAGTCAATATTTAATTTACAAAGTTTGCGGCTTCAAAGAAAAGTGTGATGGAAATCGAAATATTGAGGTTAAAAGTTTTGATTGAATTTCAATAAACTCCTGTTTTTGGTCAGATTGATTCGTAGTATCAAATTCTTGTTTACTAGCGTTGCCCCACGGTGTAACCCATAACTTTACATTTTTCAATACCTATACATATTATATTTTTAGTAACTACAATAACACTGGATGGCCAAGACGGCCATGTGGCCTGATGTTAGGCGACGATGCAATTAGTGATAGAACATGCTTACCTGGAAGAAACCGATTCACTCTTGATTTGAAGACACTAACCAACCAAGTTACGGCTGGTCTAGTCGGGAGAACGGCGGCTGCCGATCCGGAGACCCCGGGTTCAAACCCCACACGCACCACTGTCTTTTCGAAGTCATGTGCGTAATGCCGCTAACTTAAAACGGTGAAGGAAAACATCGTGAGGAAACCGACATATACCTAGATTCTTTCGAAGTCATGTGTCATCCACCAACCCGCACTGGGCCCCAGCGTGGTGGATTATGGCCTTAACTCTCTCCTTGCGAGAGAAGGCCTCGAGTCCCAGCAGTGGGAACATTTAGTGGGCTGTTGATGATGATGATGAACCATCAGGAAAAATCATTCAGAAATGTATTCTACAACCTAAGCGTTCTTATCACAAAAGTAGAGTCTCTAAACGATGTCGCTTTTTCTGTCTAGCACAGAAAAGAGGGCATGGTGACAATAGATCATGCTCAAGCAGATCAAATTATAAAAAACCTAGAACTAGAAATTATGTTCAAAACTATGAAGTTTTTTTCGAAAAAGGGTATCGTTGCCTATGGGGCTTAATTTTAATCAACTACAAAAAAGTGAGAGCTTCTCAATTTGGCTGAATGTTAGTTTTACGTTTGTTACGCGATATTGATGATTAAATATTTGTTTGAAAGTTTATACTTCGGAGTTATTATATATATTTTTTTATATAATTTTTTACAGAACCGGTGGAGTGGTTTTTGTAATATCTGTCAAATAAAATTAAAATACTACATACCTACACCCGTTACGGAAAAAAATTGGCAGTCATAGGAACTGCCGATTGAAGTGAAAACTTATAAATCAGAATTTGATAGCTTACCTTGGAAACTACACGGGTGTAACTGGAGGGCGTGGCCTCGCCATCTTGGCATGGCCATCTAGAAATGCGTCAGCATTTCCCATTAGCTGATGCGTTTCTAGATGGCCATGCCATGATGGCCTATCCACGCCCTTTCAGCATTTCCCATTGGCTGACGTATTTCTAGATGGCCAATAGCCATGGTCCCGAGTTTGCCCGAAGCTTTCTTATCATACCCGAGCGTGACGAATGAATTCAATTCACAGCTCACGAATAATCTGTCTAGGCGCGCCTAAAGAAGTTTTCACTTCAATAAGTAGTAACAAACACTAACAAACCCACTCAAACCCTACAAATTTTCGACTTTTTAGTGCGATTATAAGGAGTATAAGTCGGCCAGACGTCGGATTAGGCACTTTGACGAATCAATACCTAAACAACGTTTTTACCCTTATTCCCCCTGCCATTATAATTCCCGCCGCGTCCTTCGAAAGGTGAGTTATGGTGACATTTGATCTGATACAATTTATAAACCGAGCCCTTTCATCGTTTTAATGATAAAGTTTTCTATTGAAAAATAACAATAGGTATTTTTTTAAATTACTCGCTTATAGTGTAGGTTTGACGCCACTTTATTTAAATCTAATTCAGACTTTGGAATGTACTGCATGAGTAAGTTTTTTTTCTGACGGATTCCATTTTGATGTCTTCAAGTAAAAAGTGAATCGCTTCCAAGGGATCGCGTGCCATCGTAGATCGCATGGTTGCTTAAAATATGATATGACAGTCAAGAGTAGGTAAGCCTAAATATATAAAACGTAGTTAAGATGAAGGGCTCCGCGATTTTACCCGCTCAGTTCGCGTTTTGTGTGTATCTTCGTAATACAAAGTAGCCTATGTGTTATTCCATACTAAAATCTATCTGTGTTCCAAATTCAAATCCGATCCGTTCAGAATGATTGTATTTGCACTGCTAGTAATTAGTAAAATAAGGCAAAAGTGAGGTACTTACCAGGGATGTAACGGAGGTGATCTTATCGGAACCGAAGTCGGAGTCGGAGTTTTTAAATTTGATTTATCGGAGTCGGAGTCGGAACCGGAGTCGGAGGTAGGGTCAGAAGTAGTGGTAAGAGAGAGATTTTTATTTTAGGACAAATAAAACATTCATTCAAACTTTTCATTGTTTTGTTTCATGAAATATCACAAAAAATGAAAAAAAAAGTGGAATATTCAAAAATAAACAAAAAATTCAATTAATTGAATTCCAAAGTGTAATGTAAAAATATGTATAAATATGTATAAAGTATGTTAAATGAACAAAAGCTTTCAAACAAATTAAATTAAATACATTGACACCAAAAGTGTGTATATGTACTTCTTGAACATAAGCTTTGAAGCTGTCTCAGTCTAAGATATTTCTTAAGATTGCGCCTAATGCCAGGAAAAAATCTAATTTCACCCGCGCGAGGCCCTTCTTAATATGATATGAGTAATATCTTCATAAAGTCGAGAATACCATGACACAGTTTGGAGGGGAAATCAATATTAAATAAGGAGTCAATTTTTGACCAAGTTTTATTTAATTACTCAATAATTAAACAAACATTTAAAAAGTGTTCGCTCTAATATTTATTCTCTGGTTCTGTTACTTTAATAGAACGTAAAATTAGAATTTTTATTATCAAAAAATAATGTGGGGTCATCGCTGATAATTTCGAGTAGGTACATGTATTTAAAATAGTTTTTTCAGGTGCCATTTAAATTTTTAGCTGTAAAAAAATCTGTTCTATTTTTAAAATTCTATTCGGTTATTGTGCTTTTTCTTGATTGTACCCACACGTCAATATTTTTGTGTTATAGTTTTTAACATCAGTGAGCGGCGTCGAAAATGTCCTTTTTTCGTTTTCTGGCACTTTTTCTGGCTCTTTGGCGCCACCAAAAAGGTATTCGCTCGCTACCGAGCCTGGTGGACACGATAATATTGGCGGAAATTTAATATAAGGTGCTGGAATTTTGCGTTTTTCTATGTTGAGCTCATTTAGTATACTTTTCATTACACTCGTGCGCGGGAGATTCCCTGCGCGACATGTTCCTGCGAAACTGTTCGTTACTGTCGGCGCAAGGCGCCGTCGCTAAGTTATGCTTCGACCTCCGATTAACCTCCGATTCAAAAGTTTCGGAACCGGAGTCGGAACCGGAGGTGTAAAACTAATCGGAACTTCCGACATAACGGAGTCGGAGTCGAAGCTCCGTAACATCCCTGGTACTTACCTACCCGAGCTGACACAGCAAACAATCCTCAGTAAGACCATTAATAAAGTCATGCAGTGAAAATACAATTAAAAAGTACCGAGTTTGAATATGTGACAACTCGCGCTTGGCTATTAATTGAATACGAGTAGCCGTGTCGACAGGCGCCGGGCCGGGTGAACTTTTTAATTTATGGCACGACGCGATGACGCGTCGGGCAACTTTGACAGCTCAACTTTGACTTTTTTATATTTTTTTTACGCCGAGTGGCAGCGAAGTTTCGGAAGTATGATTAGGGGTAATGGAAGGATAAACAAGAGGTTAATTGACAGCGTAACGGTTTGATAAAGGTTTTCAAGATATTTATAATTTACGCTGGTTTTGAGGTGTTTATTTGATTCGCAAGAGAGGTGCCAAAAGGCTCATAATCAACGACACCCTTGGTCGCAAAACTGCAAAGTCTCGCCGTAAGGTTATGAATATACGTATCTCGAAGAGTGTGTTGCAGATCGCTATAAGAAATAAAGTGGTCAAGTGCGAGTCGGACTCGCCCATGAAGGGTTCCGTTGCAGCAAGTAACATAATATACATAGTACACATAGTTCTTGTAGTTCGTTGTAACTTTGATCGAAGTTTTAATAATAGTGTATTTATGACGTACTAAAAAAAACTACTCATCAAATCGAGTTCAAACTAATTTTCGTTGGTAGTTTGCATTGTAATGTACATCATAAGTATATATTTTTTTTTTCATTCTCTTACTTTAGAAGTTAGAGGGGGGGGGGGGACACATTTTACCACTTTGAAAGTGTCTCTCGCGCAAATTATTCAGTGTAGACAAAAATGATATCAGAAACCTCAATTTAATTTTTGAAGACCTATCGATAGACACCCCACAGACACAAGTGTAGGTTCTATGAAAAAAAATATTTTGAGTTTCAGTTCTCAGTATGGGGGCAACCCAATTTTTTACTTTTTTTTATTGTTTTTGTAAAAATCTTAATGCGGTTCACATATTACATCTACTTACCAAGTTTCAACAGTGTAGTTCTCATAGTTTCGCCAAAAAGTGGCTGTGACATACGGACAGACAGACAGACATGACGAATCTATAAGGGTTCCGTTTTTACGTTTTACGGAACCCTAAAAAGTGTATTGCAGATCGGTATAGAAGAAAAATCCAACAGAAAAAAAACAAATTAATTACGGTTTTCAAAACACAAAAGCGTGAGTAAATCCTACTAATATTTTAAATGACAATGTTGGGATGTTTGTTGCTCAATCACGTCCTAACGTATGAACGGATCGGGCTGTAATTTGAAAAACAGTTAGATTATAGTCTGGAAGAACACATAGGCTACTTTTTATCCCGGGAAAACAGCGGGAACGGGAACTACGCTGGTATAACCGCGGGCCGCTGCTAGTAGCTCTGCTGTATAAATTTGAAATTGAAATTCCTAACCAAAGAGAAGATATTTGAGATCAAAGTTGGCCAGTACGACAAAACACCAATGTCATATGTTGTAAGGACCTAATAGTTGATGCTGAGAAAATACATGGGCTACTTTTTTGTGCAACAAATGGATGGTACAGGGTTGAAAATGTAGTGAAACTTTGTGTGGCAGTTTCGTCACTTTTGACGCTTGAAACTTATTTTTTAGGCTCTTGGTTACACTATTTTTTTACACATCCCTTACAACATACATATGAACATTGCCCTTTTTTCTATCGGAATGCTCGCAGCTCGAAAAAGCGAAATCGTTTCATGGTTGATGTTCCAAAGACACGAACGAAGAGATTTGACTCTGCTTTTGTGATAATAACGTCTAGACTGTGGAATACGTTGCCTGAGTGGGTATTTCCCGTTAGTTACAATCTTTGTCTTACAATGGCGGTCAAGTGTAAACCTATAAAAGTGTAAAAAAACATAAATTATAAAAGTGAATAAATAATACTTACATAATGATGTTTTAAGTAGAGAAGGTGAAAATAACGTTTAAATACATGTACACTTACAATCAAATGTAGCTGCGAAAGCTTTTAATCAATGTCAATTGAATTATGTAATGTAAAAAATTTAGTTAAACAAAAATGTGACAGTGTTCTATATAGGTAAGTGTTTATTAAAATCTTATCCAATTTAGTAAAATCTAGACCAGATACCAGAAACTCAAGATACAGTCCCAGCCAAGTTTGGGTATCAATGTTAACTGTGATATATTATACCTATTTAACAAGGAAATTAATTATGAATTCTTTTTGTACAATTTAGTTTGTACAAAAGTATAAAATAACAATAGATAATAAAATTATCATAATACCAAGATGTTATTGAGTAACACTTCTAAAATGTTTTGATTCTTGAAAATTAAAAACGAGAAAACTAAACTCAAAAACTAACCTAAATAAACTCAAAAACTAAACAAAAAAAAGTTTACCTTACCCTTTTTAGTACAAAAGTAGGGTTCAGTGATGCATTTACGCAATTTCGTGTTCATAGGATAGAATGTTATAACTTTTGTAAAACCTACAAACATATCATACAGACAAAATTGTAGGCAAATTTTAGTTGTATGGTCATATTTCAAAAACCACCCAATTGATTTCGATAAAATTTATATAGGACCATTCGGGAAGCATACCCATTCGAATAAAAAAAAAATCTTAAAATCAGTTCGGTCTCAAGAAATCAGGTAACATATATAAAAAAAATTTGGTGGTCGATTTGATAATCCTCTCTTTTTTGGAAGTCAGTTAACAAAACACTTTACCCTTAAGGGGGTAAAATTCCTGGTCAAAGTTCAGGTAAGCCGCGGGTTACAGCTAGTATTTACATAAAGGAGTTATTTTACGTTCCCGGTATATTCTCGTGATACCGACAAGATTATAAATTCTGAATTAATTTACGCTGAACCTTTCTATTCCTTCAAACAGAGTAGTGCGCCTCAAAGGGAACAAAGCGGTCGAACAATACGCCCTTTAAAGAAAAGAACAATAGCTTTACCTAGGGTTGTCATCGTTTAAAACTGCGCTACCCAATACAGAGGCCCAAAATGCAGGACGTCAGTTCAAAATCTTCTTTACGCTGTAGCACTTTGTAAATATCCGAATGAAATGTCAAAGCGACGTGACTCTTCGGGCCAATATATAAACGTAACGCAACGTAACGTAACGTAACGCAAATATTCACGTTTATTATGTACATATTAGATAGGTGGTTAGTAGTTTTTCTTTTGTTTTTACCCTCCTGTTAAGAATAGCGCTGAAAGTACCCCAAAATTCCCAAATTTCCTAAAAACCATGGCAAATTTGGACGAATGGCAGCCCTAATCTGACCTATACAGACAACTGTCATCGTGCCGTGGGCTTCTCAACATCTGAACATTTTTGTGAAGTCCGTTCTTTGTTTATGATAAGGTATTTCGGAGTCATTATGAAGGTTCCTTTACAGGAGAAATATCACAATTAATGAGTTTTAAATTACCAAATGCGATAATGTTTTTTTAAGCCGTAGTGGCCTAGCGGGTAGAACGAACTATTCACAATAGCAAGGTCGTAGGTTCGAATCCTACCTGCAATTTTGAGTATTTTTCCATGTGTTGGTGTACAATTTTGTCGTCACTACTAAATTTGACAGCAAAAAAAATAGTAAAGAAACTGTCGTGTTCCAAGAATCTTTCGAGATTATCTGCCTGCCACAGAGTGAATTAAAGGCTTGATTGTCTCCTTGAGGGAGAAGGCCCCAAGTCCCAGCACTGGAAACATATTATAGTGGACTGTTTATGATAATGGTGTACCTACCACTGGATTCTAAACGGCAAGATTTCCGTCCGCAACTCAAAATGGTGTAAAAATGTTGAGTAAAGTCAATCTTTTTGCGATTTTTAATGAATTTCCACATTTACCTACATTTTTTCTCGTGATGGAAAATAGCCTGTGGGTATTACTCCGTTCTATAATAATAAATAATCTGTATCAAATTTCGTCCATACAAATTCAATGATTTCGGTGAATGCATAAAAACTAATACTATTAATAAAGCATAAGTAATCAACAAAATATTCCCACTGCTGGGGTTCTTTACTATTCTTTCACATGGAGGAAAGTTAAGTCCATGATCCACCACAATTACCCTAGAGCGGGTAGGCGGATGACACAAGATCCTCAAAAGACATCTGTCTTGTAACACGTCAGTTTCAGTCCAAAAAGTTTACATACTAAATTTGTTTCGTTCACTCTACCTTTTTGGATCCAATTTATATGAATCCGGTGGCCGTGGAGACTATGGGCAATTGGGGAGCCGATGCAAAGAATTTAATCCGAGAGATTGGGCATCGTCTACGCAACCAAAGTGGTGACTCCCGCTCTGGGTCGTTCCTGAGGCAGAGAATAGCTATCGCTATTCAGCGAGGCAACGCAGCCAGCGTTTTGGGCACATTTGCATCAGGAACGATTCAGGGTGGGTTATTTAGTTAATGACTTTGTGGACCTGTGTTTCAATAATTAATGTAATTTTTAATTGTATTATTCTATAAACTAGCTGTGCCCCGCGGTTTCACCCGCGTCTAATTGAGGAAAGTCCCTATCCATTGCTTTAAAAAGCTATGATCAGTTAGAGAACAATAGAAAAACAATAAAGGAACGCTAGGTAAAAGTACAGGGATCTACGAAAATGTGTATACTTAGTACTTACAGCTATTTTAAAGCATTATGTTTAGTTTTCTTTTCTTGAGATAGAAGAACAAATTGGTGATCTCTCTGTAACCTGATACTCTTGATAGCGCAACATATATCAAGTTGTCCTATGAAAATCAGTCTCGGCGTGAATCGATTCCTTGGTGCTTAAATGATTGCCCCTGTGTTTTAATAATAATTACAGGAAACGTAGTCCTTAACGGGAAATTGTATTACAGTTTTGAAATTAAAAAGCAAATGCAAAACATACCTACCCTTCCGCTTTAGGGAATGGTCGATTTGTGTCGGATTCAACACCATGAGTGGTGCCCTACCAACTAAAACCTCCGAGTATTTCACCTTTGCCACACACGGCGCGAACACATGAATGCTCTCGCACTCTTTTGCGAGGCCACGGCTACTACTGGACCCCCGCCTCGTCAATGCGGGAAGTCCTCGGGAAGGAAGCAAATGATATCTCGTAGAGCAAGCGGCGGCCGACAGCCATCTACTTTCTATTCGCCGTGATCTTTTATTAGATAAGTAGTTGAAAATTATACGCATTTTTATGTGGGCGAACAATTACGCACGGTCACACATTGACATAGTGGGATATGTCGGGATCGACGTTACGGACGAATATGGTACCCCTACCGACGAAAACCCCGGCAAGTTTCTCCAGCCGTTGGTTGGCAGCAGAGTCTTGGGACCGCTATCGCACTCGACCGCGACTCAGCCATTGCCGTCGCCTTTTGCGAGAACACCTTGCGGAAGGCGTCCGAACCGCAGTATTTGGTTCCAGTGACCCGTCAGAAACCAGCGGCGCGTCACGTCCTCGGGGAATCATATCCCTAGGTGCGGTGTCGGACCGCCCTAAACGTCCGACACCCCAAACCCTCCAGTGGAAACAGGATCCGAGTCAAGTGCACTTTCGCCTCATTGGATGAGAGAGAGGTCATGGCGTGCTCTCGCTCCTCCAACTCACACGGCCTATCACTGTCCAGCATCTTGGCCAAGATGGTCGAGAGCGAAAGGTTCCCCTCACGACCGCGGATAGAGATGGCCGCGGTTCCTCTGTACCTACCTACATCACCTCGGGGACCATCATCTGGAAGACAAAGCTAAGAAACATCACTGGACCACGTGAACACAATAAAGTGGTATATTATTCTGTTGCAGAGTTGTTTTAAAACTACGGATATTTCCTAAAGTATTCATTAAACTCAAATAATGTCAAGATGTTTGCGACAAATAATATATTTATTCGGATAAATATTAACATCATGGCTGTATATGAAAATTCCTAGGCAAACAATGTATTCGTCTTCTTCTTCTTTTTTCTTATGGCTTCCATTCGGTAATAGGTATCACCGCAATTTTATTACAATTAAAACATTACACATAGAGTGTCGTTAATGTTCTAAATGTTCTTCATTGGAGTAGGTATATTTTTTATTCAGGTGATCAGACTTCTTCAGATAATTTTGCGCTGGATTGTCGGAAAACACTTTAGTGTAAAATCGAGGCAGCAGGATTTTTACTTTAAGTACTTCCAAAGTTCGATTGTATGAATAGTTATGTTAGTGTATAAAAACCAACGGACGAATTATAAACAACAATAGGTACACAAAATAGAAAAGAAAGATATTAAATTCGATAATACAAAACGTAAATATGCAATAATGCATTGTTGTAGAACAAATTTGATTACCTCAAATGGCACAAACTCCAATAAATATAGACACGTGCTGTCACAGACTTCAGCGACCAAAGAGTATGTAAATTCTCGGTACTAAAACTCTCGAAGAGAAATATTTTTTCCCGTTTTCGTAACATTCTTAATTCATACTCCGTATCTATTAATAGTAGCGTAATGTTATATAGCCTATAACCTTCCTCGATAAATGGACTATCCAACAGAAAAAGAATCTTTCATATCGGTCCAGTAGTTTCTGAGATCCTAGCGTTCAAACAAACAAACTCTTCAGCTTTATAATATTAGTATAGATAAATAATTATACTATGGTATAGAATTATATGGAAAAAAAATATATGGGAATCAAATCAAATTCGGGAAATCTACCCTAATCTTACAAAATAAAAAGGTCAACTGTCTAGCTATCACCGTTCTTGAGATACAGCTGGTTGACAGACGGACGGACAGCCAAGTCCAGTAAAAGGGTTCCGTTTTTACCCTTTGGGTACGGAACCCTAAAAAAACAACATTGACATTCTGGACGTGCCGAAAAAAGTTAAACCACAACAAATTAGGTACAAAATGTACATATTTGTCTTTCTTTATTAAATACATTTTTATACAATTATACATCTATACTAATATTATAAAGCTGAAGAGTTTGTTTGTTTGTTTGTATGTTTGTTTGAACGCAAGGATCTTTGGAACTACTGGTCCGAATTGAAAGATTCTTTCTTTGTAGGATAGTCCATTTATCGAGAAAGGCTATAGGGTATTTAACATTACGATACTATCAACAGGAGCCGAGCATGAATGAAAAATGTAACAAAAACGGGGGAAAAATATTGCTTTTAGAGAGCTTTCGTTGCGTGACAGCATTTGTCATATGTTAAAGGTTGCGTCATTAGAACCTAAAGTAACCGAATTTGAACAAAATTTGAATTGGTACGACCAATTAATTTTCGATAGATGGCGTAGCAACGCGCGCGCGTTCAGCTAGTTTGTTAATATTTGTAATACTTATGTGCAA
Source organism: Ectropis crepuscularia (assembly GCA_963693475.1). Classification (NCBI taxonomy): domain Eukaryota; kingdom Metazoa; phylum Arthropoda; class Insecta; order Lepidoptera; family Geometridae; genus Ectropis; species Ectropis crepuscularia. The sequence continues at coordinate 29,278,890 of OY856346.1, forward strand.
TTATTATGGACAACAGTGACGCTTATCACCCGACGTGCGTGAATGAGAAAATGTATATACAAATAAAAGGAAAATAACGTAAAACGAGTTATTGAAACAGCCAATATTTTGTGTTAAATTAAATTTCTCAACCGGGATCTCCGGCCGACGGGGAGGTAATGAAATACCGCGGGATGATACAAAATAGGAGTGACGCGTGACGGATACACGACCGACGCAACGGGACTAGGAACATTTAAGCTGATGCCCCATTAGTGTGTTGCGCTGCGTTGCGTCGCGTCGTCGCAACGAAACAACACTTTGTATGCCACACCTGTGTTGGGTTGACGCTGCGCCAACGCAACCAAGAGGGCATGCACGCCATCGCGGCTGCGTCTCAGTTCAGCATTTGCAATGGATAGGTACTGCCACTGTCCGTCGTCGCAGCGGAGGTCCGACAACGCAGCGCAGCCTCCCGCTTCGTCTCTTGTCGGGCGCGACGACGCAACGGTCTAATGGGGCATGTCCTAAAAATATATGGAAAACGTCGCAGCGACGACGCAGCGCAACGCGCTAATGGGGCCTCACCCTTACTGAGCATACACACTCAGTTCAAAATTAAATAAAAGTTCCATAAGAACAAAATTAAAATATGTTCCCGCGACCATCTTGGACGTGAAATTTGTCATAGTGTATGTTGTTCTACTAGTCAAGCCCTTTTTTTTATGTAGTTTTGAGAGAGTTGTGAAAAAATATGTAACCCGCCATTTTTTGGCGGCGGTCATCTTGGACATACAGACACGTCAAAGTTATTGCAACTGTCGTGTATAGTGTATTTGTTACTGTGAAATATATACATGTATGTATAAAATTTTACAGTGAGATAAAGGTACAACGCTCTCTATGCATGCCTGAAAATATAACCTCTGAATATTATGTGGAAACTTGCACACATCTCTGTACCATACAAACATGTATTATGCTTATGTAGCTTAGCTGTCATTAAATTATCTTATAACGTTATAAAGTCTCAGGCAAAAAAACATTACCCCCCAATCTCCCTAGACAAATGAAAAAATAGGAGAATAAAATTGAGGCCGCAATGCAAAGTCGACGCTGTGCAGTCCAATCCAATTTGCGCCGGATTCGTCCGGAATTTACCAGATATAGGCGGTTTGCGGAAACTCGCGTGCTCATAGACATTCCGATTTTTAAATTTCTTTGGTTCGGATTGATAGGAATTGAGAATTTGTTTTTCGAAATGTCTAGGTATTCCAATTTAAATTGGAAACAAAATTTAAATTGGAATATCTACACATGATAGAAACTGATTCTATTTTCAAATGGTTTTGTTAAACAAAATAGGTTTAGGATATGGTTAGTTTGAAAGGTTTAGTTGAGTGATGATGACTTAAGTTTCGGCCACATTAGACAGTTTATAACTATTTAGGATACTATTACTGTAAAGATTTATTACAAAAGAAATAAGCAGTCATAGGAACTGCCGATAGAAGTGAAAACTTATTACTCAGAATTTGATTTAACTTACTTTGGAAGTTAGGCGGGTGAAACTGGAGGGCGTGGCCATGGTACCGAGTTCACCCGAAAAATCCCGAACGTGACGCTAGAATTCAATCCACAGCCCACGAAAAATCTGATTGTGGTGCGCCAAAGTAAGTTTTTACTTCAAAACTGACCTGACGACGAAACAGTAAGCCGTAGAAAATATATACACTACCTGCGTACTCAAGAATCTTTGTACCTACCTGCCTAACCTAACCTGAACTTTATCGAATATTACTATGAATTTATTTTAAGTACATAAATGTCTTTAATACTTACTAAAATGTACTAAGTGTTGACAGTTTGAGATAAGTACCAAACACTATATTAAAGTAGATCTTAATTAAGACCAAATTTTCAAAAATAATCCGCAAAATGGAAAGATTTCGATTTTTTTTTTCCATAAATGTAGGTAGGTTTCACACACCTCCTAAACTATAATTATACTGTAATAACAGAGCCCCGCGGTGTTACCCGCTTAGTTCCCGTTCCCGTAGTTTTCCGGGATAAAAAGTAGCCTATGTGTTCTTCCAGACTATAATCTAACTGTGTTCCTTTCAGCCCGATCCGTTCATACGTTAAGACGTGATTGAGCAACAAACATCCAAATATCCATACATTGACATTTATAATGTTAGTAGGATTGTAGCTGGCTGACAACAGTTGGCTGGCCTGGTAGCTTAGTTGGTAGTTAGCCTGCTTGCGAAGCCGTGAGTCTTAGGTTCGATCCCAACCTAGTGGACAAATACAAATATTTGTATGGTGCCTGGGTGTTTTCTATGTAAAATAAGTATGTATTTAAAAATATATAAGTACTATATATCAGGTATCCGGCTCTCACAGTACATGCTTTGCTTAGTTTGGGGCTAAATCACAGATTACAGAAATAAAACACAGATGGAACCTTCCTGAACAACACTGTGAAGCCCGTAATTAGTCATGTTGACTTAAAATTGTCAAATCAACGTTCCAAATTACTTGTATAATGTTGTCAGTCTTTAGAAAAAAGTCCCACTATTGTTGTCTTAGCTTGGGAAATCTTCACGTATAATAAACACATCAATTGATATTTTAAAATATTAATATTATTACACCGATTATGCAAGGATTTCTTGTTACTACTATTTCCATTCTATGAAGAAAAGAATTTTGATTTTGCATGCAACTAGAAATTAACTTGAATCGCAAATAATAATATTAGTGTAATTTACTCACTTAGATGGTTAAATAAAAATTAAAACAACCATATTTACCACCAAACTATTTTTGATAAAATGCATATAGGCTACCTGTATGTTATAGGTCCAAACAACAAACAAAAAAAAAACTAACAAAATAATCATTTAAACAGTTCACTTATTATTCACCTTTTTTTTGACCTTTTTTTGACACAAAACAAGACTTTAAAATCAAGTAACCGTATAATATTTAAAAACTTAACAATATAAAAATATTTAATTTTACAAACAACGTTATGCATAATATTAACTTCAAAAATATCTTCCTTCAACAAATGTTTTATTTTATAAACCATCATTTTATAACCAATTATATTGCCACCGTTTCACTTAGATAATATATCGAATGACATTACAATACAATACAAAACACTTTATTGGCACCTTAAACAAAGTTGACAAGAAGTAACAAATGTAATAACAAAACAAAATGGGCACAAAAGGCAATCTTGTCGCTAAAAGCGATCTCTTCCATGTAACCTTTTGATTCATGAGGAAACAAAATTTGTATTATTTTAGGCAGTGGTGCCACTAACGAAATAAATAAATACACAAACAAATTTTATGATGTATTAATGATTTTGTTTTTTTACATTTTAATGTCATAAATTACACATTTTACAAATTTAACATTTACCAAAATTAAATTTGAAATTATATTAAATTGAATAATACAATGCCCATCAATAATTTGGTCTACGAGTATCTAAAAAAACATATAATCTATATTTTACCCTAAATTCAGGGAAAATAATTTCCATTTAGTATCGCCACACTAGCCTATTTTCGTTGAGGTGTTGTGTTCCATTCATCACCAAAATGAAATCGCCTAAATTATATAAATAACAGTAAAAATATTCAAATTTTACGATGAAATTATATTCGTATTTCCTTTTTTTTGTTTTTGGGAACCTTGTTTGCAATGTTTTAAGACACAAGACGGCATATTTTAAAACAAAACTTAAAATCACACGGGACTTCCGTACAACACGGAAGTCCGTTTCATACTGACTGGAGTTTGTATTTGCTTCGGCGTTTGTAATTCCTTTGTCTGCTTCAGTAGCTCTGTTCTGCGCGCTCCATCTGGTTTTATATCTGTAATCTGTGGGCTAAATGGTGTCGTGTGTGAAATGTACACCAACATTTATTTGATTGTCGCGCATCGTTCAAAAATCGCTTTAATATTTTTGAAGTGAAAACTTCTTTAGGCGCGCTATGGACAGAACTTTTGTGGGCTGTGAAATGGATTCATGATCACGTGATCATCACGCTCGGATATGATAAGAAATTTCGGGTAAACTCGGGATGCTAGAGCGAGAAAGATAATGTGGTCAACAAACGTGCCAGACCGAGAAAGATAATTGTTAGAGGAGGACATGGGACAATAGATACTCTCTCTCTCTCTCGCTGCTCGTACTCTCTCTTGCTACCTTAGCGACTTTGTCGCTGAAACTGGCGAGTTTTTAAAACCTTTTAGCGGATTTAGACGACGTGTTACCGACAAAGGGGAATATGCTAGTGTAGTGTAGAAGGTTGGAGAAGGAAAAACACAAGGTCATTGGGAGTCAGATCATATTTATGAGGAAATTAACTCATTCTCTCAAACATAAACAACATGGAAGTCTACCATAAACTCTACTCCCAATTTCTATACATACAGATAAATATACGCACATTATAGCAGGAACTTTGCCAATTATATTATTAACATTTTATTCAATCATTTGTATTTTCGTTTGAATCTTACATGATAATAATGTTAATTATTGCCTTAAGTTATTCCTTTTCCCTTTTTTCCTTTTAATTTAAATTGCTTAACATTGTAGCTACTTAGACCAGTGCCATTTTATATTCTTACTAGCAGCTATATTTCCGGGATAAAAATAGCTTATGTATTGACTTTGACACTTTGACTTTGACTTTATTTCTGTAAGTCTTTCGTGTAAATATTTAGTTTTGTATATAGTCAATAGTATAAATAAATATGAGCGTCGCTAGCGACGGGGGTGACCCCGTCGAACAGACCAGAAAAAGAAAACTATTGAAGCCAAATCCAAGTGAAAATGTTTGTTACAAACTATTTAGAAAACTCCTTTATAAGAGAAAGAGACTATTCCCAGAAAATCGTAGTGGAGACTGTGTAGTGTATGTGTAATCGACGGAACAGGAGAAAGTCGGTAACAAAAAAAAAATGTTTGTCTGTAAAGTCGGTTTACTGACGATAGAACGTGACAACGTCTTAAGAAAATACTGATGGAATGGTAGCATTTTTCAAAAGAAAATTTAAATTTAATTTGTTTAATAGATTTGTATATAAAAAGTAATCAGTAGAATTTAGTCATTTTCAATCAAAACAATGCAAAAAAGCTTTTAGATACCGGGGACCCGGGGCATTTCACATGCAAAGCGAACGCTCTACCACTGAGCTACATCCCCGCTTGAACTACTGGTCGAAATAATTAATACAACTGTAACAAACATGCGGCGAGGTAACGACCGACGGTAACGCGGTAACGGTACATGACGTCATGTTTTGTGGGCGTGCAGCCGGCTTCATCGAATTATAAGACGTTATCACGTCAAAATCCTATTACACTCACCAACCTTTTTGCGGACAATGTTAGGGGCATCATAGGGGTGCACCGTGTGAATGCATACAAAGTTGGAGTAACTTTTAAAAAGCCGGCCCCGGCCAACAACTTTTTGAACATGGACACTTTTTTTACTAACCATAAATGTGTATACAATCTGGGTATACAAATAAGTACTGCCTGTGTAACCTTAGTATTTATTTCGCGCGGACTAAGTCGCGGGTAATATTTACTTTAATTTCTGGCTTGTTTTACTCGTTTATTCAACTAATACGATCCATAATATTTTATTATAATACGACATAACTAACTAATACAAAAATCAGCTAATGAAGTTTTCACTTCTGCCGTGTGGTCTTAAGCGCACACCTTTTTTTCTAAGCGCGCTAAAACAAGTGTAACTTCACAAAGACCGAACTACAATATAAAACTCACAACAGTAGGTATCTATCAGTAATGGAAAAGAGAAGGAATCGACCGTAAAACTGTAGTTGGTCTCCGAATGCCACGTGTCGTAAACTCGGAATACTTCATACCCTTGCGCTCGTGTGCCCGAGGTCGTACCGAACATGTGCTGGCCAAATCCTGGGAAATTGAATTAGAGAACTTTACTACACTGTCTGACGGAATTGATGCGGTATCCTGAGATACCGCGTACATACGAACCGAAGATAGAATCCTACTTATATGTCTGTGATACCTGAATAAGTGGAAATTACAGTCCTACTAATATTATAAACGGTAAATAAATAATATTATATTATAAAAAAGTTACGGTGGTCTAGTCGGGAGAACGGCGGCTGCCCATCCGGACACCCCGGGTTCAAACCCCACACGCACCACTGTCTTTTCGATGTCATGTGCGTAATGCCGCTAACTTAAAACGGTGAAGGAAAACATCGTGAGGAAACCGACATGTACCTAGAATCTTTCGAAGTCATGTGTCATCCGCCAACCCGCACTGGGCCAGCGTGGTGGATTATGGCCTTAACTCTCTCCTTGCGAGAGAAGGCCCCGAGTCGCAACAGTGGGAACGTTTAGTGGGCTGTTGATGATGATGATGAATATTATAAACGTGAAACTTTGTGTTTGGTCGGAAACGTAAAGCTGAGGATTGGGATGAGTGGTGTATCATTAGAGAGGCCTATGTGCAGTAGTGGACGAATGGGGAAGGACCACGCCTTTACCAGTTATTCTACCGCCAAACAGTAATGTGCAAACATTACTGTGTTCCGGTTTGAAGGGCAATGTTTCCAGATAAATTACAGGGCTTAGAGATATAACAACTTAGATCTCTGGGTGACGAGCGCAGTGCAGTGCTAGGTAATGATTTGAACTCTTCATGATCCAATAGCTGCGTGTCACTGTGCTGTTATGTGGCAGGCATGTTGCTTACCATCAGGCACATGTCCTGCTCGTCCAGTCACTATTTATCAAAGAAATATGTGGGCTGATTATGATGATGATAGTTTTTAAGAATGTATGTTTGTTACTCTTTCACGCAAAATCTACTGAAGGGATTTGGATGAAATTTGATATACAGATAGATAATTGTCTGGAATAACACAGGCTATTTTTTGAACCAAGAAATTGACAGAACGCGGACACGGGTGAAATTGCGAGACGCTGCTAGTTTTTTTATACGTAACAGGTTTCTTCTCAGTTGCTGGTCATTTTTTGATAATTTCCTGAAAAAGGGTATCTCTTTGTAAACGATAATCTAGCTATTTTGCGATGACGACTGAAGTCTTTTTCAAACATGGGTGTCGTTGACTATGACCCTATTGGCACGGTAGAAAAATAGGCAAGATAGTATTAAATGATGCAAATTAGCACACAAATGTTGTAATAAACATCTCATCCTTCCTACTAATATTATAAATGTCAATGTATGGATGTTTGGATATTTGGATGTTTGTTGCTCAATCACGCCCTAACGTATAAACGGATCGGGCTGAAATGTGGAACACAGATAGATTATAGTCTGGAAGAACACATAGGCTACTTTTTATCCCGAAAAAAAAAAACAACGGGAAGAACGGGAACTACGCGGGTAACACCGCGGGGCGCTGCTAGTGATATACATATTACAGTTCATTTTATCTTTAAAAAACCTTTAGCTAATAAAATGTTTTTTTCTTTTCAGGTACTTTATATTTATTTACGCTCGCTCCCGTACATCGTTTAGAAAGGTATTTATTTTAAGTAAAATGTATGTTCTTTGAAGACACGACACTTTCCAAGATAATGCTGGTTGGGCTCTGAGATTTAGAGTATTTTGGAATTTCATTGAATGTTACAAAAACAAGTGAGTACCTACACATTAAACTAAAAAAATACCAATACGATTCTTTAAAATTTAAAGTCACATGTATGTTTCAGAGCTAAGCAATTATTATAGATTCCAACCGCAATCAGCAAAAGAGCTGATAACTTTGAAATGGCTGAACCGATTTTGATAGTCTGGATTAGCACATAGGCTAATTTATAACAGTTACATAAAAGGAACGGGAACTACGCGACTAAAACCGTGTAGCATTGCTAGTAAAGTATATAAATAACACCTTGCTTGCTCAACACCCTGACATTGATATATTTGTGATTAAGTTTTATTTGTTCATTAATGCCTGTGTTGCGTTTGTAAGTGGACATTTTTTGGTCTGACTTTCTTTGTTTATTTTGTTTTGTATTTGATTTTTTTCCTAGTTGTTTGACATGTATTTCTTTGTTATTTATTGATATTGTTTTTTTTGTATTTGACATGTAATAATTCTTTGTTATTTACTGATATTTTGATTATTATTGTTTTTCCAATTTGTCATTTAATTCTTTGTTTTATATTGATATTGTTATTGTTTTTCCAATTCGGTATTTAATTCTTTGTTTTTATTGAAATTGCTTTTTTTATTGTTTTTTCCAATATGACATTTAATTCTTTTATTTTTAAATTTATAGTCTTATTCAGTTTTATATAGTTAAGGAATAATTTAATGATTGTAATTTATGGCTTGTCGCACGTGTTGGTATGTCTGTAAGTGCGACAAGTAGTTAATGAATAAATAAATAAATAAATCACACTATCATAAAGGCGAAACTTTGTGTGTGTGTAATGGTGTATGCTTGTCTCGCGTACCTCTGTGACCCCTGAACGAACTTGAATGAAATTAATAACATTGTTCATGTCCAGGCTATTATTAATACCGTTAATGTTACTTATTGTCAAGCTACTGTGTAAATAAATAAATTGAAGCAGCCCTGTTGTTTTAGCTCTAATTTTCGAATGATAAATAGAAGCGCAAGATAATAATAGAAATACAACAAAGATAAGCTTTAACAAAGGATTTATAAAAATCATCAAAGAAGATTAAAGGACGGGAATCCTATCAAGTATAAGACTGGTCGACGTTAGAAAGGCTTAAACTCCAGTCGTGGCTGTAGCGCTCTACCACAGTATAAGGAAAGCTAACAGTAGGACGACGCCTTTGAACTTGCGATAAATTCCGAGAACGCAGTGATGCGTTTAGGGCTGTGATAAGTAAAAAATGCTTTTTATTGTTATTCATTTACATCAACATTTTTAAGCATCAGCAACATTAAAGAAATATCTATTACTTAAAATATTTGTTTTGTTAACAATAGTTTTGAATAAAATTTAATCAAAACATGCGTCAAATGTCAGCCCTGAACCGCGCCCCCAAACTGCTGACATGGTTGTGTTCGCAGTTTGGGAGCGAGCTTACTGCATCTCGCCCCGCACGATTGCCCCGTCTAGACGTCTACGTCGAACGACTGTATAATTTATCAGACTGTGAGTCTACGAGTTAGAAGACGAGATAAAGGCAGCCGCGAATAGACCGGCCGAGTTGCCCGGGGCAGCGGGAATTAGGTCGCGCTAACAATGTGCAATGAACTCAGGTGCCGCGGGTATCCGGCGGGGATCCTAAGAGTTGTAGCTATGAGATCAATTTTATATGCTTCGATGGTTTTGTTGCTATTTAAAAAATAATGATTCACTGGCAGTGCCCTTCGGTTTAATCAGCATAGTTCCCGTTCCTATGATTTTCATGCGATGAAAAGTATGTGATATTCCATTATACCTAAATAATATTATATTCCTTAAACAAGCTTTTAGTTTGGGGTCAGATGGTGTTGTGTGTGAATTGTTCACCAAAATATGTATTTGTATAAATAATCAAACTGTGTTCTAAATTTAAAATGGGTACGTTCCGACGTGATTTATAAATAAATATTATAGTTTTGTGAGTAATTGAAAATTATTTTTCACTACTACTTAATAATATGCCTACTGACTCGAGTGACGTGCCCGGACACAGCGGCGCGTTTCCTCCTATGGCCTATCCATAGGTAGATATACATACATACATCATCATCATCATCCCCAGCCCACTAAATGTTCCCACTGCTGGGACTCGGGGCCTTCTCTCGCAAGGAGAGAGTTAAGGCCTATACATACAGGCCTTAACTCTGTCCTCAAATTGTAAACTCAACTCAACTCCTCCTCGTATTGCTAAATTATTATAAATACATAATTATATTAATTTTGCAATACGAACGATGCTAGGTCGGGCCGTTGGTGTAGTAAATATAGTATAGAAGCAGTAACAATAACTGAAATACTACGAGTGCATGAATCCTACGTTTCTGAAAGCCGGATTGAAGTAGGGTACTGGAGTATTACCCAGGGTTCTACGTTACATGGTTTTACTCTGTAATCTGTGGTGCAACTAAATAGAACATCTACAGAGAAACACTCGGCAAATTTAGCTCTCAAACAAAATCGATTGTCAACTGTGTATTTTTTAAGAGAGATAAGAGCGCCTAACAGCAACACGCTTGCCCATAACAGCACAGTGCCACGCAGCTATTTGAGCATGGCGATTTCAAATCATTGTCTAGCAATTCACTGCACCTGCCACCCAAAGTTAATATAATTATAGAAAATTAAATAAGTATCACCAAAAAACGAAACCCTGAAGTAAGCTAGTCAACATTTTTAGTAAATACTGTAACAAACTTCAGGTCACTAATACCTCTTGCGTTAGAAATATTCGTATTAATATTAATAAGAGTATTAATAACAGTATTATTTTCTGGGTAAAGTTACTCTTATAAAAAGAAATATTGATTTCTTCCGTTCGTACACAAGTACCTACACACACTTTTAAATTATGTTCGGGTTGAATCTCTTTCTCTGCCAATATTCTATTCAGCATGAGTAGAGTGCGCAACAATGTTCTCATTAGTGGAACGCCCGGGGCTATTCCTACTTATTTCTATTTCTGCAATTTTTCGCCATTAAATAAAAACATTCCTCGAAAAGAATGGAGTTAACTTGTGATTAAGAGATTTAAGTAGATTTTTGAAATCATTAACTAATTTTAGTTTGATATTTTTTAATTTACCTAAAGTATATATAGTTTTATTGATATTATACTATTAATTAACCTTAATACACTTTATTTACAATATATACATAAACTTAGTCTAAAAGACCGGTGCCAGTGGGAATTGTGCCCAAAATGCTGGCCCCATTTTAGTTACATATATAGTTTATATACAGGGTTATTGGTAATCAGCCTGCATCCGTTTAAGGGCATGTTCTGTATATTTAAACAAACAACTTTTGTTCTACAACTTTCGTTAAAACTTAATAGATAACCCAAAAAAAAATTGTATTTGTTGCCTTTTTTTGTACTGTTTAGCGACTTTTTAGTGTTAATTCACTTCGGTACAGCATTTTTTGCGCGTTAAAGAGCGTACGCGCTCTCGTTATGAATTGATACGAAGAGTTCGATACTTTTAGACCGTGCAAATGCACTTTTTATTTATTTTGTTAAAGAAAAAAAAAAACATTTTTTTTAAAACTGTAGAACAAAAGTTGACGTATTGAATGTACCTAACATCCCCTTAAAAGGATGCAGGCTGATTACCAATAACCCTGTATAGTTTGAGGCACACTGATACAGTTCTTTACACTTCTATGGGTTTACATACCGCCATCTCGCCTGATTTTAAGCGATGATGCGGTCTACGATGGATAGTTATTACCTAGAAGAAAACGGATTAACATTTATTAGATACATGTTAGTTCGTGCTAACTTATCGTCATGTTGTGTTGTACTGTATTCAAAATAAACTATTATAATTTTTAATAGGCTTACGCTTGACCGTCATCTTAATACCCGATGTTAAGCAACACTGTGGTCTACCACGGAGAGTTTATCTAGAAGAAAATCGCACCAATAAAGTGAAGATTTGTCTATTTTGTGATTGTGTATGTTTGTTCCTTCGTATCTGTTTGTGGCTGAACAGATTTTAATATAATTAAGTAAGTCCGTTGTAAGTACATTACCTAGGTTAGTGTTTACTATGGCAACTACATAGTAAGGAGCATCAACATAAAAAATAACATCATAACAACCGATTTCCATCGAACATACTCAACACTTTGTCATTTATTGCTTCATTACGTTACGAATTACATACAAGGTTACGAAGAAAATACAAGGGTTCAAAATCAAATCGTAACACAAAGTACCCCAATCGGGTATTGCAATTTAACAACCGTAGAAGCGAAATGTTTTTTTCTACATTCAAGTACTGAGTTTTTCATCCTCGAAATTTGGAAGGCCTTTACTACATACATACATAAGTCAAAGTCAATGTAATTTATTCGCCAAAACTTGTGGTTACAAATAAGTTCTTAAAATAATATGGTATGGTGCTGCACAATTTCAGCCTAAAAGGCATGCGAAATTTAACAATTGTTACACAAATATTAAACTTTCGAAACATCTTAATTTATAATATCAATAACAGTTTTTTATATCTAAAGTTATACAATTATAGAATTAAAGTTACAATCTAAACAACAAATCGTATACCTTTAAACGAGCAATTCTTGTACCTATATAAATATGTATATATATATAGAATCTGAATCTCGGAAACGGCTCGACGGATTTTCTTGAAATTATGTATGCAGGGGATTTCGGGGACGATAAATCGATCTAACTAGGTCTTATTTAAAAAAACGCATATTATGCGCGTTTTTAGACAATGAAAAACTGTCACATTAGACATTAGAATGTGAAGGTAAATTTCGCCGCGTGACGCGACAGCATAATTAGCTCAGATGGGAAGTCGGGCGCTCATAGCGGTCACGAATTAGTAGCTCCGGGTTCGAATCCAGACGGGTTCTCTTTTTTTAATTCGTTTTTTTTAAGAAAATCTATTTCTAGGAGTCTTTTATCTGTAGGTATCTAAGTATATTTAGTATTTAAACCGAGCAAAGCTCGGTCACCCAGGTACTAATTACTAATATTAAAAGCAATAGTTCATACAAAAAAAAAAAAAACTATGTGATAAAGTAATCAGTATGTTCACGTTTACATTGCCGCGATTATTTGGGACTACTACATACCCTCCTTCCACTTTACCCTACTCTACTACACTCTTTTAATCTATACCATAATTGGCTTTCCACAGAAACGGGTTTCACGGGTCCTAATAAACCTACGCTCGTCTTTGAAAGTAAGCATGGCTAAGAACACTCCCTATTAATTCTTTTTTAAAATCCACAGAAATTAAATCAAAATTGGTTCATTTGTTCATGAGCTAAGATGCCACAAACACAGACAGAGAGAAAGAGAAAAAATGAGACAGACGTAAAATTTACAACACTACGTAGTTTTTGTGTCGGGACTAAAAAAAAAATACCGCGAAATCAACTAGATTTTTGCTTTGAACCGGAAACCAAAGCAAAAATCCAATTAACCAGCGACGTTTTTCTATACTCTCATACATAATATTATTGGAAGCTCGGCGCCTCACAGGAACGCTTTCACATTTCACGGGGTTCACATAATGGCTACAACATTGATGTTTTCTTTCAGTTCTAAAGCTAATTAACTTGCCACTAGACCATCTCGGCTTATCTTTAAAAAAATTATATATTTCCTAAATTGAATCGTACACTAACGTAAATGTGAAAGTTTGGATACTTTATTTTTTTTATTTAAATTTGCCACTCCACAGACTCCGGGGTCCGTGACTTTTGTCATTTCAAATCTTAAATATTTTTACATATACATGTTTCTTGGATTAGCAGAAGAAGATGAGTGTTATGATACTTGTTGCTCAATCACGTAGAAACAGCTGCACGGATCGTGTAGAAATGTGAGAACATAGTTAAAAATCTGATATTTGACATCAACATTTAATCATTTATTTTTTTATTTGACATCAGCTACGTTTACTCATTTATTTTTTTATTTGACATCAGCTACATTTAATCATTTATTTTTTATTTGACATCAGCTACATTTCATCATTTATTTTTTATTTGACATCAGCTACATTTAATCACTTATTTTTTATTTGACATCAGCTACATTTAATCATTTATTTTTTATTTGACATCAGCTACATTTAATCATTTATTTTTTATTTGACATCAGCTACATTTAATCATTTTTTTTTTTTATTACCATCAGCTACATTTAATCGCGGGCAAAAACTACGGCAACGGCCACTAAGCTCGTAAACCGCGAGGTGTTGCTAGTTTTATCATATTGTTAACCGACTTACTGTGAATTGAATTCAAGCGTCACGCTCGGGAATGACAAGAAATCTTCGGGTAAATTCGAGACCATGGCCATTGGCCATCTAGAAATTCTCACGCTTTTCTAGATGGTCATGCTCATGGCCACGCCGTCCGGTTTCACCCGCGTGGTTGCTAAAGTAAGCTATCAAATTTTGAGTCATAAGTTTTCACTTCTAACAGCAGTTCCTACCTATGACTGTCAATTTTTTTGTTTGGGAGATAATACAATAGAGGTGGGTCATAAATAAATTTTATCGAAATCGGAGCGGCTTTTAAATCGAAATCAGTTGTTTCGTTATTTCAGAAAAAAAGACTGAGAAGAGTTAGAGAAAGAGAGTTTTGTGGTCGCTGTAAAACAGCATTAGTTCACGTCAGCTCACGGTGTAGTCCCGAACAGCGGTCTCGCGAGCTGTGTTGATTTACCCACCGTTCCGGGGAGTGGGAACAGTTGGCCACTCCATTGTTCAGTGCGCGGAGTGCCGAGTACAGATGACAGGGTAAAAGAACAATGTTGGACGTTATTCTTTCAGATTACCAAGGGTTTAACACCTTTAAAAATTTTACAAGCACTAGCAGTACTTTATTTTATCTTTATGTGCGTAGTTTTTGTTTCTGTAATTTTACCGGGACGAAAATTGTATTACCTTTGAATTTGTACTTCTTTTGGCGCGTTTGAAAAAAACGATGCGAGTGAAGTTTGTTTGTTTGTTGAAGTTTGAAGTGCAAACTTCTTTTCTGAGTTATAAGCTTATAAGTTTTCGCTTCTATCGCCAGTCCCTGTGACTGCCAATTTTGTGATGAGGCACGTGCACAATGACAGCCAAAAAACAACACGATGAAATTGGTTAACAACGACGAAAATGCCGAGACTGAATTTTGAACTATGCGCGTACAGAGACACCGAAATTCAACACACATCACAGCTGTATCCACATTTTTTTAAACCTATGGCAGTTGGCTTCAAGTGGACTCTACTGTCAACTGCTACTGTTATCCAACTTTGAACTAGCGCAGCGCAGAAGGAACTTTGCACAAACGCTTATATGTATAGTTCCCCATTAGCGTTAGCAATATGTACATACCTACTTCATAAAAATCGAAAAGATAAAATCAAAAAGATTTATTTGGCTGGGCAGGGAGAGAAATACGAGTAGTGAAGGTGAGTGTTGACGTACGTCACAAAGGGGCCCCTTTTAAACCTACGCCCGAGTCACACGTCTTGGGGTCTACTCGAGATTTCTCTCTCTGTCACACGATGGACCGGCACCCGCACGGTGAATCCATGGAATGCTAAGAAGTTCGTCTCCCTCTTGTACTTGTGTACGCACACACACTTTTTATCGCGAATAAATGAATACGAGAATACCCATGTGTGTAAAACCGCGAAGCGCTATTAGCAACATTACAATATGCAAAGTGGATCTAGTTCCAATTACTACAATTTCAGCGCATAAATGAATTCCGTTTGTGTTCAGTTCGGCTGAGAGTGCGCTTGTTGCGGAGTTGGGCCGCGGGCGAACCCGTTGCAATGCCGGAGGATTTAGAACAACGTGCTGCTATCATTTTGCATATTAATTATGTAATGTAATACATACTAGCTATGCCCTGCGGTGTAACCCGCGGGTTATGTAACTATTAGATCTCATATTTATTTGATTACACGAAACTTTACTTTTTCTGACTTAAAATATGGAGGAGTTTCGCAATTCGGTTCTCTCGACCTTTCATGAGAATCTATGCAACGTCGTCTAAATACATGAAAGCAAGTTTTAGTTTTTTGTTCATATTTCAAAAACCGCCGCACCGATTTCGATAAAATTAATACGGGACCACCTCTGAACTATGATCTACACAAAAAAAAAAATAACCATCGAAATCGATTCACAATTGACGGTGCTATTGCGCAACATAATACAAAAAAAAACATTCAACCGAATTGAACACCCTCTTACTTTTAAAATTCGGTTAAAATAGGTATAAGGAATCATCAACAGCCCACTTAACGTTCCCACTGCTGGAACTCGGGGCCTTCTCTCGCAAGGAGAGAGTTAAGGCCATAATCCACCACGCTGGCCCAGTGCGGGTTGGTGGATGACACATGACTTCGAAAGATTCTAGGTACATGTCGGTTTCCTCACGATGTTTTCCTTCGCCGTTTTTAAGTTAGTGGCATTACGCACATGACTTCGAAAAGACAGTGGTGCGTGTGGGGTTTGAACTCGGGGTCTCCGGATCGGCATCCGCCGTTCTCCCGACTAGACCAGCCGTAACTTCATAAGGAATAATAAGTATAAGGAATACTCTACAATATTTTCTGAATAAATAAAAGATTGAAAACAAAAACTTACCTCTTCCTGTCTACCAAAAAAAACGGGAACCAATGATGTCAAAATCAATTTCACTAGTTAAACGCGATAGTAAATGATAGTAACTAGAAGTGCTACTATTCATTTCCCCACTTCCAGTTGTCACAATCCGAAGATTTACCACCGGCGTCCGTAGCCCGCACTCTCAAGCTGATGCCACGGTTTGTAGCTGTCCACACTTAGTAAATACTAGCAACACTTGTACTTAAGTCTTACTTGTTTTCCTTGTGAAGAAGATAAATGGATTTGTATTTCTTGTTTTTAACTCCCGAGGCAAAGACGACGGGGTGTTATAAGTTTTCGTGTCTCTCTCTGTGTGTGTATGTCTCTGGCATTGTAGCTAGCGAATAAATGAGCCGATTTTGATTTTGTGTTTCGGGATTCTCTGCAGTATGTTTCATCAAAATCGGTTCAGCTAATTCAAAGTGAGCTCTTTTGTTAGCTTTAGTAGGAAGCTTGTCTACCACAACATTCGTATTTACTACATTTTGTATACGAATGTTTGTTTTTTGTATTTATTACATTTACTATATTTTGTCCTGGATGGGCATTAAACTGCTCTGTGGGCACTCTTACTACCAACTAAACTCTAAGGCAAACCAGTATTTGAACTCTCTTTGAAATCAAAAAAACGTTTGAATTACCACAGCAGAAACAAATATTTTTTTCCAAATTGAAGACTTCCTTGGCGTAATTGCTGAACCTCAGACAACGGATCATTAAAATATTATGTCCTACCTTGTATAACGTAATTCTAATTGACTCGAAACTCCGTAATGTATTAACTTCGGTCATATAAACTATTATATGAAACATCGTCCCTAGGATCGACCCTTGCGGTATCCTTTTCAGAAACCGCGACAGAATATCCTCACAACAGATTTGGACAATAAAACTATCCCGTATGGAGCCACTGATGGGTTATTTCCATTTCCATTAGAACTAAAAGCGGGAATTAGCATCAGTGCCCGTATTGAGCGGGAACGAGTCATTCCAAAGCCATTGTGAAATCCGTTTGATTGCTATATTTGGAGTTAATTCTGATTTTGCATTGAATTGCTGAATGCATATTGATTCGGATGTATTGATGTAGGAGCTTTGCAGTGGTTTCACTTTACATGTAGGTGTTGTCATTACCGTACCTTTACAATTATTTTCCTAGTACCTTTACAATAATTTACAATATATCTAATTGCGCCCTTGTCTCACGCGAATTGTGTGTATTGTTACTTTTCATTATTTGTAGACATATATTTTTGAAGTGAAAACTTCTTTAGGCGCGCCTAGACAGATTTTTCGTGAGCTGTGAATTGAAATCATTCGTCACGCTCGGGTATGATAAGAAAGCTTCGGGTAAACTCGGGACCATGACTATTGGCCATCTAGAAATACGTCAGCCAATGGGAAAAGTGAAAGGGCGTTGACAGGCCATCATGGCATGGCCATCTAGAAACGCATCAGCCAATGGGAAATGCTGACGCATTTCTAGATGGCCATGCCAAGATGGCGAGGCCACGCCCTCCGGTTACACCCGAGTAAATCCGGTAGTTTCCAAGGTAAGCTATCAAATTCTGAGTTATAAGTTTTCACTTCTATCGGCAGTTCCTATGACTGCCAATTTTTTTGTGTGATACTTTTGTTAAAACGTAAACTAAGTTGTAAAGTTAATGACAATTATGATCTTGTCTTACAAAAAGTACGAAATAGTAATTATTATTTGTCAGGTCCCTGGTGGGATTATTGGCCTTTTCTCACTAGCTCCTACAAAAATTACGATGGTGTAGAGCTGGTTAGGCTACCATATACATATAAATCTATGTTACGTTCCTTCAACAGATGTTTTTCTTGGAATGTGTCGGTTCCTTCACAATATTTCCTTGATAAACGATAAATACACGTAAACATGAAGTTTAGGTAGTCAAATATAATAAATACACACATTTTGTAATACAGTGTGAGGAATGTACAAAATAGTAACAATAGGAAGGATCTAACCACGAAGAAATCTACGTGTTTTAACAGCCAGTTTGTTGGTGATCAGAGGGAAAGTATCATTGTCCCTTGATTGTACTATTTTTCAATGAAAAAAACATTTGATTTCGTTTACATCAGCACTTCAACAGTTGAAATATTGTAAACATGGTTGAAAACATCCGATTTGAGGAATCATCCACCATTTAACCAAGGAAAATCATATTCAGTAGTTAGGAGTGGTAGCAGCCTCAAATTTTGGGTGGCTCACCATTAATAATACAATATGTCGAGTCCAAAAACTTTAATAGTACCGCACTGCGATTTTACCGGCGTAGAAGGAGTTTCAATGGTTTTTCTTGTAAAAAAAATTGGCAGTCATAGGAACTGCCGATAGAAGTGAAACTTATAACTTAGAATTTGGTAACTTACCTTGGAAACTACACGGGTGAAAACGGAGGGCGTGGGCTAGCCATCATGGCATGGCCATCTGGAAATGCGTCAGCGTTTCCCATTGGCTGACGCATTTCTAGATGGCCATGCCATGATGGGCAGGGCACGCCCTTTCAGCATTTCCCATTGGCTGACGCATTTCTAGATGGCCAATGGGCATGGTTCCGAGTTTACCCGAAGATTTCTTATCATACCCGAGCGTGACGGTAGAATTCAATTCACAGCCCTCAAAAATCTGTCTAGGCGCGCCTAAAGAAGTTTTCACTTCAAAAATTGCTTATAATATGCCTACTATTCGATATTTCGTAAATGTTTAGATTTTCCAATTTAATGTTTACGACTTTTGGGGGGTCATGTCCCCTGTGAATATAAAAAAAATATATAAAATATAAATATTGGTGGACAATTCACACACAACACCATCTGACCCCAAACTAAGCAAAGCTTGTGTGATGGCAGCCAGATAGCTGATATAATACTTATATAGTTTTAAATACATACTTATTATACATAGAAACACCCAGACACAGTGTAAACATTTGAATTCATCACACAAATATTTGCACTGGGTGGGAATCGAACCCACGACCCTCGGCTTCGCAGGCAGAGCTACTACCAACTAAGCCACAAGGCCAGTCAAATATAATGTGAATAGAATAGAATATGCTTTATTGTATAGGTAAATATGACACCTCTTTCGGACCTCATCAGTAGTTAATGATGCTAGTGTAACGAATAATGCTCTGGTTCGGCATAAAGCAGAATGTCTAGAGAAACCACAGTAATATCCTTCGCTCCCTCTCCACGCGCCCTACGCACGCCAACCTCCAATAAAACTGTTCAAAAGCTCTTTGACGTCACCTATCGCTCGACAGCGCAGAAAACCCCTTTTTTATTTTACTATCCAGCACAAAGGTGAACTGGGACTAAATTAAACAACCCTATAAAACCCTTTTTGCCAAATGAATTTAAACTTTAAGCGGCCGAATTTAAACACGAAGTCGGAGTCACGGGCCGAGTTGAAAGCTGTATAATTTTAAACAAAGTTTGTCAATATCAATATTTTGTTGTGGGTAAAATTGCCGGGCTCAATGGGCCCGGGTGGTTTGTTTCAATAATGTCCATACATTTATGTTCTGCCCAAAGTAAATACGGCATTTTTAATTATAATCATGTATTCGGGTTCGTTTTCCTCTGGGAAGGAGTGAACGTACCAAAGGATTCTAAATTTTATTTCCATAAGAGCACGATGTATAATGAATCCGGATATTGAATATTGTCTGTCGGGCTTTGTGTGAGCGGTTTCAGAGATTAAATAAAATGGGGATGTAGCATGCAGCAGGTATATTTTATAACAGTCGCTATGATTTTTTGTTTTCGGCTCGAGATTATCTGTTATTGGGTAGAGGAGTTGGTAAAATACTATTACTATTTCCTCGTACACATGAAATGCCTGCACTAGTGCATAATGTCCCTGTGCATTAGCAATCGTTTTAAGTTTTAATCGAATGCAAACGTGTCCATATTTTTTCTACAACGAAATGTCCTTAAGGAACTAAGCACGTTTTTTATGTAAATGTATTTAGTAGCCCATACGCTATTAATTACGGCTAGTCTAGTCGGAAGAACGGCGACGGCCGATCTGGAGCCCCTGGTTCGAATCCCACGCGCACCACTGTCTCGGAGTCATGTGCAAAAAGCTGCTGACAAAAAAACCAACGAAAAACTACGCGAGGAAACCGATATCTGAAATCTTTCATGGTCATACGTCATCCACCAACCAGCACTGGTCCAGCGTGGTGGATTATGGCCTTGACTTTTTCCTTCGAAGAGAAAATTAAGTGGGTTGCTTATTTATGCATTTTATTTACATACGGTTCCAGAATATAAACTTATTTATTTATTTTAAAGAGTGACGAGACGAGCAGGACATGTGCCTGATGGTAAGCAACACGTCTGCCACATAACAGCACTGTGCCACTCAGCTATTGGAACATGAAGAGTCCAAATCACTACCTACCACTGCACTGCGCTCGTCACCCAGAGATCTAAGGTGTTATATCTCTAAGCCCAGTGATTTATCTGGAAACATTGCCCTTCAAACCGGAATACAGTAAACAGAGTAACTGTTAGTATTTCAAATTTCCCGATCCATTCAGCCTTTCCGATGTGATTGAGCAAGAAACATCCAAACTTTCACATTAACAATGTTAGCGAGATAAAAAAACACAATACTAATAACCTAACTAGAGGTACTAACCCCTTAGATCATAGTTCCACACCCCTGCCCTAGCAACTCCCACCCCCGGGGTCTAGTTTTCATTCGCTCATGCATAAGTAAGCGAGTTTTTTACTGTAATTCTTGAAGCAGGAGAAATAAAATAATGTAAGGCCAGGACAACGGCCATAACTCGGGCGTAAATTACTTTTTGCCTTTGTAAATTATTCAGTCGCCGAACGGGCGAGTGCTGAGCAATAATTATCAGTTAGCGGACCCTGCTGAATAGTTAAAGGAACGGTGTCACTATCCTACAATTGGCTCGGAGTATTCTGAAAGTTGTTTCGGCGAGAGGTGCGTTGAACGAAACGCACTAAATTATTCAAATAAAGCCGGCCAAGTGCGAGTGGGACTCCCGCACGAAGGGTTCCGTAGCATTAGCAAATAAACGGCGAACTCTCTTTAGCTTTATTTTGAATTCCGTATACATAGACTATCACAGTTGCCTCAGACAGGCTCACATCCAAAATGTTTTATTAATATTTTGATTTTACCTTATGTTTCTAACTAAGACGTCAATAGCGCGTATATTTTTACTAGTGGCGCCATCTAGTTTGCTTGGGACGGACTAAGCGAACAAAAAAAGGTAAAAAATCAAGTTTGTTGTATGGGTGCACTTACATATTTATTTTATTTTTAGTATTTGTTGTTATAGCGGCAATAGAAATACATCATCTGTGAAAATGTCAACTGTCTAGCTACAACGGTTCTTGAGATACAGCCTGGTGACAGACGGACGGACGGACGGACAGCTAAGTCTCCGTAATAGGTTTTAACCTTTGGGTACGGTTTAACCCTAAAAACTGGTTATCCCTATTGATATAATAAATGCAAACGTTTGGATGTTGGGATGTTTGTTGGACAATCACATCGGAACGGATAAACGGACCGGGTTTGAATATGGAACACGGTACATTTTTACAGTCTGTATAACACATAGGCTACTTTTATTGCGAGGAAATTGCGGGAACGGGAGGTACGCGGGCAAAGACGTAGGGAGTTAGTAGTAACATTATTATGGCGAAAGAAAATTACAACACTACATACTTACCTACAACTACTTTCTAGCGCACTTACTTACTAGCTCATCGGAATTATCCATAGACCATAGACCATAGAATAATCCAGATGATCAAGTCAAGATCAAGAAGGAAATTAAGCTGACAAAACCACTAGTACCAATGGTCATATTAATGTGATATTTGTTATAGTCTCATTCAAAAACTGCTTCATGTATGTGGATGAAATTTACTAAGAGAAAGAGATAGATTATGATCTGGAGTATCAATAGGAAAAATCTTTACTCTCATGGCACCACAATAATTTTTGGATACTTATTGTTAACTTTAATTATTAAAGTTAACAATAGGTATCCTTAAAAAATTGGCACAGCCGATAGAAATGAAAACTTATAAATAACTCAGAATTTGATTGCTTACTATGGAAACTAAGCGGATGAAACCGGAGGTGACCATTAGCATGGCCATGGTCCCGAGTTTACCCAAAGATTTCCTATCATTCCCGAGCGTGACGCTAGAACACGAAAAATCTCTTTGTGTCGCGTCAAAAGGAGTTTTCACTTCAAAAAACAATACATTAAAAGCACAAAAAAAAGGCGAGTCAGTTTCCAGCTTAAAATACAAAATCTACCAAATCTGAATTCTAAACGAAACCATAGACGACGCATAACTTGTTTTACATCGTGACTTTAATGACTAAACAACTACCACTATATATAAACAATCCATCCACAGCACAAGGGCTTTCAATCACCATGTTAATATTTTCCGCAAAATAAAACTTCATAATAAACATTTTCCAATAACGGCCGAAGTTTCCCTCCCATAAACCCTATTACGCGGTAACCGCGATAAAGTAACCGCGAGCATCGTTTGTGTTTCACGGAATTTTCCACTCAACATGTTCTTTCGCTATTTGAGGGAAGATTTTCCGGAAGCTTCGACGAATTTTCGTGTCACGATGTTTGGTATATATGGGGCTGTATAGACCACCTGTACGAAACAGATAGAGACGCATAGTTGGTTAATCGTCATTTTGTGTCACATGTTTTTAGGGTTCCGTAGCCAAATGGCAAATCACGGGACCCTTATAGATTCGTCATGTCTGTCTGTCTGTCCGTCCGTATCTCACAGTCAATAGGTACTGTTGAAACTTGGGAAGTAGATGTATTCTGTAAACCGCATTAAGATAACACAAAAATAGAAAAAATACTGTAAATTTTGTGGGTAAACTATGTGGGTAAATACTTGGAACTGAAACAAAAAAAAAATTTTCCTTAAAAAAATGATATTGATGTTTGTCATACTTATAATTTTTTCTAAACTGAATAGTTTGCGCGAGAAGCTCTTCCAAAGTGGTAAAATTTGTCCCCCCTCCCCCAGTAACTTCTAAAATAAGAGAATGAGAAAACTAAAATGTATGTATTATGTACCATGCAAACTTTCACCGAAAATTGGTTTGAACAAGATCTAGTCAGCAGTTTTTTTGTAATCGTCATAAAACAGTATTATGAAAACATCGATCAAAGTTACAACGAACTACAAGATTTTTTATATTATGCCACTTGCTGCTATGGAACCCTTCATGGGCGGGTCCAACTCGCACTTGGCCACTTTTATTTTTGTGATGTAACACGCAGCGATGGGAACATGGAAAGTTGTAATCATT
This sequence comes from Ectropis crepuscularia, assembly GCA_963693475.1. Classification (NCBI taxonomy): domain Eukaryota; kingdom Metazoa; phylum Arthropoda; class Insecta; order Lepidoptera; family Geometridae; genus Ectropis; species Ectropis crepuscularia. The sequence goes on from OY856346.1 coordinate 29,302,643, forward strand.
AGCTACTGCTGCACTGTACTGCTCTCGTCACCCAGAGATATAAGATGTTTTTTATCTGTTTCCCCTGTAATTTCACTGGAAACATTTCTCTTTAAATTGGAACACAGTAATATTTTTCTATTACTGCTTGGTGATGGACAGATAATATCACTGGGCTGCTCTGGGCAGGCATATTGCTTACCATCAGGCACAATGTCCTATTCGTCTCGTCAATCTATAGACTCTGTACTATAACATACATAGAAGTACATAGTCACTTACCGTACTGTCTAGTAAGTTACGGCTGGTCTAGTCGGGAGAACGGCGACTGCCGATCCGGAGACTCCGGGTTCAAAACCACTGTATTTTAGAAGTCATGTGCGCAATGCCACTAACTTAAAAAAAACGGTGAAAGAAAACATCGTGAGGAAACCGACATGTACTTAAAATCTTTCAAATTCATCCACCAACCCGCACTTGACCAGCGTGGTGGATTATGGCCTTGACTCTTTGCGAGAGAAGGCCCCGAGTCCCAGCAGTGGGAACATTTACTGGGCTGTTTATGTATGTACTGGTTTCATTATTGTTGATTGTATGCACCGAGCTAATGGAATACGTTACCAGTTTGAGATAGTGTCAGTTAAGTTTGAAACTCTTTAAGTTCCCTCCAACTTAGGTACACTACATTATAAGTTTTGTAATGCACTCAAGGTTTGTTACGTTAATGTAGTAAGTTAGACGTAGGAATGTTCAGTTATCTAACTATACAATGAACTGAACTTTTCGTAGATATCTTGAAAATTGCTATAAAAACACTTTGTGCGTAAATTTCGATCTTTCAGAAAAACAGTAGATTATATACATATTTGTAGAAACTTGTAAATTCCTTGAAATATACATTAATGTATTACAGATATATCTGTTCGATAATAATTCTATATCTGAGTGTTTCCATGTGTTATAAGTGTATGATGTTATGGACAGACATGTTGCCTACCAACCTACCATCAGGCACATGTCGTTCTCTTTCTCGTCCCGTGTCAGATAGTCGTTATCTATCATAATAAATATGTTTGAACATCTTTGATGTGAAAACTTCTCTAGCACTTTTCAGTAAAACTCTTATATAGATTCTCCCTTTTTTATGAGTAGGTAAGAGTAACGAGACGAGCAGGAAATGTGCCTGATGGTAAGCAACATGCCTGCCACATAACAGCACAGTGACACTCAGCTATTGGAACATGAAGAGTTCAAATCATTACCTAGCACTGCACTGCGCTCGTCACCCAGTGATCTAAGATGTTATATCTCTAAGCCCTGTAAGTAATTTCTCTGGAAACATTCCCCTTCAAACCGGCTTGGCGGTAGAATAACTGGTGAGGGTGTGGTACTTCCCCAGGCGGACTCTGCCAAGAGCCCTAATGTGTGCTAATATATCGGCGTAGCGTTGAAGGGCCGTTGGAGCAGCGCGTTCAATTTGAATTTGAATGAGTCAAATTATTGTTAACGACATGCGTAATAGCAGTATATCTGTAGCTATATAGCTAAAATTCTAAATGATAAGTTTTCACTTCTATCGGCATATTCACTTCTATTGACAGTCATAGCAGTCCCTATGACTGTCAATTTATTTTCTCGCTTGATTACTTCTCATTGCAAGATACATTACAACATTACATACAAGATTGCATTTATACGTATAAAAACGTAATTTTTCACATCCCTACCTCATATGTGGGCTCACTTCAAACAGAGTGTAGCTGGCGTGTTTGTTGCTGCACTACAGATAGTGCACACACCGTTCTATGGTTCGTGCACAACACAAACATTCTGTAACGTACTCGTAACGCGGTGGAGCTTCAGCGAAAAACAGATTTATCATTTTATAAAACCCACGTTTCGGGCACGAGTTTTGTAGTTGCACAAATTTTCGCCTGTGTTATGTTAGCGCTGAGGTTACTGACTGTTCTCTATAGCAGGGCCGACCCCTGCTAGTTTTAGCTGCGCTCCGGATGCTAAATGAAAATATTAACGAGGTCCAGAAAAAAACTGGTTGTAGGTTGAAGTTAGATTCTATGTGGCAAAAAAATATTGTAACAATTATTAAAGGTACAGTGTACCTTATCTACATTTTAAAATGTATACTTGGTATACAATACAATATTTGGCGGTCCGAGGATCAACCTTTCGCGGTCCGGATACGGACCGCGGTCCGCCTGTTGCTGACCCTTGCTCTATAGGCTAGATAATTTCTAGTTTTTTAAGCTCTACGGTGCCACAGACAGACACAAAGACAGACATCGACGTCAAATTTATAACACCCCATTTTTTGGTCGGAGGTTAAATAAAAGTGGCCAAGTGCGAGTGGGACTCCCGCACGAAGGGTTCCGTACCATTAGCAAATAAACGGCGAAAACCTCTTTGGCTTTATTTGAATTCCGTATACATAAACAATCGCAGTTTCCACAGACAGGCTTTTATCCAAAAAGTTTTACTAAAATTTTGATTTTACCTTACGATTTTAACGACCAGGTCGAAAGCGTGTTTTAGTGACGCCAGTCATAAGTTTGCTTGGAACGGACTAATCTAGCAAAAAACGGTAAAAATCAAGTTTATTGTATGGGAGCCCTAATAAATATATAATATTTTATTTTATTTTTAGTATTTGTTGTTATAGCGGCAATAGAAATACATTATCTGTGAAAATTTAGACTGTTTAGCTATCACCGTTCTTGAGATACAGCCTGGTGACAGACGGACGGACGGACGGACAGCCAAATGTCAGTAATATGGTCCCGTTTTTACCCTTTGGATACGGAACCCAAAAACCATGAAATACGATTCATAATTGGTGTAGCTATCGTACTCGATACGCTTACGTACCTCCTTTTTTGGAAGTCGGTAAAAAAATAATGACTCTGAACAGATTTTTCATATTCGCGTTGCGTTACACGTCGTGTTACAGAAACTGTACACAGCTTACACGTTTATGTTTACGAAGTGTAGTCTTTGAGTATACTTCAAAGGATTGAAATATTCTTGTCTGCTGAGATGTATGCTGGTATTAGGAATAGGTACGTAATAAATATTTTTCTGGAAAACCAAACACTGATTTTGATTTAAAAGTAAAACCCACACATTTAACTCCTTTTAATTAAATCTGTGTACTTTCACTACATAGAATAAAACAAATTCACTTTTCGCGTCTGTCCGTCCTATGTTTATATGCTTAGATCTTTAAAACCACCAAACGGATTTTGATGCGGGTTTTTTTAATATATAAAGTGATTCAAGAGGAAGCTTTATATTTATAATACGTGCACAAAATATCTGAGAAACACGGATAATTTTAAAGGTTTCTAATGAAATATCATAAATAAACACACGTGGGTAAACGCGCGGGGCGCTGCTAGTCATATATATGTAGTACAAATATGTATCATGTATATGTAATACATATATATATGTCACCGTTAAATTGCAAACACTGTCAGTTCACCAAATGACGCGTTATATTATAATGCTACGGTACGATCCTACTAACCTAACCTGTTAGTTTAAAATCTGACGTCAGCGTCGTTAGATTATGCCTTAGATAAAGATTAAGGAAATAGATCAGGTTTTTTCGTAAGGTACCTTTGTACCAATCGTAAGCAGATGAGGTGTATGTTAGCTATGGCGACATTGTGATGTGCCGCGACAAAAGTATGACACTTCCACAAGAGCGACAAGTGCTTTCGGTGGATAGAATATGTAAACGTAGAATATGTAAACTTTTTGGAGTATACAAATTTACGTCGACATGTTTGTGTATTTTACTAGATGTAGACTCCTTACAGAGTCCGCCTTGGGAAGTACCACGTATTTGCCAGTCATTCTACCACCAAGCAGTTATGTGCAAACATCACTGTGTTCCGGTTTGAAGGGCAATGTTTACAGAGAAATTAAAGGGTAAGCCATAATCTTATATCTCGGGGTGACGTGCGCTGTTCTGTACGAAGTAATGATTTAGACTCTTCGTCGTCCAATAGCAGCGTGGACGAGTGATACTGTGTTGTTATGAGCATGTGTGTTGCTCGCTATCAGGCGTATTTTTTGCTCGTCCCGTCATTCTAAACCATAAAAAAATATCGTCGTGTTGAAAATTAAAATAGAAAAGCGTCGGCAAGCGAGCCAGCAGTAACTCCAGTAGTTTAACGTGACCGCGCATAATATTTCGCTTAATATTTTAATGGCGGTTCAGCGATTTTTCGTGGAACGTAAACAATAAAATTGCTTGAAACTACGAGTGCCGGCCATTTTGTAAAACACAACATTTACTGGTATTCCAACGACATTACAGTTTGAGTTAAATATTGAGTGACGACATGACTCGAGACTCGTTCACATGATAAATAATAATCTAATAGGTATTATATTATAATGTTTAATATAAATAAATAAAATAAATTTAATACGTTTTCTAGATAGATTATGGAAATGGAAAAATAATTGGAAAACTAAAAATAATTTTAATACTTTGTATAATAAGTACATGTATTTAAACTAGTTTGCACTGTGTCTGGGTGTTTCTATGTATAATAAGTATTTAAAACTATATAAGTATTATATATCAGCTATCTGGCCGCCATCATACAAGATTTGCTTAGTTTGGGGTCAGATGGTGTTGTATGTGAATTGTCCACCAATATTTTTTTATTTTTTTATTTTATTAATGGTGCAGTTAATCTGACAGCGGGAAGGAAGTAAACATTAAATTACTAAATTTGACCCCAACAAACATGTCAAACTGTTTAAAAAACTGTCCTCGTACGAAAGTGCCCGACAGATTAGTTAGGCTTAGTTTATGTGATCATAAATTGTGTCCATACCGTTACAGCGACGACGATATTTATTTATTTAATTATTCAGTCATATCCACTGAACGCACTAATACTTAACATATTGATTTAAAGTACACACAGAATCAGTAATATACTAAAACCCGTCGCACGCAAAGCTACGCGGCATATAAAAAAAAGCACTAAGCCAGCTCACGTAAAAAATAAATAAAAATAAATCATAACTGAATATTTCAGCCGAACGCAGGGAAGGGTCCAGAGTGTCATATTGCCTTGCTTAGGAAAAGCATAAGCCGACGGCACATTTACCCCAGCCTCCCTCGAATACGGGGAAAAAGGCATACCTGGAGTACATTTTACCCGGGAAATCACGTTCCGGGGATTACATATCCCTGATTTGGATGTTTAGAGGTAAAATACGATTCCTTTTAGGATTGCGTGTTAATATTTTATTTTTGCATGTGTTGAAGGGATTATATTAGTACGGTTTAGTGTTGCGGGGCTTAAATTGAAAGTAAAATCTTAGGTTATGTTCACACTGTTTTTTAAGTACCCAAAAGTATCCAAACCTAAACGGGTTTGTTTATGTCGTAAATGTTAAAAATGGCATTTGTGGAACTTTTGTATGGACTAGGGGCGTCATTTTTTTTTTGCATCAAATATTTTTTGTCACTTGCTTGCAACGTTGCAACATTACCTTATTTTTTTTTTTATACAATGAGATTTGCTGGTAGTGATATCGGAGCGAAGTTATGGGTTTTCAAAGTTTTCTTTTACTTTGAGAAATACAAAGCCAAATATCTTCGTTGCGATATAGCTCAGAGAAATCTGTCCATAATAACTTTTGCTCACTTTATACTAGTCTTTCAAAATATCTAAGTTACATTACTGGCCGCGCAAATTAAAAAACGACGACAATTTTGCTCAAATTCAAACGCTTTTCCAATTATTTTTTCTTGTCTTTTTAATAAAATGTATAATATACTACTAGCAAACGCAGAGCTGTGGTGGTCTAATGGAGAGTCTGTCTGATTACACAGTCGTGAGGCCGTAGCTTCGAATCCCGCTTGCACGTTATAGTACTTTACCAAGAGCAGATGTACAAATTTGTATAACTACTGATTTAAAAGTGAAGGAAGACATCGTTCCGAAACTGGAATGTTCCATCTATAATGCGTTACCTGAGTGGATTTTTCGCGATAGACTCAATTCTGCTGCCTCTATATCGAGAGTGAATTGATTTCTTTTAGGTAAACCTGCTCCATCGTGGACCATATTGTTGCTTAATATTAGACAAGATGGAGGACAAGTGCAGTACTTTATTGTTAAGAAAAAATTACGTAGCTGGCTTCATATCTGAAGCGTTGGCCAATCACAGGACACAATAATGAGATCACGTGATCGAGTGATCCTTCTTGTCATGACCATCTAGATAAAACGCAAAACGAAAGAGCGATTATAAAACTTATGAATATTTTACTTTTAATTTTGGTTATTTTTAACTTCATTAATAAAAATAATTGCCTAGGAACTACGTTAATATAAAAATAAATTATTTAACAAAGTAATCCAGTTTTTATCCCCAATCCCAATTAACATTTGGACTATAAACAAGCTACGTAAAACTAAAACCATTAGTGGAAGGAAAATGGCTGCAGCAGTATTTCTCAAACTTTTATATGCCGAACCCTCAAAGGTTATTATGAGATATTCGTCTATTTTATCTTCGTCTTGAAATCTTTTACCCCCGTAATTTCAATGGAAACATGGCATTCCAAACTGGAACAGCTTGCCACTGCTGCTTGGCGGTAGATAGATAGATAGATAGAAACACTTTATTGTAACACAAAGAAATTAAAATATTACACAGAAATAACTTATTAACTAGTGCCACAAGTGGTAGAATAACTGACAAAGAAATTTGTCGCTAAATAAAGTCGTTTGTTAATATTATTTTGTGTGAGGTTTTCTACACTTGGGACAACAGTTTGTAGATTCTTTTAAATAAATAATATGAATGGATGGGCAGGGACCAAATACTTAATAATAAATTTGTGTTTATTTAATAAAGAGAACATCTGACATCAAATTATTAAAAAATATATCATATATTATGGTTCTAAATACAATAGTTAGTTAAGGTACTTTTACTGCTACTTCATACTTCAACATATTACAGGTATTGATAAATAGACAGTCTATACTAAAGCAGCTTCGGACTAATGAGATCTGTAAATGTTTACTTATCGGTAAAGGGTCTGTCTACACCAAAGTTTGAGCACCGCTAGATCAGTCTGTGGACGGTGCCGCGGAAAGTTGCCGGGTTATATTTTAATTTTAAACGAGGTTTTTTTCACGTTTTACACAATTCCAATTTAGGAGTTTGAGACCCGTTCGTCGGTTTAAAAAATGTAATTAAGTTATTTTTAATTTGACAAAAATTAAATAAAGACTTGTTTGGCTCATCGGTGGTGTGTCCGTATTAAGAATGGAAGGTTCTGGTTTCGATGCTCAGGGATTTTTTAATATAATATTAAAAACGCGTGATTTTATTTAAAAAATAATGTTCACACCAACTCACACTGGGCAAGCGTAGACAGTGATTGGTTTCTTTCATAATATGCACACTGTACATTAGTCAATTTATAGCGACGGGACCATAATTATAGAGACGAACTTCTTAGCATTCCATGGATTCACCGTGCGAGTGCCGGGTCCATCGTGTGGCAGAGAGAGAAATCTCGAATAGACCCCAAGACTTGTGACTCGGGCGTATAGGTTTAAAAGGGGCCCCTTATATTGACGTACGTCAACACTCACCTTCACTACTCGTATTTCTCTCCCTGCCCAGCCAAATCCGATATGATCCTACTAGTGCAGCTTTAGATACTCGTTCTAGTATAGAACTTACTGCACTTCTGGACAAGCCAAGGTCTTTAAGCAGGTTATAGAGAGATTTTGCTGGTATACCTCTCGCTCCTACTATATTTACTTATAGTTTAGAAAATCTCCCGTAATAAATAAAGATAATTCTCTAGCTGATAGATAATACGAACCGCGGACTGCTGTCTCTTGTAATTTGAATTTTACTGACTTAATAATGGCTTTGTTGGCTGGAAGTCTGCCAGTAGAATAGTAGGTTGTGGGTTCGATTTTAACCCATAGTGGTGTGAGAAATTTCATCAAATATTAATTACTCAGCTCCTCGCGGTTCCCGTTCCCGATATTTTCCTGTGATAAAAAGTAACCTATTCCAGATTTTACTGTGTGTTACTAATTTCAACCCGACCCTTTGAGACGTTCCGACGTGATTGAGCAACAAACATCGAAGTATCTAAACACCCGTGGTACATAACATAATATATACTCTATAGCACTCAGGGATCACGTGCATACGCAACGGTGAAAAAAACAGAAATTGGTCGAGTAGTTCCTGATATTAGCGCGTTCAATCAAGAAACCTCTTCAACTTTATAATATTAGTATTGACTAGCAGCGCCCGCGGTTTTACCTACAGAATTGTCGTTTCCGTGATTTTCCCGTGTTAAAAAGTAGCTGTGTTCTAATTTTCAACCTGATACGTTGAGACGTTCCAACGTGATTGACCAAGTATATATGTAATGTTTGTAAGATTGTTTGTTTATTTACTAAAATAATACAGCTCTGATTTCCTTAAACACCTAAGCGTCCCACATCAAGATCCGTGTGATAAAGATCCTTTATACCATCTATCTATTAATAGCATCAAATCAATACGAGCACAGACTACCCACAAACACCCAGTCGGTCTGTCAACTCGACTGAGAAACTGAGTAACAATACGTAGGAGATACATCAAGATGTTCGCATTTCCTTTACAATATTATAGGTTAAGAGCCAGTGGCATTTTTCAAGATAAAAACTGAAAATAAAATGTTCTAGAACCAGATTAAAGTTGGGTACTGGAGTAGACAGGGGTAGGTTACATGATTTTGGTCTGTAATCTGTGGTGTATTTTTAAGTAGTTAAGTTTAACATTAATTAAGTTAGAAGTTTTATAAGTTAAGTAGAACATCTACAGAGACATACTCCCAACGTATTGAGTTCTTAAGAATGTGTGATTGTACTTAATACTGGTATAAACGCACGCAAAAAGTTACTTTACTTTTATTTTTTAAATTTATTACTAAATTAAAAATTACTAAATGTTACTAACGCTAACTAAACAAGCTGTTTCTGCGTCAGCCCCAAGCTAGCTGTCGGTCCTTGCCAACTATTATTGATCCTATTAAAAAAACGCGGAACTTCTGTTTGTCGAGTCTGTGTATTAGTTAGTGTGCGTGCGCATTTGCGTCGTTAAAATATTATTTATTATTGCCACCGTAAAAATGTTGAAACGTCGCGTCGTTAGATTACAATCTAACCGTTTATGCAATCTTATGGTGAGATATGATCTCTTATCCATAATGAGATTTATTTACAAGAATTTACAATACCGATGATAGAAGTACCTAGTATAAATTCAAAAACCGATAGTTAAATTAGGTATTGGGGTTCTTAATAAATAATATCGGCCCGTGCCTGCCAAGTTTTTGTCATGTTGTAAAAGCTCAAAGTTTGGCTCGCAACCCCTTGGTACCTATCTTATTCCGTAGCACAATCTTAATCTACCCGCTGGAAAGTGTCGCTATAGTCGCGTTTCTTAAAACCTTTAATATTAATATCGTTGGTTCCATTTTTGTTCGCTGGAAAATGTTAGTTTGTGAGCCTGTTATTGCTAAACCCAAGATGGATCAATCATAATAGTGGCCCATCGTTCCCACCTACCGTTGGAAGTGTGCGCTAATAAACAATATTTTTTTGCAAAGCATCAAAATATGTATCTTAGACCATAATAATACACAAGCTCTCAGACCATAATCGTTCATTCGAAACGATATAATAACCGTAAACACAAGATAACAGATTTATCTAAACTGGAACTGTACCATTCTAAAAATAAAGCTTCAATTTCAATAACACAAAATTGATTGGTCGGAATCGATGCGGCTCGCGATAATTTCGAAGCGCTTTTTCGTGTTAAATCGAAAATGTAATGTAAATATTTCGTGTTTATTTTTCATACTTCGAAAACGACGAAGTACTTTTGTGCCGATTCTATTAATATTCTTTGAGATAAAACAGACTCCGATAAGTAATTCAAATTTTTCATTTTTATCAAGCAAACTTTGAGATGGCCTTCATAAATTTGTAACTAAGATTTTTATTCTTCTTTGGAGCTATTTGAATAGCTTGTTAATATTTAATTTTTTTAACTGTTTTCTCGCCTGATGTTAAGCGACGATGTGGTCTACGATGTAGCGTGCTTACTTAGTAAAAACCGATACACTCTAGCCTCGAAGACACCAAAATTGTAACTATCGGGAAAACCCAACTCATTCCACAGCCTAGACCAGCCTTTCCCAAAGTGGGCTATAACGCTCCCTTGTGGGTGCTACAGGCCAAAAGGGGGCGGTGAGAGACCCAAAAAAATAGGGGCGTTGTGTAGAGGCTTGGAGTCCATTGTGTGCTACCTACTTGGCTCAGGTCTCAAGTTAACTCTTGCGGATTATAGTAAAGTTTAAGTCTCGTTTAGAATTAATGTTTAATCTCCGGTGATATAGCTGATAACAAGTAATTAATTTAAATTTAAGTTATAGTGGTTTTAAGTAGGTATGTGAAAAAATGGGGCGCCAAAAATGATTTAATCTCAAAGTGGGCAAAAGATAAAATAAGTTTGGGGACCCCTGGGCTAGACGTTCTCATTACATAATTTAAGTCACCAATCAGTAGAACAGAGACAAATCTGTGCGTATTCGCGGTTATACCCTCATAGTTCCCGATCCTGTTAATTCCCCGGGAAAACGGTTTAGCAGCCCACTAAAAGTTCCCACTGCTGGGACTCGGGGCCTTAGTACCGTTTATCTGACAAAGCCAGGATGACCCAAACTTCATAGTGGTCTTTCTTTCTTACCTGTCATGGGAGCATGCGCTGACAAACTTTCTGATTTGTTAAAATTACGAAGCTCTGGAGTTCGTGGGCTCTTAGTCCATACGCTTTCTATGCTAGTGCCAAAATTTCACAAAATGTTAGACGTTAAATTAACATTATTTATTAATAAAAGTGCTTATGGTATGGCACCTAGGGTTCAAATTAGGGTACTAAATAACGGCTGTCTAAGGACATTCAGAAATTGTATAAAAAACGTCTAAAGTCTATTTCATTCAGACCATTCCTATTTGATCAACTAAAGCATTTTTAGACCCACCGTTTAAACTCTGCGGTAAATAAGCTACATAAAGAAGCCTTTGTGGCATTTAAATAATTGATTCCCGCACTAATTTGTTCCCAGTCGATGTTTCTATTTTACAAAGTGGAACATTTAATTACTTCGCAAACATCAAACTTTGCGTGAAGGTACAAAGGGATATTTGTTTTAAATTAACTGTTTCATATTTCGAGGAGACAAACGAGTTTCGTAACGTTTTTGGCAACGGCTTTGTTTAAATTTAGCTCCAGTTTCTAGGTTGTTTTTTCATCTACACGTAAAAAGTGGAACGTTTTAAGTTTAGCCGTGTTTAATCCTACTGCAAATATTTAGTCAAAGCTAAGGTGACCCATTTCAAAAACCTATAAAATGTAGTATTCCAGTGAAATTAAACTTACATTAAAAATATGTTACAAGTTTGACTTTGCTTCACCCTATTGCAAACTATCTCACCGATTTCGATAAAATGTATATGGGATCTTCCCTATGGAACCTCTGAATTATCTACTAAATACTATTATCTACTAAAAATTTGCCAGATATTCTACCGCCAAGCAGTAATGTGCAAACATTACTGTGTTCCGGTTGGAAGGGCATTGTTTCCAGAGAAATTACATGGCTTAGAGATATAATATCTTAGATCGCTGGGGGGCGCACGGTTTGCAGTGCTAGGTAATGATTTGGACTTCTATGTTCCAATGGCTGCGTGTCACTGTGCTGTTATGTGGCAGGCATGTTGCTTACCATCAGGCACATGTCCTGCTCGTCTCGTCACTCTATGATATAAAAAAAAACATCAAAATCGTTTTACAATTTTCGAAACTATCGCGTAACATAAATCCAAAAAAAAAATATAACCGAACGGAGAACCTCATCATTTTTCAAAGTCGGTCACAAAAAGTGTAAATTGAAGTTTGATACGATCTTGAAGATTTTCCAAGTGATCCCTTCTCGTAGTTACAAGCTTCCAAGTGAGAGGGCCGAGCAAACGATCAGGTTGCTCCGGCGATCGGGGGGCCCAAGCCGTGAAAACAAGTTGATTACTCCGAGACACCGGCGACGCAAATTACAAGCGGACTGGTTACTTATCAGAGTATAAGAAGGCAGTTTCTTCTCTGTTCTAAACAGAATGTAACTAAAAAGTTAGCGGTTTCAATATATGTACTAACAATACATACATACAATATTAAAGTAAGATCCCAAAGCCGCCAGACGTCACGTATTTTCTGACGAACGAAATGTGGACGATTGAGATGTGCTGAGAACGCATGCTACCTTGCTTAGACGGCCACAGTACGAGTATGCATATTTTAAAAACAGCGGTTTAAACTAAAACGGGTAACATTTTTAGTGTTTAAAATAATGTGATGTTTGCGCAAAAGAAAATTGGCAGTCATTGGAACTGCCAATAGAAGTGAAAACTTATAACTCAGAATTTGATAGCTTACTTTGGAAACTACACGGGTGTAACCGGAGGGCGTGGCCTGGTCATCATGGCATGACCATCTAGAAATGCGTCAGCATTTCCCATTGGCTGACGCACTTCTAGATGGCCAATGGCTATGGTCCCGAGTTACCCGAAGATTTCTTGTCATACCCGAGCGTGACGCTAGAATTCAATTCACAGCCCACGAAAAATCTGTCTAGGCGCGCCAAAAGAAGTTTTCACTTCAAAAATGCTTAATTGTATTATTTATGGTACGATCATCTTAAACATAATATTGGCAACACTGGTCACGGGCAATTTTTACGACGTGCATCGCAGATCGCATCATCGCTTAACATCAGGCGAGATGGTGGTCAAGTGCGCACCTACATTAGTTAAAAATAAAGTGTCACTTCCGTTATGTCATTTTCTTACAGTTTTAGTTTTTTTTTTTTTTTTTTTTTTTTAACATTTATAGGTTTACACTTGACCACCATCTCGCCTGATGTTAAGCGACGATGCGGTCTAAGATGGAGCGTGCTTACCTAGAAGAAACCGATTCACTCTCGATTTGAAGACACCAAGATTATAACCATCGGGAAAAACCCACTCAGGCAACTCATTCCACAGTCGAGACGTTCTTATCACAAAAGTAGAGTCAAACCTCTTTGTTCGTGTCTTTGGAACATCAACCATGAAACGATGCCGCTTCTTCGAGTTACGAGAAGTCCGATAGAAAAAAGGGCTAGGTGGTATTAGATCATGCAGATCAGATGCACACTCTCCGAAGTGTATCCGATAATAAACCGATAAGCTAGCAATTTTCCGGCGATGTTCAAGAGTTTGCAGTCTTTTTCGCACAAGAGAATTATTGCCTATGAGCCTTTTAGCCCGCCTCTCGATCGATTCCAGAGCCTCAAGCTGATACTTAGCCGATCCATCCCAAAGGTGCGAACAGTACTCCATACAAGAGCGAATCTGTGCTTTATATAATAAAAGCAATTGTTCAGACTTGAAGTACTTTAGTCTCGCATATTTTCAGTTAGTTCGCGCAAAATCCCCATTTTCTCCAAGTTTGCTGTAAGGAACTTTCTAAAATACCTAGTTTGAGTAAGATGTCCCGCCACCCACGCCGTTTCACATCTGCGCCGGCCGGTAACCGGAGTCCCGAACGCAGGGAAACAAAGGGCAAAATCAGGTAATGGCCGTAACGATGCCCCTAATCCTTACTTATTTCCCGAAAGCAAGATCTACATTCCGTAGCCGTCACATTCTAAACGTACAACCGCACCAGTATAAGTTGAACTCTGTACTTGTAACGACTTATCGTTATGAGAGGTCAATGAAATTTGTCATGGGGATTACGTTCTATATTTTCGATAGCGGTTATTATTAAAAAACTATCTATGTATTATATCAGCTATCTAGCCGCCATCATACAAGTTTTGCTTAGTTTGGGGTCAGATGGTGTTGTGTGTGAATTGTCCACCAATATTTATTATTATTTATTTGATTGCAGTGCCCGCGGTTTTATCAGCGCAGTTCCAGTGCCCGTTTTTCCGGTGTTAAAAAGTAACCTATATGCTATTCTTGACTAATAATCTATGTTCCTAATTTCAACCCGATCTGTCCAGACGTTCCGATGTGATTCAGCAACAAATCCAAACAATTACATTTATAATACATATTATAATTAGTAAGATGTAGTGACAGGACTCTTTGTAGAGTCCATTCGAGCTTATAACAGCTCGTTGTTTTTGCGTCATATGCCAAAGTAGTTATGCGTTTTGTGTTCGGATATTACAGAATACAGGCCTCGTTGCGAGGAACAGGCGGTTCGTACCGTTACGGGCTTCTATGACTCTCTATTATCTCTACGAGGATGCTACGGAATTAGATACAGGTATTGTCTTAGATATTTGTGTTACATTTTTATTATAAAATGAATAAAAATGCTGCGAGATAAATTTACTTGTGTGTAGCTTACTATCAGGCATATTTACTCGTCCGGTCACTCTACACAAATATAGTTTAGAGCTATTACAGTGCTCTCTGTGCATAACACAATGGAGTCATGATATGTAATGAAATGTAATGCTAATAACAGGCCATATAGGTCGCAGAACCGATAACCGCTGGGGAGTAAAGGTTCTCGAATGGCAACCACGAACCGGCAGACGCAGTGTAGGACGGCCCCACACACGATGGACCGATGATATTGTCTCGTCGCGGGAAGTCGGTGGATGGAGACGGCACAAAATCGGTAATTGTGGAAATCTTTGAAGCCTATGTCCAGCAGTTGAAGACAGCAGGCTGCAGATGATAATGATGGTGAAAGCTAAATTGAAATGAACTTTATTCAAATCTAGCTTTCAAAGACAGTGCAAGTTGAAGTTCTCAATAGCTTATCAAGTTCGTGTAAGTTTTGAAAGCTCGGCAGTGAAGCGCTCACGATGGCCTCGCAGTCGATTCAATTAGTGACTCCTTCAATTGGTAAATTGGCCAACTTAACAGAGTTGCAGACGCTATCTATTGGCTCGAATTGATAAGTCTTTTGTGTCGCTTTTGCATAACGTATTGGTATTTTTAGCCATCAGCGTATACACACACATAACCAGATAGGGGTGGGCATTAAACTGGGAGTTTTTTTTAAACATCTGCAGAAGAAGAATAGGATAGGAAATGACGCGTAAAAATTGCCCGTGACCAGTGTTTCCAACTTTATTTTTCATGATATGATCGTACGTGGCAATGGACCGGCCATATCTGTCGAAGAACCGATAACCGTTGGAGTAGACGTGTTCTTGAGTGGAGACCACGAATCGGTAAACGTAGTGTAGGACACCCTGAGACTAGATGGAGTGACGATATACGGAAGACAGCAGGCAGTGGATGGAGACGTATAGCCGAGGATAGGGCTGAGTGGCGAGCCATGGGAGAGGCCTATGTCCAGCAGTGGACTAAGATAGGCTGATGATGATGATGATCGTACGTACCATAAATAATAAAATTAAATTAATTAAATTAATTTTTTTGACGTTACAACGTCTAATAAATCGATGAATGCCGGCAGCATTCACGAAAAAGTGTCCCGTTACGTCCCGTTACGCTCATTGTATGCTTGCGCCGCATGTATCAATGTTATGTTATGACGTTGTCACGTTAAACTATCGCCCGTTAACAAACAGACTTTATAGACAACCAATTGTTTTTTTTGCAAATTGTTTTGCTTCTAGATATATTATCCGAAGCAACTTCGTTCCTACGTGGTATCCCATGACACCACATCTTTTTTAATATTGTTCTTGTTTAACAATTAAAGACATTCTCAAAATCTTTCTCATAACCAGTGCGTATTCATCACAAGTAATGATGAGATTGTGGTGTAGCAAGAAGGAATAAGACAAGAGTAAATTTGAAACACCTTTTCTTCGATTTATTTGTCCAAATAAAATTGTACTATATACCTACGTTCTTGAGTTATTGTATTGTGCTTTTATGATATTGTGTCGAGAATCAATTGGGAGATAGCTCTTCAATCTGGCGAATGGACCGATCTGTGTGATTGAAACTCAACATTTGAGACGCGACCGCCGCGTGTAGTCGAGGAGCTTACTAGTGGGACGTTAAAAGTTACTAGAGTAGGTACAGTGATATCTTCTGCCCAGTTTTGGGATAGTGTAGAAGTAAGGTTAGTTGCGTGTTATCGTTAGGAATACTTCTTAAAAATAAAAAACTGTAAGTACAACTTCTTGTGCGCGTATATACACACTTTTTTTTCTTGAAAAAAAAACAAAAACAATAAATCTTGCAACTGGAAAAATATGATGCTCTTGGAACTCATTAGTCAAAGAGAAGATCTTGCAGCTTTACCATGGTTTTAGTTCTGTAAAACTATCCATCAAGTGAAGCTATGAAAAAGGTTTGCCATCTATTTGCTAAAAGTAGTTACTTTTGATGGATACACTTGATGGATAATTTTACAGAACTAAAACCATTGTAAGCTGCAAGATCTTATCTTTGACTAACTATGGCCCAACGCATAAGCATTGCCATTCAGCGTGGTAATGCCGCCAGCATGCTGGCTACGCTTCCGATTGGTAGTGGGCTTGAACCTCTTGATTATCTGTAGACCTTCATTGGTCTATGGATAATTCAGGTGTGCTTAGTGTAAGTAGTTGTTAGGTATGTAGCGTAGTGTAGTTCTCATTGTATTTTAGTTTTTTTAATAAAGGCTCTGCCATTAAAAAAAAACTAACACTCATTATGCTTAATTTACTTTCACCATTTTATTAAAAAAATGTATTTTGAAAAAGTATTTCAAGCTTCTCGAAACCACCCCGACAACAAAGCTAGAACGCAAAAAAAAATTGGTTGCCTGTAAAGTCGGTATACGGGCGAAAGTTTTACGTGACAACGACTTTGAGTGGTAAAATAATTTTAATGTGAATATTCATTCGTATAGTAGGAAGAAGGATGAAATAATAGTAACAATTTAAAACATTTATTTATACAAAGAATTATATTTAACGAACGCAACGAAACGTGTAAACTTGTATGCAGGCGCCTAAGCGAATCGGCGACTCGGGCATGGTTAGCCCGCCTAAGAGCGAGAGAGACAGACATAAAAAGTGAAAGGCACGCGCCCCTCTCACTCGCTCTCATTGTGAGCGCATAACGTGAGCGGAGCGTAACGCAGTTTCTTGAAGTGTCACCCGGCAAACCAATTTATAAGACGTTGTCACGTCAAAAAATGTAAACAAATACCTGCTTATATAAATAAATGCTTTCAACATTGCATCACATCTTGAAACTTTTAAATATAATGACACTGCACTGTCTGTGACACACCACTGCGGAATATAAACCCTTAAACACAAAAATCTAACTAAACAGTAGATATCTCAAAACGACCTTATGCTACGGTATTATTGCTCCTAGACTATGCGGTAGAGAGAAATCCAACTTTCTCGTATAAGTTCAATATACTGGTGTCAGTATTACTCCAAGTAACTAGTTTATATTTACGAATAAAGTTCTCTTTGAGTAATGTCTCATTACTTGGGCAAGTAAGTATAATATCACTTATTTTAAACTACTACTCATAAAGAATCTTAATTTTAGGAAGAACATTAGTGTTCTTCCTAATATTATAAATGTCAATGTTTGGATGTTTGTTGCTCAATCACATCGTAACAACGATTCCAAGTTCTTGTGTGATGCTCAGGGCGCACCATGGGGAGGTTCCCGAGCCTTGCAGCACCAACTTTTAGTCCTAGGAATTGAACGCGCAACCTACGACTTAGCAGACTCGGTAGTGAGCCAAAGAAGCAGCAATTGTGGCGTCATAATGTTTTCATTTCCAAACTTCCATCGACACTATAAAAATTGTTTTTTTTTTATAAACAATATTTCCCCACGTCCCATTCATCACGTCTGGAGTTCGGCAACTCTCCCGGCTCACCTCCGGGGAGGAGTGTATTCCAGACACATCTTCTCATTCCGTCCCTTGTTCTTAATGCAATAGCTGTGTACTAATTGCAACTTGCGAAGTCAAATGTGCTAATTGGACTTGGTGCGAGACACAAGAGCTAGCGGATTACTCAAAAAGTATCCATCGGGAATTATCTACTCAAACATCGCGTTCCAAGGTTTAGATGTTATTATTTAAAAAAGTAGCCAAGTGCGAGTTGGACTCGCCCATGAAGGGTTCCGTTGCAGCTAGTAACATAATATACTTAGTACACATAGTTCTTGTAGTTCGTTGTAACTTTAATCGAAGTTTCAATAATAGTGTATTTATGACGTACTCAAAAAAACTACTCATCAGATCGAGTTCAAACCAATTTTCGTTGGTAGTTTACATGGTAAAGTACATCATATATTTTTTTTAGATTTTTCATTACAAATCTTATTTTAGAAGGGGACACACATATCATCATACATATCTTATTTTACCGCTTTGGAAGTGTCTCTCGCGCAAATTATTCAGTGTAGACGAAAATGATGTTATAAACCTCAACATCATTTTTGAAGACCTATCAATAGACACCTCACCCGTATAGGTTTGATGAAAAAAAAATTTTTGAGTTTCAGTTCTCAGTATGAGAGGCAGCCCTAATTTTTTTTTTTTTTTTTTTTGTTCAAATCTTAATGCGGTTCACAGAATACATCTACTTACCAAGTTTCAACAGTGTAGTTCTCATAGTTTCGCCAAAAAGTGGCTGTGACATACGGACGGACAGACAGACATGACAGATGACGTTTTATGGAACCCTAAAAATTGCCTAAAAATGAAATTAAACCTCTTCGTTTGATTCATTGGATTATTACCTATGGAGGTCGCTTTCTAGAGCTACGAGCAGGCCGATAGACAAATGTCTAATACCTTCTTATATACAAGATTTTTTTTAAACTGGCAGCACTCCGCGTATATCTTGGTTCCTTCATTTTACCAGAAAAAAGGAAGCTTGGATATTTCCTACAATCTAACTGTGGTCCAAATTACAATACGATAAGTTCCGACGTTTTTGAGCAACAACCGTCCACATTTTATATTTGTAGTATTAGTAGCAGCGCCCCGCGGTGTTACCCGTTAATTCTTGCCTGTTCCCGTTACTTTCCCGAAATTAAAAGCAACCCAGGCGATATTCCAGACTATATTCAGTGTTACAAATTTCAACCCAATCCATCGAAACTTTTCGACGTGATTGAGCAACAAATATCCAAACTTTACCAAAATATTAGTAAGAAGTAAGATATCCGCTACAGTCAGTGTTTTAATCCACGTGGATGCAAACAAGTTGATGAGTTAACGTTAAATAAAGCACCTCCGGGGCCCGCGCTGCATACTAAGCGGACTAAACGCCAACTAGCCGGGAGTGAAAGGACTGAGCGTGGCAGGAGCCGAGCCTGGGGACCACACCATCTACACATCTTGTACTTATTAACTTCGTGTTACCATACTAGCTAGCTCTGGCTCATTACTTTAAATCTGTAAACATTAAACTACAAAATGTTTTATTTTTAAGTGAACACAAAAAGATTTGGCGCGCCACAAACAGATTTTTCGTGGGCGGTAAATTGAATTCTAGAGTTACGCTCGGGAATGATAAGAAATCTTCCAGTGAACTCGGTCAGCATTCAATATCAACAACAACATCAACAGCCCACTAAACGTTCCCACTGCTGGGACTCGGGGCCTTCTCTCGCAAGGAGAGTTAAGGCCATAATCCACCACGCTGGCCCAGTGCGGGTTTGTGGATGACACATGACTTCGAAAGATTCTAGGTACATGTCAGTTTCCTCACGATGTTTTCCTTTACCGTTTTAAGTTTGCCGCATTACGCACATGACTTCGAAAAGACAGTGGTGCGTGTGGAGTTTGAACCCGGGGTCTCCGGATCGGCAGGCGCCGTTCTCCCGACTAGACCAGCCGTAACTTACCCATCATTACCCATGGTCATTGCCACGCCCTCCGGTTTCACCCGCGTAGTTTCCAAAGTAAGCTATCAAATTCTGAGTTATAAGTTTTCATTTCTACCGGCAGCTCCTATGACTGCCAATTTTTTTTTTAATTTGTCGAGTGACGATTACGGGCAAGACATGTACCTGATGGTAAGCAACATGCCTGCTCATGACAGTATAGTGGCATCCAGTTATAGGAACATGAAGAGCCCAAATCATTACCTAACATTGCACTGCACTCGTCACCCAGAGATATAAGATGTTTTATCTCTATGCCTTGTAATTTCACTGGAAACATTGCCCTTCAAACTGTAACACAGTAATGTTTCCACTTTCCCGCTTGGCGGTAGAATAACAGGCAAAGGTGTGGTACTTCCCCAGGCGGACTCTGCAAAAGAGTCCTACCACCACCAAAGAATCACAGAACCAGGACATTTCAGTTGTCAATTTCTTTAGCAGAACCTGCAAGTAAATGACTGCCAATCTATACTCGTACTAATATCATAAACCTGGAGAAGAGGTTTTTAGGGTTCTGTAAAACGTAAAAATGGAACCCTTATAGATTCGTCATGTCTGTTTGTCTGTCTGTCCGTCCGTATGTCACAGCCACTTTTTGCCGAAACTATGAGAACTACACTATTGAAACTTGGTAAGTAGATGTACCCCGCATTTAGATTTTTACAAAAAAAAAAAATTTTGGTTTGCCCCCATACTTAGAACTGAAACTCAAAAAATTTTTTTCATCAAACCTACACGTATGGGATGTCTATCGATAGGTCTTCAAAAATGATGTTGAGGTTTCTAAAATAGTTTTTGTCTACACTGAATAATTTGCGCGAGAGACATTTCCAAAGTGGTAAAATGTGTGTCTCCCCCCCCCTTCTAACTTCTAAAATAAGAGAATGAAAAAACTAAAAAAAAATTGTGATGTACATTACCATGCAAACTACCAACGAAAATTGGTTTGAACTCGATCTGATGAGTAGTATTTTTTTAGTACGACGTCAAAAATACATTATTATTAAAACTTCGATCAAAGTTACAACGAACTAAAAAAAACTATGTGTACTATGTATATTAATGTTACTTGCTGCAACGGAACCCTTCATGGGCGAGTCCAACTCGCACTTGGCTACTTTATTTGTTTTAACGCGCTCAGGGACTACTGGACCGATTTCAAAAATTCTATCAACCGTTGGAAGTGTGCGTGATCCCTGAGTGCTATTATGATATTATATACCAAGGGCGAATCCGGGGCGGAGCGCTAGTTTTATAATAATATCATAACCCTAAGTATTGCCATTCTACAAAATATGTATTTTCCTATTTCAATAAACGTTAAAACCTGTTCAAATAAAAGTTAAAATGAAAATGAAGTCGAGGCGAGGCGACGGTAAAGTTATCTCAGAAGTTGGAGCCGTATCTGTGTTTGTTGCAGCCAATAATAACGAGCGGCATAACTTGCCGAGACGCGACCCAACTTCTAATGGACATATGGAAGGATTATAAACATTCTTTGGACGCGATATACGTACTGGAATATGTTGACTAGTCGGTTTATAGTTTTCAGGGCAACCATTCTTAAATCTGATTCTAAAGCAAGGAAATACATTTGGTTCTGAACAAAAACTGGTTATAGCAACTAAAATATTCAGGCTGCTAGTTAAACGGCTCTGTTAAATAAACTGGCTAGGCTGTTAATTGAACGGCTGATTAAGCTAGTTCGCACCGACATATTCATATTTTTATAGATAAAGTTGAACGGACCGCTAGTTTATCTATATGTATATATTTTTATAGCGCCATCGGCCGGGCTGAATTGTGAATCTAAACCATCCAGGGCGCCACCCAAAAACATACAATTTTTTTTTATAGCGTAGAGTAACGAGACGAGCATGACATGTGCCTTATGGTAAGCAACATGCCTGCCACATAACAGCACAGTGACACGCAGCTATTGGAACATGAAAGTCCAAATCATTACCTAACACTGCACTGCGTTCGTCACCCAGAGATCGAAGATATTATATCTCTAAGTCTTGTAATTTCTCTGGAAACATTTCCAAATCGGAACACAGTAATGTTTGCACATTACTGCTTGGCGGTAGAATAACTGGCAAAGGTGTGGTACTTCCCCAGGCGGACACTGCCAAGAGTCCTACTACTACAAAAATTCATTCAAATCGGTCCAACCGTTTAGGAGTTCAGTGACAAGCACCCGTACGGTAGAATTATCTACCGATATAAATATGACAATGTCGATAAATTTATTATCGAACTTACGCTGATAATATAATCGGAAGATCTCGTCACTAGCCACTAAAGCTACACTATTTTAATAAATTGTACCACAATATATCATAGTTACGTGTATACGCAATATCGATAGTTATCGATATCGGCATACCGGGTAAACTAACGTCATTCGTTATCATAATTACGCCAATCAGGGCGTCAGACGCCGATCGCGCGGTAATCGAGTGAGCGATGGCCGAGTAACCCGATCTCGATTCCTTCATGATCGATTAACGAGCTTAATGTATTCATTGGCGATTGTTTAATCGCTCGATATTTTAACGATAAATGTGTTAATAACTTACTTTGGAAATATTATACGCTAGCAGCGATCAGCGGTTTTGCCCGCGTAATTCTCGTTCCCGTTATTTATCCGGGTTAGTTTAGATGTTCTTCCAGATTATAATCTAACTGTGTTCTGAATTTCAGCCCCATCCGTTCAGACGTTACGAGAGTGAATCGGTTTCTTCTAGGTAAGCACGCTCCATCGTAGATCGCATCGTCGCTTAACATCAGGCGAGATTGTGGTCAAGTGCGACCCTATAATAGTAAAAAAACACAACCACATCACACGTGATTAATAGATTTTTTAAATAATTTCTAAACAGTGAGGAAACGAGCAAGGCATCCACCTGATAGTAAGCAAACACGCCTGACAGTCACAGCACAATGCCACGCAGCTATCTGAACTTAGGAAGTACAAATCATTACCTTGCACTGAACTTCGCTCGTCACCCATATACGTAGGATGATTTATCTCTTAGCCCTTGTAATTTCTCAATAAAACTTTATCCTTCAAACCAGTCAAGCTAACACATGTTCATATTAGCACATTAATCCATTAATAACTGTTACAGGTGTGGTATTTCCCCAAGCGGACTCTTACCACTGCAAAACAACTATGCTAATTTTCACAGTAAAGTATTTAATACTTCTCGTTAATGAATGACTGGAAAATGAATACTCGATTCTAGAGCTCTCGCCAGCTATTGTTTCATGTAATTCACGATGAATTACTTCAACACTCGTATCACCTGCCGTTTATTCACCTGGTAATTAATTCTCGCAGACAATACCAGTGGCATGCGACGTCTGCGTTTGATTATACAGTATCCGTTAATTATTGGCGGTATCTAATAATAGTATCTGGTATATCGGGTAATTATACCGTACGCGATGTCGCGTCTCTCGCGGGTTATCAACACGGTTCATCAATTTTCTTGATGAAGATTTGTTTAGACAGTCTATTTACGGGTTAGTTCTCAATTCAATTCATTATGTGAATTTGTGATCCTATTATTGTTTCATCCTACAAATATTTAATACAAAATTCGAGAGTGAGTAGGTTTCTTCTAATTAAGCACGCTCCATCGTAGACCGCATCGTCGCTTAACATCAGGCAAGTGTAAACCTATAAAAGTAAAAAATATATACATATATTACCCTGCGGTTTTACCTCCATAGTTACCGTTCCCCTTATTGTCCCGTCATAAAAACACACATGTGCTACACACATGAATTTAAATTTATGAATAAATAAATAAAAAATAAAAAAACATAGGCTACTTTTTATAGCGGTTCAATTACGGGAATAGGATTTGTGCTGATAAAACTGCGGGACACCTACCATACACATTACATGCCGAAAGTTTGTAGCGGACTAGATTTAGAAAATACTTTACGTTACTTTACGATACAGATACTCTAGACTATAAAAACCTGTCAGATTGTTGGGTAAACTCAGAACAGTATACAAATTTTCGAAGTTTTTGACTTCGGTAGGTTAGTACTCAGTACTCGTATCTGTTAATAATTATGTAGTAATAGTATCTATATAGTATATCGGTTTATTCAAGTTTATTGTACGATACTCCATGTCGCATCTCTCACGGTTCACCTATCTATTTCTTAGAAGAGAGTGTGTTGCAAACTACATTTTATAAGTATAGCCCCTTCTATTCCCTTCGTTTCCCTTCTCCTCCGCTCCCTTCCCTTCACTTTACCTACTTACATAAGTTCGCTTTTCTTTGCTGCACTTTTACTTCATTTCACCATAGGTACCTAGGTCTGATCTCTGGTTTCAACACTACATGGCGAAACCAATTTTTTTGCCTGCAATTCCTAAACGAACGCAGATCACGACACAAAATAATACCACAGTAAAAAAAATATGAGTACATGATTTATTGGACTGTGATAATACCAAGAACCAAATCTGTAAGTTTAATTTCGTCGATGCATCAAACCTTCTTGTCCTCCTCTTGCCACGATAATAATATTATCTGCATAACATTACCGTGTTCTTGTGCCAGTATAACTTGAATACACGTAGGTAGGTACCCAGGTATAACAAGCAATGCAATGTGACCTTTGACTTGTAAGGCGGGTATGTAGCACTGATGTTAGATTGAATATCATGGTACCTTTCTAATTTTACTATTCTACCTTAGAACAGAATCAACATTATCGTCAGCCTATCCTTTTATAATACTTTTTAGAGACGGGACGAAGAAGCCAGCAGGTCTACTACGAAGTCCGATAAACGATATATCGGCCGGACTTATGGAAGTTTCCTACCTCGATAGACCATCGGTCGGTTGATTGAATCGGCCGTTTCGTTCGATCCGACCCTCATCCGACCTAAGTCTATAACTTTCGACCAAGATGTTTCGATCCGAATGTTTTTCGTGGTAGGCTACAGATCCGATTCAGCTGTCGTTCGGATCCGATCATTCGGAGTTTGTTTTCGTAGTAGACCTGCTGGTGCTATATGGTAAACAACTCGCGTGCCCATAAAACCACAGAGTATATATTTTTTTATTTTTTTTTTATTTAATTTAAACGCTCCACAGACTACGGGGTCCGTGACTTTTGTCATTACAATCTTTTTTTATTTACATAGTTCTTGGATTAGGAGAAGAAGAGGAAAATAAGGGGGGGAGTAGGGGGGTGGTGAACATTTTAAACGTAATTCTAAAGCTAGTCAGTCCGATTTCGTCTGTTGAGCCGATCACTACCGGTTGGGATTCCGATAGTAATCGACTCGACATCGTCTTTTGCCTAAGCCGCCTCCTCCTGGCCCAGAGCCTCCACTACAGCCGCATTTCTGTCTCTAATGGCCATCTGCAGGTTGAAATCTTGAATGGTCTTTGGTGATGCAGCCAACGGCAACGCTCGCCGCACGAACCGACCGATGGCGTCGTCGGTGTCGTCAGAGTATCTATTTATACATGAAGAGTCTAAATACTGACTAACACTGCACTAAGCTCGTCACCCAAAAGTATACGGTGATTTATCTCGTTGCCTTGAACTAGAATCTCTGAAACATTCCTCTTCAAACCGCAATATACTAAAATTTGCACATTACTGTTGGACGGTCGAAAAACTGACAAATGTGTGTTATTTCTTCAGAGGGCAATCTGGTGGTGGTTATAATATCGCAGAGTTGAACTAAAAAAGAGAATAGATATTGTTATTTTAACGATAATTGTTTTTACGAGACGAGCAAACCTTTGGTTAGTACTTAATGGTTGCACCTGCAAAAGACATCCCAATGTTTCCTAGTTAATTAAAAAAAAAACAATTCCAATGAGTCTAGTACATTGTCATACGATCGTACACAAATGGAAGTTTTTCACTTTGTCCGTTGATGTTTCTGTTCAAACCGAACTATATTAATGGTATATGAATGATTTGCTTGGCCGGAGAGCTTTACCAAAAAGCTATAGGACTTTTCTAAATTAATATTATTTATTACTCATGCCAAAAGTTAAATGCAAAGCGTAGATACAGAGCAATCAAGGCTTTTCCTCATCGCCTATTCCATCCCCTCTTCCATCCCCTAGGGCCCAGGGGCGGCTAGTATCAGCGGAAATTAGTTTAGAATCAGTAATCCAGCTCAGCTCAAGTTTGTCCCGCTCTCGAAATTGATTGCACTCTGCACTATTCATAGGGACGGTGTCAGGGATCGGTTTATGTTTCGTGAGATAGATTCATTCTAGAGAGTATTACGAATAAGCTACTAAGTACTCTGCTACTCCCCCGATCCAAAGACGACAGATTTTTGAAGTGAAAACTTCTGTTAGTGCGACACATACAAATTTTTCGTGGGCTGTAAATTGAATTCTAGCGCCACGCTCGGGAATGATAAGAGATCTTCGGGTAAACTGGGAAATGCTAACGCTTTTCTAGGGCCAATTGGAAATGCTGACGCATTTCTAGATGGCCAATGGCTATGCATTGGCTATGTATCTATGCAAATGAAATTGGCTATCTAGAAATGCTGACCCATGATGCTACATGCGTCAACATTTCTGACGTCAAGATGGCCATGCTCATAGCCACGCCCTCCTGTTGCACCCGCGTAGTTTTCAAAGTAAGCTATCAAATTCTAAGTTATAAGTTTTCACTTCTATCGGCAGTTACTATAACTGCCATATTTATTTAAAATTTAATTTAGCCACTCCATAGACTCCGGGATTTGTAACCTTTGTCATTTGGGTTCTCTTTTTTTACATATATCTTGGATTAGAAGAAGAAAAGGAAGGTGGGGGGAATTGGGAAAATTTTAAACCTAATTCTAGTGCTAGTCCGATTTCGTCTGGTGACCTGATCACTAGCGGTTGGGATTCCGCTTGTAATCGTCGACTCACCATCGCTCAATTACGCAAAAAAAGACGACATGGTTTATAGTCGTGTCTGTGTGCGTGTAGGTCTGTGGCATCGTCGTCTGTGCGTGTAGTCGAATTATTCTATCCCCAAGCAGGAACGTGCAAATATCAATATGTTCCGAATTGAAAGACATTTTTCTTTCAGAAAAATTATAGTGCGTTGAGATTAATCGTTTTAAATACATATAGCTGAGTAACGAGCGCAGTACATTACATATATAACAGTACATTGCACAGCACAATGATTTGGACTCTTTTTGTTCTAATTAGCTGCCTGACACTGCTGGAATGGACACGCCTGTTAGTTACCATCAAGCACATGTCCTGCTCGGTTTGAGGCTCTATACTATCTTCTTATCTTCTTAATATATATAAATCTCCTGTTACGATGTTTGTCCGCGATGGATTCCTAAACTACTTAACCGATTTTAAATTAAATTGGCACACCGTGAGCAGTCTGGTCCAACTTGAGAGATAGGATAGTTTTTATTTCGATTAATAGTCTTTAAATGACAATATCCGAGCGCAGCCGGAATGGGCCGCTAGTTTTATATAAATTACGCGTCACAATTGTGAGTCCGCGATGTACTCTTAAACTACTTAACCGATTTTAATAAAATTTGCACATCGTGAGCAGGTTGATCCAACTTGAAAGATAGGATAGTTTTGATAGAATAGTCCTTGCATGACAACATTCGAGCGGAGTAGGAACGGGCCGCTAGTAAACCATATGTTACCGTAAATATTAGTCAGATTATAATCAAACGACGTTATAAACTAACCTAACCTACCATGAGATTATGATTTCACGAGTTAGTGTTAACTGAAGGTGATTACAATTTCCTTTTTTTTTATTTTTATAAATTGTGACGAGACGAGCAGGGCATGTGCCTGATGGTAAGCAACATGCCTGCCACATGACAGCACAGTGACACGCAGCTATTGGAACATGAAGAGTCCAAATCATCACCTAGCACTGCACTACGCTCGTCACCCAGAGATCTAAGTTGTTATATCTCTAAGCCCTGTAATTTCTCTGGAAACATTGCCCTTCAAACCGGAACACAGTAATTTTTGCACATTACTGCTTGGCGGTAGAATAACTGGCAAATGTGTGGACTCTGCCTAGAGTCCTACCACTACAACTTTACTTTAATAGGTTTACACATGACCGCCATCTCGCCTGATGTTAAGCGACGATGCGGTCTACGATGGAGCGTGTTTAACTAGAAGAAACCGATTCACTCTCGATTTGAAGACACCAAGATTATAACTATCGGGAAAAACCCACTCAGGCAACTCATTCCACAGCCAAGATGTTTTTATCACAAAAGTCATCAAACCTCTTCGTTCGTGACTTTGGAATATCAACCATGAAACGATGCCGCTTCTTCGAGATACTAGAAATCCGAGACAAAAAAGGGCAAGGTTGTATTTGCATAGTTAGTTGCACACTCTCCAAAGTGTATCCAATACATCGAGAAGCTATAAAACCCGATAACCTAGCAATTTTGCGGCAATGTTCAAGACTTTGAAGTCTTTTTCGCACTAGAGTGTCTTTACCTATGAGCATTTTGACGGTTAAATACAAATCGGATGATTACCGGTGCATGAGCAATGCTTCATTTCATATTTCCGTTTCTACACCAACAATAAAATCACAATACATCGATCGCGCCCTAATAAAGCTCTCTCTATATATGGCGTCGCGAATTCGCCATTGTGTCAGCAGGATGCTCCGGCCCTTATAAAGGTTCTGCGATTGCAGAATGTAAAACTGACGACGGGTCGATGACTCGTTTACCTCCTCTACTGCGGCCTGAGGCAAGGTGACCAATGGGCAAAACTTATAACACGCTGATTTGACCTGACTTTTTGAAGTTTTTTGACGTGATAACGTCTTATAATTCGGTGAAGCCGACTGCACGCCCGCAAAACATGACGTCATGTAACTTTACAGACAACCTTTTTTTTTTTAAATAAGGAGTGACGAGACGAGCAGGACATGTGCCTGATGGTAAGCAACATGCCTGCCACATGACAGCACAGTGACACGCAGCTATTGGAACATGAAGAATCCAAATCATTACCTAGCACTGCGCTGCGCTCGCCAGCCTATCTATGTTGTCATATCTCTAAGCCCTGTGATTTCTCTGGAAACATTGCCCTTCAAACCGAAACACAGTAATGTTTGCATATTAATGCTTGGCGGTAGAATAACTGGCAAAAGTGTGGTCCTCCCCCAGGCGGACTCTGCCAAGAGTCCTACCACTACTAAAAAGTTATACTACTTTTGGCACGTTAGGGGTAAATTATGAGTAAATTTTTACGATACGTCACGAAAAATCGGCAAACTGTATTACGAGTTACTGAAAGTAGTAATTACTTTCAGTAACTAGGTACTCTTTTACAACTTTGTGTCTCGCTTTGAATAAATGTTTGAAAAGTGCCTGGTCAAGGTCAAGTTACAAATAACTAAGAACTAACTAACTAACTAACAAAAAAAACAGATTGTGACTACGGAAAAAAGGCTAAAAGGTAAAAAGTAATTTGGTCTATTTTCATCTGACAGCGTAGATACAGTAAACTGCGAGTACCAGCAGCGTCCGCGGTTTACCGGTTTTTACCGGGCCGTTCCTGGTCCTGTGCTCTTTTGACAAAATATACAATTTCCGTGACAATATTGTCTGTGTTCCAAATTTCGACCCGATCCGTTCCGAAGTGTTTGAGCTACACACATCCAAAACATGGAGGTTCGTAATGTTCGTAGGATTTTAGGTTCACTCTGTTGTATAAAAATAAACCTTAGTACTTAAGTGATCTAATAAACAATGAAGGCATATCCAGCAAGAGTTTGAGTTTTCCAATTTCGACATATTGTCACAAAATGTTTTTTTCAAGTTTTCAAAATTACTCTTCCATAGAATGGAACAATAATATTTGTAATGGACTAATATTTTAGTAGGGCTCAAGCGATGCTGGTTATCATACGTGTTAATCTCATCGGTCTTCTTGAATACGGTCGCTGGTGAGGTTAGGTTTGTGTCATATTTTTCCTGTTACCCATTCAGACAATACTTAATGTTTGTAGCATCATAAGAAAGATGTACATACACTATACACGCCGAGATTTTGATTTTTTTCTTTATTTGCCTGAGTGAATCGTTTTCTTCTACGTAATGGCTTGCTAACAAATTATTTCCATTTTTTGCGGGGCGCGAGGAGAACTATATTTCACACATTTGTAAACTTGAACTCACACATGAGCAACAAACCTCTGTTTGTACTACATAAATCTAAATAATAAGTGATTTAGATTTCTGTGGTTTTGTACTAATACAAATGCTACACACCTAAACAAAACAGGCACACATGTATGAAAAGCGGTTGACCATTTTTACCCGACTGAAAGAAGGGTTATGTTTTTCGCGCGTATCTTGTATGTTTGTAAATTTCTTTATTCCCACGTATCTTCCAAACGGCTGGACGGATTTTGACGATTCAGATATCGTTACATTTGTCTCAATTACCCAAGTGTCCTTAGATAGATATTAAATAAAATAAAAAAACAATATAGACGATTTTTGAGGCAAAATTGTGAGTAGTTGAAAAAAAAAAAATATCTAGCATATCGAGTAGGGTATCAAAATACAGAGAATTTAAAAAGCATTACAAATATGTAAATATGTTGTGTAGTTAAATACCATTTGGAATAATTTCAAACATTTTAATTCAATCAACAGTGTTTTTCTTACGTGTTGTTTTTTGGTCGGGTTTTATAATTTTTTAAATTATTCTTGTTGACAATGTGGCTCATTTTGACATTCATATGGGCACGAAAGGTGTATGTTAGAATAGTTGGTCTGAGAGGTTAGCACGTTCCATCGTAGACTGCATCAGGCGAGGTGGCGGCTAAATGCAAACCTATAATAGTTATACAAAACAATATTATTGAATTGTGAAAGAAAATTTTGTGAGGATATCCCCCGATCCAAGGAAGACATTTCGAGAACATTATCCGCTAATTCGGATTTATGGTGGATACAATTCGCACTGTGCTAGCATGGTGGATTATGTCCTAGAATCTCTTCTTGCGAGAGAAGGCCCCGAGTCCCAGCAGTGGGAACATTTAGATAGCTGCTTATGTTATGCTATTATTTATTTTCTCGTTGAAGCGTAAACGTTAAAATAACGTCTGAGAATTGTATACTAACTGTACATTCTCCAAAATGTTTTTTTTTATAAGTAATGAGTGACGAGACTTGCACGACATGTGCCTGATGGTAAGCAACATGCCTGCCACATAACAGCACAGTGACAAGCAACTATTGGAACATGAAAAGTACAAATTATTACCTAGCACTACACTGCGCTCATCACCCAGAGATCTAAGTTGTTATATCTCTAAGCCCTGTAATTTCTCTGGAAACATTGTCCTTCAAACCGGAACACTGTAATGTTTGTTTGTGTCTGATAAATGAGGATAAGGTTTGTAATAGGACCAGATATCACTTAATTTTAAAAGCTATGTTTAACTTTCGAATAAAATTTAACAATCTGTCCTCACAGTTCCGTATTGTAATTCTCGTGTGGCTCAAACGCTGAAGTCGAAATCTCCTCCGTAACAAGTTTATCCAAAATGGCTATTACAGACGCTTAATGCAAAACATTATTTATGGCCGAAGTTTCGACCCCGCTGTGATTTATTCGGGTATTTGTATAGAAAAGGTTTATTTACTTCTCGAGTTTAGATACTGTGATATTTTTATGAGTTGGCTTAGCATCGGCTTAGGGGTAATTGTTTTTCGATGGAGCATTTAATTTGGTATTTAGCCAGATCTGCCCAACTCAGTTTCCTTTCACGTGCAGAGGGACGAGACGAGCAGGATATGTGACTGATGGTAAGCAACACGAGTAGTCATATCAGCATAATGTCACGCGACTTTGGGAACATGAAGGGCCCAAATCATTACCTATTCCTACACTGCTTTTGTCATCCAAAGATATCAGATGATTTATCTCTATGCTCTGTAATTTTTCTGGAAACATTGTCTTTCAAAACGGAACACAGTGACGTCTACACATTACTGCTTGGCGTTGGAATGACTAAACAGGTGGGGTACTGCCCCAGGTGAACTCAGCAGTTTTTCTTAAGATTCATTGATTGACCCCTTCAATTTTTGCGTTAAAGAACAACAAACATCCAGGCATCCTCAGAAACTTTCGCATTTACATATGATATTAGTAGGGCACATAGATTTACTCCGTTCATATACGGAGAACCTGGAACAATTTTTTGAAGTTTCAGAAAACAGAAATCTTCTTATCTAGATTGCAAATTCTTGAAGTGTGGACACCGTTCCTTGAAATCAACGACGTTTTAAATTAAATGTTGTTAGAGCGGGACGAGGTTCACAGACGAACTTCTAAGATGAAATTAATGAAGGTTTAGTCGCCATTTCGGAGGGAATCGAAAATTTTCAATACGGTCCGACTTTGCTTTCGATCTCGAGAATATGAGGGGATTCACCTCAGTCCGACGATATTAGTCTAGACCAGGGACGCTCAATATACGGCCTGCTGGATAGAAATAGAAAAACAAATGTGTCTGTAGTTCTGGGATTTTGATGGTTGGCTGAATTTAGTAAACCAACCCGTAAGGTTTTTAAGCGGTTAATATACACAATACCCCTATCCTACTAATATTATAAATGTCAATGTTTAGATGGTTGTTGCGTAATGACATCATAAAATCTGAATGGATCGTATTGCCTCAGGCAAATTATTCTCATAGCGTGTTGGACATAGGCTTTTATTACGGGAAAATAATGTGAACGGGAACTGTACGGGTAAAGCCACGGGGCGGGCCACGCAACACCATTTAGCCCAAAACTAACCAAAGCTTATGAATTCAGATATAGACCTGATAAAATACATGTATATTGTATACCTACATACTTCAAAATACATCCATATGATATAAAAAACACCCTGACACAAATAAACATCCAAATTCATCACATAAATATTTGTCCTAGATCCCCTAGGACAAATATTTCGTCGTCTTACCTAAGATACACGCGGCTTTAGTTCGAGTTATAGGTGGCTTGCAGCCCATTTTACTAGGAGGTTTAGCAGCCCTGGCCTGGCTTGTATTCAGTGCAGAGCTCTATTACAGCTAAACCTTTTTCGTATAGTACCTAAAGACGTGTATTTTCTTTGTTATGTTGTAGTTTTCTTACCTTTAATTTTGTTTTGTAAAGTTTTAGTGCAAATTGATATTGTCGTTCGCAAAGCTCTGGACTAGAAACTATCGCAAACTTATAGAAACTTTTTGTTTAGTGCAATTTTAGCTGCTATTATAGCAAACTAGCTGACCCCGCAAACGTTGTTTTGCCTTAGTGAACAACCCTTGTCACTTAGGGGTATGAAAAATAGCTAGTAGCCGATTCTCATACCTACAGAATAGGCATATAAAATTTGGTTAAAATCAGTAAAGCCGTTTCGGAGGAGTAAGGAAACAAACACTGTGACACGAGAATTTTATATATAAGAAGAAGAAGATAAGCGAAATGTTGTAAGAGTGAAGTGATAGTTGGTTGGTTTATTTATAGAGTAAAAGGACATGCATAAAGCAAGACATGCGCCTGAAGGTAAGCAACACATTTGTCCATAACAGTCCACTGTTACGATGCTATTTGATCCTGAAGACATCCAATATCTGCCGTAATATATATTTTCAGTCCTATTGGCTGAAAATTATCTATCTCTGTCACGTTGGATGATCGTTAAGCCGATCCCCACCCAGTGGTAGACAGTTCCGAAAAGACAGCCTAACCAGATCAGACCTCTACATAAGTATCAAAGATTGGTCTATTTATTTTTAGCTCAGGGCAGATAAACAAAGATAAGTTAGAAAGGTTTTGGTCAAATATTGGGACACAATAGACTCAATAGAATAAAAAGTTGGCTTCGGTGTCTGCCGGCCCTACAAACCTGAACTGACTAACTATACCCACCCTGCGTAGAACTGGAGCATACCTAAAAATTTCGCTAGTATTATAATGACCGTGACCACCTTTACAATAACATAAAATATAGTAGAGGTACGTATAAAGTCAAGGAGGGCGAGTTGGCGGTCTAGTACCTTTTTTCAAACAATCAATTACAGTATACGAAGAAAAAACTTACAAAGTAATTACAGACCATAAAACGAAGTCAAAACATTCCCTTTTCATTTAGCGCCGACCTCACACGGCGAGACGTGCATTTTTAATTATAAAATGTAATTAAACGGACGGTGGAAACGTCTGGTCGCGGCGACCGCTGGACCGAGAATGCCGACATTTCATTTGGCGCGGTCATTTTGACGGTACATGTTTAAATGTATCTTGGGAAAACTGGATCTAATTTCCAGGTATATTTTCAGTGGGTTACGTCGTGGCTCGTAGCTTATGATATTTTTTTTTAGGGTAATAGAAAGCAGATGCACTCAATTTACCGCTGGTCTTCGGGAGAACACCAACTGCCGAACATCCAGAATATTTACAGAGAAATTACAAGGCATAGATACAAAACATTTTAAATATGTGGGTGACGAGCGTAGTGCATAGTGCATTCAGCCTCGAGTGTCACTGTTTTGGGAATACAACTAGAATGCAACAAGAAATACTTAGTAATATTAAGAAACATTATCGACACGAAGAAGAAGAAAACTATTTTGGGCAGGCATGTTGTCGCACGTGTCCTACGCGTCACATCACTATACTACAAAAAAAATTGGCAGTCATAGGAACTGCCGATAGAAGTGAAAACTTATTATTCCGAATTTGATAGCTCACTTTGGAAACTACGCGGCTGAAACCGGAGGGCGTGGCCATCTAGCAAATGGGGAAAGCTGACGCATTTCTAGATGGCCATTGCCCGTGGGCATTGGCCGTCCCGAATTCACCCTAAAATTTCTTATCATTTCCGAGCGTGACGCTAGAATTCAATACACAGCCCACGAAATATCTGTATGTGGTGCGCCAAAACAAATTTTCACTTCAAACAACGTGAGGAAACTGCCACGTGCCTTTCAGGTCATGCGTCATCCACCCATCCGCACTGGGCCAGCGGCAGCGTGTTGCATTATGGATTTGACTCTGTCCTTGTAATATGCCCCTAGTTTCAGCAGTGAGAATATTTGGTAGCTGCTCATGCTATGCTATGCATTCCAATATAAATAAATAATAATAAATAAATATTGGTGGACAATTCACACACAACACCATATGACCCCAAACTAAGCAAAGTTTGTGTGATGGCAGCCAGATAGCTGATATAATCTTCTTAATAATAATTAATATATATAAATCTCCTGTCACGATGTTTGTCCGCGATGGATTCCTAAACTACTTAATCGATTTTAAATTAAATTGGCACACCGTGAGTAGTCTGGTCCAACTTGAGAGATAGAATAGTTTTTTTTTTCGATTAATAGTCCTTATATGACGAAATCCGAGCAAAGCCGGAACGGGCCGCTAGTACTTACATAGTTTTAAATACATTTTTATTATACATAGAAACACCCAGACACAGTGCAAACATTTGAATTCATCACACAAATATTTGCACTGGGTGGGGATCGAACCCAGAACCCTCGGCTTCGCAGGCAGTGCTACTACCAACTAAGCCACGAGGTCAGTCTAATATGGTCAATAGCCAATAGCTATTGACTATCAATTTCGCTTTTTTCTTCTTTTTTCGCTTTCGCTTATTGGAGAATCACAAAATGAAACATTTTTGTCAAACACAACAGGCGTTTTTGTCAAACATCTCAGTTTTACCATAGGTGAAAATTGATCAAAAAGGCGTTTTTGTCAAACATCTCAGTTTTACCATAGGTGAAAATTGATCAAAAAGGCGTTTTTGTCAAACATCTCAGTTTTACCATAGGTGAAAATTGATCAAAAAGGCGTTTTTGTCAAACATCTCAGTTTTACCATAGGTGAAAATTGATCAAAAAGGCGTTTTTGCTAAACATCTCAGTTTTACCATAGGTGAAAATAGATCAAAAAGGCGTTTTTGTCAAACATCTCTTTTTTACCATAGGTGACGCCAATGTTTCATTTTATGTTTCCCCAATAACAACGGAGCCGAATAACATTTGCGAGGTCAGAAAATCTATATACATGTATAAAAATGAATGTTTATCTTTATGTCTTAATAGAATCGTAAACTATGTTTCTGATCATGTGATGATCTTTAGCAAAGTCGTTGTGCATGAGCAAAGAAGGTTTCTGAGTTGGTACGACCAATGTTCGACAGGTGGCGTAGCAACGCGGGCAGGGTACAGCTACATACATATAAATTTCACTCAAATAAAATCGTATTTTCCTTAAAGAAAAAATACTACGTTCCGAACTAAACCAATTTGTTTTAGTCGGATAAAAAATGAAACCTAATAAAAATAATCAAATCAAAGTTCGTAGTAACAAAGATCATACTACTGAAATGTTTTTAAGCCGAAATTACTTCTCCTCAAGGTTAATTGAAACCAAGCAATTTTCGTCCTTCTCAATATTTCTTTTGAGTTAGCTAATCTTAGAGAAAATATGACCAATTCTGTGAAATTTTCTTTCGTGTAAAACCATTAGATATGAAAATTTTCGTTCCATTTGCGTCAAATATGGTTGGCTGGCTAGTTACTTAGAATTGAAGAATTAATTAAAGATATTTACTTCTATTCGAGGTAAAAAGCCGGCCAAATGCGTAAACGGGTTTCTTTTTTTACCCGACTGCGCGACGCAAAGGAGTGGTAATGTGTTTAATTAACAGTCTATGTATGTATGTATGTATGTATGTTTGTATGTTCCTTTGAGGCACTATACAGACCAAACGCCTGGGCCGATTTTTATGATTCACACGTCAATCGATTCCTCTTAATCTGGCGAGTGACACTAAAGACATGACATTAGTGTAAGTCCAATATGGCGGCTTCAGGACGCCATATTGTCCAAATAAAAAAAATGAAAATCACCAAAATATGTCAAGAGGGGTATCGTTGAATAGGTATTTCAAAATAATGTTTAGCTTTCTCTCAATGTTTTTCGATTCGACTGACCGTTTAGGATGTATATCGATTTAAAGTTGAGTAACAACCATTCTCACATTTATAGGTTTTTAGGTAGCAGAAAACTTCGTATAACTAACTATACGTGTGAATGTGGATGGACATTATATACTAATGTATCTAGTAGGCATCGATATAAATTAATAGATGTGCCCTGAGCACCTTGAAATTGGTAATAAACTGCGTCTCTGTATGTATCGTAAGTGGTTTACAAACAACCAATCTACTTGACCCCTATAATCGCTAGCGGCGAGATTTGCTGTGGTTCTACTTATTTTGGTTGTTGACACCGAATAATGATAGGTAAAAACGTCCGGCGTCCACCGCGTCCTGCAACCGACTAGAACGGAAAGAGTGAGCTCACTCTTCCCAACGTTGACATGATTGCGTGCGTCGTGAAGTTTGGGATGGGGCCCATCTTGCGTTCTACGATCTATGCTAGTAGGTATATTGGACTACCTTTTTTTCGTACGTGCAGGAAATGTATTTACGCATACCCTACTGCCCCCCCCCCCCCCCCATTGCTCCGCCTCGGTCGCTCATCTCCAACTTCAAAACGATTTAGTAGGTACTCAACGTCAATCGAAAACCTATACTAACACAAAACCATAAATATGAATTACATGCAGTAGAAAATCTTACATATTATATCAGTAGAAACGAAGACATTTGGTCAGCAACCAAAAGATGCATATTATTATGTTGAGCATATTAAAATTCACAACATTGTTCATAACTAAAAAGTATTAAAAAAAAATATAATTTAAAAACTCAAAAACCCGACTGCGTAAAAAGTGAACCAAACTACATTCAAGCATACTAAAAAAAACTGAAAAGAATAAAACAAGCATTTAGATTTCTGGTGGTCTAGAATTCTATAATATGTTACTATTGAAATATATACAATATTTTCTAATAAAAGAACATTACAACTGAACAGTCGGGATCCATTGAACAATTACATAGTATGTCGAATAATAATGGATCCCGACTGTTCAGTTGTAATGTTCTTTTATTAGAAAATATTGTATATATTTCAATAGTATTAATACAATAACATATTATAGAATTCTAGACCACCAGAAATCTAAATGCTTGTTTTATTCTTTTCAGTTTTTTTTAGTATGCTTGAATGTAGTTTGGTTCACTTTTTACGCAGTCGGGTTTTTGAGTTTTTAAATTATATATTTTTTTTTTTAATAAAGTGTGACGAGACGAGCATGACATGTGCCCGATGGTAAACAACATGCCTGCCACATAACAGCACAGTGACACGCAGCTATTGGAACATGATGAGTCCAAATCATTACCTAGCACTGCACTGCGCTCGTCACCCAGAGATCTAAGTTGTTATACCTCTAGCCCTTCAAACCGGAACACAGTAATGTTTGCACACTACTGCTTGTCGATAGAATAACTGGCAAAGGTGTGGTACTTCCCCAGGCGGACTGCTATGAGCATGTAGTGGTAGGAACCACTACATGCTACTACGGGCTACGTGCTAGGTGGGGTTCTATGACTGACAAGCTGGTATACGGGCTATGAAAGGGCGTTCAAATATTTCGTAAAGCAAGTTTTAAATATTTTATCCTACCCTAGTTTTTCCTCCCCCTCTTATAACGTACCATAACTTTTTTCTTGCATTCCTACCCACTTATCACTGTCATGCTTATGAAAGTGATAAGGGGGAAGATAAAGATAAATATTTACTTACATACAGAACTAATAGTAATAGTGTTTTGCATCTAAGTAAATATTTATGCTATCTCGTAAGTGGTTTTTTTGCTGGAATAGGATAGTATTTGACTGTTGTCTTTCGCCTGATGGAAAGTGGTGTGTACTGAGATAGACTAGAATCGCGTTTTTAAATTTCTTGTGTTTTTTAAGAGTATACGAAATAACCATGTATAAGTTTTATTACAGTTAAGGTGTTCCTGTTGATGGTTATTATAACTAATTATTAAGTTCTAAAATCATTTTTCGTTAATATTTCAGATTCCTAGTCGATATGTTTACTTAATTGTGTTTTCTATTGTTTCAGGTAAACTTGTGTTTTGCTACCGAAGAAGAGTCAATCAAAATCAAAAAAGTGGGTGGGGATCGAACCCACGACTCACGGCGTCGCAGGCAGACTTACTACCAAATAAACCACCAGACCAGCCAATATTTGAGTTGCTTTCAAATCCGATGATTTAGAGTTCGTTATCAATTTTATGTGTTTCCACGTTCCTTCGCTAACGTATTTTTGTCTACTACAGACAGATTTTTGTTGTTCTTGTTATTTGAAATAGGTGTCTAAAGCTCTAAAACGTAAATTCAAATCGAAAAGGGATAAAACTATAAAGATTTCAGTTCTACAAGCCATCATCCATTCCGAACCATTATTATAAAAGTCTTCGAAGTAGAAAAGTGCGTCAATTTTTCACTCGGACATTACTCGTGTTGGACTCTATCGAGCAATTTATTCTCGTAGTTTAAGAGGCGTGGTACAATTTTTGGTGTTTCATTTTAGGTCATAATGGTTGAATAATTGGGACACAAGCAGCGGAGTTATTTATGTAATGTCTAGTTTAGTTAAACGTTGCAGCCTTCTCTTGCTCCGCTAGCTCACACGACCTCTCACTGTTGAGCGTCTTGGCGAAGGTGGTCGGCAGCGAGAGGTCAACCCTCACGACGCCCTGCCACTGAACATCGCAAGTCTTCCGATGAGCGATTAGGGCGTACAGAAGTTTCCTGCCCGGCCCGGATTAGGCAACAAAAGTAACCTATGACAAAAAAAGAAAACTGCAAATACACTTTCAGAGAATCGCTTTTGAAATCTGATTTGCTGGACTCAATCACTCTTACCGTTCGAAATGAATTTGTTATCATTTAGAACTATGTTATTTTTTACGTAAAGTTTCAGCTGTATTGTCTCACTGTTGAGCAAAGGTCTCCCCGATTATCTCCATTTATTCCGGTCCTGAGCTTCCATTGCCCAAACTTTTTTAAAGTTCTGAGCTCTTGTTTCGTTGTGTTGCGTTAGCGTTCACGTAGGCTCTGCACGTGTAAAGAGTTGGGGTTAATTCTTGACATTTCCATTTAAGATTCAGCAGAAGCAGCCACTTTATGTTCCCAAAGCTGAAAGTCAGAGAATTCTCTGATAAGGAGATTGTCAAGGCCAAAATTTCACTATGCTCACAAACTAACTCCGTGTGGGTTGGCGGATGTTACTTGTCCACGGAAAATGTTTTTCTATGAATAGGCAAGTTTCCTTACGATTTTTCTCTTCTCCATTAGTGGTGATGAAATGCTTGAAAACACCCTCTAAGTAAATACACATATTATGACTTGAAAGACATGAAAATTACTTTTTTTTTTCAAAATTTTTAGTTCTGGGTCGTAAGCTCCCGGTGTATATTTTCCCATCGGGCTTGGATCTAATGGCGTCCAAAGATTTCGAATTCTTTCGAAACAATTCCGGACCATTCAATAGAGCTTTACAATTTCGAGAGTATACTTCAGAACTGTAAATACAGTCTTTGTTTTACAAATTTCAATCGTTTTCATTCCATTTATGAAAAAATACAGATATAGGAGGTTTTTTGGGCTTAAAAGTAGCTCTTTAAAGAAATTATTTAACTGTAAATAGATGTACAGGGTTTCACAGAACACCTGTTCTAAGCCCAAAGGTCGTTTAAGTTATATTTCGATTATAGGGCGGTGGTACTGTGGTATGCCACGTTAGCTGAATTTATTTAAATAATTTAGTGTAATAATACGAGCAAAACATGCACCTGATTGTAAGCAACAAGCCTGGCCATAACATTCAAGTGCTGCAGAGCTAGCTATTTGAATATGAAGAGACCAAATCACTGCCTTATACTGCACTGAGCTCGTCACCCAGATATATGGTGTTTTATCTCTTAGCCCCGTAATTTCTCTTGAAACATTGATCTTCAAACAGAAACACAATAATGTTTACACACTGCTGCTTGGCGGTAGAATAACTGGCAAAGGTGTGGACTTCCCCAGGCGGACTCTGCAAATCGTTCTATTACTACAGAACCTGAAGTGCGATAGCTGACGATTAAGTTCACAAGATTCGAATCCCGTCTACAGAAATCAGCATATGCAAAGTTAAGTTAAGTATTCATAAATAAATAGGGATTGCGTGTGTGTCTCGAGCACTTATATTCGCTTATCTTCTTGGGTTTAAACGGGTCGTGGCAAATGCCCTATTAAAAATTAAAACCTAGGTCTAATGTTTTCACCAAAATGTAGCTCACGTTAACAATGTAAATTCAGACAAAGAGCAGGGATCTTGTCTGTGGTGGCTAACCTTTTAAATAAAACAATAGGATGAAATTCCACCTACGACTACTGCTTCATTTAGTTTATTTCCATGTCCAACTGTATAAGTTTGTTAATAACACGGGCCACAAGTTTACCGGGGTTAATGGTAATGGTAGGAAGACATCCTGAGCAAACCGGCGTGTTGCAAGAAAGATATACTTCGTCGACATGTCTCATACTTACATGTACATTACAAACATATACATGTGCTAACCCTGCACTTGGATAGATAGCCCCAGTGAGAGGAGCCTAAACAAATGGGAACGTAAAGGTGGTGCTTATGGTAAAAAACTATGCTTGACAGATGACTTACATCCTCGAAAGATGTAATTCTTGGAATACGCCGGTTTTCTCTCGATGTTTTCCTTCATTTTTTCAAGCAAATGATGAAGACAAACTCATACATCTGCACTTGGAAAAATCGTCCGAGCTGCAGGAGGGATTCAAACCTGCGACCGTAGCTTTCTGAAATAGAACGTTATATCCACTATATCACCATGGCTTCTTTTGCTTAACTGCTTACAATTTATTTCATCTCAGCTTAATATTTTCAATCATAATTATGAATGCATTAGGTTTAATATCCCGCGACGCAAGATGGCAGATATGAATTGGTACCATTAGAGCCCGCGTTGGGCGCCATTAAGTAACTCTTCGTTTTGATGAACATTTGAAACTTGAGACCGGCACAACAGGTTTTGTTACTTATAAACTCTCATAAGAAAATCTTTCTGAGTTGTAGTTTTAAAACACTGGTAGGCTTAGGTTTGACCGACATGTCGAAGTTAAGCGGTCATACAGTCTACGATGGAGTGCTATTATAATAAAAGAAATCAGATTTACTCTCAACTTGGAGACCCAATGCTCTGTTTGTGAATATTATGAATAATATCTAGTCCAATTTTGAGAAATATTTTGCTAATAGCAGCGCTAACGTCCCGTTTTCTTATTGCCCGGTTTACATTATTCCAGTCCAACGATCGAATCCAGCCCTGTATTGCTTACTGGAAAATTGTAAACCGGCACTGGAAAGCATTGGCACTTCTTTACTTACATTACTATCCTGAAAATTGTGTTACAGGCCTGAGACATTTTAGGAAAAAAGAAACTATTTTTCTGGAAAAATAATGTTTTTGAAAGCAACAAAGAATTAAATAAAATATGTTATATTGAGAGATTTGTAGAATACAACTTTGCCAGTTATTCTACCACCAAGCTATAATAATTATGTTAATATTAAAATTGTTCTGGTTTGAAGCGCAATATTTCCACAGAAATTTCAAACAAAAAGATGATTAATTTTATAAATCTGGGAGACCAGCGTAGCTTTAGTTAGATGTGTGCGTAAGAGAGGGACTATTATACTGGGGCGTGATGTGTACGAATAGGTACCCGGCAAAGTATTTTGATCAGAATCATTTAATGCTTTAACTGTGTAAAAAAATGTCATTGTAGTAAACTTTATATATATAGAGGTATGGATCTATCTCGAAAACCATAAAACTTTTACAAATTTTAATTTTCTGAACAGTTGTGAAATCCACTAACCGTAGGTGAAGGTTTATCAGCTCTTTACGTCACAACCTGTATGTATAGACACTACCAATATAGTCAACCCGTTAAACATTTTATGGTTTATATACATGTCTAGTTGTACTGTTTTAATCACAGAACAGATATCAAGAAGAAGTAGCAAGTAGGCGGGGAAATCGTAGTACTAAGTAAGCGCAATCTCCGCATACTTCGAGAGTACGCCCACTTCCGAATACTTAGTCGTGCTCTGCCACTACTACAGTACTCTTGAATCCGCGATTTTGAATAAAAAGTAAGCAGTCATGCCGTATTGTGCAGTTATTGAGTGTAAAAACGATAGCCTTGCCAAAACTTTATCCAAAGGAGGCATATCGTACCATCGGTAAGTCCTATTTTATTTATTTTTGATTTTATTGTGAAAATAAATTAATATTAGCTTAAAGAGAGAAATGATTTAAAGGAAGTCAACTTTAAAGTCATTGTAATAAGGTCCATTTTCATTCAAACTATATCTGATATTCTAGATCATTCTATGCATGCGAGTAGCGCTACTCAGTAGAGCTACTCAGTCAAGCACGGGAAAGCTGTTGAAATTGCTAATATCGATATTTCTAACTTGTACAATTGTGTGAAACAAATATATTATCTTTTATTATTTGGTATTTGAATAATTTAACGTTTTATTGGAGAAAAGTACATTTTATCATTTCAGTTTTCCTAAAAGTCCCGTTGCTGAGGAGAAATGGATAGAAGCTACAAGAAGGCAAAATTGGTTTCCTTCCAAAACAAGCACGATTTGCTCTGAGCACTTTTTAGACAGCGATTTTATAATTAATAAAAAGGAAATAGGCAAAAAAGGAAATAAAGAAATTTTAGTGGCAATATTTAGTTGAGCTAAATAAAATACAACAAGGTGAAAACTTTCATTTATCTAATAAACTCAGAGACAGGTGAAGTTAGCCACGCAACTTTTTAGCCTAAGCGTGGCAGAGGCTATGCAATTTTGCCGAAAAGGTTTAGAAATTGTGTCATTTAAGGAAAGTGAGGCTACGGATTTTTTTTTAAATTAATCACTAATGTGTGATATATTCAACTCGCGAAATGTATACCAATACGGTTACAAAAAACCATTGAATTAGCGCAACGCAGCCCAAATTTTTGAGTATTTGGACATAGCTTGTATATAATTGATACATAAATATCAAATTTGAAGATTTGTAAAAAGAATAATGTATGAAATTAAAAATGTACAAAAAAATATTTGTAAAAAGAATAATGTATGAAATTAAAAATGTACAAAAAAAATGTCACTGAGTATGTTGTCTAAGTGAAATTTTTACCATGTAATTGGTTATAAAATGATGGTTTGTAAAATAAAATATTTCTTGATGTAAGATATTTTTGAAATAAATATCATGCAAAACGTTGTTTTTAAAATGCAACATTTTTATATTGTAATGTTTTTGCAATGAATATTATACGAATAGTTGGTTTTTGCTTAAGATTAGTGTAATTCTCTCATACGCAATCTGGAATACTAGCAGAGATCAGAAAATAGTTACTTTGTAGCTCATAATACGAATTTAGTAACAAAATTATTACAGCTGTTGCTGTTGTTCGGATTTTGGTAACGGAAAAGTTGAGTGCGTCTACAACTCGCACTTGGCTGGTATTTATTTTTTAAAACTATAGCGTAATTGAGAGGAAATCAGCAGTGAAATTGAAATTTGTCTAATTTTTAAATGGTTATGTTGCCCTGTTTTTGATGTTGATTTTTATGTATAAACTTTTATCAGTTCGGGTAGGGTCAGATGGGGCTTTTGCAATAACGGGGCAAATGCGAAAACGTGAGTCTAAAAATAGTTTCACTTAAGAAACCGCTGCTGCCATCTCTGATATACCATACGTACTTCTTGAACTCTAAGCTAACCACTTGTTGACATAGTTTCACTGACGGATGTAGGAGTGACGTGTCATTGCGTGTC
Organism: Ectropis crepuscularia; assembly: GCA_963693475.1. Classification (NCBI taxonomy): domain Eukaryota; kingdom Metazoa; phylum Arthropoda; class Insecta; order Lepidoptera; family Geometridae; genus Ectropis; species Ectropis crepuscularia. Next base: position 29,347,575 of record OY856346.1, read on the forward strand.
GGACATCGTGAAAGTGTGCAGGTCAAATTCATAACCTAACTTTGCATCAAGATTCATCCAAGGATTTAACGTAAGTTTTTAATTTGTTTTGTGATAGTATGATAATTTATGCGTTAGAAAGTTATTTTAAACGTGTATTTTTTAAGTATTTGGTACCGTCTACATCGTACGTTCATTATTGCATTTGCCCCGGATTTTAATGGTATTGGGGCAAATGTGATATTATGATTATTACATTTACCCCAAGACAATTTCTTGTTCCAGATGGTGCGAAATTACGTTAAAAAAAAAGAGACGGGACCCAAATATTCCGAAGACAAATTAAACCGAGCTATTGAAGAAGTACGAGCCGGTAGATTAACAATACATAAGGCGTCAACATTGTACGGAATTCCATTTTCAACACTGTATTGTCGAATTAAAGGTACGCGAGGAGTTATCAAAAAATCAAAAGGGAGGAGAAAAGCACTCACCGAAAATATAGAGAACGTGTTAGCAACTTCCGTAAAAACACTAGCAAAGTGGGGCTTTGGCCTCAGCAGGAAAGAAATTCTGGAATTGGTGGGTCACTTTGTTTCTAAGAATGATATTGAAACACCTTTCAAAGATGGGATTCCAGGGGAGGATTGGTTTCTTAATTTTAAAAAGCGGCATAATCTGTCCATTCGAAAACCAGAGCCGTTAGAATATGCTAGAAAGAAAGCTGCCACAGACCCATTTAATATTTACGGATATTTTAATCTTTTGAAAAAGGTCTTGGTTGAACTGGATATAGAGGACAAGCCTGATCGTATCTGGAATTTGGATGAAAGCAGCCTAAGTATCGATCCATCCAAATCCAAAGTCGTCGGAGAAAAAGGCAAAAGCTCATCCCGAGTTACAAGCACTTCGGGTAAAGAAAACACTACTTTTGTTTTGGCTTGTAATGCTATGGGTCAACGAGTGCCACCTTTAATAATATTTAAAGGAAAAAATATGTGGGATCAATGGAAGGCGCCACTAGACAAAGAATTTCCCGGCACAGCTTACGCGGCAACACCCAATGGTTGGATGGAGACTGAAGTCTTCAAAAATTACTTCAAAAAAACCCTCGTACCGGCTTTGGGTGATGAAAGACCTGTCTTGGTTATATACGACGGACACTCCACTCATGTTTCGCTTGACTTGGTAGAATATGCTTTGGAACAAGGAATAACAATTTTAAAACTCCCTGCCCACACTAGTGATATTTTACAACCATTAGACGTCTCGGTTTTCAAGTCTTACAAACAAAAATGGGACCAAACTGTTGCAACTTGGCAGCGACAACATATTGGCCAAAAACTACCCAAATGCCTATTTTCTCAATTTCTAGGAGAAACATGGACCAAAGTCAGCGAAGATGTCATCAAGAATGGTTTTAGGAAGGCAGGCATTTTTCCGTTTGATGTTGATGTTGTCCCAAAAGAGAATTTCGCTAAAGAAGCTTTAGAGCGTTGGGAGAAACACCAACAACAAATCGAAAGGGGTGTGCAAGACAATACTATGGAGCTTGTGAATACCGAGCATATTGATATTGCAAGGTGCGAATCGCCATCGCTTTTAACTTTGTCAATTTCCGAGAATGTTAATGAAGCCTCTAGTTTACAGTCACTGAATGTCGTCAACTCTCCACAAAGGTCCGATATTGAAATCCCATGTTCTCAAGAAAAGGCAGTTCATAATTCTGAAATCCAACAAACCGCATCTATGGAGCAATTAATTTTGTCAGTTATTCACCAAAAACAAATGCCAAACAAACAAACGCGACGAAAAGTCGCCTCGGGTGCTGAAGTTATAACATCCGCTGAAATTGTTGAAGTATTAAGAAACAAAGAACAAATTCAATCAGCTAAACGCATAAGAACTACAAAGAAATCGAAAATAACAGGGAAAAAGGCAAAGAAGACTGAGAATTCAGACAGTGACATAACGGACGTAGAATCTGTACAGGTCGGTAGTGACATAAACAAAGCTAAAAAAATAAATAAAAGGAAACAAAGAGCGAAATTAAACCGAAAGAAAAAGTCAGATGATACAGAGAGTGATGAAAGTTCTGAAGGTAAAGTGTATTATGCAGAATCAGATGCTAGTGAATGGATGGAAGAGGAAGACGAACAACGAGAAGAAGATGAACAATGTGATTTTGATAAAGAAAATAACGAAAGCAGAAAAACACCAGTGATGAAAAATAAAATTGGAAGAGTAGGAACAGAAAAAGTAAAGGAAGTAGCAAAGGAAAAAGAAGAGATACGAATTGAAAGGGACGGATCACACGAAACAGCAGCCAAAGAGCAAGAAATAGAGCAGATAGAAACTGAGAAGACACAAACGAAGGAAAAAACGGAAAAAATAATTCAAGAAAACAATTGGGTTATAGTGAAATATGCACTGAAAAAAGGACTAAAGTACTATGTGGGTGTTATAAAAAGACAGGTGGGCCCTCGTTGGGAGGTGAAATTTGTAAGACGTAAGGGAAGTATGTTTGTATGGCCATTAACGGAGGATGTTGATCAAATCACGGCTGACGCCATCGTTCAGATACTTCCTAATCCTGAATTAACCAAACGTGGTTTAATAACATTTGATTTTAAGTTCAGAAATATGGTTATTTCCTAATTGATACATTTAATAATTAGCATAAGTAAAATATAACTTTTGGAAAAAGTTAATAACTTTTGATGTCATTGTCTGATTTCGTTGAAATAAAAACTGAAATATTTCTTTATTTCTATATTTTTTGCTTTTACCCCAGAATTCAATTCTTTAGACACTCTTAATAAATTAGATATGATTATTACATATGCCCCTTTACACGGGGTAAATGTAATATTGAAACACTGTACTTTATTTGGGTCTCATTTTTATGAAATATATATTTTTTCGTTACTTAAAATACATAAAATAAGAGCTAATTATATGCTCAATGACAGCTGTAAATGTCAATTCTCTTAACTAATTAGTGAGTAAGCAGTATAAAATTGAACTTATAAATTTAGTTATGACCCTCGCATATGCCCCACTTCACCCTATTGTTTTTACTGAAACCCTGTTCCTTTTCTATATCCCTTTTGTTTATTTTAGTCTTCTCAAGTTTCTATTCATGGTTATAAAAACATCTTGAATTTTCACTGACAACAACTTAAATGACAAGGATACATATCAAAGAAAATAACGATTCCCACCCAGTGCAAATATTTGTGTGATGGATTCAAATATTTTGACTGTATCTGAGTGTTTCTATGTATAATAAGTAAGTATTTATAACAGCTATCTGGCCGCCATATTACAAGCTTAGCTTAGTTTAGCGTCAGATGGTGTTGTGTGTAAATGTTTCACCTATATTTATTTATCTTTACCTCACTCAAGAAAAATATCATTCGACTAAAATACAAATTTTAGTGTTACTTGCCAAGACCAATTTCATCATTACTTTATTTACTTAAGATATTTATTTAGTTTCTTCCGAGTATTTTTGTAATTTCTTCCTAGTAATTACGTTCTTTTACAAAACTCTGTTACGCTACACTCTATAGTTAATAAAATTAAGATGGTACATGAACAAATTTAATCATAATAATATTATGATATTAAATTATACGATAGCGATAGGTACGTAAACTGAATAACGTAATATCGATAATTTAATGAAAATGTTTCAGCATTGTCTAACATCACTATTAGCACGACCGGCTTATATTTACGAATCCCTTATTTTAAAGAAGGTAGCGTTCATAGTTGCATAAATTACATAAAGTGCCATCTAGTATGAAGTAGCAGAACTAGTGAGCACTAGATGTCACTAATCTTAAAATTAGTGACATCTAGTGCTCACTAGTGAAAACAACTTACATTTTTGAAAGATGATAATAGTTACCACCTTATTCTATTCTACTAAGGTTGAGTTTAGAATGTTCGTGGCACTGATGTATTCGATACGCCCTAAAAGTCCTGATAATGGTACAAAATAAGCGACTTAGTCACATTCAGGATACGGTACTTTTTCCTGTAATTAGACAAAATTGAGTTATCCAAGAAAGTCGTAACAACATTTTGAATAGTTGCCAATAACAGATTTATTGTGCTTAGCAATAGGGTTCATTTTTGAGTACGTAACTAAATGCAATACATCATTTTAGGTTCACTATGGGACAAATCACTTGCATTGTTTCAATGTGTTTAAAATATATCAAAACCACGTTTGTGTGCAAACTTGATACGGTGGTTTTCCTAGTGAGATTCAGCTACGAGCCTTCTACTTGATTTCTGTTCTGTGGTTTTAATAACCCCTGAAAGTCGGCAAATATGAATGAAGTTCCATTACTGCCCCACGGTGGGCGCCATAAACCGACTCATCGCTTGATGAACTTTTTGATGGTCACCCGTAAACTTAACACGTTTACTTAGTGTGCTTACTTAGCTGGATTGCTTTGTGGGCGTGTTATGATTGTTAGGCCACTTTTATATACGTTGGGTTGGTTTGTTCTAATAGCTTCTTGGAAATAAATAATGTCTTGTTTGAGGGTTTAATGTTATATGTTCAATGTGTTTTCTTTGATATTCGATTTTTTTGTAATGGTAGGATTCTGACAAGTCCCCCTGGGGAAGTACCACACCCTTGCCGGTTATTTAATCACTAAGCAGTAATAAGCAAACAGCAGTATTTTCCGGTTTGAAAGGAACTCTTTTCTTGTACACAATACTAAAATAAATAAAACATCACATTCTTACAGCTAGTGAAGCAAATGGCTACCTTATTGCTTAGAACGATGTCTTCCAGGCAACCGGAAATGGAGATATATATAAAAAGACGGGTTAGGTTACAATGATTTTATTGGTGAGGCTTTAAACCAGGTGTTTTCCCTTTTTGCTGATTTTTCAGTTCAATTGAATTTCAAGTGCCTACATACTTTTATAAGTTTGACGTATTACAAGCAGCTCCCCGCGGCTTTACTCGCGTAGTTCACGTTATAGCCTATATAATACTATTCTAAGCTGTAATCTTTATTTCAAATTTCAACCTGATACATTCATGACGTTCCGACGGGATTGAGCAATAAACATCCAAACATTAACATTTATAATATTAGGAGGATTTATATTGGAAAACAAACCATTCCGATCAACTACTAAATATGACAGGTACGCTTTTACACATGAGATAAAAAAATGAGTAGCAGTGCAGCCTAATAGATATTCCATGTCCATTGTCAACCCACATTTTCCGAAGTCCATTGTCCTGCCCAGTCATAAAAATAGAATGAACTGTGCTTCGAACGTACAAACCAAATAAAAACAATGCCATCCAAAAATACCTGCTCGAAATTGCACCTTATGACATTGTCGCAAAAGCTTATGATGGGACTGTCATTTATGAGCGCACTGAAATGAACTTTAAGTTATTACAATATGGCATATAAATGTGGGGTAAGGCATGTCGTGTTGTTTTGCATATTTCATGACGGTGAGTTTGGTTTGAAGTTGTTTAATACAGAAATATACATTTCTAGAACATCAGATTACTCCTACTAATATAAATAAATGTCTGATTATCTGTTACGCTTTCACGCGAAAATCTTCTGATTCAATATAAATTATATTTAGTAAATAGATATTCTAGAGCTTGTGTAATTCTCAATGCGGAAAAAACTAATTTGAATAGGGGATAAAAGTTTGTTCGGAAGTTTTGTTATTTTAGAAGCTAGCAACTTGAAACTTAGGCCTACTGTCCACGCACGCGTATTTTGTCGAATGCATGCATCCTACGAACAAACGCAAGACGTGCGGCTGTCGTGTCGTTGTCGTTTCGTGGACACAGACTTCATTATTTGTACGCAAGATGCAAGCATTCGTCTTGCATCCGACAATTGTCGAAATCGTGCGGATGTCGTGCAGCTACGTGGACAATTGGCCTTACCCTTTGAATAGACCAATACTCGTTACTATTACATTAAACTTTTTTTTAATTTTACCCTTGAAACAATGGTTGTCTGTAAATTCGGTTGGTTGACGGGCGCTAGTTTAACGTGACAACGTCATAACAAAACATTGATAGATGCGGCGCAAGCGTACAATGAGCGTAACGGGACAACGAGCGTTACGGGACAATGAGCGTTACGGGACATAATGGGACATTTTTTCGTGCATGCAGCCGGTGTTCATCGATTTATTAGACGTCAAAAATAAATTATTGTGAAAAACTAAGTGAAAAACGCGCAGCTAGATAACAATAATAACGAGACATTTACTGAGCTACATGAATGAACTAGTGCCAATATTTCGATGCACTTTCATGCACTTCGATGATATTTCTTCATTAACTCCAAAACGTCGCTGTCTCATTGCAATAGTTTGTTAGTCGGCCTGTCCTTATTATTTTGAATGTATAAATTAGTTTAAAATGAGTCTAGTGTTATAGCGTCTCTACTATAGCATTCTGCAATACCATTCCATTATCATGGTTGATTGTAGTTTTGGTCATCGAGCCACAAAAGTTTGTTTTCTGTATTTTCAGCTACAATGGGTCAATTTTTTTTTGGAAGCGTGCGAAACTTTAAGCTTTTATAAAATCGACGAAAATGTTACAGTTGCTGGCACTTATAATCGACTTTAAATAAGGAAGAGGTTCACAATTCGGTTGTAAGTTTTACAAACAAAAACGCACTTTACAAAAAAAACGCGGTAGCTCCGCCAATCAATTATGATTCAATTTTGATTTGTTAGATAATAATACTTCAGAGGTGATCCTACTTAGATAGAAAAGAAAGTTCAATATTTTTAATCAATTTGTTATAAATACAAATGTTATAAAACTAAGGTCCAAGAAAAATGGCGGAAAAGGAAATGCTATAGAAAATTATCTCACTATTAAGAAACCGACGATTTGTCAAATGACGCAGCAGATTACTGCAAATCGGTGAAAGATGACGTCAGAGAAGAGAAAAATGACGTCACACGTCAGATTGTGGGGATGTGTTGTGTGATTTATGAGAAACTAACTGATGGATTTACTTTATTAATGTTGGTTTATCTCAACAGTTTGATAGTTTTCCAAACAAATTATTATTAGATGAGACAAGTATCCAGAAAATCTAAAGTTTTAGAAACCCTTGACATAATTGTTTAAAAACTTACACTTAAACTTACTTGCCACATGTATGCTTGCTACTACCTAAAGGAAATACCCATTATACGTAGATAACAAAATACCTGATAATTTTAAATATGAGAAAAATAATGATTAGCTGTCTTAGTTGTGCACTACATAATAATACTTGCAACTACGATAAAAATCCCTTAATTTGAGTTTATAGTTTAAAAATAACAAAATAAAATTACAACATATCTATGTATTTTTTCAAGTGCACGTGAACAAGTTTGCTATCCTCATCATCACCTGTGGTTTAACGATGAAGGAAAATATCGTGAGAAAAACGCTAAGTTCTAAGAAGATAAAGATCTTTCGAGAGCATAGGTCATCCACCAACTACATGGCACCACAATGCGTGTGGTCAACGTTATGGTCTTGATTCACTCCTTGTGAGAGAAGCTCTGAGTTCCTAGCAGTGAGAACATAAAGTTGACCTCTGATGAAAGGAAAGCTTATAATCGCTCCATAAACAAACAGAGAGAACAAAAAGTTATTAAATCTCTGGAACTATTAAACCTTTTCAATGGACGGCTTCCATTTCGCATGACGCGAGCACCGCCATTCAGCCGTCACGGCCATTCAGACCTACGAATATGGCGCTATAGTGCTTCGTTTTCAATGCTTGGCCGAAAATAGCCATATAAATGGAAAAAAACTTATAAACCTTCGACAAATACGCAACTTTTCGCTGTCGGTAGTAAAATAGTTTAATCTAGAAAAAACCTAATATTTCGATGAAATGAGAAGATTCTCCTTTTTTAAGCTCGATTAATAGGTAGGAGTACAAAACAGATTAGGCATAACAATGTGTGCTTATGTATACCTAGTCAATAGGCATAAGTTGGTTTTCAAGCCTTACGGCGTTTATGCCAGTCCATCAAACAAAAATTCAGGTTTTCACTATTGTCCTCAGTTAAGACCTTTTTCTAAAAAAAAGGGAACGAATTATCTGGGACATTTACGACAGTTTGGCTATCCCGCTATGTACACATGGACTTTTCATCAGTACAAGAAAAACCTTGAAGTCAGTGGTAGAAAAAGAAGGTACAACAGACTTTGGCTAGGAAGCTATAACCAACAAGTCCTCCGGGCATTGTTTTATACTGTCACATTATTCACTACACTAGTATTACTTGCTCCACCGTTTTGCCAGGGTGAAAATCTCATTATTTATAATACTTGTGCAGTCCCTAGGAGTAAAGAATAGCTGGACCTAATAGGAACAGGTTTCGCTGGGAAGCTGTTCCACATCCTGAAAATCTGCGAGAGAAAAGTACGGGAAAACAGAATATTAAAATATTTTGCTGGGAAGTTGCATCCTGCAAATTCACAGAAGAAAAAAATGGTAAAGCCAGAGAGTTTCGGTCATTTTTTTCACAATCCGAGGACTTTAAGCCTGAATTTTTGCAAATATTTGTGGACATTTCACACAACACCATCTAGCCCCAAACTAAGCAAAGCTATGGGAGTCAGATAGCTGATATAATCTATATATATAAAAGCGAAAGGTCACTCATCAAGGAATCTCAGAAACTACAAATGCTAGGAACCTGAAATTTTGCATGGAGGTCCCTTTTAGCACGTAGGCGCTCGCTAAGACAGGGTTTTGCGAAATTCAACCCCTAAGAGGGTGAAACAAGGGATGAACGGTTGTATGAAAATGTTGTATGAAACGTGATTTTCAAAGTTATCAAATTTTGTATCTAGACACTTGACACTAAGCAATTAAATGCATGTTCTATTAATTTTGTAATTTCGAACTGTACGGGGGTGAAATTGGGGTTAAAATGAGGGATAAATGTCAATATGGAAATTCCCAACTGTTGGAGATAAAACCATGGAACTCTGTATATAGACACTTGACACGAAGCAAACGAATGTTTGTTCCATCAATTTCGTAATTTCGAACTGTACGGGGGTGAAATCGGGGTTGAAATGAGGGATGAATGTCAATATGGAAGTTCCCAGCCGTTGAAGATAAAACCATGAAACTCTGTATATAGACACTTGACACGAAGCAAAAGAATGTTTGTTCCATCAATTTCGTAATTTCGAACTGTACGGGGGTGAAATCGGGGTTGAAATGAGGGATGAATGTCAATATGAAATTTCCCAACCGTTGAAGATAATACCATGAAACTCTGTATATAGACACTTGAAACGAAGCAAACAAATGTTTGTTCCATCAATTTCGTAATTTCGAACTGTACGGGGGTGAAATCGGGGTTGAAATGAGGGATGAATGTCAATATGGAAGTTCCCAACCGTTGAAGATAAAACCATGAAACTCTGTATATAGACACTTGACACGAAGCAAAATAATGTTTGTTCCATCAATTTAGTAATTTCGAACTGTACGGGGTTGAAATGAGGGATGAATGTCAATATGGAAGTTCCCAACCGTTGAAGATAAAACCATGAAACTCTGTAAATAGACACTTGACACGCAGCAAACAAATGTTTGTTCTAGCAATTTTGTAATTTCAAAACGTACGGGGGTGAAATTGGGGTTGAAATGGGGGATTAATGTCTCTTACGCTTTCACACATAAACAACTAAACCGATTTTGATGAAATTGTGTTATTATGAGCTGGTTTTAGTAAATGTGTCTGGGTGTAAAATTAGTTATTGCCTGAGTTACCTCTGTATTTATTTCGTGCGGACGAAGTCGCGGGTAATGTCTAGTACGTATATATTTAAATACATACTTAATATACAAGATACATAGCAAATAGGTGAAGCCCTGGGGTGAAATTAGTAGCAAACAAAAACCGCAAAGTTGTTTACGAAGAGTAGGATCACTCAACTTTTAATCACACGGATCCCTAAAGGTAAAATAATTTGATGCATAATCACACCTTATGTCCCGGCGGGATCGGGGTAGGGTCGTAGCTCACTTACACCACACATCTTCAGCATACTTATTACATTAAAATTTCATCTTATATATTATTCTGTAGAATGTAGATCTACTTCACTGTTATAGAAAATATCAAACATCGTATAGTAACCGAGCATAATGCATTTTGTTTCTGTATCATTTTGTTAAACCAAATAAATATGTACAAAACATAATATACACTTCACAGAGTAGCCTCCTACTGTACAACCATCATCATTTGCTGTTACTTTTAATTGTATCAAAGTACTAAATCAGTTTTTATATGATAAACTATGCAGGGTATGAGTTTAGTTTCTTATTCCAATGCCACATAGGTTACGTACTCGTATTAAAAGAGTCACCCACCGACTAACAACCACTGCTTTGCTTCAGCAAACACCACCTTATTTTGTTGACGTTTCAATATTGATAGAGTGACCACGCCTCAATTGTAACCAGTCACTATAATTAATATTGTGTGAGGCAAACTGGTGTTTAATGGGTGCTGGGTGGGTTTGGTGACCTGTGACCTTTTATGTTCCGCTGACGTGGATTGCGGAAGGGACAAGAATTGCAGTGTGAGCCATATTTGATAAGGGATACAGCAGGTACCGAGCGGCCAGGAAGCAGAGATATTACGGGGTGTTGTGGACCCCTTTATACCTCGTAACAGTGAAATGTTACATTGAAGGGTTGTTATTGTTTAAGCTGATACATGGCTGACCATTATAATGATGTTATATTGTAGTGGTAGGACTCTTGGCAGAGGCCGCTTCGGGATGTACCGCACATAATGTTATAATGTTTTTTTACCTGGTGATTTTTGTCAGTCGGGTTTTCTATATTAAAGTTATTAATAAATTAAACTTGTGTAATAAATAATTTGAGTTTCAAACTTAATAATTAAGTAAGTCTAATAAGGTGGATTATTATTATTATTACCTTAAACGTTCCAGCGCAGCGGCGAGAATACTAAAGTTGTTTTATTAAAGCTACTGTGAGAATATTTGAAAAGAATTTTAAAGCCTAGAGCTAACCTCAACTTCAGACGAGTTGAGACTGTTGCTGCTTCGCTTACCTATGTATACAAAGAAGGTTACACACTCGACGCCGGTTGCAATATTCATGCAGCCGGCCGCGGCAACGCAAATTGAAAAATGCGACGGAACGATCACGGCGGTACACTGCGCTGGACACAGTTTTTTAGACCAGAGAAAAACAACGGAAATTTACCGTTTTTTTTCTCTGGTCTTGTGGTTTTTTTTTTTTAATTTTACATGTAGAGAATAAATTGAGTTTTTACGATGTGCTTGAGGAAAACAAAATGAGTGAACGCACTGTAGAACACGCTAGACGCTAGAGTATCTCTCTACTTAGGCACCTACTTAGTCTGTGAACACGCTCGATGGTGTGAAGATATACGGCAAGCAGTAGGTGGGAACGTAAAGCGTAGAATTAACACTTCACACGCGTGGTGGTTTATAGCCGTGACTATCTCTTTGTGACAAAAAAACCCCGAGTCCCAACTATGGGGATATAAAGTGGGCTTCAGTTTAGTTTTTTCATTATTGTTATATCACTAATATTAATATAATAAATAATTTAATATAAAGGCACGTTTGATGATTGGATGACAATGATTTAATTTTTACCCCATAACATAACGGGATTGAGAACTACATGTGTGAGCGGGCGATGCTAATAAATAAAAGTGGCCAAGTGCGAGTGGGACTCGCCCATAAAGGGTTCCAAAGCAGCAGATAGCATAAACAATATAAAAATCTTGGTTTTCATTGTAACTTTGATCTATGTTTTAATAATACTGCAATTACAAAAAAACTGCTAAGATCTTGATCAGACCAATTTTCGGTGAAAGATTGCATGGTAATGTATATCATAGAGCTACCACTTTGGAAGAGTCTCTCGCGCAATTTATTCAGTATAGAAAAAAAAATATTGGAAATCTCAACATCATTTTTGAGAAGACCTATCCATAGAAATCACACACGTATAGATTTGATGAAAAACATTTTTTAAATTTCAGTTCTAAGTATGGGGCACCTCCGAATTTTTTTTCTTCTATTTTCGTGTGAAAATCTTAATCCGGTTCACAGAATACATCTACTCACCAAGTTTCAACAGTATATATAGTTCTCATAGTTTCGACAAAAAGTGGCTGTGACATACGGACGGACAAACAGACAGACATGGCGCATCCATAAATAAGGGTGCCGTTTTTACGTTTTACGGAACCCTAAGAAAGTAATATCAATACCGTGTATTAACTATTTTCTCATCTGTGACACCGTTCTCGCAAAAGGAGATAAATTTCAGTATGTTGTGATTTGCCCGCAAGACCTGGCCGTCTACTCTCTTTCTACGAAAACGTAATTTCGAAAAAAACATTGTTTGACGTATAAATGTTCGAAGCATACTCTAATTAGAGTAGGCTTACAACATTTAAACGAACAAAACGACGGATCGAATGTAGTGGTAGGACTCTTGGCAGAGTCCGCCTGGGGAAGTATCACACTTTTGCCAGTTATTCTACCGCCAAGCAGTAATGTGCAAACATTACTGTGTTCCGGTTTGAAGGGCAATGTTTCCAGAGAAATTACAAGGCTTAGAGATATAACATCTTAGATCTCTGGGTGACGAGCACAGTGCAGTGCTAGGTAATGATTTGGATTTGTTATGTTCCAATAGCTGCGTGTCACTGTGCTGTTATGTGGCAGGCATGTTGCTTACCATCAGGTACATGACCTGCACGTCTCGTCACTCTTTATTAAAATAAAATAAAAAATAATCGGAGTTGGAAAGTCGCGAGTTTATTCCTATATTACGTTTTCGTAGAAAGAGAGTAGGTATTAGACGTTCTGTGCTCAGGTCCGCTGTACACACCAGCACACGGCGGCGGTGGGTGGCGAGTCCCGAGTCTCGCGGTGGATTTGCGCTCCATTCCCGTTCGTCACTTACGGGATAAACGAAACGTGGGGAAACGAACGAATGTTGCTTCTGTTTGCGAAACACTGTTTATGTGTTTATGTTCAAGAGACGCAGGAATGTTTTGAAATATTTCAACCAATAGTTATGACCGGATAGCCGGAATATAATACATAGAAGTAGTCAAGTTTTTGTAAATTAAATCTTCTGTTGGCGCACCGCACACATTTTTTCTTGCCTTTTACTCGCACAGACTTTTTCCTAGGCTATGAGGATAATCGTCACGTCAACTGTTGTTCTGCACCACTGTCGTGTAGCTGCATTTACTAGAACACGCAGAGTCTAAATTATTACCGAGCCCTGCACTCGATACCCAGATATATATGATGATATATCTCTATGCCCTTTAAAAATGAACAGCAGTGATGTTTGCACATTACTGCTTGGCGTTTGAATAACTAAGACGTACTTTACTTACCTTACTTAATTTAATTCTCATACGAACTATGCAAAATGTCATATCACTACTATGAGTAGTAAGGTCAATGGCGCGTTTTTAGTCAGTCATTCGAATTCCAGAGAAAATACAGTGAGCTGGACTAATCCGGAGAACAGCAACTGCTTATCCAGATTCAAATTACACGCGCATGCCCCCAGGACGTCTACTCTCTTTCTACGAAAACGTAATTTCGAAAAAAAACTCGCGACTTTTCTAAGCCTTTCGACTTTTCCTTTGACTTTTTCGTTTATGTTCTATGCCTACTCTAATCAGAGTAGACTTAGAACATTTTAATTGACAAAACGACGGATCGAAATAGAAATGGAAAATGGAGTAGGAAAGTCGCGAGTTTATTTCGAAATTACGTTTTCGTAGAAAGAGAGTAGACATCCTGGTTCAAATCACACGCGCATCACTGCATTTTCGCAGTCATGTGCGTAATGCCGTTAACTTAAAAACGCTGAAGGAACATTTCGTGAGGAAACCGACATGTTCCACGAATCTTTCGAGGTAATATCCTTCATCCATCAACCAGCGCTGGGCTAGCGCGGTGGTTATGGGCTTGACTCGCTCCTTGCGAGAGAAGGCAGCGGGTCCCAGCCGTGGGTAGTTAAGTGAGCTACGCTATGGAACTTTTGATTAATCATATTAGTATAGTTTTGGCTGCCATGAACCTCGAGATAAAGTTCGGAACACAGCGGCAAGTTGACTGTGTTGAAACGCCCAATTATCGAGAAAATAGAGCAAACACAGGAACTAGGTGCATCAGTTTGAAATTGGCTGCGTACCGCCAAATAGCCGAACAATAACTGTGTCTGCCAACTTGTGCGCCCGAACTTCAATGCAACTACGGGAGCCTACCACTGTCCCAGATTCATATTTATATATCGGACGACATAATATAATAATTTTTATTTTGTCTAGATTCGATCGAGATACGTGTCAATAGCTTCATAGGCATAACGACACTCTGGATCGAAAAAGACAAACACCTCAACATCACCTCAATCGTCGCATTGATATAATATTTAAATATGTCATGTCAGAATTTGTCCTTTCGTACTCCGCCGAATCTGCTTAACTTTTGTTATTACAAAATTTTAATTAATGTTGGTTTATGTTTATTACTTAAGTTTGTTTTAAATCATAAACTATTTTTCTAACATCAAAATGTGTGCCAGCGCAGCGTTGGCTGTGCAATGTGCATATATTACCGTAAAGTTGTAAGCATTCTCAAATTAAAATATAATCTTACAGTAGGTTAAATCTATATAATATAAATATATAAAAGTGAAAGGTCACTCATCAAGGAATCTCAGAAACTACAAATGCTAGGAGTCTGAAATTTTGCATGGAGGTCTCTTTTAGCACGTAGGCGCTCGCTAAGACGGGGTTTTGCGAAATTCATCCCCTAAGGGGGTGAAACAAGGGATGAACGGTTGTATGAAAATTCGTAATTTTCAAAGTTATCAAATTTTGTATCTGGACACTTGACACGAAGCAATTAAATGTTTGTTCCATCAATTTTGTAATTTAGAACTGTACGGGGGTTAAATTGGGGTTGAAATGGGGAATTAATGTTAAAATGGAAGTTCCCATTCGTTGAAGATAAAACCATGTCACGAAGCAAACAAATGTTTATTAAATTGGGGTTGAAATGGGGAATTAATGTTAAAATGGAAGTTCCCATTCGTTGAAGATAAAACCATGTCACGAAGCAAACGAATGTTTGTTCTAGCAATTTTGTAATTTCGAACTGTACGGGGGTTAAATTGGGGTTGAAATGGGGAATTAATGTTCAAATGGAAGTTCCCATTCGTTGAAGATAAAACCATGTCACGAAGCAAACGAATGTTTGTTCAAGCAATTTTGTAATTTAGAACTGTACGGGGGTTAAATTGGGGTTGAAATGGGGAATTAATGTTAAAATGGAAGTTCCCATTCGTTGAAGATAAAACCATGTCACGAAGCAAACAAATGTTTGTTCAAGCAATTTTGTAATTTCGAACTGTACGGGGGTGAAATTGGAATTGAAATGGGGGATGAATGTCAACATGGAAGTTATCAACCGTTGAAGAAAAAACCATGAAACTCGGTACAAAGACACTTGACACGAAGCAAACGAATGTTCGTTCTTGCAGTTTTGTAATTTCAAACTGTATGGGGATGAAATTGGAGTTGAAATGGGGGCCGAATGTCTCTTACGCTTTCAGATTTAAACAACTGAACCGATTTTGATTAAATTGTATCCAATTGTTTTATTATAAGCTGTTTATAGTAACCGTAAATGTGTCTGGGGGTATACAAATAGGTACTGCCTGAGTTACCTTAGTATTTATTTCGCGCGGACGAAGTCGCGGGTAACAGCTAGTTAGTTTATAATCTGACGGTCAGTGGTAATCACAAAATAGTACGTAAAATAGCTAGAAAAGTACCTGTAAAATTAACATATAACCTACTAGCATTGTCCCGCAGTTTTACCCGCTTAGTTCCCGTTCCCGTTATTTTCCCGGAATAAAAAGTAGCTTATGTGTTTTTAAAGTGAAAACTTCTTTAGGCGCGCCACAGACAGGGTTTACGTGGTCTGTGAATTGAGTTCCAGCGTCACGCTCGGGTATGATAAGAAATCTTCGGGTAAACTCGGGACCATGGCCATTGGTCATCTAGAAATGCGTCAGCCAATGGGAAATGCTGAAAGGGCGTGGCCTGGCCATCATGGCATGGCCATCTAGAAATGCATCAGCCAATGGGAAATGCTGACGCATTTCTAGATGGCCAGGCCAAGATGGCGAGGCCACGCCCTCCGGTTACACCCGTGTAGTTTCCAAGGTAAGCTATCAAATTCTGAGTTATAAGTTTTCACTTCTATCGGCAGTTCCTATGACTGCCAATTTTTTTTAGATTAAAATCTAACTGTGTTCTAAATATCAGCCCGATCTGTTAATACGTTATGACTTGATTGAGCATCAAACATCCAAATATCCGTTTTTAATCCGACATATAATATTAGTAGGATGTAGGATACAAAGAACCTATATACAATACATATAATATAAGTAATCTATACCTAGAAAAGTACTATAAGGTGCGGACGGCGTTCGTTGGTCATCAGTCGTCGGAAATTACGGTCCAGCCATGTGTTCTGTAGTTCAACGCTAGCACAGTAAAGAACAGTAAAACATCTTCATACAAACGTGCCGCTCTCGGCTTGAATGTGTGCGTGCGCGCCGCGCGCCGTGTCGGCACGCGATTTCACGCACACGCTAGCATAATATATGGCGCGCTATGGCGGCGACAGTAGGGGCCGTGCAGCGCGACTGTGAGCACGTCCGTAAGTTACATGACCGCTCGCGTTCGTCAACTCTCGCCGGCCACTTACCATAATATTAATAATTATAACGAGTATCATGACTTCAAAAAGGGGAAAAAGATATTGTGGTGTTTTCGGGTGCCTCAATAACGATTTCGCAAACCCGGATTTATCATTCTTCATGGTTCCTACTGAAACAGAAATGTAAGTACCTACTTATACTTAAATTTTATTAGAAAATGTGGTAGGTATTGTATTATTGTTTATTTCACAGTTTATTTGCTTTATTAATAGCGTAGCCGAGTCAACGAGCAGGGCATGTGCCTGATGTTAAGCAACATGCCTGCCACATAGCAGCACAGTGACACGCAGCTATTGGAACATGAAGAGTCCAAATCATCAAACACTTAAGAGTTACAAAAACGAATGTTTTGGGAAAGTCGAAAGACGAATTAATCGCATCTCTCCCAAAAAACAAAAGCGTTTCGGACCTTGAATCTAGACTTCAATTCCACGAACAATTTATGGCAGGTGCGCAAATACAGCTGGGTTGGGTGCGAGAAAGAAAAGGGAAGACCGAGACATGGTAAGAACCTTTCTACAACAAGACGAAAATGATAGTTACAAAGTGCACGCCATGAATTTAGAAATGCAAAGTGAGTGACCATAGGTTAACCATAGGTGAGTTTTGTATCTGATTCTGATTCTGACCCGGCACCCGCACGCTGAATCCATGGATTGCTAAGAAGTTCGTCTCTCTAATAAATGTTACGTGAATAAAGGCTTTTTATTTTTACTAAATGTATAAATTGGTAGAATATTCAATCATAATATGCTTTTTGTTGAATAAATTTAGATCAAGTGCTGCTTGTTCGAAAATATTAACTAAAAGTAAAAGTGACAACCCTGGGGATGAACGCAAGAGTAGGCTAAAAACTCGGCGGGCGGCCTTAGATAACCTACTGTTATGTATTTACTGTGACGCTAGCCTCGACACTCATTAGTAGGCCCTTTGTGTAACAAGACGGAGTGGCCGTATACTAATTACCGTTTCGGTATATCGTATTATACTGTCTATGTCGGAGTTATAGCATCAATCCTACTAAAAATATAAATGTCAATGTTTGGATGTTTGTTGCTCAATCACGTCGTAACTTATGAACGGATCGGGTTGAAATCATCGATAAAAATCAATAGATGTGCCCTTAACACCTTGAAAGTGGTAACAAATTGCGTCAGTGTGTAGCGTAAGTGGCTCACAACTACCTATCTACTTGACCCCTAGAATTGCTAGCGGCGAGGTTTGTTGCGGTTCTACTTATTTTGGTTGTTGACAACCAATAGCGACAAGTATAAACGTCCGGCGTTCACCACTTCCAACAATCGACTAAAACGGAAAGAGTGAGCTCGCTCTTGCCAACGATAACATAATTCCGTGCGCCTGAAGTTTGGAAGGACATCCATTGATTTATATCGTTGGTTGAAATTTGAAACATAGATTTAAGTCCGGAAAAGCACATATAGTTTTCCTCAAGACAAAATAACAGGAACGGGAACTACACGGGTAAAACCGCGGGCCACTGCTGGTATAGTTTAAAAGTTTATCAAAACCCAGTATCGTAAATATATTTCGGTGCCCAAAGAGCAAAGTTTGAAGCCCGGATATTAAATTCCTTTACGTGGCAGCTGGGAACGCTCAATGGATGCTGCACTCGGGATATGCCATTGTTGTGTATGTAATTACATTTATACAGAACGTTGCCATTTTAAATTTTAGTTTTTACTAGCAACCCGCCCCGGCTTGCTGATACTAATACTGATGCTATACTAATAAAAATGATTATTGTGGGTTATCCCTAAGAGATCGACATGTACCAAAATGACCTTTATGTAGACCTTTTTGAGGTGTACAGTACAACATTATTTTGATTTGATTGAATATGCATTTTGTTGGTAAGTTGGCAGTGTACTTCGTGTATACCGTAATCTATATCGATTTGCTCACAGCAAGGTAATGGTATTCACGGAGTACACACATTGTTTTCATTCCATGAAGTAGTGATTTTGACCGTTTGAGAAAAAAATACTATTGATAGATGTTATTTACATTATGGTCTTACCAACGAATATTTTTTTCATAGAAAAACAGTCAAACACACACATAAGAAACAATAATAAACTTATCCGACGCGTGTGCGCTGATGATCATTTCGAAATTATTTTAATTATGACAATAACTTTGAATGTTAGCACTTGCAATATTATTTATATCAAAATAGAATATATTTACCACATATTAAATTTAATAAAAGGTAGTACACCTAAATACGGAGGGTTCTAGAATTTTACAAACTTAGTGTAGGTACTGTGCTAAGTACACTGCCAATTTAAAGGTTAAGTCATAAATGTGTAACTTTATATGTTTGATTCCCACCCTAGTGCAAATATTTGTGTGGCGAGAACAAATATTTGTACTGCGTCTGGGTGTTTCTACGCATAATGAGTAGTAGTACATGGGTGACCGAGCTTTGCTCGGTTTAAACACTGAATATACTTAGATACAAATAAAGGGGATAATGCACGAAATACATTGACATCAACTTGCGAAGAATCGTTACCGAGTCCTTGGGCATAGAATAGATAATACACCTTGGGTCAACTTACACCGGTTCCTATTCTGGGTATAAAGTTTGGGTGTTACAGAATACAGGCTAAGGTACAGTTATCGGCAAATGGTTTTCCCCAAATACCACCGAAACATGCCATGTGTCCTGAGTCCTGACTATTCTCTATAGAGACCTTACTTATCGTTATTTTCCTGTTTCGCTATCTGTTGTTTTGCTTCTGTTCCTGGTTTCTAATAATTGCATTCGGATATACTAGTGTTAGTGGAAACAGGGTTAGACAGAAAACCAGCTGTTACGAATCCTATTAATATTATAAATGTCAATGTTTTGACGTTTGTTACTCAATCACGTGTGAACGGATCGAGCTGAAATTTATCAGCAGAATCTGTTGACGTTGCGACGTGCTTGAAGAACTTACATCCAAACTTTCGCATTAATGGGTTATAGGTAAATAGGTATTACTTAGTAGGATTTGTTTATTACTGGTATCTGCCTTGTATTCTATGGTTATTCCTTTTGAAATTCTAATTTTTTCCGGGACGATTTACGTAGGTAGTGTTAGGTGTGTGTTATTTCGATATTTCCGCCTTTCCGAGGTTTCGTCAAAACTTAAATACACTTATGAAATTTTACGTGCTTACCACAAGTCCACCATGGGGTCAATGATTCGCGTAAGCCAACATGTTTGGAATACGACTGATCAATAATAAAATTTCACTTCCTGGTATCAAAAATGCTATTTTGTATATTTTCATTAAAAATAAAATAACTAAGCGGGCACAATATAAAAATTGACAACATCTTCCTTGGAAGTCGTTTAAAAATAACATAGCAATCAAAGAAAGAATAAACAAAACTACTGAAACTAAGATGGCGTAACTGCAAACAAAATGGCCGCCCACAAGGTTATTTTCCGCTCGACATCCGCCCGGAGCGGACGTGTTGACACACTTACGTGCGAGGCTTGTGGATTTTTCTGGAAACTTCTTGAATTCCCACGGTTCTGTAACGTCGGTCGAGTAATTGCAGTCCGGGTGGCGGAAATAAGACTAAGGTTGTAGTGTTTTTAAACGAGTATCGATTTAAAATAAAGTAAACAGACATTTATTTTTTGTTTCTAAAAAATCAAACAACTGATTTCATTTTTAAATTAAATCTAAACTCTCAAGCACCGAAATCTAAATAATAAGGTATCTCTCAAGTAATAAAGTAATAGATTAAAAAATGGTAGTCATGGATTGCCGCAGGAAGTGAAACCTTATAAGGCTGGCGTAGCGTAGGAAGTGAAAACTTATAACTTAGAATTTTGATATTACAAAGTAATAATGTTGTGTAATACCTCACTTTTATAACTACAGAAAATGTACTACCTATTATGCGTATCGGTAATGCAAACTTACAAGAGTTTACCCATTCATGAAGTTAAAAGCGTTTAACGCACATGTTCGGTTCGAAAGATTTTCCCCTACAAAAAAGTATAACTAACTCAACGCAACTAATGAAAATGTATGTCCAAAAATCTGTTTTTTAATATTGGTACACCAGTTAGCCAATCCTGTATGTTTTATCTTTTACTTCCCCTTATAGTGTAAGTTGATATGAAGAGATAATCGCGTACTTAGATTCCAGTATTTTATCCTTTATCCTTTCGTAAGTAGTAATTACTCCACCTCAAACACTGAAGACATCCAACAGGCGCCTCGAGCCAAACAATAACGGGATGAGTTAATTATACTAATGTTTTGTTCTAACCACAGACAAAATTAATAGATAAAGTATCAAAGGGGTCTTCCTTCTTGGAAAATTCCTCATCTAAGGAAAAGATAAAAATCTCGTCGCGTAAAAAGTTGTTTTTAAATCTATCGCGATTTGCATTTGGTAATTGTTTTTTTTCATTGCCGTGGTGTGGTTGTTGGTGATAACTTCTGATTTCACAATGGTGAGATCGTAAGTTCGTATTCCAGTGCCAAAGATGTACCAACAAGTTTGTCATCATCACTGATTTTAACGGTGAAAGAAAACATCAGGTAGAAAGCGGTGTGTGCCAAAATATACATCTTTGAGGACGTGTCAGTGTGTAACTAACCAAGCTACGCAGTTGGTCGGGGTGGTGGATTTATAGCCTTGACTCTATCCGTGTGTGAGAAGGCCTGAGTCCCTGCATTGGAAACGTATATATCTGCCTGCTTGTACATGATTAATGATTATGGTGTTAGTTTACAGCCTTAATAGAATCTGACTATTGTGACATTACGTTCAAAGTCAAAATCAAAGTTAGCTTAGTTAGCTTCGACCCAGTCGGGTTCATGAGAATACCTTCGCTGAAAATGATAAAGTTGGTTCTTGTGCCCATTTTAGTTAATAGTAATATATAAATAATAGAAATAAAAACCCAGTGGCAAGTAGCAACTGTAAAAGCAATATTATTAGTTATATCATTAACAAACAAAAAAGGTGTGTGGTGAGTAAGGAACTAAATCTCTTTCAAAATACTGGACATCTCATACTCATACTTAACTCAATTAATTACATAACTCATACTCGTTGGTACACATTTGAACTCACTACGAGTACCTTCAAAAAACCTTAATTTATTGAAATCAATTCTCTGTTAATTGGTGGTGCTATCACATAACATACATACAATAAAATCGTGGTCTATGAATGGTCTAAATCAGCGGTTTGCCAGAAATAATAATAACACAGAAGATAAGGATCCTTATTATTTTCTTAGGTGTAATATTGTTTTTAAAGGATCGCAATGACACGGCAGTAATGTAATTTAATTTACATTTCCGCAATAAAAAATGCGAATAATAAAAAAGTTGAATTTATGTGAATATTAGAACATGCGCGACTAAAGTTCTGGCGTTTGATTGTCTCAAAGTATAAGCATTGCCGTTCAGTATGGTAATGCCGCTAGCGTGCTGGGAATGCTTCGAACTGGTAGTGGGTATCTTGATAATCTTAAGTTCTTTATCGGTCTATGGATAATTCAGATATTTTACTAGATATATAGTTAGGTATGTGGTGTAGTGTAAATCTCATTGTAAATTAGTTTTGTCAATTAAACTCAGTCCGTTAAGAAGAAGGTGAGAAAAGTTAATCCTACTAATATTATAAAACTGAAATAATAATAATAATGGATGTATGTTGGTCAATCAAATCGGAACGGTTGATCAATCAATACGGGTTAAAATTTGCTACACCGCTAGATTATGAAAAGTAACGTGGTTATTACACATATTAAATTAATACACGGGTAACTCACGTATGATATAGTCAATCCAGTCCGACTCAAGTTTCGATCGCGTCCGGCGATCTTTTTCAAAGACTTTTAGCACTAAACGAGCGGACTGACTATACCAAAC
Organism: Ectropis crepuscularia; assembly: GCA_963693475.1. NCBI lineage: Eukaryota > Metazoa > Arthropoda > Insecta > Lepidoptera > Geometridae > Ectropis > Ectropis crepuscularia. The sequence goes on from OY856346.1 coordinate 29,370,374, forward strand.
GTGAGTTACCCGTTTATTTATTTAAAACCGCTAGATTACCTAAAGTAAAGTTACGGCTGGTCTAGTCGGGAGAACGGCGCCTGCCGATCCGGAGACCCCGGATTCAAACCCCACACGCACCACTGTCTTTTCGAAGTCATGTGCGTAATGCCGCTAACTTAAAACGGTGAAGGAATACAAAGTGTGGAAACCGACATGTACCTAGAATCTTTCGAAGTCATACGGCATCCACCACGCACCGGGCTAGCGTGGTAAATTATGGTCCTGACTCTCTCCTTGCGAGAGGAGGCCCCGAGTCCCAGCAGTGGGATCATTTAGTCAGCTGCTTATGCTAGATTACTTAAAGTCATGGGCCATTTTTGCGCGATATAAATTACTGAACGCAAACATGTCACACACAAATCCGCCGTCTAAACACACTTCCACGGACTCTCGCCTTCGTAATAATTATCACAAACGTGACTAAGTTAAAACAGTCCCATCTCCAGTTTGGCGGCTCGGTGGCTGTGTTCTAAGTTGCAGCTAAGCACTAACCATTCATTATCTGCAGCAGCCGGTAACCGCCGCGGTAACTTAGCTTTTACGTTAACGATAGTGCCGCAGGTAAATGCTGGCAATAACTTAGAAACAATGCTCCTATCTATGCAGGACATAGCATTTAATGTAAGTATACAGGACATAGCATTTGTAAGAGGATCTGTGTCCAGCATACGACACGATGCGTCGCGCGAGGTAACCCTAGATTTAAGATGGTTTTGAATTTTCACATGTGTTATCTATACTTTTTTTTTTTAACTTGTATAGGTTTACGCTTGACCGCCATCTCGCCTGATGTTAAGCGACGATGCGGCCTACAATGAAGCGTGCTTACCTAGAAGAAACCGATTCACTCTCGACTTGAAAACACCAAGATTATAACTATCAGGGAAAATCCACTCTGGTAGCTCATTCTACAGCCTAGACGTTCTTATCACAAATGTATAGTCAAACCTCTTTGTTCGTGTCTTATGAACATCAACCATGAAACGATGTCGCTTTCTTGAGCTACGAGCAGTCCGATAGAAAAAGGGGCAAGGGGTATTAGGTTATACTAATATTATAACGCTGATTAGTTTATTTGGTTGTACGCGCTAAACTCAATAACTACTGGACTGATTTCAAAAATTATTTTACCGTTAGATATGTACGTGATTCGTGAGTGATATAGGCTATATTTTATTTGTGTATTATGTACCACGGGTGAAGCCAGAGTGGATCGCTAGTTAATAAATAATACCGCAAGGACTATACAATCTCCCAGTAAGACAAACTTCCACAGGGTCACCTTTGCCGCATATGGTGGGAACCTGGGAACGCTCTCGGATGCTTTCGCAAACCCACCTCAGCTTGCCCGAATCCGGGTCCACTTCAGATTAACGTACCACTACCGGCGAACCAGAACCCATGGCTCGCTGTAACCGCTTCAAGGACCAACCAGTAAGGGAGTGGGACCCAGATACCCTCACGTTTGCACAGCCTTGGTCCTCCGCAACAGACTAGATGATCGGCTCCGTCCCTTCATCCAGCTGCAGAAGACAGGGTTGGTGACGCACCGCAATACCGGTACTTCTCTTCCCCTGCAGCCTCACCGCGTCTGTCATCCAACGTTGGTGACCAAGCGACGTCGGCCCAACGTTGTACCGGCAGTTCTTTCCCACCGTGGTCTTTCCTCCGCAGTGTCCGCATCAAACGTTACCCCAACTCAGCTAGAACCCACCGAGGGAAGTTACTGCCTGGCCCCCAGGAGGAAATTCCCAATCCTTGCAACCCACCTATTCACACACCTACTAAATACACATCCATTGAAATCGGTCAAGTCATTTTGTAAAAGTACAAATACAATCACAAACATATTAGACACGAGATTTTTACAACTTTTTTTAAAGGAAATAAAGAGTAGCTAACGGGACCAACAAAACGTGAACCTGACTGCAAGCAACACGTCTACCTACAACAGCACTGCATTGCTCTCGTCACCCAGAAATATGAGATTATGTACTCTCTTCGCCGTGTAATTTTTATGGAAACATAGTAATCGTACGTTTAAAATTATAAAGATACTAGCGGCCCATTGCTGGCTGCGCTCGGATATTGTCATTTAAAGACTATTAATCGAAACAAAAACTATCCTATCTCTCAAGTTGGACCAGACTGCTCACGGTGTGCTAATTTAATTTAAAATCGGTTAAGTAGTTTAGGAATCCATCCCGGACAAACATCGTGACAGGAGATTTATATATATTAAGATTTATATATATTAAGATTTATTTTGATGAGGATCAATACCAAGGTACAAATGAAGAGCCTTTTCAAGAGGCGGCATATATAAATTAATATTTTAGAATAAAAAACTGCTTACTGTGACATAACTATAATATTTAGACATATGCTGTCGCGACACTTTTTGTAGATAATAATGAGTTCTGCAAAGTCGTAGTAAATGATTTTGTTCTATCATCAATAGTTTTCGCAGCGCACGCGACGTAAGGAATTTTTCAGGTCATTTTTTACACCTTATGTTACATTATTGGAGTTTTAGTAAGGATCCCTAATTTTTAAAAAAATATAATATGTTATATAGTATATAGTATAGTATATATAGTATAGTATGCCTATGTTACTCGGGAATAATGTAGCTTTCCAAAGGTGAAAGAATTTTTGAAATCGGTCCAGTAGTTTCGGAGCCTATTCATTACAAACAAACAAACAAACAAATCTTTCCTCTTTATAATATTAGTATAGATAAATGAGAAGTGAGAGAAAGCTACTGTTACAGTATACGTTGGCTCGTTTCCTCCGACGCCGTTAGATGACGTCACCGGAACCAGGCTGGAAATGACGTCACACCGTCGCTCCTACGCCGGGTGCTAATGAGAGCTCAGTTTTCATTGTAATGTGCAGTTTTGGAAGCAACCGCCCGTGGAAATGCCCCCTAATGTTTAGTTTGCTCCACATTTTGAATACAATACTTTGGTATTAGAATTCATTGAATGTTTTGTTTTGGTTTTAAACTTTGACGGTTGTTCACACGATTTTAACGGTGAATTTGGTGCGTGAAACTGAATGTAAATATCGGGAACTTGTTACACATAGCTACGGTATAAATCTCTTAAATAATTTTATAAGGGCTGTGCCAGAAATGTTTTAATTGAAATGGTGATCATAGTTTCTGATTTTCTTATAGTGCAGTAAACTGTCTCTGTAATTTTATAAGTATACTAGCAGTGCCCCGCGGTTTCACCCGCGTAGTTCCCGTTCCCGTTATTTTCCCAGGATAAAAAGTAGCTTATGTGTTCTTCCAGACCATAATCTAACTGTATTCCAAACTTCAGCCCGATCCCTTCATACGTTTCGGCGTGATTGAGCAACAAACATCCAAATTGGATATACTACTTAAATTGGAATACTACTTTTTGTAACTTAAATATAAAAGTTAGACATATGCTGTCGTTGATTTTTTTGTAGTAATTTTCAAGCTCCACATCTTTTCTCTAGACGTCAAAAAATTATCTTTCATAGTTAAGGCAGCGTTCGTAAGAAACGCTTTCATTCGACCGATTTTTTCTCCGATTCACTTTGCAAAACGGACTACCACGTAAAAGCCTTTTTATATAGTCTATGACACTCAGCAATAATGTGGCTTTCTGTTGGTGAAAGAATTTTTTAAATCGGTTCAGTAGATCCCGAGATTACCCCTTACAATTTAACAAATACACAAACTTTACTTCTTTATAATATTAGTATAGACTAGCTGATCCGTGCGTGCGTTGCTACGCCATGTATCTAAAATTGGTCCTACCAATTCAAATTCTGAACAAATTCGGTTACTTACCTTATTTTCTAATGACGCAACCTTCAAAAGATAGACACATGCTGTCACGGAACGAAAGCTCTCAAAAACTAATATTTATTCCCGTTTTTGTTACATTTTTCATTCATGCTCCGCTCCTGTTGATAGTAGCGTAACGTTAAATAGCCTATAGCTTTCCTCGATAAATTGACTATCCAACAGAGAAAGAATCTTTCAATGCAAATACTGGTCCAGTAGTTCCCGAGATTCTTGCGTTCAAACAAACAAACTCTTCAGCTTAATAATGTTATTATAGTTGTTGTGTCGGAAATGTTTTAATTGAAATGGTGATCGTAGTGTCCGATTTTTGAATGTTTCTTGCTCAGTCACGTCGGAACAGCTGAACAGATCGTGTTGAAATTGGAAAATAGAATATAGTTTGGAACATTACATCGTTAACATTTTATCGCGGAAAAATTAACATTTAGTAGTGGTTGACTCTTGGCAGAGTCCGCCTGGGGAAGTACCACACCATTTGCCTATTATTCTACCGCCAAGCAGTAATGTGCAAACATTACTGTGTTCCGGTTTGAAGGGCAATGTTTCCAGAGAAATTACAGGGCTTAGAGATATAGTATCTTAGATCTCTGGGTGACGAGCGCATTGCAGTGCTAGGTAATGTTTTGGACTCTTCATGTTCCAATAGCTGCGTGTCACTGTGCTGTTATGTGGCAAGCATGTTGCATACACTCGTTACTCTTTATTTAAAAAAAATCGGGGACGGGGTCTACGAAGGTGAAAAGTACTGCTAGTATGAGATAAAGCATGGCAACACTCAGGCAGGCGATAGATGACTGGGGAAAATCAACGTAATTTATAACATCCACATTCTTCGCCAACATTTGCTGCCGATTTGGTTTTCAATTTCACGCCACGTAAATTCGTTTACCCTTCGGCCAGTTTTTTTTTTTTAATAAAGAATGACAATATGAGCAGGACATGTGCCTGATGGTAAGCAACATACCTGCCACATGACAACACAGTGACACGCAGCTATAGGAACATGAAGAGACCAAATCATCACCTAGCACTGCACTGCGCTCGTCACCCAGAGATCTAAGATGTTATATTTTTTTTTTTTAAATAAAGAGTGACGAGACGAGCTGGACATGTGCCTGATGGTAAGCAACATGCCTGCCACATAACAGCACAGTGACACGCAGCTATTGGAACATGAAGAGTCCAAATCATTACCTAGCACTGCACTGCGCTCGTCACCCACAGATCTAAGTTGTTATATCTCTAAGCCCTGTAATTTCTCTGGAAACATTACCCTTCAAACCGGAACACAGTAATGTTTGCACATTACTGCTTGTGTACATACAGTTTGTGTATACGTAGATCCTATACAATTATTAAGTATACAAATAGAATATTATAGACAAAGAATCTACTAGAAAACTAGCGGCCCGTTCCGGCTTTGCTCGGATGTTTCCATATAAAAACCACTAATCGCCCTTATTTATTGCCTTCTCCTAACACTCAAAAGGTTATCTGGAAGAGATCGTTATTAGCGATAAGGTCGGCTTATGTGCCAAATTGTTTTAATTTTAAATCTAACTGTGTATTGTTTTGTGGTATAATAAAGTTTATTGTAATCGAAATAAAAACTATGCTGCCTCTTATGTTGGACAAAATTAAACATTACATAAATGCCAATTTTCGTGAACATCGGCCGACTTATTGCAGAGGTAACTGAGAACTAACATCACGACACTAGATTATTATGTATAATGATAATTTTAGTTCCTTGTTCTGCAAATAGAATAGGGTATCGGACTGGGTCAAAAATACACCATCCTAATAAGTCCGTCAGCTAGACCATGGAAAAATATTGGACACGTATTTTTTGTTTTTTTAATAATATTAAAAATCGTCAAAGATATATTTATAGATCATCAAACTTCGAGAGTGGGGGGTCGCGTCGACGTCACTCGTGAGTAAAAATCGTACTCACAAGTGACGTCACACGAAACTTCGAAGCGCTGTATCTTCGTAATTTTTTGTTTGTGAAACAAAAGAAAAAATACGTGTACAATATTTTTTGGCAATCTAACTAACGGGCTACTTAGTTTTTTTGAGGATTGTACCCTATTGAAGTGTCTGTTTAAGTATACCAAATTAACAGCTTTTAACTACATACATTTTGTATGTACATGCAAAACTCGTAAACTTTCATAATACACGGTAATTATATAAAAATTAGATTTTTAAAATTGCCTGCTCTTAGATACCTCCTCGATATATTATACATTTTATTTATACATATGTTGAGTTAGATAGAAAAGAATAATATTTTTATTGAAAATTTTAAACATTCCATTATCATCTTCTGTATTAATAAATTGTAAAACATTGAGTTGAGAGACAAACAGGCTTAGAATATGTCTCATCAAAATTCTTACAAATAGGAGTAATCTTAAAAATAGGCAAATACATAATTATATACATAAATGTCATAAACTATAGATATAACTTATAAACATCATACATACTTAACTCTAAAAATTAGAGACTGATAAAACCAACAACAAGTTAACCCTTAAACTAACTACCCTTGGCCATCTATTTTCACATAGATATAATGTATTAGACCCTTCGGGTGTCCGCCACGTCACCCGAAGATTAATGCCCTACTAACAGGATATTACGTAGTTGAGATACCTCTTGTAATGGACAGCAGACAATATCTCGACATTGTGAACCGTTACGCACAATAATTACATTTATGTGGGGTTATTCAGAAAGTGTGTGCTGATTTTAATGTTCAATTAAAGCTGTCCAATCTATTATTAGTAAGGATTTTTATATTTTTAAGCTTCCACAAACACGAAGATCCGTGCTCTATTTTGGAATTGACATCTTACTAACGTTTTAAATGTGAAAGTTTGGTGCTCAATCACGTCGTAACGGGTGTATGAATTGAGTTAAAATTTGGGACACACTTATATTATAAACTAGAATAGCACATAGCGAGGCTAAGTGCGGAAAAAGTCCAGTTGAACTAACTAACGAGTATAAAGCAAGGCGGTTTTAGTTTTTAATATCAGCGTTAATTAACATTTTTGAAGAAATCTTAGATTTGGATCTAAGCTCTGGTTTCACTGTAGAATTTGTGCCACGAGCAGATCAACTTTTGCAAGCACGTTCACAAATATGACGTATGTGTTAGCTATCGTGAGCATGAGTGCTCGAGACATGTTTTTTTTTTTTAATAAAGAGTGACGAGATGAGCATGACATGTGCCTGATGGTAAGCAACATGCCTGCCACATAATAGCACAGTGACAGGCATCTATTGGAATAGGAAGAGTCCAAATCATTATAGCCTAGCACTGCACTGCGCTCGTCACAGAGCTACAAGATGTTATATCTCTAAGCCCTGTAATTTCTCTGGAAACATTTACCTTCAAACCGGAACACAGTAATGTTTGCACATTACTGCTTGGCGGTAGAATAATTGGCAAAGGTTTGGTCCTTCCCCAGGTGGACTCTGCCAAGAGTCCTACCACTACAAAACATGTACTCGTAATATGCGTATTATTTAGAATTACGTTAAGATGCGCCAAAATATAAATAACTGAACATAATTCTAAGTAACAGACCTAAAGTTGTATTGGATCTGGTGACTCATTAAGAGTAATGTCTTTAAAGTCCATAATGAATGTACTTGTGTGGGTGGGGTGAAGTAAAAGGTTAATGTGTGATTGGGGATCAAACTTGTAAGAACAGCAAACTGTGATTAGTGCGGACCCTCAGCGGAGTGTCAAGGTGATATGTTGCGGTCTCGAGGACTCCCAAGCTCCCAGACTCCCGGCCAGCATTCGAGGGTTAATTTTGAAATAATACCTGTAGATTCATTCAGTCAATCGGGACTATCAAACCTACTGATCTGCAAATAATTAAATAATTGTCTCTAGTACCATTAATGGTACTAAAGATACAAAGTTGTGTCATTTGTACCATCAATGGTACAAATCAATGGTACTACTGACATCAAGGCAACCAAACTAACCAAAGCTTGTGTTGTGGGAACTATACAACTTATCAGTAAGTATATTTTTAGTATACTAGCTGAACCGTGCGCGCATTGCTACGCCATCTAAAAAATTGGTCGTACCAATTCAAATTTTGAACAAATTCAGTTCTACTGATGCAACCTTTAAAAAATAGAAACATGCTGTCACGCAACGAAAGCTCTCAAAAAGCAATATTTTTAACGTTTTTGTAACATTTTTCATTCATGCTCCGCTCCTAATGTTGAATCACCTATATAGCCTTCCTCGATAAATAAACTATCCAACAGAGAAAGAATCTTTCAATTCAGACCGGTAGTTCCCGAGACCCTTGCGTACAAACGAACTCTTTATAATATTAAGTATACCTACATGCATCCTACAAAATGTTCCCACTGCATGGACCTTTTAGTGGGGTGCTTATGCATAATCGGGGACTCGGGGTATTCTTTCGCCAAAAAAAAAAGAGTCAAGGTCATAATCCAGCATGGTAGCCCAGTGCGAATTGGTGGATGACGGGTGACCTCGAAAGATTAGTATATATGTATGCTAGAAACATCCCGGTTTCTTCTCGATGTTTCTTCGACGTTTTTAAGTTAGCGGCATTACGCATATTATATAACTTCGAAAAGACATTGTTCGAACAAGGGGATCCAGGCCGGTAGTTGCCGTTCTCCTGACTAGGTTAGTCGTAACTTCGGTGTAAATATTGCCATACAGCGTGGTAATGCAGCACGCTGGGCACGCTTCCCACTGGGCATGGATTTTGATCATCTTGATTATCGTTGGACCTTCTTCGGTTTATGTTTAATCGAGTGTACTTAGTGTAATTAGTTAGGTATGTAGTATAGCTTAGTTCTTGTTGTAATTTACCTTTGTTAAAGGCTCTGCCTGTTAAAATAAGAATATACACGTTAAGAATTGAAGTGGTTTTACTTAGAATAATAAGTTGTTAGTTTTGTAGATCGAACAGCCTAATAAAACATGTCTTTTGCCGATTTATAAAGAATCGGTCGGTCGGTCTTTTCATTTCAAAGAGGAAAAACTTACAAATGTAACAAAGATTTTGACGTCAAGTGCTTATTAACGAAGTTTTTGTTATTAACAATTATTTATTTAATAAAAATTTTGCGTTTACCAAAAACCAAGAAATCTTCAAGACAGACAGACTTATAGGTACCAACTAAGTCACGAGGTCAATCAACTAATCTTACTCTTACTTTTTAGGGTTCCGTAAAACGTAAAAACGAAACCCTTATAGATTCGTCATGTCTGTCTGTCTGTCCGTCCGTATGTCACAGCCACGTTTTGCCGAAACTATGAGAACTACACTGTTGAAACTTGGTAAGTAGATGTATTCTGTGAACCGCATTAAGATTTCAACAGAAATATTAAAAAAAAGAAAAATTAGGGTTGCCCCCCATACTAAGAACTGAAACTCAAAAATTTTTTTTTCATCAAACCTACACGTGTGGGGTGTCTATCGATAGGTCTTCAATAATGATATTGCGGTTTCTAAAATCATTTTCGTCTACACTGAATAATTTGCGCGAGAGACACTTCCAAAGTGGTAAAATGTGTGTCCCCCCCCCCTCTAACTTCTAAAGTAAGAGAATGAAAAAACTAAAAAAAATATATGATGTACATTACCATGTAAACTACCAACGAAAATTAGTTTGAACTCGATCTGATGAGTAGTTTTTTTTTAGTACGTCATAAATACACCATTATTGAAACTTCGATCAAAGTTACAACGAACTACAAGAACTATGTGTACTATGTATATAATGTTACTTGCTGCAACGGAACCCTTCATGGGCGAGTCCAACTCGCACTTGGCCACTTTATTTTATTTCAAATATTCGCTCCTTATGTAACCACAAACTCCTAGTGAATGTTTTAGTCAGGTACAGTCCAGCCATTTAACTAAATAGCTGGGTTAGGTACTCTCCAGTTAATTCGGCTAAAAGGTTGCCTGGTTCTAGATTTCACAGTATTTCGTGGTCCAGACCAACTTTGAGCTGGGTACGTGTATTACTACACCTACTTCAGGTATCAATTTAGCTTGCCACAAATGTTAGAGCTTTTAGACTTGGTATTTAGATTTGTGTGAACATTTTAAATATCCCTTACACGAGTCTTGGGGAAGACAATGCATGCTTATCTAAATAATGTTTTTTTTCGATTGAGGGTTTATTTTTCTAGAAAATCCGACACTCACTTTTAAATTTAACCAGCCGCGACCTGCAGTATATCCCGCAACTTAGATAAACTATGGAAAGTCATACTTTTTTTCTGAAATAAAACTAATCTAATTTACTCCTTATAACATCAGTTATCTACTGGTGAAACTCCTGTTCTAATCGATCCAGCAGTTTCACAGATTCGCTGGAACTAGAATTACTAGATCATACAGAGAGACAGACAACATTTTTAAAATTGATTTTGTTGTGTAAGTAGGTACCGAATGTACTTTGATTTTGCTCAATCACGTCGTAGCTTATGATCGGATCTTGGTTGGAATTTGGAATACTGGTAGATTATAGTCTGGAAGAACACATAGTCTACTTTTTATCCCGGCAAAATAACGAGAACGGGAACTACGCGGGTAGCACCGCGGGTGCTGCTAGTATTATTTATATGCGTAGGTATGTATAGGTTTTAACAAGTCCCCTCAGAATTGGCCTTAGTATGCTTCCATTTTGCCTCCATTAAGAATGACAGCTGAAAACACCTGAAGTCCCAAGTATGCCTTAAAATCCTTACAACTCCAATGGAAATGCAAAACATTTTTCCGCAAAGTAAAAGCCCTTTTCAGTCGTAAAAAGTTGTGCGAAATTGAAAATTTGTACACCTTTCACTGCTTTTCATATGCGCGGTCACGCGCCAACACTCCGAGCTTCGGCGGCGATGTATAATGTTCGCTTTAAAAACATCTTTTCGCTGAAACTCGTGGTAAGTACCGGGATGTGTTTCGTGAAAGTAAATACTTGTTTTGGTTAGGAATAGGACTTGTTACATCTGCTGGGGAAGATAACTGAAGGGTTGTCTCTAGTTAGCCAAGATGTGCAGAATAACTTACATCATTTTTACAGAGTCTGTCTGTGGAAGTTATTCTACCGGCACGCAGTTACGGGCTAACATTACACTTTTCCGGTTTGAAGGGCAATGTTTCCCGAAAAAATATAGAGAAAGAGAAGAATATTTTTTATGTTTGGGTGACGAGCGCAGTACATTACTAGGAAGGAATTTGGGTTCTTCATGTTCAAATAGCTACTTGGTACTGTGCTGTTCGGGGCAGACGTGTTGTTTACCATCAGGTGCATGTTTTGCTCGACCCATCACCATATCTATAGGTACTAATATTATAAAGCTGAAGAGTTTATTTGTTTGAACGCGATAATCTCAGGAATAGGGATGTTAACGAATTGTCCCGCTTTAACGACTGACATGACGTCACTAACCGCAAAACATTGGTCGCGATTAATGACTGTCTGTCCAGTTTATGTGTTTCTTTATTTTACTCACACTTCCTTATTTTTATTTACACTAAATAATAATTTGTGATTAGTATTACTGGACTGATTTCAAAAATTCTTCATTGTTGGATATGTCCGTGATCCCTGAGTCTTGTAGTACCTATGTGTACTTACCACGTGTGAAACCGAGGCGGACCGTTAGTGTTATCATACAATTAAAAAAACACTGTGCTTACATGGTGTGATGAAGACGTCGATTTGCTAACTTATTACAAAAAATACATAGAAGTGTAAACTTATAGTAACTAGACTAGTTATAAATAACTAACTATCCTAACTAACGTATGAAAGTTAGTTAGAGTGCTCTTGGCTCTGTGTTTGATGACAATCAAACAAAGATGGCTATCTTTTTGCGATTGTCATCAAACACATACATAGGTAGCAGTCCACAAAATGGAGGATAATACATCAATTCAATTCAATTCATTTATTCGAACCATAAATTCATAAGAACACTTGGTAACGTCATTAACAAAAATGCAAATAATCCGTGTACATAATAAGATAAAATAACAATATCAAAATGAATAAAGCGGCTGTAAAGGAGCCTCGTCAATCAAATGCAGCTGTAAAAAGGCTTTGTCAAAGACAAACTAACAAATAATGAATACATACAGTATACAGATACTACATGAGTACAAACAATGTTCCATCAAAAGTTTTATAAATCTATTATTTTATCTTATTACAAGATTCCAGTTTCAACATATTTCTCTTCCATACGTTACTATCTTTAACAAAGTCATCTATATTATAATGTGCCTTGCTCAACATATTTTCCCAACTCCCTCAAAACAGGTATCCAATTTAAGTGCTTGACTAGTAAAATAATCGCTGAGAAAACACACAATGACATATTTCAAATCCAAGATGGCCGCTGCAACAAAATGGAGAATTACATTTATTTCTTCACAACGCCCTCAATATGTGTATGAAAATCGAGGGACTGATTATTAGACTATGACAAATTTCAAATACATGATGGTCGGGGACTATTCTATATTTTTTAATTGTGTTCTTATTTGAAATGTTTTCCGTCGCTGATGCCGTGTGTTTGAACAATCCGTTTGAGATGGATCCGATATCTCGAGTCGTCGCGTTTTACTGCAGTTTTATCTCTTCCCCAGCCATTAAGGGGGAGGGAGTCGCGAGGGACAAATTGGACTTTTTCGGCTATTATTGGCGGAATTAAGTAGTTTATACAATGTTATATTGGTATTGAGATGGCGCAAGAGGGAATTACTTGATGAATAACCAACGACGCGGCTTAAGTTTCTTTAATGTTTTAAATATGAGGTCAAATCGCGTGACTTCAAAACCTTTTTGGTATTGTACTTTTACTCTGTGTATACAGAAACAGCTTGTTCTACGAAAAAGACTTTTGACAAAATCAAAAAGAATATCGCCTAGTGAAGAAGTGGTGAGCTTTCGTAGAAATAAAAAAATGGGTAAAAGGTAAAAATAATTTTCTTTAGAATATACGAGACGAGCAAAACGTGTGCCTGATGGGAAGCAACAAACGTACCCATAACAGTAAAGTGCCACGCATCAATTGGAACATGAACAGTCCAAATTCACTGTCCAGCACCGCACTGTGCTCGTCACCTGGAGATATAAGATGAAATATCTCTTAGGCCAGTAATTTCTCAAACGAACCAAACCGGAACATAGTGATGTTCGCACATTACTGCTTGCCGGTGGAATAACTGGCAAAGGTGTGGTACTTCCCCAGGCCAACTCTACAAAGAATTCTACCACTACCAAATTGATATCTTAAAGGTCCTCTTCGTTTTGTCAAAACATATTAAATACGTTCCTGATGGAGCTGATGTTCACAAGCTACGAATACCGATAACCGTGGCCATTTTCTACTTTTCCAATAGCAGTTTTCGTTATTGCATTTGAGTTCACTTCTGCCCTATTATAGGTCAATCTGCCCGATTCGAGATTGTCCCCAACGCTTATTTTTCCTACATTTCCTCTGGGTAGTGATTTTACTACTACTACCATCTGAGGACACATCTTTTTAATTTGAAAACCAGTCATGTTCAAGACTCTTGTACCAAGGGCTCTGTATCACAGTCTATGTGGATAGAGTTGGCTTTCATACAGTTCGAAATTCAAATATACCGATAAAATGCTTTAAAAAATTGTCAATCGATAGAAGTGAAACTCCGAGTTTTAAGTTTCACTTTTATCTATTTTAGTATTGCTAATGCAACACAAAACATCACCTGTGTTGTCGCTACATATGTACTTCTATTACACAAGTTGGTGACGTGAACTTACAAGATTTCATACATACAAAAAGCGTCTAACGCGGTCATCCAGCTTCGCTGCTCCTCCGCCGCTCCGACGCTACGTCACTACGACGCCGCCCAACTATTATTTTATTTACTTAAAACAAAGTGTTTTGCCAGACATATTGCATGCCTATAAAAGAGGCCAGTTTGTATGGGTCAACTTTTAAAATGTTTTGTATCCTCTGAGCTTACCTCTAAACAGCTATAAAGACTTTTTGGATTTGTAGTAGACAGAGTTATATTTATTGTAACGGAACCCATTGATTTATGGATTCCCTTTCCTATTACATTCGATTAGTGATAAATTAAAAGGATTAACAATAGTCTGATATCCAATGGTTGTCGCAATCAATCTGCCGTCTCTGTCGGACGCAAACAATCTAAAAGAGATCGATAATGGCGATAAGAGAGGCAAAGGGCACCGGGTGAAAAATTACCGCGAAAGGGACAAATCGCGATCTTGAGATGAACAGCCGTGATTTCTGGAGACTTATTGCTAGGAGACACAGGGGCTAAAAAACTCGCGAGCAACATTAATTATTTGCAAGGCTTTGTAACCCTAACCAAATGAGGGCAGGGGTATTGTTGAAAAAAAATTTTCAGTCATAGGAACTGCCGATAGAAGTGAAAACTTATAACTCAAAATCATAGTACACTTTGGAAAGTACGCGGGAGAAATCGGAGTGCCCTCGCTGGGCATGACCATAATCATCTGGACTAGATCATCCGAGTTTACCCGAAGATTTCTTACATTTACAAACGTGATGCTTGAACTCAATTCACAGCCCACAGAAAATCTGTCTGTGGTGCGCCAAAACAGTTTTTACTTCATAAACCAATTTTTATTAGCTAAAGAACTAAGGTCACAATATACCGAAACTGTATGTGATGATAGTAGATGATGGGTGGTAGGGGTTTTGACCAGAATCCATATAGTTGTTCGAATAGAACATTAGTTAAACATAAGCAGCTTAAATTATACTCCCGCTGCTGAGACTCGAGCATTCTCAAACGACGAAAGAGTGAGGGTCATAATCCATAATGTACCACTACGGCCAAGCATGGATTGGCGGATAACGCATGATCTCGAAAGATTCTAGGAGAATGTCGGTTTCCTTACAAAGTTTTTATTCACCTTTTTTTAATTTAACGGCATTACGCACATGACTTCGAAAAGACAGTGGTGCGCGTGGTATTCGAACCAGGGACTCCGGATCGGCAGTAGCTGTTCTCCCGACTAGACCACCCGTAGCTGCTCGCTAATCTTAAAAGCCGTGTGTCCCTTAAAATTTCAGCGAGTCCAATCCATTTGTTTGCCGCCCGGACGCACCTGTACAAGGGTGTAAAATGAATCGTCTGCCAAATCCCGACGTGATTAATTAGTTATGACAATATTACCCGGGGGCCGTGACAATTGCCTTTCGGACGGATTGCCTTGTCATTCTTAATTGGACTTTCATTAATTTTCTGTAGATAATGTACGGAACTTTGTGGCGTGCTTCTAAAACGTTGTTGTGGAAATTAATCACAGACCATGGACAAGAACGTTTTAAGTAGATAAAGATGTGTTGTCTAAGGTCATTGTTTTACTCGTTACACACTTTGTAATGCAAAGGGATGGTCAGGCTGTCTCGGATTCGAAATCACGAGTGAAGCTCTTGTCGACTAAAACCTCAATTAGTTAGGTAGATTTAGTCATAAATTCTAGATCCATTTCTGGTCGTAAGACCTGGTTGTTTCCAAAGTCCTTCTGGAGAAATGCCCTACGTTTGTCAGTTATTAACGAAGATTATAATGATTGATAAGAAACATTAACGGGACGAACAAGATATGCACCTGACAGTGGAGCGCTCAAAGCGCTCCACTTTCAAGGGTAATGCTTTGAAAGAAATTACAGAGCAAATAAAGTGGCCAAAAGCGAGTTGGACTCACCCATGAAGGGTTCCGTTGCAGCAAGTAACATAATATACATAGTACACATAGTTCTTGTAGTTCGTTGTAACTTTGATCGAAGTTTCAATAATAGTGTATTTATGACGTACTAAAAAAAACTACTTATCAGGTCGAGTTCAAACCAATTTTCGTTGGTAGTTTACATGGTAAAAAATACATCATATATTTTTTTTAGATTTTTCATTCTCTTACTTTAGAAGTTAGAGGGGGGGACACACATTTTACCACTTTGGAAGTGTGTCTCGCGCAAACTATTCAGTGTATACGAAAATAATTTTAGAAACCTTAATATCATTTTTGAAGGCCTATCGATAGACACCCCACAGGTGTAGGTTTGATCAAAAAAATATTTTTGAGTTTCAGTTCTCAGTATGGGGGGCAACCCCAATTTTCTCTTTTTTTTTTAATTTTTTTGTTCAAATCTTAATGCGGTTCACATAATACATCTACTTAGCAAGTTTCAACAGTGTAGTTCTCATAGTTTCGGCAAAAAGTGGCTGTGACATACGGACAGACAAGACATACCGAATCTATAAGAGTTCCGTTTTTACGTTTTACGGAACCCTAAAAAGTAAAGAGGTATGTCATCTTATGACTTCGGATAACGAGCATAGTTCAGTTATAGGCGATAGACAGTGATTTGAACTTTAATGTACATGAGCTCTTATGTACTTACCATCAGGTGCATGTCTTGTTCGTCCCGTTAATGTTTCTTATCAATCACTATTATCTTCGTTAATATTTTTATTTATAGGTTGTAATGTACATAAAACATTATTCCATGTATTTTTACATTATTAATTTAATTTCCTCCGAAAAAAACAAAAAACCAACCTCAATTGAAAGTGACTCAGATACTCAACTAAATTTCATATGTTTTGTGAAATCTACAATAACGTTGTCCAGATAAAAGTAAGCAAGTCGGATATTTTACTTTTTTGTTTATACTCGTATGTTTTTCAAAAACCACCACACTGATTTAAAAAAAAATGGGATGATAATATATTATGATCTACCAAACAAAAAAACATCAAAATTATTAACAACTAGCGGCGCCCCGCGGTGATTTCGCGTAGTTCCCGTTCCCGTTATTTTGGGATAAACAGCATATGTGTTGTTCCAGACTATAATCTACCTGTATTCAAATTTCAGACCGGTCATACGTTACGACGAGATTGAGCAACAAACATCATTACATTAACATTTATAATATTAGTAGGAATCGTGCGGATGCTCATCCTCTTTTTTTTTAAATCTGTTTAAAAAGGTTTGAAGCGTTGATGTACGTGAAACTTATAAAGCCTAGATGAATTACTCTCCCTTTCGGGGCGACGCCGTAAAAAAAAGTTGTAAGTACATCAGCCCGGAGGCGCGTCTTTGCCTCTTAAAAATGAAAAGAAAATACTCATCCGAAGCCGGGCGCGAGTACAAAGAGTGTTATTAAATAGACGATGAGAATAAAAGAAAAAAAAATGAAAAATATTGCAATGCGCCCTCATTACTTATTCCGTTTGGGCGATTTGTTTCCGAGCTCTGTTTCAGGGGCCCGTGAGGCGCGTGTCGGGGGAACGCTTTCCTTTTTCAGTTTACAAGAATGATATATCTCTAGGGAAAAGAGCTTTGTTTGGGAAGTTTGTTAAATATTTAGTCAAAAATCATTTTGGATTTGTAAAAGACGTATGAAATGTTATAATATTACTAATTTTGTTATAAGTTTTTCGGTCACAACAAAATGTTTGGTGACCGAAAGACTTGCAGGACGCAATCAATCACTCTTAGCATGTTTTGGGATTTTTTCAAACATGATTTTTTTAGCTAATTGATAGACATAACCTTTCCGTCATCTCCCTTGATATTGGTATTCATTTATCAGCAAAGATATTGTGACCTATGATCAAGCAGAGCGTTGAGTAGATTGAGAATGAAGTAAATTATTATTATTAAACGAAAACTCAACATTATATACGAGTATATTCCAGAATTTTGGACTTAATTTTTTTAAATCTTTTTATTGATAGAATGCCAAGACAGTCGTAGTAGTGGTAAGCAACTCGCTTGTTGCCGAGTGCTATGAAGTTATTTGAACATGAGTCTGTCAAATCCTTATCTAGCACGGCAGTGTGCTCGTCACCCGTATAATAATGTAACATTACTTATTTCTTTTATCATGTATTAGCGTTAAGATCATAGATCTGTCTTACATTTTTTATTTAATATGGATAGAAAATAAATTACTAATCAAAAACATTTGCAAATATTTTTTTTGTAAATCTGCGAATACAAAACCGTCCTTTAATAACGGCGTCTATTATGTTATTATAAATAATTAATCTGTGTTTAATAATATTATTATGTTTTCGATTATTTAATTTCAATTTAATTCGAATCTAGGATATTATAAAGAAATGTACTAAATCATTGTATCCACAATATTTCAAAGACGTTTGAAATGTTTATAGCAAAAATAAGTTTTTACCAACGGAACTTTGAATAGCGGATGAACGCCACTCCTACCAAACACCGCGTAAACAATAAACAATTAATATTCAAAAGCCCAAACTAAAAACAAACAACGCTACCCCCAACTATCCGGAACCTCCCGGCTTATCGCCTCGTCACAATTGCCCACACCTCATCCGTAGATAGATACGGCTTCATAAATATTGAATTTGTACGGAACCTTACCTTTTTATTTACGCGTATTTATTTACCGCCCCATTCTGAAATTGATATTTTTTATTTAGTTGTTCGCTGAATTAGATTCGTTTTTCTTTTACGAGGTATTTCTGCGCGACTTTACGTGGAGATGTTGGGAAATGTTTTGTTTTGACGTTTCCATCTCGTGATGTGTGTATTGAATTACAGGGACGTAGCCTTTTTCTCTGCGTCTAAAATTAACTTTTATGTCCATTAATATAAAAGTAATTCTCAGAAAAATTAAGTCATAGTGACTGCCAATAGGAGTGAAAACTTATAACATAGAATTTTAGTATTAAGCCGCGTAGCCACTAGACAACATTTGGCGCGCGACACGTGACGCTCAACATGTTCGGCAACGCCACACAACAACGCGCGACGTTGCCAGCTAGTGCGCAACCTGACGTAGTAGTAGAAGCGAAGATGGGCAAAGTTATTCAACAACAAAAAATGTTAGTCATAGGAACTGCTGATGTGCTGATAGAAGTGAAAACTTATAACTCAGAATTTGATAGCATACTTTGGCAACTACGCGGGTGAAACCGAAGGGCGAGGTCATGAGCATGGCCTTCTAGAAACGCAGACGCATTGATTCTAGATGACCAATGGGACCTGCTAACGCATTTCTAGATGACCATCAATGGCCATGGTCCCGAGTTTACCCGAAGATTTCTTATCATTCCCGAGCGTGACGCTAGAATTCAATTCACAGCCCACGAAAAATCTGCCTGTGGCGCGCCAAAAGAAGTATTAACTTGAAAAAGTTCCACGCTTTTGGGCAACATGTTGTGTAACATGTCGCGCGCCAAATGTTGGAATGTTGTACCAGTGGATACGAAGCTTTACACAGTACTAATGTTGCACAATGTCACCTGACCTGTATACCCGTAGACACTGATATAGATAGACACTCTTTATTGTACACACCAAAAACAAAAAAAAAACCGCTTATACAGGATAAGAACAACAACAAAACTAGTGTTACAATCGGCGGCCTTATCGCTAAAAGCGATCTCTTCCAGTCAACCTTATATAATGCTATTACAGATGTCGGTGACTCCAATTCATAAGATTTCACCCATTTAAAAAGCGTCTAACGCGCGCGTCCTGTTTCGCTGCTCCGCCACCGCTCCAACGCTATACCGCTATATTAGCATGTCAGGAATCTATAGAATTTTACCTTTTAGTAAAAATTTAAAGCTTGAAGCAGAACTAAAAAAGGACAGAAACTAAGGCGGTTTGATAAGAGAAAAGAAAATATTGATTCAGCTCATTTATTTTTCACATTAATTTCTCCTCCCGCTCACTCTGGAGACTGCCACGGCGGCTCCCTTCTCCGCGACGGCGCTGGAGTAGGCGGACTCTCCTCGCGCTGTTTTCACTACGTGCGCGTCCGCATACCCGCGGTCCGCCGACACTATGCCCACCGCCTCGCCCACCGGCGAGCTCTGCGCCGACATGATGGCGAGTGCGATGCACAGACAAACCTGCAATTAATAAATACATAAATATAGTGATAAGAGTGACGAGACGACCAGTACACGTGCCTGATGGTAAGCAACATGCCTGCCACATAACAGCACAGTGACACGCAGCTATTGGAACATGAAGAGTCCAAATCATTACCTAGCACTGCACTGCGCTCGTCACCCAGATATCTATATATATAAAAGCGAAAAGTCACTCATCAAGGAATCTCAGAAACTACAAATGCTAGGAATCTGAAATTTTGCATGGAGGTTCCTTTTAGCACGTAGGCGCTCGCTAAGACGGGGTTTTGCGAAATTCAACCCCTAAGAGGGTGAAACAAGGGATGAACGGTTGTATGAAAATTCCTGATATTCAAAGTTATCAAATTTTGTATCCTTAAGCAATTCAATGTTTGTTCTATCGATTTTGTAATTTCGAACTGAACGGGGGTGAAATTGGGGTTGAAATGGGGGATGAATGTCCATATGGAAGTTCCCAACCGTTGAACATAAAACCATGAGACTCTGTATAAAGACACTTCACACGAAGCAAACGACTGTTTGTTCATCGATTTCGTAATTTTGAACTGTACGGGGGTGAAATTGGGGTTGAAATGGGGGATGAATGTCAATATGAAAGTTCACAACCATTTGAGATAAAACCATGAAACTCTGTATATAGACACTTGACACAAAACAAACGAATGTTTGTTTTATCAATTTCGTGATTTCGAACTGTACGGGGGTGAAATGGGGGATGAATGTCAATATGAAAGTTCTCAACCGTTGAAGGTAAAACCATGAAATATAGTATATAGACACTAGACACGAAGCAAACGAATGTTGGTTCTAGCAGTTTTGTAATTTCGAACTATATAGGGATGAAATTGGGATTGAAATGGGGGATGAAAGTATAGATGGAAACTTCCAATCCTTGAAGATAAAACCATGAAACTCTGTATATAGGCACTTGACACAAAGCCAATAAGTAAATGTTTGTTCTAGCAATTTTGTAATTTCAAACTGTATGGGGATGAAATTGGAGTTGAAATAGGGGACGAGTGTCTCTTACGCTTTCACACCTAAACAACTGAACCGATTTTGATGAAATTGTTTTATTAAAAGCTGTTTTTAGTAACCGTAAAATTGTAAAAATAGGTACTGCCTGAGTTACCTTAGTATATGTTTCGCGCGGACGAAGTCGCGGGTAACAGCTAGTCTAAGATATTATATCTCTCTAAGATATAATTTCTCTGGAAACATTTCCCTTCAAACCACGGGTCGTTGTTAGTAAATGAATATTCGTCTTTGCGTCGAAGACGATATTTCTTTTTAAACATATATTATGTTATTTTATCTGCAATACCTACCTACCATTTAATGTATTTTAGTGTTTTTGTTGTTGTATTTTTAGTTAAGTTATTTAAATTCAATGTTTACAAAAGCGATTTTAAATGTAAATTAACCCCGCCCGATTTTCAGCAACACACAACACCATACATCCCCAAACTAAGCAACGCTTATAGTATGGGATTCCGATATCTGATACAATACTTATATAATTTTAAATATATAGTTACTAGCATTACCCCGCGGTTTTACCCGCATAGCTCCCTCTGTCGTTACTTTCGCGCAATAAAAAGTAGCATGTTTACATATGTTTCCAGACTACATCTAAATCTGTGTTCCAGATTTTTACTCGATCCATTCAAACATTTCGACGTGAATGAGCAACAAACATCCGAACGTCCCAGTATACAAACTTTGACATATAAGTGTTAGTATGCTTTTAGAAACACAATATTGTGTTGTGCCCAAATATTTATATTAGTCATACAAATGTTTGGATGGGTAAATAAAGATCCCGTAGTGCATAGGTACTACTGTAGTGAACAACTACTGTGATGGTTTATGGACTAGGTTTAACTTACCAATGCGAATTTCATTTTGATGTATGGACTGCACACTACTTTCAAGTCTGTACTACTACTGCGACCTGTAGACTGTAGTTTGTAAAACAACTCTCCCTATAAATACTGAACCTTATCGAATGATAACCTGAATTTAAACAGAATATTCTAAACAAAACGAGCCATTTCGAAACTTCTATGAATAAAATTACAATTCATCTGATAATAATCCGGTTACAATCAAGTAAATAATGTTTAGTAAACATATTAAATTACATTTTATTATAATTAAAATAGAGCTATTTGTAAATTGTCTGTACATCATAGTGTATAATATGTATTATGTTATACCGTACTGTATCTTTACACCGTTGTCCTGCGCATAGGGGTCGACGCCTTATGTGCATTTTTAACCGACTTCACGAAACGAGGATCAATTCGGTTGTATGTTTTTGAAGTGAAAACTTCGTTTGGCGCGCTACAGACACATTTTTCGTAGGCTGTGAATTAAATTCTAGCATCACGCTCGGGGCTTTCTCGCTCGGATTATTATTTTTTTGTTTGGTAGAAAATATGTCAGAGTTGGCCATTAAATATGTTTTATCGAAATCAGTGCAGCGATTTTTGAAATATCAACAAAAACAAAAATTTGCTAACATGTATCAGGACGACGCGACGTAGGTCTTATGAAATTTAGTCGAGTATCTGAATTTAATTTTAAATTGGAGTCGGGTTTTTTATGAGAAAATTAAATTATTTTTATTTATCTCCACTCGCCACCATAGCACTCACCCCGTTTGCATTTCTGTCTGTATTTCTGTTATTACCCTACTAATATAAATATGAAATTTTTTATGTTTGCTGCTTAATCACGACAGAATGGGTGATATGTGGAATTAGATTAAAATCTGTCACATTACTACTTTTTATCGCGAAAGAATGACGGGAACTAAGTGGGTAAAACCGCGAGCTCCGAGCATTATTACAAATGTGAAATTTTGGATGTTTGTTGCTCAATGACGTCGAAAAAAACTGAATGGACCAACATGAAATTGGAAATTTGAGTATATAATCTGGAATTACACACAGGTTACTTACTATAATCACAAAAAAAATGTCACCTCGCTTCGCCTAACCATGTATGTAGGCGAATTTCCTTTAACTGTTTGCCTCGAAGATATTGCTCTAACCAATAAGGCCGCTATTTGTGGTGCTAGTTCGTAAGTGTTTTACTGTAGATAATATCTCTGTTTTTGTGTCACAACAAAGAGTTATATATCTATAATCCCATAAACAATGTATTCCTTAGGGAATACCAACTGTCTAGCGAACGTAGTCGCGGTCAGGTGCTAGTTATTCTATAAACCAAGAGCTTGATACTACCTCAGTGCAGTCCATTACGCGAATCAGCTAACTTCGTTTAGTTGCACACAAAGTCCGGCTTAGCGTCGGCTAGTCTCCTAGACTACTCAATTAGGGGCATTACCATCGTGTGCAATAAGCCTTTAATGGACCAGACGAACATACATACCCATATATAAAAGTAGAATACACGCATATAGGCTGCTCATTTTAAAAGTACTGAATGAGATAATGGTAATGTGAATGTCGCTGTCAGCTAGCTTAATCAGCCGTTCAATCAACAGCCTAGCCTTTTGCCTTTTGACGAGTGGCCTGATATTCTGTATGATATGCGTAGGCCATTCGTATTATAAGGTGAACATGTGCCATATACTTATATAAAAAAAGAAACATCTGACATACGAAATTATTTTTGAATACCTTAATACTTATAGAGCGGCGCGGAACCGCCAGTGGTCCCGCCTCTTCCAGTTGATTTTAAACCGAAACTCTAATAGATAGATTCTATATTAGTTTAACTATTTAAGAGTTACTTTCAGGTCAAGTTAATTAACGGGTTACAATGTAGCCAGGTAGATGTAAATGTAGTAAAAGTAGATTAATTTTGCAAAAAAAAAACATGAAATGTGGTCGCCTACGCGATTTTGACAGTTTGGAGAGTTTCGGCACTAGGTGGAAGAAAATGGAACTAAATTGAATTGAACAGGCTAGGCAAGTAAAAAGAGGCTAGGCTGTTTATTGAACGGCTGATTAAGATCATTGGCTGCGACATGGCTACCGTCGCAGTTTTGGGGAAATTCTGATTAATTTTAAGCGTTAAAATTAACTGTTGTTTACATCGTGATGCGCAACTATCTTATTTTTTTACCGATATTAAATAACTAGCAACATCCTGCGGTTGTACCCGCGTAGTTCTCGTTAAGCTGATTTTCCCGCAATAAAAAGAAACCTATGTGCTATTTCAGACTATAATAATCTGTGTTTCAAATTTCAACCCGATCCGAACAGCCGTTTCGACGGGATTGTGCACCAAACATCCAAACTTTCTCATTTGTAATATTTAATAGGATGTACAAGTTTGGATGTTTGTTGTTCAATCACAACAGAACGGTTGAATAGACCGCGTTGAAATTTGGAACACACTTAGATTAAGATAAGATTACTCTTTATCAACAGCCACAACTCAATTGGGTGTTTCAATGTATAATAAGTACGTATTTAAAACTATATAAGTATTATTCAATTCAATTCAATTCTTTATTGGTCTGTAAAATTAGGTATAATTGTACAATATAGGTCTTGAATAAATAAATGATCTCTAATTTTCACCAGGTAAGGTATACAGACAAAATACTTAAAAATATAATTATATCTAAAATTCAGTAGGCATATGTCAACAATTTTGTTAAGAAAAATGTCAAAAATTATAAAATGTTAACAATACAATACAAGAGGTCCGAAACTATTTATTCATTTTTATAGTAGTTAGAATTAAGTTATTGAATTTTGGAAAAATAATAATAATTCAACTCATTAAACAATTTAGTGTTTTTCATATTCATCGAACTTGTCCATCAAAATGTATCAACAGCGTATGTATGCTTTTTGTATTAATAATTTGTTTAATAAGCTTTTGAAAATATTAATGTCCTGTTTACATCTAATGGCCTGGGGTATTTTGTTGTAAATAATTGGGGCCATACAGAACACACTTTTATTCAACAACGCTGTTCGTGAAGGAACGATTTGTAACATACCCTCACGTCTACTTCCGACAGGACACACCTTAAAGAGCTCAGGATTGGATTTGACAAAGACAGCAACTTCACTAATGTATAAACAAGACAAGGTCAGGATGTTGAGTCGAACAAAATGTTTTTTGCATGAAGTCCTATTTTTTAACCCGCAGATTGCCCGAATACAACGCTTTTGCGCTCTAAATACTCGAAGCCAATCGGTAGTATTACCCTAAAACATTACTCCGTATCTCATTATTGATGCAACATGTCCATGGTATGATGTCAAAAGCGTGGGCTCATTCACGACTTTACGTAACTGAAAGAGCGCATATGCAAATTGATATAGTCTCTTTGACAATCCTTCTATATGAGATTTCCATGTCAGCTTATTATCTATTGTCAGTCCCAGAAACCGTGTGACTTGGACCTCCGTTACGTCTTTCCCTCCATATTTAATGTCAAAATTTAATAAGTCATTATGTTTCATTCTGAAATTCATTAGGTGAGTTTTATCAATATTTATGTTCAAATTAATGTCATTTAACCAATTAATAAAAGATGTCAGTGATTTTTGTATGTCAAATTCTAGCTCTTTATGATTGTCATTTACGAATAATATAGTGCTATCGTCTGCGAACAATGTCATGTGATGGTTGGAGATACTTGGAAAGTCATTATATCAGCTATCTGGCCACCATAGTACAAGCTTTGCATAGTTTGGGGTCAGATAGTGTTGTGTGTGAATTGTCCAAACAACCACAACTCAATTAGATTATAGTGTGAAATAAAACGAAGGCTGCTTTTTAATTGCTTGAAAATTACAGAAGCTACTCGAGTAAAGCAGCGGCGCGTCGCTAGTAATTATTGAAATGAGTAAAACGATTTGCATTGAAATCGCTCGCAATCCCCATCGATCGCTTCGGTTGCCAGGAGCCCGCTTCTAATAGGCTATCAATCAATAACGAATTCCACATCCCCTAATAAGCCCTTAAGATCTCGTGGGGTGCAGGTGCGCGCGCGAATTGCTCCTATAAATTACCTACCTCATAATACGGCCCTTACTGATTTCGCATACACTTTTAGTCTTCCCTCCCGTGTGCTTTCACATTAGCGCATTCTGTCGTGACGTATTTTGTATCGTTACTAGCGGCCCGTTCCGGCTTCGCTGGGATATTGTCAAATAAATACCATAAATCGAAATAAAAACTATCCCATCTATTAAGTTTGATTAAACTGCACACGGTGTTCAAATTTGATTTAAATCGGTTGAGTAGTTTAGGTGTTCATCGCGGACAAACAACGTGACGCGTATTTATATAATTAACTGACTTCAAAAAGAAGGAGGTTTTCAATTGGGCTGCATGATTTTTATTGTATGTATATTATGCGATGGAGATGATAACTCCACCGATTGTGAATCAATCTTGGTGATTCACTTTGAGTTTGGTAAAACAATTCACAGGCTTTTGAAAATAAAACTAAACTTTAAAAACTGCAGACATAAATTACATTTTCCTGAACCAAACCTTCCCGAAATCTTGCATATGTTCAGTTGGCCAACCCATATTATTTGATTTTTGTACTATACTTAGATGAGTATGAAGTTTATTTTTTGAATTGAAATCACAATCTTAATTTTCATTTTCAAATTGCGATTTTACATTATTAACTGTCGGTTCGCTTTGACAATGGGTGGATAATTTATTTAACAAACAACGTACGGGTCAGCCAGTATTTTTATTTTTTTGTAGGTTTGTCCGAGAAAAGAAACTACACAAGATATGTTATCTGAAATATTTACCTGTTGTTTACTTTCCGCTTTGCGTCTCAAATGCTTCAGTGTAAAAGTCCTCTAGAGCCATTTAGTAAAAATAGGCCACGTTAATATTTTCCTTAAATTAAGATAATGCCTCTCTGATCCAATTGGAAGCGGGACGCCCGGGATTACGGACACAATTTAAGATTTATTAGTGATTAGCTGTTATAATTGAAGAATTTTATTTACGTTTATGTAGCTTGGCAGATATACTGTTTGCTGTATTTCATTTTTACAAGTAAACCTCACGTTCTGTCTACGTAAATGTGTTATATCCGTTGCATAAGTAGCCCTCTAAATGTTCCCTCTGCTACCCTTCTCTCAAAACGAGTCAAGGCCATAATCTACCGCGCTGGCTCAGTACGGGTTGAAAGATGAGACATGACCTCGAAAGATTCTTGAAACATCGGTTTTCTCACGATGTTTTCCTTTCATCGTTTTTAAGTAACATTACGCACATGAGTTCGAAAAGAGGCCTTAATGTCAGTAGTACCATTGATGGTACAAATGACACAACTTTGTATCCTTAGTACCATTAAAGAAAAATGAAGATATTCCCCCGTAATTGTCAACCGATACTCATGGAACTAGTGATACAACTTTGTATCTTTAGTACCATTAAAGAAAAGTAAAGATATTCCACGTAATTACATTTTTGACATTTAGTATAGAAAAAAAGTTCTAGAGTTCAGAAGAGAGTGTTGCGCCTTGGATTCGAACCAGGGGCTCCGATTCGGTAGTTGGCGCTCTAGACCAATCGTAATTTCGCCTCGTAAAGTTGATAATAATATGGGTTATGTCTGGGTCTTCGACCTTCGGGTGGGGTCCTATCAGGCCGAGGGTCCAAGACATTTAGCGACTACCCTATAGTTATGGCACTGAATAGAATTCCACAGTTCCTAACTTGAAATAATATCCAATCCTAACATTATTTTATGAACATTATCTCGGAACTACGCCCATCAAAATTAGTGGTACCTTATACTTTTTTTACCATGAACATAGTAAAATAACAAATTTAAGAGGATATATTGCTCGTACCGCTAAATATAAATTTAATAAAGTTGGTTTATATTCTGTATAATCTAAGGACGCGACGCGCGACGTAACTTCATAAACCAACTTAAGCTAACGTAGGTAGGTATTTATAATCTTATGTATGCGTTTTATTTTAAACCGTCGATTAATACAATTTTGCCTTGGCATGTACACATATTGTATATGTAGTAACATAGTAAATGTGAATGTTGGCATCGATATAAATCAATGTTGGCATTTTTAGACATGGGAAAAAACAATTGAACTCTCGACACTCTTCACCGACGTCACCGACACCTCAGTATAACAAAATAATAAATAGATAAATAAACTAATTTTTTCGCACAGAGAAACCTCAAAACGAAGTAGTAATCAATTGGAGACCTTATTACAAACAGCAATTTCTTCTAGGCATTGTGTTTTCAGTTCTGTCGGCATTAAAATTAAAAACAGTGGCACTACGCACTGTTTTTTTTTGTTTTTTAAACTCACGTGAACTGCGTGGTTTTTAGACACTCACTATATGCATAGAAGAGTCAAATTTATGAGAGTTTTGCCAATAAAAAAGAATAAAACAAGCGTCTAAATCACGACCTTAATTGGAAGGCTATTTAATTTAAAAGTTTTAAAACAATGCAAATCTTCCCGCTAATTCCTTCGCTTGTTAAACTCCCAAATTTATTCAAATA
The DNA here is from genome assembly GCA_963693475.1 of Ectropis crepuscularia. Taxonomy (NCBI): domain Eukaryota; kingdom Metazoa; phylum Arthropoda; class Insecta; order Lepidoptera; family Geometridae; genus Ectropis; species Ectropis crepuscularia. The sequence goes on from OY856346.1 coordinate 29,398,793, forward strand.
CCCTTATTGTTCATTTATAGGATTTGTTTTTTGCTTCCTTTTAAATGGAGATTTATTTCGTTTTCAACGAAATTCTAAGGGAATTAATTTAACGTCGGGAGATCAGCCAGAATTGAGATGGCGGGAATAAAAAATGGAAAAGAAAAGTTAGTCTATAGTTTTATTCTGCTCTCTATTGTGACAGGACTCGTTTGAGCCCGTCGAGCGTCGAGTTGGGAAATACCACATCTTTGCTTGTTATTTTACCGTGAACTAGTGAGGTGCGAACATTACAGTGGTCTGGTTTGAAGGGAAATGTTTTCAGAGAAATTACAGGGTAATGATAATTTCTCTGTCTGCCCTGTCATTCCTTTGAATTCTTTATATATCTCTGAGTGATGAGCATCAACCACCAGGCTGAAATTTGAACTCTTCGTATTTAAACAGCCGCGTAGCACTGTACCATCATGGATAGCCATATTGCTTACTATTGAGATAAAGTAAATGATTAGATACTGCATATCAGATGCACACTCCTCAATGTATCCGATAAAAAATATGGTTTTATGTTGCATATAATCAAATAAAGACTACTTTACTCAGTCGGTGACGCGAACTGTAAGCTTTTCCTTTACCCCTCTCCTTCCAAAAAGTGCTCAACGGTAACGAAGATTTTACTTAAAAAATATTGCTCTATTGTACGATGAAAGCCAAAGCAAAACTCTTCGATATTTTTAACATTACTATGGATACGTGAACGTACAAACGACAATATAATTATAAATCGATATAGTACGTGACACGCGTGTTTAACAATACATCGCTGGTAACCCTTCATCAAGCTCCGTTAATGTCCGCAAATAGAAATCCAACCCGAGGGCGTCACACTTCACTACGTGCAGGAGTGCCCCAGGGGTATCTCACGTGACCATAGCTTTTTACACTTTACCAATATCATCTGCCGTATCAACTTTTTTATTGTATAAAGTGAAAAGAACATCTAGACTAGGAGTTGACTGAGTGCCTCTTTCTATCGGACTGCTGGAAATAGCGACATCGTTTCTTGGTTGACGTTCTAAAGACCCGAACGAAGAGGCTTTACTCTAATTTTGTTATAAGAACGTCTAGGCTTTGGAATGCTTTGCGAGAGTGGGTTTTTCGCGGTGGTTACAATCTTAGTGCTTTCAAGTCGTTTCTTCGAGACAAGCACGTTCCATCGTAGACCGCATGGTCGGTTAACTTCAGGCGAGATGGCAAAGTATGAACCTTCAAGAGTTAAACATACCCATGTATGTTACTTCTTCTAATCCAAGATATATGAAAAAAAGCTAATTGTAATGACAAAGGTTACGGACCCCGAAGTCTGTGGAATGGCTAAATAAAAATAAACATACCCATGTGCCAACAAAGACGTCTTTCATTATTTCCTTGTCTCTTCTATACTAATAATATTATAAAGAGGAAATATTTGTTTGTTTGTTTGTTTGTAATGAATAGGCTCCGAAACTACTGGACCGATTTCAAAAATTCTTTCACCTTTGGAAAGCTACATTATTCCCGAGTAACATAGGCTACGGCAGATGGCGCTGCAGTTGATATCTAGGTTATTATTCGAGCGAAGCCGAAGCGGGCCGCTAGTTCTCTATATGAGAGAACGCCTCGAGTCCCGTCTGTGAAAACATCAAATAAGCTGTTTTTGCTATAAAGTTAAATACTAACTCATTTTTTTCTCTTTCAGGTAAGAGAAGCGTAAAGTCTACAAGCCGTGCGCAGCTAATATTGCCGTAAGAAGCTGTAAGTAGGAACTCCGCGGGTTTTCGCAAAATAGAGCAACGAAAATACTTTAAAGCTTAATAAACTTGCCAGAACTGAAAAGTTGGGAAAAACATCTGGAAATTGTAGCGAATGAGTTGAAAATGTGGAGGACCGGTGGAATTGTGAAGCGGTGGTTTGTAAGCCAGGTACACACTGCAGGTGCCACAAAAACCTGATGGAATTCGCGAACAAGAGGTGACGGATTTGATTGAATGTGATTGAATGGATCTTACTAATATGATACATGCGAAACTTAGTATGTATTTGAATGTGTCGATGTTTGGTACTCTTTCAAATAAACCAACTCAAGTTGGTAAATCATTTTTGTAGATAAGACAATGAAACTAAACTAACGAATAAAACTAAAGTGATATTCTAGACAGAATATCACTTTAGTTTTATTCGTTTGAAATTTGAATTAGTCGGCAATGTTCTTGTTTGATGAATTTCGGTCCAAGATAGCTGCTTCCACAAAATAGCGCATTGTGTATTATTCATGATTTATTCAATATGATTATTAAATTAACGGCAGTAGAATACTATAGCAGAAATTTAAAATCTTGGATGGTCGCCACCACAAGATGTCCGGGATTTAATTTTGTTTTTATATAATTAGCTTGCAATAGATAGTTGCAGTGTACCGCGGCGCGGTTGTACACGTTTAGTTCCCGTTTCGTTGATTTTCTCGCGCTAAAATTATATCGCGTGCTATTCCAGAATAAACAACTAAAATCTAACTGTGTTGTAAATTTCAACCCGATCCGTTCATAAGTTCCGACGTGATAGAGCAACAAACATCTAAATGTCCAAACTTTGACATTTATAATATTAGTAGAATAGAAAGTGTCGTTTGCAACAACTTTAGCAGTGTAGGCTTAGCTTTATTTAACTGACCGCTGAAAGGCTATCAGCAATCTTAGATATCATCCACCGTGAATAGATGTGAAACTTGAACGTGGGCCGAGCTGAGAGCGCACAGCGGACTTGTTTTTTTAATTATTATTCTCTAAAAAAAAAAAAACGAAAGTCACGGCTGGTCTAGTCGGGAGAACGGCGACTGCCGATCCGGAGCCCCGGGATCAAATCCCACGCGCACCACTGTTGTTTCAAAGTCATGTGTAATGCCGCTAACTTAAAACGGCGATGGAAAACATCGTGAGGAAACTGACATGTATCTAGAATCTTTCGAGGTCATGTGTCATCCACGTGCACTGGGCCAGCGTGGTGACTTATGACCTTGACTCTCTCCTTGCGAAAGAAGGCTCCGAGTCCCAGCTGTGGAATTTAGTGGGTTGCTTTTTTTTTTTTTAAATAGAGAGTGACGAGACGAGCAGGACATGTGCCTGATGGTACGCAACATGCCTGCCACATAACAGCACTAGTGACACGCAGCTATTGGAACATGAAGAGTCCAAATCATTACCTAGAACTGCACTGCGCTCGTCACCCAGAGATCTAAGTTGTAATTTCTCTCTAAGCCCTGTAATTTCTCTGGAAACATCGCCCTTCAAACCGGAACACAGTAATGTTTGCACATTACTGCTTGGCGGTAGAATAATTGGCAAAGGTGTGGTCCTTCCCCAGGCGGACTCTGCTAAGAGTCCTACCACTACCAAAACATAATGTTAGTAAGTACCTACATAATATTTAGAACAAGTAGCACCCCGCGGATTTCTTGATTCAATTTTATAATTTTCCTGCCGTAAAAAGGAGCCTATGTCCATATTCCAAACTATTATAATATAAGTAAGTACATAAATATATTATTTACCAAATTTCATTAAAATTCCTTCAATTGTTCTTACTGGAAAGAAAGCAGTAATAAACATGTAAGTATGTTTGTATATATGTATATATTATACAAGCTTTCGTATGTAATAATATTAGCAGGATTTTCGTTTTAAACGCCCGAATTCCTGGTTCCATGAAATAACTTGTCCCATGTCCCGGCCGCCGAGATAAGATGTCCGGGACAGACTGACGGACAATGGGACAGAGGGAGCCGTTGTGTCCCGGGAACGGGAAACATACGGGACTGTTCTGACAAATTTATATTTACAACGCATCACATGATTTTCTTTTGCGATTTTCGTTTTAGATACGATTTTGGCTTACATTTTGTAGTGGACTCTTTGCAAAGTCTGCCTGGGGAAGTATTCACACGTTTATTTCTTTTTTGAAGTGAAAACTTCTTTTGGCGTACCATAGACAGATTTTTCCTGAGCTGTGAATAGAATTGTAGCGTCACGCTCGGGAATGATAATAAATCTTAGGGTAAAAAAAGATTCGGTAAAATGCAGACGCATTTCTAGATGGTCATGCTCATGGCCACGCCTTCCGGTTTCACCCGCGTAGTTTCCACAGTAAGCTATCAAATACTAAGTTATAAGTTTTCAATGCTATCGGCAGTTCCTATGACTGCCATTTTGTTTTTAACTATAATAGGTTCGCACTTGACCACCATATCTCCTGATGTTAAGCGACGATGCGATCTACGATGGAGCGTGCTTACCTAGAAGAAACCAATTCACTCTCGATTTGAAGACACCCAGAAGATACGAAGATTGTAACTATCGGGAAAAACCCACTCAGAAGCAACGCATTCCACAACCTAGACGTTCTTATCACAAACGTGAAGTCAAATCTCTTCGTTCGTGTTTTTGGAACATCAACCATGAAACGATATCGCTAGTTATTCAACCCCAAATAGTAATGTGCTGACATCACTGTGTTCCAGTTTGAAGGTCAATGTTTCCAAAAATATTACACTATAGAGAGTTATATCATCGTAATAAAATCGTTTTCTTTTTCGTCTTCTAATCCAAGATACATGTTAAGAAAAGAACCCAAATAACAAAGTACCCTATCACAGATCGCATTATCACTAAACATCAGTGTAAACATAATTTTCGCCGTTTATTATCTTTAATGCTTCATAACCGACTTTAAAAAAAGAGGTTTTATTCGGTTGTAAGTATATATGTTTTTTTATGTAGATGATACTTCAGTGGTGGTACCCATATAAATTTTATCGAAATTGGTGTGGTAGTTTTTGAAATATCATCCAAAACCTTTGCTTACTTTTATCGGGATGATGTAGTTTTCATATTTTTTTGAAAAATACCCTTTTCCTGAAATTTTTTAAATTTAGTCGACTGTCGCCAGAGTTTAACTTGAAATTGGTTTTTGTTTGTTCGGGGAAGTTAAATTATTACTATTTTATATCGTTGTCAGTGTAAAGTTAGTATATTTTTTAATGAAGACATTTGACATCGATAATAATTATGATTAGACCACGGTAACGTCCGTGAAAGCATCCCCTATAAACCCATCGCAGGCTTGCCATGAGAGACGCCTGCTGCGAATTTTGATGGCAATGGGGTGCAAAATTGCATTTAACCCTGCGGCGTGACACGCCCTGTCTGCTCTGAAACAGCGTGACATTCTCTATAAATATCACGCCGTGGTCAGCGTGACACGAATAACCCTGTATCATTTTGTTAAGACCATTTATCCAAGTATATAACATTCTTAATGAAAGATTTATAAGTGGACGTCGTATATCAATACACTTATGTATCTTCTTATATATAAAATTCTCGTGTCACAGTGTTTGTTTCCTTACTCCTCCGAAACGGCTTTACTGATTTTAACCAAATTTTATATGCATATTCTGTAGGTATGAGAATCGGCTACTAGCTATTTTTCATACCCCTAAGTGACAAGGGTTGTTCACTAAGGCAAAACAACGTTTGCGGGGTCAGCTAGTATAAATATAATACACTAAGCATATGTAGATTTTAATTCCAACGTTCCCTTGAAATGTCACGCCGTGGTCAACAAAGTATGATTTTGTACTTATTATTTTTAACGGACGATTTTTCGAAAAACTATAGTAGTTTTCTTTGTATGCTAGTTTTGTTAATACATGTCCAGCCTATTCAAATAATTAAATTACCATTCACAGGTAATGGCGATAGAAGTGATAATGTGACGATGACGATGTCTTCCAACCAATTTGATACCAAATAGGGATCAACTGGGCTAAGGAAACACTCGTTTAAAAACTTATTTAAACAGTCATTTTTGTCGCTACAGGGTTATGCTAAACTGTCCACGCACGCGTCTTTTGTCGAATGCATGCATCCTACGAACAAACGCAAGACGTGCGGCTGTCGTGTCGTTGTCGTTTCGTGGACACAGACTTCATTATTTGTACGCAAGATGCAAGCATTCGTCTTGCATCCGACAATTGTCGAAATCGTGCGGATGTCGTGCAGCTACGTGGACAATTGGCCTAAGTCAAAGAGCTAGTCGTTAATTCTACATAGTAACAATAATCCACAGATTAGGTAAGTGTCTCAGAACGTGTAGTTACCTATCGACACAGTTTGAGCGACAGTTAGTTCCCGGGCTTCATTACCCGCCAGTGTTCCGGCGACTGAGGCCTCCCCCAGGGTCTGACCATTGATTGCTTCGCCTCACCTCGCCTCACCTCGCCTCACCTCGCCTCTGCATCCTTTTGTATACCGCTTGAATAGTTCACACTTGATCAGTTCGGTCCCTGGAGACCGCGGTCTTAGATTATGGATGAGAGCTTTGAACTCGGCATCTTTCCACAAACACCTCTGGGTAATTTTCCAAGTGCATATGTATGAGCTTGTTATCGTCACTGGTTTTTAACGGTTAAGGAAAATATAGTAAGGAAAACGGCATGTTTCAAGAAATACATCTATCGAAGACAAGTGTTAGTCCCAATCCCGCAATAGTAGTCGTAGGACTCTTGGCAGAGTCCGCCTGGGGAAGGACCACACCTATGCCAGTTATTCTACCGCCAAGCAGTAATGTGCAAACATTACTGTGTTCCGGTTTTAAGGGCAATGTTTCCAGAGAAATTACAGGGCTTAGAGATGCAACAACTTAGATCTCTGGGTGACGAGCGCAGTGCAGTGCTAGGTAATGATTTGGACGCTTCATGTTCCAATAGCTGCGTGTCATTGTGCTGTTATGTGGCAGGCGTGTTGCTTACTATCAGGCACATGTCCTGCTCGTCTCGTCACTCTTTATTTAAAAAAATAAAATAAAATAGGCATGATGACAAAAAACTAATTAGTCCGTCAGATTATTAAAAAATGTTGTAGGTACACGTACTTTTTCTTTAGTTCCACAAACAAAATGTGGCGAAGATGTAGATGCTTAAATTTTTCTAGTGACGTCACTTCATTGTACGATTTTTAAGGACGTCACAACCCCTACTCCGGTAGTTTGATGATCTATATCTTTGTCGGTTTAATAATTTGATTAAGCAATAAATTACACGTATTTATTGCCTTATTTTCCATATTAGGTCTCCAGCCTTAACTAATTATAGTAGATCCAACCGTTTATCCTCTTTTTGACAGCACCAATAGAACGTAACTGCGTCATGTTACGCAAAAGTTCACTTTTAAATGCGAGGTTTTAAAAATATGACAACTGCTTAAATTTGCTCCTTGATCCCGTATAATAATCATCTTTCACAAAATGAGTCCATAAGTGCAGTAGTTTTTTTATAAATTCCATAAAATAACAAACGTTTTTAAAAAATTACGTTCTATGGCTATCAACATAGTGATGTTACGAAGTTACGATTGAGGTATCGATATTGTTTATGAACTATTTTTACACAAGTGTTTTCCGTTCTCGGCACATAATATCGGATTTATTTTTATGTAAAACCGTTATATTGATGCGCCTCAGGAAAACATACAGCATTATTTGAAGACGTGTTTATCTCCTGGTGTATATCCAAAAAAGAACAAGGTTATGATGACTGAAACATTTGAATACTTATTAAAATAAAGTGTTAAATAACATTTTGTAGTTAGGTAAATTAACAAAGTTTATTTATGTCTGATGTAAACTTTGAAGAACATGATGTACCATTTTCGTTAATTTCTAAATAAATTAACCTGATATGCTTAATGTGTTAAAATATTTCCATATTTGGCTTAATAATGTCTCATCAATCGGTTGGGTATTATTTCATCACTCAAAGGTTACTGCTGTACCTGATCTACGTCTACTAGTTGTGCGTCTATAGCACTGTTTCAATAGACTGGACATATCTAATTTTTCAATAACAGGATGTTAAGCAACTGCTATAAGTAAAATTTATTTAATATGACTCGAAATTTATTCGGGTTTTCTTAGATAGGGACTAGTAATATGTGATTGCACACAAATTATCTTCGTTTTCTATGATTATACTACCACCGCAACAATACTTATGTGTATTCGGTCTGTAACATTTAAAAAAGGTACCAAATCTACCCTTATTCTCGGAAATGTCTAGGGTATTATCAATACTCGTGAAGATGTTAATGTGATGACATCTTTCAGCGACATGTACAGCAGACCAGCACGGCGGGCCACGGCCTTTCCCCGAGTTCTAGTGGTGGGAACGAGCCAGAAGGCTGGGTATGGGCATCTTTCGCCATTTATGGCATATCCTGGGGTTTGTGCTAGACATAACATAGTATTTACTCATGGTATTTCGGTTGCCTGGAAGAGATCGCTATTAGCGATAATGTCGCCACTTGGTTCACTAGTTCTAGGATAAGTCCCTGTTGTTTAAGTATTATATTGTGGATAATAAAGAGTTTCTATCTTTTTAAAGTCTTTTGTAATATTAGTTGGCTAGTAGAGAGCCACCACTTTAAACGTCATTGTTGTATAGTTCAAATGTATAGTATGTATTTGTATAGTTTGAAATGGATATTTTGAATCCGTTAATTATTTATCTTCTAGTTTGCTTTCTATTCTCTCTCGCTTCGTCTAATGCTGACTTTCATTAGACTCAGTATCTGTTTTTTCTTACAAGTACAGAGTTTTTGTCGTCTAACATAACCACAAATAAAACAATTGTTCTTTTTAATACAATTCATTAATTTATAATGTTTTTGGCAGAATAACTGAATATAAGCTTCTTCTAACTCAAAACGTATGAACATAAGAAAAAAAAATTAAACGAAAGTTGTAGGAAATAAACTAGTCTTTAAAAAGGTCTGATGCGTTTTATTGATTAATCTAATATTTCAAGAGTTATCGGCTGCAATAGAAAAACTGGTTAATGAAATAGGCCATAAATCGTAAACGCTACATGTCACAGAAAAGTTTTCCGGCCACAAAAGATGCAAATTATTATTTTCTACAATAACGACCTCAACAATTTTTGCCCTAAAGTTTATAGTTTCCGAGATATTAGCCAAGCTCGCAGCAATGTTTTACTTTTAAAAATTCGGCAACCGGACTTTGGGACTGATTTTTCGCAGGCAACCCGACAAAATGTCATGTTCTTATTTGCCAAAATAATCTTTAATTTTATTTAATTTCAATTTAATAACCAGACCGTTGCAAAATGCTAGTATCGATGTACCTGTTTATACTTGGTCACAACACTATAACTGACAAATTAGATCTGCCAAAAAGAAAATAAATGGTTGGATTCACTATAAATGTGTATCAAATTTATTTTATTAAAATGAAAATACATTGAGAATTTTTGTCCATTAGTTGCTTCGCTTTTGCTCAGCTGAGCATCGTTTTGCATTCCGCATAAATATAGTACGTAGTAGTTCACTTGCTCTCTCTAGAGACAGCAATCTTCCATTTTGTTATAACTTGGAGAGCTTTGAACTCGATTCGAATATCTTTAGCTTTGAGTGTGTCTCATGTATGCCGCTTCTAGTATGCTCTATTATAGGTAAAATTAGAATAGTATGACCCTGCACATGTCACACTAGCCGAAGGGTCGGTGAGTATAAGTAGTAGGAGAGACCTTTTTTGAGGGCACGCAAATTCTAGAAATTTGTAAGTCGATAAATTATTGGAAAACTCCGTATCTCACTGGTGCGTCTTTGGGAAGAAAATTACTTAAATCAATAATTATTGTAAATACATATTTTACAAACATCCCAACTTAAAACATACATATGTTTCAATTCATCACACAAAAATTCGTCTTGGAATCGTCAAAGGTTTTTAGACATTTTTAATAAACCCGTTTCCAAATGTTCCCACACGACGCCGACGGCTAGGTGAGTCGTTATAGGTTCTGTTCGGGAAATGTCCTCAATAAACGGGACTGAACGAACGTGCGTACGCGTTCACCTGTGGTAACGAATAGTCTCGAGGACAGGGTGACCACTTCGACACTCTTAGAGGAGACTTTCTTTAGCCACGTTGAGCTATTTTTGATGGAGAAAACCTTTTATTCTATTAAATTCGTAAATTGTACAAAACATTAAATTTAGATTGATAGATAGCTCTTTTGACACAAGAAACAGAATTTTTTTGTGAAAACAGTTATGAACTAAGATATCAAGATCATCAGATAACAGATATAACAAATTTGTGCTTCTATCGTAAGAAATAAAAAACTAAAAATATCATATACACAGAACTACTTTTAAATAACTTCACTAGATAAAACATTTTAGTATATCCCAGTACGTTTACCTAGCGTTCCTTCATTATTTTTCTATAGTTCTCTTAGTGATCATAGCTTTTTAAAGCAATGTAAATTTTAGTAGGAATTTTCCTCAAATAGACGCGGGTGAAACCGCGGGTCTCAGCTAGCAATAAGCTGAGAGCAATCTCTTCCTTGCAACCAGCAATTTAGTCGAGTGTTTGGGTTTAATTTTAAACTGATGTTGACTTATATTTTTTCGGAGTAAATTAAATTGTCTGCATACCGTCTAAGTTGTCCAATATTCCAGTTCCCGTTGGTCACCCTAGCGAGAGGTCGACATTGACATAGGCGCGCCCGCCACCCCCGTTCTCTCTCGAGTAAATAATTGTTATTTGTTGGTTGAATATCGTTTTTCTAAGGTTTTTCTTCGAGATAACGTACCTGAATGATTGTATTATTCTTTTACCCCTCTTTCGGGGAACATTGAATATTTTTTACCCGTGTTTTCAGAGTTTTAAGATAACATTGGGGGAGGTCTGATTTATTTTAGTTGCCAATTTTGGGTTTGTTTTTACGAATATTAGTGAAAATATTGGACTAACTTTTGTTAACATATATTATTTTGGCAGCATATCTTTACAATGAGGTTAGTACTGATTGAATACGGTGAGTGTTGTAATAGTACCCAGCATGCTGGCAGCAGTACCACGCTGAATAGTAGCGCTTTAAAAAACACATTTTTACCTACTTCGAAAAATGAGGAGGTTCACAATTCAGCTGTGTTTTTGTATTTGTGTTACGCCACAGATCCGCCAGTTGTGTTAATTTAGCTTGGTAAATAGATAACACTCCAGATGCGGTCTCATAATTATAAATTTTATCGAAATCGGTGTAGCGTTTTTTGGAATATCGACAAAAAAACTAAATTTTCCTACCTCTTCGATAATATTCGTAGTACCTCGCTGTTTCATTGGTAATCCAGTAACTTTGTCGCCTGAATGTATGGAGTAGGATGCGTTAAATCCGGTAGATCTGATTTTTTGCAGACTTGTTTATGATGTTGGCCTAATGATTGTCCCAAGTTTGTGACCTCGAGCGACGAACGCAACTTTGTCAAAAATCGAAAAAAACGCGAAAAAATCGTTTATTTTTCAAATTTTGGCGATTATAACCCTAAATTTCAAATCACAAAATTGCGAATAACATAACTTTTTTTTCACTAATTCCTTAATATGGGTATCAAATGAACGGGCTTGACTAGTAGACTACTATGCAGTATAACAAATTTCAAATCTATGATGCCTGCAACCACAAAATGACGAAATACGTTTCTTTTTTTACAAATACCTCGATATGATATAAATATGGTATAAATATAAATTTTTCATAGTGTATAGTAGTCTACTAGTCAAGCTCTTTCATTTGATAACCATATTATGGCATTAGTGAAAAAAAAAATGGAATTCGCCATTTTGTGATTTGCAATTTGTTATACTGTATAGTACTCTACTAGTCAAGCCCTTTCATTTGATACCCATATTGAGGTAGATTGTGATGAAATATTTGGTCCGCCATTTGGTGGAGGCGGCCATCTTGAATCGATATTAACCAAAAGTAGCTCAAAACATTAACACAAAAATGTATCTTCAAATAAAAAAACCGCATCGAAATCGGCCCATCCGTTTGAGCTCTATGGTGACATAGACAGATACACACACAGGCAGATACACATAGAGACAGACCTGTATGCGAGTCTGTCTGATAGACAGACAGATTTCGACGTCAAATTTATAACACCTCTTTTTTTGGTCGGGGGTTCAAAACCGCAGTAACTGTGCCAGAAAGTGGTCAAGTAGGAGTTAAAATATTGCAAAAAATTGCGAGGTACGAAAAAAATTATAAACTTTGAAATACTTATTCTCAGAAACTATTGAGTCTACAGAGACAATTCTAATATCATATTGTAGCAAATTTAGTCTACTTTATAAACGCCATATGAAAGTTTTTACAAAAACTAGTCGGTTAGGGTTATAATCGCCAAAATTTGAAAAATAAACGATTTTTTCGGGGTTTTTTCGATTTTTGACAAAGTTGCGTTCGTCGCTCGAGGTCACAAACTTGGGACAATCATTAGGCCAACATCATAAACAAGTCTGCAAAAAATCAGATCTACCGGATTTAACGCCTACGGTAATGTATAAAGTTACTGTACTATGGAACAATGTGTTTAGTTGATTTCACAAAAAATAATGTAGTCGAGAGCCTGAAGTTAATTTTAAACTGAAATCGGTTTTTGTTAGTTCGGAGAAAATTAAATTAAATTCATACACACAATAGGTATACCTACAAGTGAATAAGTGAACTACCCTTAAAATATTTTCAATAACTTCAATAATTCCGATAGTCTGCTTTTAATTATGATAAATTGGAAACTCGTTTGTAGAATTAATTGCGGTAAACTTCCAATAAATACTCATTAGCATAATATTAACAAATTACATTGGTAGTTAAATGCCAATGCTTTTAACGCGGCAGATTTTGTCCTAAAATGGTATAATAGAAACTCTATTAAAATTACTGATTGTGTAAGGATCAACCTAGCTTAGCACAATATGGGCAAATATTGGATTTTGTAGAATTTCTCTTAACAATATAAACCATCCATGGCGAAATTTTAAAAAGTACATTTTTACATTTTATGTCTATCTAAATGTGATATTTTCAAGATGCAAATATACATTTAGATAGACATAGATAGGTTAATAAATACACTTTATTGAACACACCAAAATATAGCGATCTCTTCCAGGCAACCTTAGGGTGGAAAAAGAAAAGTGGGATCTTACAAATACGGGGTGTGCAGAAGACATGTGAAAGGAAAAAAAAATATATCCTACGTAAACATGTTTACTTATTCATAAATAAAAAATACTGGTACTTATAATTATTATTATAATAGTAGATTATGCTACAAGTGTGTAAAGTTGGTGATTACCTCTGAGGCGCCAGTAAGGCCTGAGCCAAAGGCCTAATGAGAGCTGAAGACGTTAATCATCAATACAAACGTGTATCATGCGACGTTTTTCAACACACTTGCGAATAAAATAACAACAAAAATCATTTTAACAGTGAAAAAAAGCTATGAAAAAATGTTTCATTTTGGGGAAAAAAAATAATCAGTTGTCATTTTTTGAGCGCGCAACTTAGCCACAGACTAAAAAATGTTTTCTTGTTTTTTTGCTTTCTGTGGATTGTGTTTTTTTAGCTACTTACAAAATGTGGAATTCATATTTTTCTCTAAGTATTACAAAAAAACAAAAATTTTATTGAGTAAGTAAACGTTTTATTTCATGGCACGTAAAAGTTAAAATTATTAATTTAAATTCGAAGTTGTACGAAGTGAGCATGCTTTAGCTACATTAATTCATTTGTTCTATTTTCTATTGAACACGATCTTTTTTGTATCGAAACTTTTTTAAGAACAAAGCAACTCAACCAATCAAATAAAACTCTTTATAACACATTTGCTCGTAAAGCGTCTCCTATTGCACCAATTTCTGTGTCGTAATGTATCACATTACGTACTTGTGCGGTAATTATTATGTAAAACGCACGGTACCTTTTTAAATCTTAGTAAAGAGTTTTTATGTCAGAATAGTGGTCAAAATTTTTTGAATAAAATTAACTTTGATAGGTAAAATATAATAAAGCATTATTTAATTCGTTAATTTAATCAATGTTGACCATAAATTACAACAATTTATCTGTAACAAAACACAAAAATTTAATTTACTTTATTACTAATGACAGACTGGCTGGTTCTGACCCGTAGCTTAAAAAAAAGGCGGACGATGCGCGCGCATTGCTAATCTGTGAACAAGTAAAAATTATTTAGCGCCCTTTTTTCGCTGTATTGTTTTTGTTTGAAAATGTCGTCAGAATTTTATTTATTTCCTCGCAAATATGTTATAAAACGTCGTATGACATACGTGCGCTTTGATAATTACAGACTCTACCAAATTATAGCTCTCGCCTTCGGCTCGAGCTAGCAATATCGCCTCAGCTGTAATGATCAACTTAGCGCACTTAAATAATAATGTACCATTAACTCACTCGTGAGTAATAGTAATGAATAAGTCACCGTTTGATAATGGGTGTCATTATATCCCTGATTGCGGTGAAATTAGAGCCACTTTATGAGAGCAAGTGTATTGAAATATACAATGATACACATCTAAAATAAATAAACAAATAAATTGAATAAACATTCAATCAATTTGTCAAATATAACTTTTCCCAAATCACAGTTGATGTAAACGTAATATCAATGTTTGGTAAAACTAAATCATTTCCCGAGGGCGATATGATATGCAGGATGAAACAAATGGGTCCGATCGGATGTTCAGTACGTTACGCTTTGGGGAACTCTATAGAGGCGATGAAACTTTTTGGTTTTGGTAGTGGTAGGACTCTTGGCAGAGTCCGCCTGGGGAAGTACCACACCTTTGCCAGTTATTCTAACGCCAAGCAGTAGTGTGCAAACATTACTGTGTTCCGGTTTGAAGGGCAATGTTTCCAGAGAAATTACAGGGCTTAGAGATAATAAATAGCATCTTAGATCTCTGGGTGACGAGCGCAGTACTGATTTAATGATTTGGACTCTTCATGTTCCAATAGCTGTGTGTCACTTTGCTGTTATGTGGCAGACAGGTATGTTGCTTACCATCAGGCACATGTTCTACTCGTCTCATCTCTCTTTATTTAAAAAAAAAACAAAGGAATAATTTTGATCGTAATTACGTCCAGTTTAATATTTTAAATTTTACCTCATATCAGTATTGCAAACGTTTTCCCAAACCTTTTTTTCGACACGTGTCAAAAATTTTAAATATTTTTTTCACATAAGTTATTTTTTTTAATAAAGAGTGTCGAGACGAGCAGGACATGTGCCTGATGGTAAGCAATATGCCTGCCACATAACAGCACAGTGACACCCAGCTATTGGAACATGAAGAGTCCAAATCATTACCTAGCATTGCACTGCGCTCGTCACCCAGAGATCTAAGTTGTTATATCTCTAAGCCCTGTAATTTCTCTGTACATTTATTTATTAATTAGTACATTTTTGATGTCCATTTGGCGGAGTTGCGATGATAATACACCACAATAATTGACATTATCCAAGAGTTGAAGTTGAATTTATTATGTTTTCGTAACATTTAATTTAATGCAGGTCCTTTATCGAAAAAACTAGTTCAAAGTTAAAATTTAAGTTTTAAATTAACCTCAAAATATCAAACTAGCGTCTACCCGCGATTCTCTGAGAAACTTTAATTTTTTCCGGATAATAAACCTATTTAGTATTTCAGACTATAATCTATCTGAGTTTCAAAGCGAAGTATAACTTTATTGAGCAACAAACATCAAAAGTATCGTCCGTAAAGCGATGAACTAACAACTTTGCGACGATGTTGAAGATTTCGAAGATTCTCTCATACTAGGTCGTCGTTTACAATATTACAATGAACCTCTTGCCACTTCTTTCAAATGGATTCTAGGCTTGCTGTTGGTTGTTATATACATATATCTGACCCTTATTCATTGCCTGGCTTTTGCTATCCCTAAGCTAAGAAAAGAGAGAGCAATATAAAAGCTAAGACAGATTTAAAGCCTTATTAGATGTGGCTAAAGATCATTGGCAGACTTTTATACTTTAAAATAGTTGAGACGAAATGATAGCGTCTATACATCAAAAATATTTTAAAATGTTAAACGTCAGTCCCTGAGTTTATGTCTTCAAAAGGCCTAGAAAAAAAGATATTTAAGTTGAAACTTTTTTAACCTCGAACACAACCGATTCGGAAACCGCAGGACTGAGTATTAGTGACGGACATTGATTTGCCAGTGATAATATGTTTTTAATTTATTTTTAGCTTTGGATACTAGTTGTTCAGCCGCAGTGACATTGGATTATTTCTGATGTTGCCATAACATTAAAATATAATTAAATAATACTAATAGTTATATGTAACATGAAGATTATTAATATTGCGGAAAGACGTTTTAATGAAACTTATCTTTTTTAGGGTTCCGTAAAACGTAAAAACGGAACCCTTATAGATTCGTCATGTCTGTCTGTCTGTCTGTCTGTCTGTCTGTCTGTCTGTCTGTCCGTCCGTATGTCACAGCCACTTTTTGCCGAAACTATGAGAACTGCACTGTTGAAACTTGGTAAGTAGATGTATTCTGTGAACCGCATTAAGATTTCATCAGAAAAATTAAAAAAAAAGAAAAAATAGGGTTGCCCCCCATACTGAGAACTGAAACTCAAAATATTTTTTTTCATCAAACCTACACGTGTGGGGTGTCTATCGATAGGTCTTCAAAAAAGATGTTGAGGTTTCTAAACTCATTTTCGTCTACACTGAATAATTTGCGCGAGACACACTTCCAAAGTGGTAAAATGTGTGTCCCCCCCCCTCTAACTTCTAAAGTAAGAGAATGAAAAATCTAAAAAAAATATATGATGTACATTACCATGTAAACTACCAACGAAAATTAGTTTGAACTCGATCTGATGAGTAGTTTTTTTTTAGTACGTCATAAATACACTATTATTGAAACTTCGATCAAAGTTACAACGAACTACAAGAACTATGTGTACTATGTATATAATGTTACTTGCTGCAACGGAACCCTTCATGGGCGAGTCCAACTCGCACTTGGCCACTTTATTTTTTATAACTACTGATATTTTATATACTAATGATAACCAACTCTAATTAAAATATAGTTTTGCCGTCATTATTGTTTTACAATTACTTCCAAAATAGCATGGTTATAGTAAATGGTCATATTTAAACTGTGTACTAAGTTATTTTAATCATTTGAAAACCCAATATATTGTGATATTTTTGTGGCTTCTATTACCACACATATTTATTTGTAAAATCTTAGAAAAAACAATAAATTCATTTGGTGTAAAAGTTATTTCTAGACGCTACCATGAAGCTAACTATTATTTTGCCATTGTTCTTTAGTGACTGAATTCGGAAGCAAATGTTAGTCGACTGAATTCAGAAGCAAGTTTAAAGGCAAGTCACGCTACATTTTTTTTTTCTATCCTTCAATCTTGTTGGTTTGATCTGCTCTATAGAGGCACGTGATTCAGTAGTCAGGTCGCGTGTCTCACTACGCAGTGTTCTCCACTCGATGTCATCCATCACGCGAAAGGAAAACACGCCGTTTATCGAGACGCAAGGTTGAAGGCAAGTTGGTATCACTCATACTACATTAACTTGATTACTTATAAGGATTATGGATTAAAGTTCAATGCTGTCCAAGTTATAGGTTGTAGTTATAGTTTAGTAGTGGTAGGACTCTTAGCAGAGTCCGCCTGGGGAAGTACCACACCTTTGCCAGTTATTCTATCGCCAAGCAGTAATGTGCAAACATTACTGTGTTCCGGTTTGAAGGGCAATGCTTCCAGTGAAATTACAGGGCTTAGAGATGTAACATCGTAGATCTCTGGGTGGCGAGCGCAGTGCAGTGCTAGGTAATGATTAGGACTCTTCATGTTCCAATAGCTGCGTGTCACTGTGCTGTTATGTGGCAGGCATGTTGCTTACCATCAGGCAAATGTCGTGCTCGTCTCGTCACTCTTTATTTAAAAAAAAAGGTTTTTCTCTTATGTCTCGATAGTCTCGCCAATACAATAATTATTTCTCTCACCTGAAAAACCCCAACGCGCCTGAAGAAGTTCTAACTCTAACAAATTTTTTTTCTCCGAAAATACATAAACCTACTTCAATTTAAAATTAAATTATCTGCTTTGGGTTTTTTTTGACTAAACAAAATTTCATAATATTCGTGAAATCTACGATGACGTCGTTCAACTAAAGGTAAACTAAGTTTCGTTTTTTCTTGTTATTTCAAAAACCACCACACCGATTTCGATCAAATTTAAATGGGACTACTTGTGAATTATTATTTACCAAATTAAAAATACCTCAAAATCGATTTACAATTGGTGGTCCTATTATGTAACATACATACAAAAACCATATATAACCGAATTGAGAATCTCCTGATTTTTGAAGTCGGCAAAAATACTTTAAAACTGTTCAAAAACATAATTTATAACCTTAGTGTAAGGTTACAAAAGAAATATAGTAACTTTTATGTACCTGACAGACATCAAACATACAACTACTCGCATTCAATGTTTCAGTCTTAAGGTGCGCTTATACGGGCAACTAAAATTGCTCAATTCCAGTCAATACTCGTCAACTATGACGTCACGACTACATCAAGCAATTTACGGCAACGGCAACAAGCACCAATACTGCGCAATACAATATTGAGCGATATGGCGCAACTTCATCAACTAGGCGACACCCGACCTCTCGCTCTCCCCGCGGAAGCAAGACGGCAAGCCGCAAAAGAAACAAGTGCGAATTGAAGATTGCTAGGAATTGCTAGGAAATTGCTAGGAATTGCTAGGAAATTGCTAGAAATTGCTAGGAATTTCCAAGCCCATTGGATATTCGTCAATTCGTATCTGCCACATTGAGCGATATGACATATCTGGAGGTATTAGAAGCAATAACGCCGAAATAATTGCCGTAATTTGTTGAAATTGCTCCATTGCTCCAGATCGGTCCATTCGTGTCGCCGAGCAATTATTGCCCTCGTGTAAGCGCACCTTTAGTCCCTCTCATTCATAATTCAATAAGAACGACAGAGACAAAAACGAGTACCGATCGTAACAGTCAAATCCCAGGACATTGTCAAGTCTTATTTGAATATCTTAACGTCTGTGTCTGTGCATATAAGTTCCTTCTAACTTCGAAGGTCCTACAAAGTCTGTTCATGAATTACGAAGCACCTAGCCGCCATATAAAGGCTGTTGTAGACGGAAAACTGTTTTTAAACTTTCAGAGTTTTAATTGATATTGAAAGAAATACTAAGGACATCATTTTTATTGAGGACTTACAGAGGTTTGAAGGTCTCTGTTTCCAGAGAAATTATATGATTAAAAAAATATCTATCTGTGGTACGCAAAAAGAAGTTTTCACTTCAAAATTGGCAGTCATAAGAACTGCCGATAGAAGTGAAAACTTATAACTCAGAATTTGATAGCTCACTTTGGAAACTACGCGGGTGAAACCGGAGGGCGTGGCTATGACTATGAGGCTATGAGGGAAATGCTGATGCATTTCTAGATGGCTAATGGGAAATGCTGACGGCCATGGTCCCGAGTTTACGGGAAGATTTCTTATTATTCCCGAGCGTGACGCTTGAAATCAATACACAGCCCACGAAAAATCGTCTGTGGTGCGCTAAAAGAAGTTTTCATTTCAATAAATCATCTTAGTCGGGTACTTATGTCCTAGACAGTGATTTGAACTATTAAAATGAATGTTCAAATAATTCCATAGTGAAATTTTTATTCAGATTTTAGTTCCGTTTCCCACCGCGCAGTGTGGCGCGCGGGGTTGGCACGATGTCGTTTTTGGCGGCAATTCCGTCTCCACAAACAACTACTTTAGTTAGTCGTCAGAGTCCCCGGTGTATTCTCACTGGAAGTTTTATATTTATTTCTCTCTGGACCGCTGTACGAACAGTTAAAGTGTACTATTACCGCTGGCCTTGAGCTTTGACACCAAGTAACTGTTGTGTGGACAGCAATAAACTACTGCCTACACTAAGATATTTAAGAACCTGACTAAAATATATTATGTCCATAGATGTAGGGATTATACTACATATACATTATTATAAAAGTGAAATGTATTTCTTTGGTTATTATTTCCTGTATTTTAATTAAATTAACTTTAAAAAGTAGTTAAATAGTAAATATAATTTTAAAAAGAAATTTTGTAAAAAACTAATCTCCGAATAACCCACCCCTAACTGCTCCTGGCGCAAAAGTGCCCATGATGCTCGCCGCGTTCCCACGCTGAATGGCAATGGCCAACCTTTGCTCCAGGAACGCGCCAGTGCGGGAGTCACCCGTATTCTCCCTGAGCCTGCGCCCCAATTCTGAGAGGAACCCTTTAGCCTCTGCGCCCCAACAACCCAAGGTCTCTACGGCAACAGGTACAAATTCGTACTGCAACACCAACATACCATACTTTAGCTTGTTTTTATCAGCGGCATCCTCTGCCGCGGCCGATGGAAATTATGTTTTTTCTCACATGTCTCTATGTAGTGGCTGAACCACACAAATATAATATTATTATTTAGATTCCTGTGGGCTGAACGGATTTGAATGAAATTAAATACGTAGTATTTAACCTTTTTTTATCACGTTAAGTTTTTAATAGTTTCCGTGGGTTACGTAATGAAATGATTAATTTCCCTGAATCGCGTTTAGCAAAATAAATTTTCATGAAAAACTTTGGCACAGCTAGTTAATGTTAGTTAAAAACTTTAAAATTCCCATTTTTCGATACGCATTTTTAACATATTTATTAGATGAGCTGACGTTTGATCCCGCTTTTCAATTAATACAGGGTATAGATAAGGCCTATAGTCTTAAAAAAATAAAAAGCCGTTCTGTAATTTTTTCATTGAAAAATATAACGTTGAACGCTTTAGTCCAGAAGATACCTAAAGTTCAAAGTTATTTATTTGTAAATACAATATTTATAGGTCAAATAAAATATATGAATTAATTGTACGTAGTATGGATAAATTCATAAAAAATAATGCTAATAGGGTACCGGACTGGGTAAAAAATACACCATCCTAATTAGTCCGTCAGCTAGATTATGGGAAAGTATAAAATATTGGACACGTATGTTTTGTTTTTTCATAATATTAAAAATCATCAAAGATATAGACCATCAAACTTTGAGAGTGGGGGGTCGCGACGTCACTCGTAAGTAAAAATCGTACTCACAAGTGACGCAGACGAAACTTCGAAGCGCTGTATCTTCGTCATTTTTTGGTTGTGAAACAAAAGAAAAAATACGTGTACAATATTTTTTGGCAATCTAACTAACGGGCTACTTAGTTTTTTTGAGGATTATACCCTATTACTACATAAAAAATGCCACTCAAACATAGGGTTCATTAGGTCATTAGGTTTCATTCGTTATTGCTATATAAATTACTCATCAATGGAGTAAAACGTTTTTTGAACGAGCCGGTTTTTTTAAAATGCGTGATCATGGTTGCGTCATGCATTGTTGTTGAGTCTGACCTGGACGTCCACTCTCTTTCTACAAAAAAATAATGTAATTTCAAAATAAACTCGCGATTTTCCTGCTCCGGTTCTACTTCGATCCGTCGTTTCGTCCGTTTGAATGTTCGATCAGACGAAACGAAATAGAATTTATTTCGTAAAAAGATAGTAGAAGATAGAAGATTATACGCTGTAGAAGTAGGAGCGAGAATTATACCAGCAAAATCTCTCTGTAACCTGCTGAAAGACCTTGGCTTGTCCACAAGTGCAGTAAGTTCTATACTAGAACGAGTATCTAAAGCTGCACTAGGAGGTTCATATCGAATTTGGCTGGGCAGGGAGAGAAACGCGAGTAGTGAAGGTGAGTGTTGATGTACGTCGGAAAGGGGCCCCTTAAACCTACGCCCGTGTCACAAGTCTCGGGATCTATTCGGGATTTCTCTCTCTGCCACACGATGGACCCGGGGGTCTACCGCCGAACGAAAAATGTCATATCTTTGATGTTTCTCTCTCTTTTATTTTCGCTTGAAATGATAGAGACAGCATTAGCAAAGCGATAGTCGATTTAGTTAGGCGGTAGAAGCGCCGGCACCCGCACGGTGAATCCATGGAATGCTATGAAGTTTGTCTCGTCCTGCGTGTGGAAGCAAGTCGGCAGTTAGCGCCGGCCTTCAGCCGTGACACCCTGACACCGAGTAGCGGAGGTGTAAACAGCGACAAACTACTCCACTCAGATATTTAAGAACCCGACTCCGGTGCGGCCGCAGATGTAGAGAATAGATGATGAGATTATACCTCGGGTCGCGGTGTGATTTGACTTTGTTGCTGAATTCGAATAATAATGTTGAGAAAAATAAGTCGATTTTGCAAATTGAGTTGAGCCACCGTGGTGAGCTCGTGAGCTAGCTAGCGGCATAGAATAGATATGCTAGCGGCCTAAACGTACAACTCACAAGCGTGAGGTCATAGATAAAATTGTATTTTTTTATAGTATAGAGTAATGAGACGAGCAGTACACGTGCCTGATGGTAAACAACATGCCTGCCACATAACAGCACATTGACACGCAGCTATTGGAACTTGGAACATGAAGAGTCCAAATCATTACTTAGCAATGCCCTGTCCTCACCTAGAGATATAAGGTGTTTTATCTCTATGCCCTGTAATTTCACTGGAAACATTGCCCTTCAGACCGGAACACAGTAATGTTTTCACGTTTCTCCTTGGCGGTAGGATAACTGGCAAAGGTATGGTACTTTCCCAGGCAGTCCTTTTTTTTTATTTCAACTTTTATAAGTTTTCACTTGACCGCCATCTCGCCTGATGTAAAGCGACGATGCGGTCTACGATGGAGCGTGTTTATCTAGAAGAAACCAATTAACTCTCGATTTGAAGACACCAATATTATAACTATCAGGAAAAACCCACTCAGGCAACTCTTTCCACAGCCTAGACGTTCTTATCACAAAAGTAGAGTCAAATCTCTTCGTTCGTGTCTTTGGAACATCAACCATGAACCGGTGCCGCCTCTTCAAGCTACGAGAAGTCCGATAGAAAAATGGGCAAGGTGGAATTAGATCATGCAGATCAGCTGCACACTCTCCGAAGTGTATCCGATAAAAAACCGATAAGCTAGCAATTTTGCGGCGATGTTCAAGACTTTGAAGTCTTTTGCGCACTAGAGTGTCTTTGCCTATGAGCCTTTTGACACGCCTTTCGATCGACTCCAGAGCCTCAAGCTGATACTTAGCCGACCCATCCCAAAGGTGCGAACAGTATTCCATACAGGAGCGAATCTGTGCTTTGTATAACAAAAGTAATTGTTCAGATTTGAAGTACTTTCGCACCTTTGACAGGACACCTAGTTTTTTGGCAGCTAATTTAGCCTTGGACTCGATATACGAGCCAAAGTTGAGCGTGGATGTAAGGGTAGCCCCCAAAAGCTCAAGATGATCAGTAACCGGCACGGATACACCTCGAAAAGTCTGTTGAAATTGACTCCTTTTTGGACTCTGCAAAGAGTCCCCTACAAAAAAATGTGCATCAAATAAACAAACTCGCGTCATCTACCCCGCTAATATCGGCACACTCGGTTTCGCCGTTAACTTTCTGACGAGGTATGGAGTGTAGTGTAGAGCCCTACACACTACACGACACACTACACACTCCACGGCAGCTAGTCGAGTGTCGCTCGGGTTGCAAGTGGCTCAGGGGTTATAGCCAATAACGATAACGACGAACTGCGACAAAAATGAAACAATGTTTCGACAATAAATGCACACAGAATATCTACATAAATACGCTATACGTGGGACACTCAGAAAGTTTTGAGAAACTAAAAAACTAACTTCTATGAAAACAATATTTTTACTTAATCTTTTCAAAGAACTCTCCACCAGCCTCTATACAAAGTTTCATGCGTCTGAGCCAATTTTCAAAATATTTTTTATATGCAGACACCTCTTCCACGGCCTTCTCAAACGCTGTTAGCGCGTCTTCCGGCGATAAAAACTGTATCCCTTTGAGCTGATTTTTAATTTTAGGGAATAAAAAGAATAAGAGCTTGCGCCCGTTGAACCCTACATCACCGAAGATTTACGGGCTACCTAAAATACACAAGCCGGAGTGGCCCCTCCGTCCGATTGTAAGCCAAATAGACTCACCAACCTACAAAACAGCGCGCTTTCTGTCGGATATGCTTGTTCCATTCGTCGGGAAAACAACAAGTTTTGTCAAAGACTCAACGCATTTTGTACAGTTATTGGAAGAGATACAGCTCTGTGAGGACGAAGAGCTTGTGAGTTTCGATGTCGTGTCGCTTTTCACGAATGTACCGATAGAGGACACCATTGAAATTATTACGGAACTAATACAGTGCATTCAAATACCTATCGAGTACACAGAGCTAATACGATTTACACTCACCAAAGGCTATTTCGTGTGGAAGGGGGACCACTATATACAAGTTGGAGGTGTGGCTATGGGTTCTCCTATTGCCCCGGTCGTGGCCAATATCTTCATGGAGTGGTTCGAAGAGGAGGCAATTTTGAGCTCGCCATATAAACCGAGACATTGGTGGCGGTATGTTGATGATATATTCGCTATTGTACGCCGAGACCAGATTGATCCGTTGCTGATACATTTAAACAGTGTTCACCCGAATATTGCGATAACGTTGGAACGTGAACGGGATGGCAGTCTGCCTTTTCTGGATGTGTTGGTGATGCGAAATTCTACCGGAACATTATCGCATACGGTCTACCGCAAGCCGACACACACAGATAGGTATCTAAGGGCCGATTCACACCACCATCCGGCACATCTAGCCTCAGTACCACGCACGCTCATTAATAGAGCTTTGAGACTATGTGGTCCAGAACACCTAGACACTGAGATAGATCACTTGAAAGGCGTGCTTAAACGCAACGGATATAACTGGAAGCAGGGATGGCGGGTAGCGAATGCATCGTCAAGGACGCGTCCAGCTTCGGTGGAGAGGGCGGCCACTTACCTGCCATATATTAAAGGAGTGACGGATAACATTGGACACTTGTTACGCCGAAGATATTGCATCAAGACAATGTTTCGTCCACTCAGGCAGTTAAGGCAAGTGGTACGCTCCCCAAAGGACAAAGACCCTTTGGGTGTGCCTGGGGTGTACATGATTCCCTGTGATTGCGGTAAAAGCTATGTAGGTGAAACACGTAGGAATGTGTCCACGAGGCTTACTGAACACATACGCGCGATTAAGAATTTGGACGGCAACAGCTCTGCGGTGGCGGAGCATGCTCTCTGTTCGGACGCTCAACACTTCATACGATTTGATAAGGCGGAGGTCCTGGCAAGGGAGAAGTATTTTATACCCCGTAAAGTCAGGGAGGCCATTGAAATCAGTAAGCGTCCGACGTTTAACAGAGATGGTGGATGGCATGTGCCGCCCGCTTGGAAACCTTGCCTCCAAAAGGCTCAGCAGTGTGTACAGAAAAGTAGTGAGGACACAGTGAGCTCGGTGTGCTGCAATATTCCCGACGCGCAGCTGTCCAGTGACGAAGAGTTCCAGTGTACACCGGCGCAGCCCTCCCGCACCCCCTCACCTACACCCCCGCGACAACAACCGTTGAGCTTACGTGCGCGCCGTGCAGCTGCCCGCAGTGCTAATCGAGCTGCGAATATGCGCGCGCACTCGCCTTGAAGAAGATCGCCGGACGCGATCGAAACTCGAGTCGGACTGTTCTGACTATTTTATACGTGAGTTACCCGTGTATTTGTTTAAAAAGAATAAAAAGAAGTCACACGGAGCCAAATCAGGACTGTAAGGAGGGTGCCGCAAGACTCTGACCGGTGTGGAGTCCAGCAAGTCCCTCGTTTTGATCGCAGAGTGCGCGGACGCGTTGTCGTGGTGACGAAGGACCCCGCGGAGGCCGGTGTTTGGTCGCTTGTAGCTCATTGCAGAAAAAACTTCTGGCAAGCACTTTATGCTGTACCATTCGGCGTTGATACTGCTTTAGTCTCGAAGTGGAATTGAAATTAGGAACCCCGTCAAAGTGAAGAACTAGCGATCAAAATTTTCCTTGCGCTCCTCGATCGCTTCACTTTCGTAGGTGTTGGTTCATTTTGAAACAGCCGAACTGTCGACTGACGCCTTGTTTCTGGATCGTATTGATAAATCTAGAATTCGTTACCTGTCACAATGTCGTAAACGCGCCGTGACGAGCCTGCATCAAATTTTTGTATCATATCACGTCACCAATCCACACGGGCCTGCTTCTGAGCTTCGGTGAGTTTGTGCGTCACCCAGCGGGAAATTATCCTCCTTACGCGAAGATGCTCGAGCAAAATCTTGTGAACACTTCCTGAACCAATCTGCAGAGTATGCTGAATCTCTTCGGACGTAATGCGTCTGTTTTCTTGAGTTATTTTTTTTACTGCCAGCACACTTCCTTCGGTGAGAGCCGTCGTAGGACGACCACTCCTTTGTTCATCCCCCAAAGTAAAACGACCGCGTTTGAACTCGCTATACCAGCGGTAGATGGTTGCTTTTGAAGGTCCATCATTCATAAAACCAATTCGAAGTCGATCAAATGACTTATTAGGTTATTTGAAATCGTAAAAAATCATAGCACGAAAATGTTCTCGACGCAGATCCATTTTTTAATTAAACAAAAAAATTTGAATTGGCCCTCAAAAAAATGCGGAGGGAAATTTTAAAATCGAACAGATGTATTTTTACTTTTAAATAATCGAAGTTTTCAAAATAATAACAAGTGGCCAGTGTCTTATTATACATAAAAACTTTTTTTCGCAAAACTTTCTTAGTTACCTGTTATAATAATATAAAAAATCAGAGTGTCTCTATGTAATTCGAAATGAACAGCTTTCAATAAATAAATGCGTGCAGAGTATCCATACATATAAATAAAGTTGAAGGAATGTGTGAATCTATTTATATATGTGATCTATGTATAGAGCGTAGTGCAGTGCTAGGTAATGATTTGGACTCTTCATGTTCAAATAGCTGTATATCACTGTGCTGTGCATGCATGTTGCTTACCATCAGTCACATCTCTGCTCGTTGCGTCATAGTATACTATAAAAAAAAAACAAAAAAAAAGTCACACGGTAGTGTGTCAAGCCAAGTTCAAGCCATGGACGTATAAAAAAAGTCGGACGTAGTCTCGCTAAAACAAAAACTGTGTCACTAAGAGTCGGCCACATTTGCACGTGTGCGTTGTCAGGTTGTCACTGATAGGCTGACACGCACACATATACACAAGTAGCGCGTGTAATGACCCACTGATGTGTGCGTGTCAACCTGTATGTGACAGCGCACACCTGCATATTATATGGCCGACTCGATGGACACAGTTTTTGTTTTAGCGATACTACGTCCGACTTTTTTTATACGTCCATGGTTCAAGCTAATACTGTGTCCACTATTCATGGCTAACAGAACTGGCTGGCAGTACCGTGTGTAGTACACGAACGATATGGAGCCACTTTTGACTGTCTTATAACTCAAAAACTAATCATTTAAACATTTGATTATAGTTTAGCACGAGCAGGACATGTGCCCGATGGTAAACAACATGCCTGCCACATAACATCAAAGTGACACGCAGCTATTGGAACAAGAAGAGTCTAAATAATTACCTAGCACTGCACTGCGCTTCTCACTCATAATAATAATAAAAATAAGCCCCCTAAAGACCAACCACACGTCCTGATCGACCATCTGATCACGTGGGGGGCGGACACGCAATTGAGATATTACTGGTGCGGCTAACGTGGCTCTGGGACGTAGAGCTAGGAGAGGAGTAAAGAAGAACAGGAGAATAGTGGCCAGCGAGGAGTAAAGTATGAGGCCTAATATGTTTACTGGTAGATGAGGGACGACGTAAAAAGGCTACTTCAGGGCTCATAGATATCTTAAATAATCATATTGAGGCTTAAGTAGGACAGCTGACATCAGTGCGGGATGTTAGTTTAGGGTTGGCAGCGGAAGAATATAACAAATGTCAACGGTGGCGCCCACGGACTTAGTAAGATAGTCTACCGCACGCTCCCATGTATGGACAAGCATGAGGAGTTACTAAATGTCCATTAAAACTATATGAAAATGAAACCAAGAAACATTCCCCAAGTGCCCGGCGGCTCTACGAGGGATGGCGATGATGGTAAGCAGGTACCTTGTGGGGCCAGGGGAGAGAAGAATCTCCGGGTGAGGCTCAACCATCAAACGACTAACGCTAGGCAAATGGACACTGAGACTACTATTGAAATGAATAATGACGTAGATGGCACAACAACAACTATGGCTAATGTAAGTTGTACCAACTTAAGATCCACACGGTACAAACAAACGGGTAGTGACCAAACAGAAAAATATATTTTATCACCTGCATCTTCAACGCAAAGCCTGTTTAACTCTCCTTCTTCTTCGCCACAACTTTATGAAATAGACCGTTACAGCTACAGATCAAGTTCTGTGACTCATTCGGTAGGATCAGAGGATGTTGTGCAGGAGGCACCAGCCCTTGAAGTTGCACCCACCACTGATAAAATAAGTGCGCGGAAAAAATGGACGGATGACATGAATGAATTCATCATTCGCACGTATCTATTAAATACAGAAAATGGTACCAAACCAAGAGGATATTTAGAACAACTTCATCAAAAATTCACACAAAGATTTCCACAAATGAATGTATCTAGGCAGAGAGTAGGTGACCAACGCAGAGCTATACTCAGAAATAAACTTATCTCAGACGACAAATTGGACGAAATAAAGCGAGATGTTACTATAGCACTTGAACAAAATAGGAACCCGACACACAGACATGAGAATAATTTACACAGCCAGTCAAATACACAAACGCAGCAAGCCACAACTACATCTCAAACTAGAATGAGATGGTCTGATGAACTAAATGAAGAAATAATAAGATCATATTTTAGGATTACTCATGTAGAACAAAACAGGACAGCTTACAGAAAGCCATTACACACCAGTTTCATAAACAAATTTCCCCATTTAGTTCACGTTTCGGAACAACGAGTAGCTGACCAACGAAGGGTCATTATCCAGAATGGATTAGTAACGTTACAAAGATTACAGGAAATTAGAGAAGAAATACAAACAGAATTACAAATTACTGAATGTGATGCGAATGAAACACAACACACTGATAACTGGCACCCATACACTAACACTTATCAAACAGACAGCCCGGCTGAAGACACTATTGCAACCGGTAATAATTCAGAATCTCAATTTAGTAATAATACGCACACAAATCTAGGAATGACACTAATAGAATCAAATTCAGAATTCAATGGAAAAATTACCGAAAGATAAGATAAGATAAGATAAGATAATCATTTATTGACACATCAATACATACACTAAATTGAGCTGCAAAATGTTTACAACTAAAACTTAATATAGATCATAATGTGTCTTGTCACTTTACACAATTGTTAAAGAACAGTTAATTAGTTTGCTGTATAGGGGCAAAATGATTAATAATAATAAATTTAAAGTATTATACAATAATTAAGACATTCAAAATAAATAGATCATAAACAATAACAATCATAAATAATAGATATTTAGGTCGTGATCAAGTTTCCTGTTATGTTCACAATATAAGTTCAAATCGTGACAGTTTAATATAACTGTATTCATAATTAAATAGTCATACAGGTTGCAACACTGAAAACATACATAGAGGTACCAAATCCTAAACAAAGCACAGCTCCGGGGCAACAGTCAAGCATATACTCTATACAGATTGTTTGCACTTATTGTCTTCGATGTTAGATGTTAGAGTCATAGTCATAAGTTAAGTATTCTTTCACAGTGTACAAAGTGCGCTTTAAAAGAAGTTGTTTCACTTTCTTCATAAACATTGCATCACTAGGTAGAGTTTTACAATCCTCCGGCAACTTATTGTAAAGGACTCTACCCATGTTTGTTGGAAGTTTGTTTGCCATTGATAGTCTGGACTGTGTCAGATGAAGCATTGTTTTTATTTGACCTGTTCTCCGTTCTTTAATTTTCTCGATTTTGAATCTTCCCATGTTGTTCCTTGTGTATTTAAGGATTTCAAATATATAATGAGCAACTGACGTCATGATGCTCAAGTCCTTATAGTGCTCTCGACAACTTTCTCTAAACTTTGCGTTTACTAGTACCCGTATTGCTCGCTTTTGCATTTTCAATACTCTTTGATAATCAGTTGAGAAGCCCCAGAAGATTATTCCATAAGACATCAAGGAGTGCACATATGAGTAATAAATCTCTTTGAGACTCTCCGGGGATGTGACATGTTTTAATTGTTTTAGGGCATAAATACCCTTCGCCATTCTTTTACATGTATGGTCTATATGACATTTCCAGTTAAGTGCACGATCCAGATGAAAACCCAATAGTTTAACATTATTTGTACTCAATATTTTGGTTCCGTCACTTAGTTCTATGGGTTGGTTGACTGGATTGGATAATTTCAAATTTATAAACATTACATTGGTTTTCTCGCTATTCAACTGTAGACCATTTATTTCAAACCAGTGATTTAGTTTCGACAGAGCTTCTCGTATTTTCAATAGCAAGCTTTCGTAAGAGTTACCTGATAGTATGAGCGTAGTATCATCAGCGTATTGTATTATCTCTCCCTCGAGCTCCAACATGGACAAATCATTTACAAAAAACGAAAAAAGGATATTTCCCAATGACGATCCTTGGGGAACTCCTGTGTTGATAATTTCTGGTTTAGAAACATGACGCTTGCTATTTATTTTAAGTTCTACTACGCTTTCCCTTTTTTCTAAGAAGGACTTTATCAAATTCAATTTTTTGTTCCTGACTCCGTAGACCATGAGCTTTTTTAGTAAAAGCTCATGATTTACGGAATCGAAAGCTTTGGATAAGTCTAACAATATTATGGCTACTTTCATTTTGCTATTTAAATTTTCCACAACATGGTCAACAAGGTTATGAACTGCTGAAATTGTTGATCGACCGCTTCTGTACGCATGTTGGGAATCTGAGAGTACAGAGTGTCTATTGAAATATGACATGATGTTCTGGGACATTATAGCTTCAACTAGTTTTGAGATTGTGGGCACTATAGTAATGGGCCTATAATTACTGACACATGTTGTTTCACCTTTTCCTTTGTACAATGGTGTTATTCTGGACTTTTTCAGATAATCTGGATATGCCTCTGACTGTAGAATGCTGTTGATTAAGAAACAGAAATGATCAGAGAGATAAGTCAACACACGAAATAAAAATGCACCAGAAATATCATAGATATCTCTCGTGTCTGAATTATTAATTTTGATTTTAGCTATATTAATAAGTTGCGTGGGAGTAACTGTATCGAATTCAAACTCGTTGTGGTCTAAAACTCTACTTTTTAGAAGTAATAATGCATTTCTAATGTCTGGAGGGTTGGTGACACTTAAGTTGTTTGCAGTTGTCACAAAATGTCTATTAAAATATGTTGCAATTTTATCTTCTGATATCAAAACATTAGTAGAGCCATCCAAGAGATGCCAGTCCCAATTCTTTATATTTTTATTGCTCTCTTCTTTAATGACATTCCAGACCTCTTTCTTGGGGTTCTTGGAATTTGTTATCCTATTATGAAAATATTCCTGCTTTTTAAATTTTATTTGTTCATCTCTACATTTTTTCTTTTTATCGATAATGCTTTCTGATAACTCGGGAAATTGGCGTTTTATTTGATATAAATCATGTATTTCATGCTGAAGTTTTACAATTTCATTAGAAATCCAAGGGGTCCGATTGGTAGAATTGATTTTCATTTTCACCAATGGAAAATAAATATTAAAATTCCACAGAAATTTCTTCATAAAAATATCGAAGGTTTTATTTTCACAACAATTGAATATGTCTTCCCAGTCGTATGCCAACATTGCATTCACATAATCTACTATTGAGTTGTCATTAATTAAGCGCTTTTCCATGGTAATTGCTTTAGGTTTCCTCTTTTTTTCTATAGAAATTTGGACAAGTTGAGCATCATGGTCGGAGACACCGGTAGCCAGAGGTACTAATTTTATGGATGAACTCGATATATTTGTAACAATACAGTCAACCGAGGTGCTGGATTCATTTTCATACCTTGTAGGAAAATCCACTGCGTTGCGATAACCACAGGCCTGCATCAAATCAGTCAACCGTATTTTGTTAGTTGAGTTCACCATAAAGTTTATATTCCAATCACCAGCTAAAACCACACCCCTATCAGAGAAAGTACTCAGTAAATTGAATAATTGTTTCATGACTCTAGCAAAAACATCAAAGCTGCCTTTACCTGTCCTGTACATGCCTATCACAATAAATCTATTTATATGAACATTAATTTCTACAGCCGTGAGCTCACAGTCGTACTCTACGGATAGCATATCAATTCTTTTGAACGGCTTACATTGTATTCCATCTGAGACAAAGACTGATACACCACCATGCAACCGTTTACGTCTAATGAAATAATTGATATGGTTATATCCATGAATCACAATATTCATCACATTAATTTCGTTTAACCATGTCTCACTTATTACTAATACATTTGGTTTGTAAATAACTGTTATTCCCTGTAAGAGTAAAACCTTATTATTATTAAGGGACCTCGTATTTTGATGTAATATTATAAACTTATCATTGTCTATATTATACAAGTGTTTCGCAGCTTTGTCTCTAAAAAAGGCTGTGAATCAACGCTATGAATAATTCGTGAACAATTATTATTATTATTAGGAGAGTTTTCTCCGGTCAGATATATTAAATTATTATTTTTGAATGTCTTATGTCTAAAATTGTTAAGTATTTCACTGCATATAAATCTCATAAAATTATTTGACACAACATTGCCAAAAACAAAAACATTTCCTTTGAAATAATTAAAGTCAATTATTGAGAGGTTTTGTACTTTTTGAGCTAATTTGTACAGATATTCATTAATTTTAAATTTCCTTGAATTATTTATGTCATGTAATGAATTCGAATATGTATATGGGAGAGTGGAGATTTGGAGTTTAAACTTTTTCGATTCACAAAATTTTACTAAATTTTTAATGCATCCTATCTTATAGTTAGTTACCCTCGAAGCGATAACAATAATTTCGTCATTTTCCCTAAAATTTTTTAACAATGTTTCTACATTTTTAGTGATTTCTTCTAGAGTGGCGTTGGGTTTACAGGTTGACGTCACAACATAATCTTTAGGCGTATTTTTTAAAAGGTTTTGTGCTACGCACCTACCATAATTATCACATAAAATAAGGATTTGTTTCATAGAAAACTTGGAGCTCTCAGCCTTTTCTAATATTTCTTCGTTCAGTACATTTCCAGAACTCAGTCTCTCACTTACTCGACAACCCGCAAAAGATGATACTGTTTGTGTCTTTGATATTTCTTCGTTGAGAGAATCATTTTGGTTTAAATAAAAAGGTAAATTCGATTTTTCACAGGTTTCAATTAAATTAATCTCATTTTCATCCATATTTTTTTCACCTGTCTCTATTGGGATTGTTAAAGTAAATCTAGATTTTTTCTCGCTCTTTAGTTTTATATTTTCATCTTGTAGATTCACTATTAGTGCTTTCAGACTTTGAATATGGACGTTTAATGATTCAATTGTTTCTTCATTTTCTATTTCTGTTTTTTTTTGCAGTGTCTCGAAAAGCGCTGCATTTTTTTCATGCATCTGTATTATTTTTAATGCATTTTCATACTCATTCAAATCCTCTAATCTTGTATGAGTTAGATTATTGAGTAGACTCTTTTCTGAAGCTAGGTCGATAATTTCCGCCTCTTTTTCAACTAATTTGGATTTTAGCATCACTATTTGACTTGTCAAATGTTTAAATTCTTCTGTACACTCTTCTTGTTCCTGGAGTAATTTCATATTAAGTTGCTGAGTTTTTTCAAGATCAAGGGTTAAGGTCTTAATTTTCCGTTGTGCTTCAATTAGAGCCTGATTCCGTGTTTGGGGCATTTTAAGGTTTGTTTTTATTGCAAATCAACTTGTAGATAATACTCGATAAACATCAGCAACTTTCAGAGTTTTAGAGAGTCAATAAATATTCCCAGAACGTATAATTGATTTTACCACTATCGTGTTGTAAAGTATAATAGTGGCGCCACCTGACGGGTCGTTTTTTGTATACGCCAACCTATCTACATTCTTATACCAGTCAATGGTTTGAATAAATGCAACAGGTAAGCTTAGGAAGTAGTAATGAGCACTACCAACAGATGGCGCTAGTAGTGTATTCGTTATTACGTTACAATCGATGTAAATAGTTTGTGGATTGTGTTAAATTTCTACTTTATATTTTACTAAATTACACCGCAAACACTTCTCAAACTACAACAGTGTGGCCAAAAGGTAATTTTGGTCAAATGCTCAAAAATCACGTACCACACACAGTACCTAACTGTCATTCCGCACTTTGTTCGTTATAAAATAACTTTTACCTCTCAAACACTGTTTTGTTTTTAGTTTACTAGGTAGAACACTGCTTTTTCACTACATTTCACTAGTTTTTGTCTTGAAAGGTTTCAGTTTTATAATTTTTTCAAAAAATTCAGAATTTCAGAAATGTTCAACTTAACGTACGAGAAATATAAACAAACCGATCCAACTGCAAGGCCGTACATACCTCGACAAAATACATCTAGAAAACTGGCTTACATAGTAAAATTCTTAGACAATAGCATATTACCAACTTACTTAGATACAGGCAAAAACTTCATATTCAATCAGACTGTCATATATTGTGCAGCCTACACCGCAGCAGTATGCAACGGATGTAGAATACGAGAATCAGCGTCTCTTCCTCAAAAGCAGCGGATCTCTAAACCCGCATGGCAGAAAAGACTAGAAAATAAAATTCATCACTTAAGACAAAACATAGGGCGAATGTCACAGTACATAACCGGAGCTAGAAGTAGAAAATTAACGCAACACATACAGTATATTAGAAATAAATATAAGACCCATTCACGCTACGAAGAACCCAACATAAACGATACCGAATTTCTAGATAGCTTGAAACAGAGGCTTAATGTAGCAGCTAGTCGACTTCGCAGATATACAAAATGCACTCTAAGAAAATGTCAAAACACACATTTTAGTAATAGTGAGAAACAGTTTTACAGGCAATTAGGTACTCAAACTCA
Source organism: Ectropis crepuscularia (assembly GCA_963693475.1). NCBI lineage: Eukaryota > Metazoa > Arthropoda > Insecta > Lepidoptera > Geometridae > Ectropis > Ectropis crepuscularia. The sequence continues at coordinate 29,433,948 of OY856346.1, forward strand.
ACAAAATACATCAAGAACAAATAATTTTTCAACACCATCACCCCAAAACATGCATTCCTTCTGGTCTGCGATTTGGGGAAACGAAGTAAACCATAACAAAAATGCCGAATGGTTAGAGTCTGATTCACAACGAGTAGATTGTGATCAAATGCAATACGAATTGATACAAGTAGACTTATTTAAAGACGTCATCAAAAACACTCACAGTTGGAAATCACCCGGCACTGATAACATCCATAATTACTGGTACAAAAAGTTTACTAGTACACATCCAATTCTCCACACCCACATATGTAAATTTATAGAAGCACCACACACAATGCCACGCTATATCACGCAAGGCATCACTCATATGATAGCCAAAGAAGGTGATTCAGCAGATCCAGCGAAATATCGACCGATAACCTGTTTGCAAACAATTTATAAAATTTTAACTGCATGCATTTCACGACTCATTGACACACATATAACAAATAATAACTTATTAGCCGAAGAACAAAAAGGATGTAAAAAATTTAGCAAAGGATGTAAGGAACAATTAATTATAGACTCAGTTGCAATGAAACAAACTTTAAAAAACAAAACAGATCTTCACACTATGTATGTCGACTACCGTAAAGCATATGACTCAGTTCCTCACAGTTGGCTCATCCACGTACTTAACCTTTATAAAATCCACCCTACAATAATTTCATTCTTCGAAAGCTCAATGAAAAAATGGAGCACAAAACTTTCTCTAAAACATTGTAGTGGCACCATAACGACAGAAGAAATATCCATCAAACGGGGTATATTTCAAGGTGATGTTTTCAGCCCGCGGTGGTTTTGTCTGGCACTAAATCCACTATCCAAATCCCTCAATGAATCTGGCGCAGGACTTTATATCAATAGTGCTGACAGTACACAAACTCTGACACATCTCATGTACATGGATGACATAAAACTTTATAGCAATGACACTTCCAACTTACACCGACTCGCAGACATCACTCAAAAGTTTTCCCAAGATATAAATATGGAATTTGGAGTCGACAAATGTAAGACCTTTTCAATGCAAAATCAATCCGTAGTATTGCAACCTTACATACTTAATACAGGTGAAATTGTTGAGGCTCTAGATGAAAGCAGCTTTTATAAATATCTTGGTTTCCAACAAGCACATCAAATATCTGACAAAAATACTAAAATAGAAATAATACGCAAATTTAGACACAGACTTAACTTAATACTCAAAACACAACTAAATGGTCGAAATATTGTCAAAGCAATAAATACCTATGTTGTTCCAATACTCACATACACATTTGGTATCATAAATTGGTCGCAAACAGACCTTGCAAAATTACAACGTACAATAAACACAACCATGACTGCTCATCGGAAGCATCACCCCCGATCGTGCATTCAGAGACTTACACTGCCCAGAATAGAAGGAGGAAGAGGCTTAATTGACTTGATAAATCTCCACAATAAGCAAATTTCGACTCTTCGAAACTATTTTCATGATCTTGCTGAAGTTTCCACTTTACACCACGCAATAACTCAAAGTGACAAAAAAATTACACCTTTAAATCTAGCAAATAATAATCGACAACGCAATGAAATAATTACCAGTTCGGATGTCAAAATGGCTACATGGAGACAGAAGTCCCTGCATGGAAGGCATTACTACGACCTGCATCAGCCTCATGTCGACAAATCAGCGTCGAACGCGTGGCTGCAGCTAGGACAGCTTTTCCCGGAGACTGAAGCCTTCATGATAGCCATCCAAGACCAAGTGATTGACACACGCAATTATCAAAAACATATAATACACACACCAAACATCATAGATACGTGTAGGCGATGCTGCAGTGGGTCGGAGACCATACAACATATAACCGGAGCATGTAAGGCAATAGTCCAGACAGACTACAAGCATCGCCATGATCAGGTAGCAGCTATCATACACCAATTTCTAGCATACAAATTTAAGTTAATACAGGAAAAGGTCCCATATTATAAATATACACCACAGTCTGTCTTGGAAGACAACAACTATAGACTTTACTGGGACCGCACCATAATCACCGATAAAACAGTACATTTCAATAGGCCTGATATCACACTACTCAACAAAACTAATAGAATTGCATATCTTATTGATGTGGCGGTATGCAACACACACAATTTGCAAACAACTCATAGTGAAAAAATAGCAAAATATACAGACTTATCTATCGAAATCAAAACACAGTGGCAAATCAATAGCACCCGAACAATTCCAATAATATTGTCAACCACAGGAGTAATACCCCATACCTTACACACTAGCTTAGAAACGCTTGATATACCTGATTATATCTTTAAATTACTTCAAAAAGCAGTTGTACTGAATACGTGCAGAATAGTCAGGAAATTTTTATCTCTCGATAAATAAAAAAATAAAAAATATATATAAAAAAATGCAGCACTTGGCTCTGGCCCGTGCACTTTTCTTTTTACCTCCAAAAGGAGAGAAACCGTTCAGGTTAAACAAATAATAAAAATAATAAGAGATATAAGATATTTTATCTCTATGCCCTGTAAACGTGTCAAATAGCTCATCATACCTTGAGACTTGCAAGACCTATAAAATATGTACACCAAATTTTGTAAACACAAGTCAATTGGATATTTAGGTACTAGCAGCGCCCCGCCGTTTTACCCGCGTAGGTCCCGTTCCCGTTATTTTCCCGGGATTCCAAGTAGCCTTAAATGTTCGACGTGATAGAGCAACAACCCCCCAAATATCAAACCATCATTGACATTTATAATATTAATAGGGTTAACGTCAATAATTGTCAGTTTTATCACTGACTGACCTATAGACCAAAATTCTAACACAGTTCCTGATGACCTAGAAAGTTGAAATTTGGCATCCAGACAGGTGATTGGGTGAACACAAAGGGATAAATCAGAAACAAGTACATTTAATAAATATTACACTATTTAATTATTATTTAAGTGGTGGTTAAATAGTAACTACTTACTAAAATGTAATTTGTTCCCCGCGCAACACCGCGCCGGAAGTGGCTAGAATCGGACAAATAAACCGGAAATACGACACGAGTTTTATGCCTTTCTTTTTATTTCCCTCTTACTTTTATGGACTAAAGGTTTTTGTAATTGAATTATATCAGATGTGGGTCTTTGGAGATTTACTTTATTGATCTTATTTTAATGTGTGTCTTGGCCTATATTTTAGCGTTGAAAACATGTGTCAAACTCAGTTTTGTATCGTTGGATTCTTAGGTCGTTACAGAGTACAATTTTTTTTAGAATATATTTCAAGTCCTACTTACATATATATTAAACATGCCAAAGTTTGGATGTTTTTGCTCAATCATGTCGCAACGTCTGAACGGATGAAGTTAAAATTAGCAACGCAGATAGGTAACAGTCTGGTATAACATACATATAGACTATGTTTTATCTCTTTTTGACTCTTTAAGTTAAAATGGCTGCGTGACCCTGTGCTGTTATGGCGTTTACTAATGCTTTCAAATAAATAAAACTCCTGAAATAATGTACGTGCCGTTGTCCCTTTAAGTTTATCGTAATCAATAGACATAAAATGCCATTAGCGAGCGTTCTTCTACAAAACGACTGGCATAAAGTCGTAACAATCGCGATTTTAATGGTTTTTGTAGCGTCGCGAACAGAGCTCTGTCACGCAGAACGTATAGAACGTACCTGCGACAGACTGGCTGGGATTCATGCACGAAACAATCTGTAGATCTGTACCACAGTACTGTGTCTGTACAGAGATCCGACTACAAACAACGTGCACTCAATTACACATAGACATTTCCTCACGTTCATCATGTTTCAAAACAGTTGGGCGAAAAACAGGGCGAACGTGACTTAGGGAGTCATTCATTATTTCGTTCATAGACAATACAATTGTGGTCAGATGGTGTTGTGTGTAAAATAAATATTGGTGGACAATTCACACACAACACCATTTGACCCCAAACTAAGCAAAGCTTGTATGATGGCGGCCAGATAGCTGATATAATACTTATATAGTTTTAAATCCATACTTATTATACATAGAAACACCCAGACACAGTGCAAACATTTGAATTCATCACACAAATATTTGCACTGGGTGGGAATCGAACCCACGACCCTCGGCTTGTTAAAATGTCTGCTAATATGAAAAAAAATACTTGTCGATTTAACCGACTTCAAAAAAGGAGAAGATTTTCAATTCTACCTTCTTAAGGTAGAATGTGCGATTCACAGTCGAAAGGTTATAGTTTCGAAAACCGCATCTCTGAGTATTTTGCCGAGTGCAGGTGTACAAGTTATGATTTATCGTCACCACTGGCTTAAAGGGTGAAACATAAGAAAACATGCATGTTACAAGAATCTTTCGAGTTCATATGTCACCAACCCGTATTGAGCCAGCGTGGTGGATTATGGCCTTGACTGTCCTCTTCTGGGAGAAGACCGCGAGTCCCAAATGTGGGAACATTTTGTGCGCATCTTATATTTATATGTTTCGTTGCAATCTAGATATATAAAAGCGAAAGGTCACTCATCAAGGAATCTCAGAAACTACAAAAGCTAGGAATCTGAAATTTTGTATGGAGGTCCCTTTTAGCACGTAGGCGCTCGCTAAGATGGGGTTTTGCGAAATTCAACCCCTAAGAGGGTGAAACAAGGGATGAACGGTTGTATGAAAATTCGTAATTTTCAAAGTTATCAAATTATCAAAGTATCTAAACACATGACACGAAGTAATTAAGTGTTGTTCTATCAATTTTGTAATTTCTAACTGTACGGGGGTGAAATTGGGGTTGAAATGGGGGATGAATGTCAACATAGAAGTTCGCAACAGTTGAAGATAAAACCATGAAACTCTGTATATATACACTTGACACGAAGCAAACGAATGTTTATTCTATCAATTTCGTAATTTCGAACTGTACGGGGGTGAAATTGGGGATGAATGTCAAAATGAAAGTTCCCAACCGTTGAATATAAAACAATGAAAATCTGAATATAGACACTTGATACAAAGCAAACGAATGTTGGTTCTAGCAATTTTATAATTTCGAACTGTACGGGGGTGAAATTGGGGTTGAAATGGGGGATGAAGGTCAACATGGAAGATCCCAACCGTTTAAGATAGAACCATGAAACTTTGAATATAGACACTTGACACGAAGCAAACGAATGTGTGTTCTATCAATTTCGTAATTTCAAACTGTACGGGGATGAAATTGGGGAGGAATGTCAATATGAAAGTTCCCAACCGTCGAACATAAAACCATGAAAATCTGAATATAGACACTTGATACAAAGCAAACGAATGTTGGTTCTAGCAATTTTGTTATTTCGAACTATACGGGGGTGAAATTGGGGTTGAAATGGGGGATGAATGTCAACATGGAAGATCCCAACCGTTTCAGATAGAACCATGAAACTCTGTATATAGGCACTTGACACGAAGCAAATAAATGTTTATTCTATCAATTTCGTAATTTCGAACTGTACGGGGGTGAAATTGGGGATGAATGTCAAAATGAAAGTTCCCAGCCGTTGAATATAAAACAATGAAAATCTGAATATAGACACTTGATACAAAGCAAACGAATGTTGGTTCTAGCAATTTTGTAATTTCGAACTGTACGGGGGTGAAATTGGGGTTGAAGTGGGGGATAAATGTCAATATGGAAGTTCCCAATCGTTGAAGATAAAACTATGAAACTTATTATATAGGCACTTGGCACGATGCCAATAAATGTTTGTTCTAGCAAGTTTGTAATTTCGAACTGTATGGGTATGAAATTAGAGTTGAAAAAGGGGACGAATGTCTCTTACGCTTTCACACCTAAACAACTGAACCTATTTTGATGAAATTGTTTTATTATAAGCTGTTTTTAGTAACCGTAAATGTGTCTGGGTATGAAAATAGGTACTGCCTTAGTATTTATTTCTCGCGGACGAAGTCGCGGGTAACAGCTAGTAATCGTATAATTTTAATCTAGAGTGATTTTCAACCTTTTGTCAGTATTGCGCAATTATGTAGTAGCCTTCACGGTGAGTGGAGATGGTGGGTGTAATTTGTGATTAATATGGTGTATGAGGTTCCACAGGAAATCACACTCACATGTAGGTACAGCCCTATTCATACCTATATAAAAAAGTGTGTGTGTACATTTATGTACGCTCGCAAGAAGCTAATAAGCACTTATCTCTTTATCTCTCGTGCTAAAGAAGTCAACTTTATCCATACTTGTAGTGGTAGGACTCTCAGCAGAGTCCGCCTGGGGAAGGACCACACCTTTGCCAGTTATTCTACCGCCAAGCAGTAATGTGCAAACATTACTGTGTTCCGGTTTGGAGGACAATGATTCCAGCGAAATTACAGGGCTTAGAGATCTCTGTAGATCTCTGTAGGTTTCGGTAGGTAATGATTTGTACTCTTCATGTTCCAATAGCTGCGTGTCACTGTGCTGTTATGTGGCAGGCATGTTGCTTACCATCAGGCACACGTTCTGCTCGTCTCGTCACTCTTTATTTAAAAAAAAACTAATATTATGTAGCTGAAGAGTTTATTCGTTTGAACGCGCTAATCTCAGGAGTTGGATATGGGCGTGAGTCCTGAGTGCTAGGGCCGGTAGTATATAATAATATTATCGATATTAAATATAATTATTATTTCAACTCAAGAAGTCTTAAACTGAAGTTATTTACAATGTCTACTTAAATGTTGACTAGCCAACTTCAGGGTGTCGGTGTTTCGTGACGGTATGTGTGCATCTTAAAAATTTCCTCTTATATATAACTAGCGGCCCGTTCCGGCTTCGCTCGGACATAACCTAGGCACTGTCTGCAGAGCCATCTGCCGCTTATTTGTGAATTTAAACCATCTTCGAATACACACACACAAAAAAAAACATTCAAAGAGGTCCCGTCGTTTAGGAGTTCACTCTCAAATGATTAAATTACTAAAATGGCTATAAAAAAACAGAGGTTGGTGATAAAAAGGTAAAAATTTAAGGTTGTATGTATTTTTTAACGCCACATTATAAAAAAATAAAAACAAAAAAAATTGACCAAAAATTAAAAAAAATATTTTTGGCGTGAACAACCCTAACACTTAGGGGTATGAAAAATAGCTAGTAGCCGATTCTCAGACCTACTGAATATGCATAAATATAAAATTTGGTAAAAATCAGTAAAGCCGTTTCGGAGGAGTACCTAAGGAAACAAACACTGTGACACGAGAATTTTATATACTATAAGATTATTTAATTCTCCTCAACGCGCCAAAAGAGCATGACCCCAATAAAAATGATTTATTTTATCGCTACTCCATCTAGTTTCATACTCGATTGTATAATAACAATTAATTTTTTTTAATTTTTATATCAAATCTATTTTTCTATTTCTTTTTATATGCGATGACCTTAACCTTGTCATACCAAAAAAGACTCTGTGACACAATAATTAATAGACGCAAATAACGCTGTGGGATGCTGTTAATGAGTTCTAACACTTATACGGATGTAGTTATGCAAATACTTCCTTAAGATATCTACTATTGGGTTGTATTCTGAACCATAGAATCTGTTTAAAAATTATTTATTTCGATGTTGGCGTTTCAAAACATTTCCCACTTCACTTTCTTATAAAAAAGTCTAGGGACTGGAATGTGTTGCCTGAGCGGGTATTTCCGAATGGTTACAATATTGGTGTCACAGATAGATTATCTTATATATATTATATTATTATTATACCTTTAAACGAGCAATTCTTGTACCTATATAAATATGTATATATAGAATCTGAATCTCGGAAACGGCGCGAACGATTTTGATGAAATTATGTATGCAGGGGGTTTCGGGGACGATAAATCGATCTAACTAGGTTTCATTTTTAAAAAACGCATATTATGCGCGTTTTTAGACAATGAAAATCTGTCACATTAGACATTAGAATGCGAAGGTAAATTTCGCCGCATAACGTGACAGCATAATTGGCTCAGACGGGAAGTCGAGCGTTCGTGGCAATCACGAATTAAAAGCTGCGGGTTCGAATCCAGACCGGCTTTCTTTTTTTTCAAGTATTCTTTTTTTTTAAGAAAATCTAAGAGTATCTAAGTATTTGTGTAAGTAAGTGTTGTTTTTGTGTCAAAATAAAGTATAAAGTATTATTTTTAGTACTTATTTAAACCGAGCAAAGCTCGGTGACCCAGGTACTTATGATTAAGCTACGGCTGGTCTAGTAAGTTACGGCTAGTCTAGTCGGGAGAACGGCGGCTGCCGATCCGGAGACCCCGGGTTCAAACCCCACACGCACCACTGTCTTTTCGAAGTCACGTGCGTAATGCCGCTAACTTAAAACGGTGAAGGAAAACATCGTGAGGAAACCGACATGTACCTAGAATCTTTCGAAGTCATGTGTCATCCGCCAACCCGCACTGGGCCAGCGTGGTGGATTATGGCCTTAACTCTCTCCTTGCGAGAGAAGGCACCGAGTCCCAGCAGTGTGAACGTTTAGTGGGCTGTTGATGATGATGATGAGATAGATTATAGTCTGGAAGAACACATAGGCTACTTTTTATCCCGGAAAAACAACGGGAACGGGAACTACGCGGGTAACACCGCGGGGCGCTGCTAGGTACCTATAAGTGTATCAAATTTGATCCCGATCCCTACGGTAGTATTTGCTTGAAAGGATATCAAACGTACAAACAAATACTTAAAAACTTTAGCATTTATAATATTAGTACGATAGTTTTTTTTTTTTTTAATAAAGAGTGACGGGACTTGCAGGACATGTGCCTGATGGTAAGCAACATGCCTGCCACATAACAGCACAGTGACAAGCAACTATTGGAACATGAAGAGTCCAAATCATTACCTAGCACTGCACTGCGCTTGTTCCACCCAGAGATCTAAGTTGTTATATCTCTAAGCCCTGTAATTTATCTGGAAACATGGCACTTCAAACCGGAACACAGTAATGTTTGCACATTACTGCTTGGCGGTAGAATATTTGGCAAAGGTGTGGTACTTCCCCAGGCGGACTCTGCCAAGAGTCCTACCACTACAAACTAGTACTAGTAGTAGTAGGGTTAAGTTAACGTTAACTTTACTAAGTAAAGTTTTATACTTGTTTTATAAAATACTTATAATATTTATACAAAACTAGATTCCCTTCTCGAGTGGCGAGAAGTAAATACAAACAGCGCCAGCCGGGAAGGGTTATTCAATTCCTTGAGCTAAGGGTTGTCAATTACGTCAACTGCCATGCAAATTGTATGACTGTATTACCGGGGCTATTTCCCCGGAGGGGCGGCCCTGCTTCCTTGGACGCGAATTGAATCCTGTTATGATGTAATGCTGGGATGTCGTTTACATCTTGAGCATTTGATTATTACATAAATTTATTAATGCACTATCGGACTGTTTGTAACTCGAAAAAGCGCCATCGTTTCATGCTTCACGTCCTAAAGACTCGAACGACAAGGATTAGGTACTTAGAGTTTAATTTTTTCACAACAAAAACCGACTTCAATACAAAATTAAATTCAGACACCCATATTATCATCTAGAATCTAGATAGATGAATGTATTCGTTAAAATGTACTATATCTGAACATGATCTCTGAACTATGATCTACCAAACAAAAAATAAACCATCAAGATAGATTAAGAATTGGCGGAGCTATCGCGTAACATACATACAAAATAAAAACCTACTACCGAATTGAGAACCTCCTCCTCGGAGAAGTCGGATAAAAAGCGCACTCATTTCATTCACGTTCTAAAGACTCGAACGACAAGTAGACCAGGGCCGAAGCCTTCAAAAATGGTAAAAAATGAAAAAAAATTACAGTACGGATGAAACCCATTAGAAAAGGAGGGAAATATAATAAAAATTAAAGGAAATAGTTATTTGTTGTACAAGAGTGCAAAGTGGCTTTTTAACCGCGTGCTCAATTTTGATGACCGAGCAAGCGAAGGATTCTAAAGTTGAATCACGAGCGTAGCGAGGGATTCAAAAATTAGAATCCTGAGCGTAGCAAGGGAATCAAAAGGGCACAAGGTGAAAAATCTTTGCACTCGAGTGTAACACGTAATTTTTCACGAGGGGCCCTAGCGAGGAAATTACTAAACGCTTTGCGCATTTTCAGTTTCAGTCGATTCTGTTGGCGTTAAATAAACTTCTTGGTCGCTAGAATCACTTATTATTATGGTATTTCGGTTTTTCACTTGTATTCAATTTTATAAGTTTAAACTTAAGTTTATTTAGCCATGGTTTTAACAATAACAATATGACGTGAAAATATGGAGAGTTGACCGATTGAGGTAAGGAGTTTCAGGTGTACATGAAAAAGTGTCCGCCCAAATGCATTAAATTATAGTAGCGCTAAATTTGCTTCAGGGTACATTTTAAAGGAAATTAATAAACGTACTATTCAGAATTCATGAAAGAAAAATATTGGCAGTCATAGGCACTGCCGATAGAAGTGGTAACTTATAACTCAGAATTTGATTTTTACTTTGGTAACTACGCGTGTGAAACCGGAGGGCGTGGCTATGAGCATGGCCATCTAGAAATGCTGACACATTTTTAAATGGCCAATGGGAAAGGCTGAGGCATTTCTAGATGACCATTGGCTATGGTCCCGAATTTACCCGAAGATTTCTTAACTTTCCCGAGCGTGACGCTAGAATTAAATTAACAGCCCACGAAAAATCTGTCTTTGGCGCGCCAAAAGAAGTTTTGACTTCAAAATATATTGTACCTACCTACGTGTTTTCTCAAAATAGTAATTATTTATTTGATGTTATATTTACTACATTATTTTGTACTGCACATTGCACAAGTTGTTGAAATTATCTATTAGTTACTATTTTAGTAGTCAATAATATTTAATTATTTAACTCGGCAACTCGGCATACTTCAATTCGATTACAATTGAAGGGCACAGGGGAAAAACATGCGATGTCACATTTTTATCTTTTTTAAACTGGCAATGCCATTATGTAGTTCAAAATGTGAAGAACAAACCGCCAAACCACGTTTTGCAGTAACATGAATAGTCGCGGCGTAATCTTCGTTCAAAAATATTGATACAGTGCAAAAACAAGCAATGTCAACGTGGATTCAAAGTTTAATTTGCCATTTTCTCAGTTCATTGTCTTTGTGACATGGCATGTTTTTCCCCTGTACCCTTCAATTGATTCATTCATAGCATTTCAAAATGTTTTGCCATTTGAAATAACATTCTTCACCTCTATCCTCCATACGTGAAATGAAAAATGCGCGCAAAGCATTTAAAAAAAAGTACACCAAAGAGGTTCCGAGTATGAGTTTTTAACAAATTAAAAATAAATGTATGATGAATTCGGCACCAAGGAGGTAGAAATAAATAGGTTAAATTATGTTTTGAATTCAAAACCTCAGTACACACGATGTTCTAAATTCAAATTTACTTTAACCTCTAGAGGGTAAAAACGACTTTTGCGCCCTGATATCGAGGAGCAAAAGTACTCTTTCCGAGCTGGTGGGATGAAAAATAAATTACGATCGATCCGAGTTCGGGTAAAAAATGGTTTATCTTGATCTCCGGCAAAACTACAAGTCTTATAGAAAAAAGTAAAATGGCAAAGTTGTAGGTAGTAAAAAGATCTACAACTTTTGTACAAACAATTTTTTCACATTACCTCAAAATTTAGGTGAAAAATTCAAGTAACCAAGTTTTTGGTTTTTTATTTTTATATATTTTTTTTAATGTTTCTTTTCTACGAAACTTGGTGAATACATACCTTATTATGTCCTTATGTATTATGTATGTTTGTGTGGATACTGTACAAAACTTCATTTTGCTTTCGCATATATAAATAATGGATTAGTAGAACGTAGAACGAATAGTATAGGTACCTACATACAAATAAATAATTTAACCGTCGCACAGAGGGGTATTTGAGACATCTAGCTGGCCAAAATTATTTATCGCTCTTAATCAATTAGAAATGGTTCAGTATCTCATAAAACCTTAAATACAAGTGTATAATTTTCAAATAGATCACTTTTATATTTTGCTGCTACCCATCGATGCTTCATTTCTGATTTCATGCGTGCAAAATTACGACTTATGTGAAATCAAATAATTTTCAACATATTCTAATTGGTCGTTAAAATTGAGATCATTTTGTGATCTCATTAGACCAAATATCTCCTTGCGAGTCATTAAAGTACTTCCAGATGGTCCTGAAATAATAAAAACTAAATTAAATCAAAATTTCATATTTTTTTTTACATTTTTAAGTACGATATCTAAAATCGCTCCAGATGACGGAGTAGGAATTAGTAGGAACCAATTTTTTCTTTTTTTAAAAGTAGAAAGTCTATATATTACGAATATATAAAAATTATAGCCGGGTAATGCCGGGCACTAAAACAAAAAGCCTCGTAAAACTAAATTTTCTTGAAAATATTAGGGAATTAAACAGGTATTTTTTCAAATGACGAAAAATAATATAATCCCGTCACAAAATTAAATATTTTAAATATGTAAAATAAGTCACTTACTAGCAGTTTCAGAATCCATAGCCAATTTTGGATTATTCACAACACAACATAAAATAAAAAATAGTTAAAATTGAGTTTTAAAGCACGAATATTGAAAATAAACAACCGCTTCGAGCAATGTCTCAATTTCAACTGACTATATCTTGTTAAATTTGGGGTGGGTAAAAAAAACAACAATAGGGTTGGGTCGCCCAACTACCTGGCTCTTCTAGGAATGCATTTTTTTTTACCTGAGCGTAATTCTGAGAAATGTAATTTTGGCCGGCTAGATCATGTAAATACTCCTATGTGCGTCGTTCAATGACGTAAGGTCGTTGACATTTCGGTTGAGAATTTAAATGACTACAAAATTTACCGTGTCAGCTATTTAATAAGTATTATATCAGCTGTTCGGCTCCCACAGTAAAAGCCCTACATATTATGTAGTAGTGACATAGGCCGGTCTACACGCCACGTCCATTAAAATTTACGATAAACTCCCAATTATAATTAAAGAAAATGAATACAAATTAGTGAAGGCCAATTTACCAATTTTGGAGAGATCTATTGTTATCGAAAGCCTATTATTTTAATAGTCTACATGATTTTTATCATATAGCTTGAAAAACTTTAATAAAAAAAATGTGGTGTCATAGGACTTCAGGTAGAAATGAAGTTCTTTCAGATAATATAGAAACAACACAATTTGCAAAAAAAAAGCATATTTTTAGTATTTATTGTACGACCATCTAAAGTAAAAATGGCAACACTGGTCACGGGCAGTTTTTATGCGTCACTTTTGTTATACATCTTTCTTACGGTTCTAATTTGTAATCTAATTTTTGAAGTGAAAACTTCTTTTGGCGCGCTTAGGCAGATTTTTCGTGGGGTGTGAATTGAATGCTAGCGTCACGCTCGGTTATTATAAGAAATCTTCGGTTAAACTCGGGGCCACGGCCATTCCTAATTCCTATGACTGCCAATAGTTTTTTTTTCAGTTCGATCGCGCTGCAAAATCACTTTCTCCTTAAAACCTTCGTAAGGAACTTGGCTCCAATAAGCCTTGACTGAACGTGGCTCAAGTAATAAGTGAATCTGTTCGCAGGGTTCGATTCTCACCCAAGAAAAATAATATTTAAAGAAATATTTTGTTTCGCACCACGCCTTGAAGGTTGCCTTGAAGAAATCGCTTTCAGCGATAAGGTCGACAGCTGTTTCACTAGCTTTACTGTTTTCCTGTATTATGTGTTATTTTAAGTTGTGAACAATAAAGAATTATCATTCATTCATCCATGGAAATATTTGTATGATGAATATACCTACACGAACTACGCTCACATCATTCCCTCATCTCAGCATTCTTTCCCACCATCAATACACACTCCCTTTACTCACACCACTCACATTTCACCAAACCGTACAGCAGGATTATCTTAGAGTTAATTTTCAAAGCAGAAACCTGCATATTGTTAGCCTTAGTTATCCTAGTTGTATACTTGTTTAGTTTGTTAGTGTACTTAAAACGCTACAGTAAGAAGAGAAAGCACTAAGCCTCACAACACAGGCTCCCCCTAGTGTGAGACTTAGAGGTCATAATTACATGAGATTGTTGAATAATTTGGTCGTCACTTAGTTAAATGATTAGTTAAATTAGTTATAATCTGCTTGCTAGTTTCTTCATGTATATTAATTTAGAATAATGCAAAATTGTTAGGTGGAAATAAATGTATTATTGTCAAATTTATTATTAATTTATTTATAAAATTTATGATATGGCCCAAACTACCGTTGCTAAGGGCTACAGAGACACTTCCTTACGATACGTGCAATCCTACCCGGGCTAGCCCTGTCACCATCATCATCACTAACAGGCTAACAGTATATGCTCGTCTACTGCTGGACATATGCTCGTCTACTGCTGGACATATGCTCGTCTACTGCTGGACATATGCTCGTCTACTGCTGGACATATGCTCGTCTACTGCTGAACATATGCTCGTCTACTGCTGGACATATGCTCGTCTACTGCTGGACATATGCTCGTCTACTGCTGGACATATGCTCGTCTACTGCTGGACATAGGCCTCTCCAACAATACGAGTACAACCGATCCTCGGCTTTACGTTTCCAACCGCCACCAATTCCCTTTCAAAAATCGTCACTCTCATCTCAGGTCAGCTCAGCCGCACGATTCTCAGTCTCCATTAAACATTACTGTGTTCCGGTTTGAACGGCAATGTTTCCAGAGAAATTACTAAAACATATTTACGGGTGATTAGCGCAGTGCGGTGTTAGGTAATGATTTGGACTCTTCATGCTCCAATAGCTGCGTGTCACTGTGCTGTAATGTGGCAGGTATGTGGCTTACCCAAAGACGTCAGATAGCAAAAAAAATTTTTCATCTATGGGCTTACCATCAGGCACATGTCCGTCTTGTCACTCCATACAATAAAAAAACCTTCAAAACCTGTCTGACCCAATGGTGATCAGTTCTACGACTGATATGACCGGCCCACTGCCATTTCAGCTTGCTAATACGCTGCGCTATGTCGGCGACTTTAGTTCTCTGGCGGATTATCTTATTACGAATGCAACCCCTCAGAGAAATCCCGAGCATAACTCTTTCCATAGCTCGCTGATCGGCTTTGAGCTCACGGAGTGCTTTCAGTGTCCATGTCTACGTTTCAGCATCGTAGGTCGTGGTTGATAGGATCCACAGATTATATACTTTTGTCTTAACACAAGACGAGAAGACTTTAACAAGTATAGAAAGAACACTGCGCCACAGATCAGAAAATAGTTACCACCTTTCGTTACCCAAAAATCTAAGATGAGTTATCCCTTTGCCCTGTAATTTATCTGAAAGCATTGTCCTTCAAAAGGAAAGTTTGATGTAGGTATCCATTACTGCTTGGCGATAGAAAAACTGGCAAACGTGTGGTATTTTCCCATTCCCCAGGCGGACTCTGAATAGTCCTACCATTACAAAATATATGATATAGCGCGCATTATCGCTTCGCACAAAAATAACAATTCCAATAGAATACAATATTATCGCTTTTTTTCTACGCGTTCCCGCCAAAAAAACTGTCCATGTTCTTATTTACCCGCTTTGGTTTATTTATCATACGCAAAGTAGGGTCGCTCTATCATATTTCCCGCCAAAATATGACAATGCCATCAAAGTTGCCATATAATAGGACGCTGCCATCTTTTATGAGCCACTTGTAGCGATAAGGTTCCATTTTGTTGCGACGCCGTTGACGTAGTAGGACCTTTGTGGGGTAAGGGCCCTTCAATAAACAGGATTGGAGGTGTGGGATGATCTGTTAGGATTTTCGCCAAATATTTTGATGCAAAGTTGGGTTTTTTTTTTGCGGAGACGATAGTCGTGCGTGAGGTAACGGTTTTTGTTGTAGGTATAGGTACTTACTGGTTTGACCTGATTTGAGCTCAATTTGTTTTTTTGAGTTCGTCTCAAATGTCAAGGGTTCTATAGCGTTTCGAGTTTGCTCAAACATTTCATAGGTTTTCGATATGTTATGAACCGTGTACCTCTTTAAAGGCCGGGTCACACAGAGGCGATCCGGTAGCGATAGCGATCCGATAGCGATAGCGATCCGATACCGAGTATAGGATCGCGCCCGCTTGCTGTGTGTCAGGTTGCATACAAATTCGAACATTACAAAAAATATCGTCTCGCTATCGGATCGCTATCGCTAGCGGATCGCCTCTGTGTGACCCGGCTTTTAGAATCTTGGAAAATAGCAGTATAATAATTATCATAATCGTACTACGTTTATAGCTGATATGATTTAGTAATTTCGATTTTCCCGTAAATGTTTTTCTACAAGGTTTTTGAGCGAGCGGCCGAACTGAAACTGAACTGGACTTACAAAAATCTTTATTGCTATTTGCAGGTACGATAAGATGATACAAACATTTGAAAAAAAGTTGTCCCATACAAACTGGCCTCTTTGAGAGGCATGCAATATGTCCGGCTAAACATTTTGTTGAAGTCTTAATATAAACCATGGACGTATAAAAAAAGTCGGACGTAGTCTCGCTAAAACAAAAACTGTGTCCATCGAGTCGGCCACATAATATGCACGTGTGCGCTGTCACATACAGGCTGAAACGCACACATCAGTGAGCCATTACACGCGCTACTTGTGTATATGTGTGCGTGTCAGCCTATCAGTGATAACCTGACGACAACGCACACGTGGAAATGTGGCCGACTCTAGTGACACAGTTTTTGGTTTAGCGAGACTCCGTCCGACTTTTTTATACGTCCATGATATAAACAAATGAGATTATAATCCTAGGTCTTGCAGTATCATCTACCACTTGCAATAGTTTCTTTTTGCAAATTCTTCTGCGGATAATCCGAAAAAACTTAGTTGGTGTCCCATGACACCATATATTTTTCTTTGTAAATTTATTTGTACTAGTGATTGATAATAAATGTCGTGAATAATAATCGTTACAGCTTAAACCAATGTTTTTTTCCAATTTCAGGGTTAAAAAATATCCTAAAACAGTAACAAATCAATCCCGGGCCAAGCGGCACACCTGCCCAGCCCATTCGATTCCACTCAGGCAGCGTTTTCCGATATCCTATTCAATATACAGACCTCACCGTGTTATGAGTATTTGATAACCCGCGCCCTTTACGGGAACGAAATTTTGGTATAAATTGAACAATACCTTTTTCGGTGTATTAGCATTTTGGTAGTTCTCTACACTTCAGGTAGTAAGTACATACCTACAAGTAGTGGTGGGACTCTTGGCAGAGTCCGCCTGGGGAAGTACCGCACCTTTGCCAGTTATTCTACCGCCAAGCAGTAATGTGTTAGCGTTATACTGTGTTCCGGTTTGAAGGGAAATGTTTCCAGAGAAATTAATGGGCTTAGAGATATAATATCTTAGATCTCTGGGTGACGAGGGCAGTGCAGTGCTCGGTAATGATTTGGACTCTTCATGTTCCAATTAGCTGTGTGTCACTGTGCTGTTATGTGGCTGGCATGTTGCTTACCATCAGGCACATGTCCTGGTCGTCTTGTCACTCCTTAATATAAAAAAAAATGTGTGCGCTTAAAACCGCACGGCAGAAGTGAAAACTAAAATAAGAAATACTTAACTATATAAAAACTACTAAATAATTTTAATTTAAAACTTTTACGGCTGAATGATTAGTATCCATGGCCAAGAATAAATTAAAAAAAAATAATTACGCGGGTCGAAAATGCTGTTTGACTCACAAGTTTTTAGTGTTTGCTATTTAGTTATGTCATATTTATGTATTTCGCTAAAAATGCATAAATGTGTTGTGTTATAGTGTATTTGTGTAAGCACCTTCTTATGAAAATGGGTATCATTTTGTGTGTTTACGTAGTGTAAGTGCTGTGATAAAATATTACAACCATAACTTTTTTGCAATGGACGTGAAATGCAAATTTAACATTTCGTGACAGGTTCAATTGATGTGGTAAGTACCTAGAAGTTAATGTCGTGACAAAAAAGTTAAAAAATTCGCCAGTTTTAGCGAGAAAGTCGCTAAGGTGTCAGTCAACACTGGTAGTGAGCAGCGAGAGAGAGTAAGAGTATGTATTGTCCCATGTCCTCCTCTAACAATTATCTTTCTCGGTCTGGCACGTTTGTTGACCACATTATCTTTCTCGCTCTAGCATCCCGAGTTTACCCGAAATTTCTTATCATATCCGAGCGTGATGATCACGTGATCATGAATCCATTTCACAGCCCACGAAAATTCTGTCTATAACGCGCCTAAAGAAGTTTTCACTTCAAAAAGGTAGAGATAGGTACTTTATTAAGCCGTAAACGAAACTTCCGGCTTGAAGGGCAATGTTTCGAGAGAATAGGTACTTTATTAAGCCGTAAACGAAACTTCCGGTTTGAAGGGCAATGTTTCGAGATAAATTACAAGGGTTAAGTAAAGAGATGAATCATGTTATATTTCTAGGCGACGAGCTCTATAAAGGTAGGTACTTACCTAATGATTTTAACGTTTATTTAATTTTTCAAGTTAAAGTATTTGTGTCACTGTGTTGTTATGAGCAAGGTATGTTGCTTACCATCAGGCACATATCCTGCGCGTCTAGTCACGTTGTTGGTAAAAAATTACACTATCTATTCAATATACAGATCTCAGCAGATATGAGTATGTATCTATGGATAACTATTTGATAACAAACATGAAAACACTTTTGGGGAAGAAATTTTGGTATAAGTAAGTAAATTGAACAGTACCTTTTTCGATTTATTTGCATTATTCCCTACACTATAAACCACTTCAGGTTGAAATAGGTACTTGGTACTTTGGTCGTAAACGGGAAGAAACAATTGAAACTACCGGTTTCAAGGGCAA